>OY725322.1:79723847-80923847 GCA_963242795.1 Inga leiocalycina | reverse complement strand
GACCTAATTGAAGATCTAGAGTTGATCTTGTTTCTAAATGAAATAACTAATCCTTAATATAAGAGTTAATTGACTTTTTTTTAATAGAGATTAAGGAAATTAAATAATTTACTTGATCATAGCATATATTGTATATTATTAGATTATATATAAGTTTTAAAAAAAGTCAATCGGTTTTTATATTAAGAATAGGAGGTAGTACCTATTTAACATATTTATCATTTTTTGTCTAATTTAGTCATATTGATATTCCTTTAACAATAATCAAGTAGGGGAGATATTTAGGAAATTAAGTAGAATGATTACGGTATTTTAGGAAAAAAATCATATTAACTGATTTGACTAACTTTCTTAATTGAATAAAATTGAATAAATAAGAAGGAAGCAGCTATATAAATCTAATTGACTCAGAAGGTTTTGTTGTTGACTTGCGGTTCGTGGGTCTTCCTACTTGGGTTTTAACGAAACCAATAAAGGTCGAGTAAGTAATGACTTATATGTCATGTCCTTTTCAAACTGATACAAAAATCAGTACATATACGGAAATAATACAAATAAATTCTAATGTATATATATGCTTGTATATTCTTTTTTAACTGCTCAATTATTTCATCTTTTATGAAAATTGAAAATTAAAAAATAATAACAATCTCTTGTATAAGCCCTAGTTTGTAGCACAAAATTACACTATAAACTATATCTCCTATTTAAGATCGAAAAAGCAGTATCAGAAAGTGTGATATAAGTAGCGGGAGGGGGGGGGGAGATATTATTTAAATTTGGTATGAGAATATTAATTAATTAGATGAAAGAAAATGGTTTAATAAAATTAAGGAGCAGTAATATTAATTTGATTTAGTCATAAGTATACGTACCTATAAGGATATAGAGGTATATGTGCCAAACTTTTGGTTTGGGAATTTTTTGGGTGACCCCTAGCCATATCATGAAGTAGCCGAAGAAGTTAAGGGCGGCGCCGATCATCAGCACCACCCACGGCGGCGTCAGCTCGTTGATCAGCCCGGAGAGAATCCCGACGTTGGCGCCGACGTCCTTGAAGAAACTAAGGAGGTTGAGGGTGGTTTGGTCGTAGCCCATGACGGATTTTATGTCCGGCGAGTACAAGCCAAACATGTAGGTAGCTCCCGCCGCCGCCATGACCAGAAATGACGCAAACACCACGAACCATCGGCTGATGATCACCTGGATGGCCAGACCTTTAACGTCCGACCATCCAAGAGCGCCGCGGACGGGGCTTCCTCCGGCAACGTCGACCATGTTGATGATGTTATGGATATCGTTGTTTTGGTGTGGGTCAGGGAAAAGAGATGTACGGTGGTGGTCCTGTCACTAAAACGACTTGGCGTTCTCTCAAACCAATTGAACTCTCTCAGCCATTTGAATATTGAGATAAGATGTTTTCGTTCTAACCAATAATGCGGCATTGGAATGGCCGAATCTATATATAGAGAGAAGGGAAAGAAACAACACTTCAAGTGATATGGTGGACTAATAAAAAATTGGTTTAAATTAATTAACGTAATAATTTTTTTTAAAAAAAATACTCTTATTTGTTTTTATTTACATGGGCAAATACTAAGGGATCCAACCCGCAGTCTCTCACTTACATAAAACTTTAATGTTTCTAGATTATAAGGCCAGCTACAAAATACTCCTATTTAGGGAGAAAGATTGTGAATGAGGGAGAAAATGAATAAATTAATTAGAAACAGATCATTATTTTGGTTTTATTTATAAGTATAAATTATCTAATTCTCACATATCAAAAAAAGTTATTTAACTGAATAAAAATGAATTAAATCGATAAAAAAAATTTAAATTTTGCCCTCATTTATGAATGGGTCTTTTTGACCTCTTTCTTTTTTTTCTCTACATTTAATAGGGGAAAAGTTGTAATACTTTCATTTATTATTCTAAAAGTGAACTTATAATAAAGATCAAAATTTTTTCTCTAACTGGACTTATAAATATGACTAGAATGATATTTAGTAGAGTAAGACTAACAAATAATTAATAAAGATAAATATTAAAAATGATACTAAAAATTTTAGACATATTATTTGTTTGTCCTCTTATGGACAAGAATTGTTTTATTTATTTTTTATTATATATATAGAGGATGGGAGAAAGTGATAAAAGAATTTTCAGGGATGGTTGACTTGTATGATATGGGATGACAACTTTCCCACACATGCGCCAGCCGTTGTTTAATACACTATTTTAATTATTTAATAAATTTCAACTCATCAGGAATATGAAAAATAATTTAAAAACTAATAGTTGCGCTGGATCGTTTGGAGATGAGATAAATCGTCAAAAGTATTTAAAACATATAGGGTGGATAAAAGAAATAAAAATAAATGAATAAAGAAAGTGGTGTGTTGAGGACATTTCCCTATCAAAAAAAGAAACAAAAAAAAAAAAAAAGAGTGGTGTATTGAGCATTTAATTGTCGGCCAGACTGCCGGTCAAGGTATTCCCACTTCTTGGGTCCAACCATGTGCAATTATTAATGTATCCATTTTTCGCTAGGCATAATTATAATTACATCTTTAATTAACTATATCTAATTAATCTTATCCAATTGATAAAAAAATTAATGTTATCCTAACTTCTGGCCAAAATATTAATTTTATCCTAACATTTGATGATTTCTCCAATAGTATACACCTTTTTTCTCGCCAACCATTCATTTACACACCCTAAATCTCTTTTTGTTTTTTTTTTTTTGCGCACTTAACACCATAAAATATTTTTTTAGGTATCGTAAACTATTGTTTGGTGCATTCAATATCCTAAAATATTTTTTTAACTGTATCTAATTCCCTAAATTATTAAAATTGTTAAGTGCAAAATTGCACAAAAAGTACCTTATAGGGTGATGGACACCAAAAAAAAAATACTTTTGGATGTTGAATGTACAACAAACTCTAGTGGTAACTATAACAACATATACAGATTAAAAAAAAGTTAGATGACTAGACAATTAATTATTAAAAATCCTAAATAGACAACATTAAAATGCGTATCCTTGAATAATCGGTTCAAGATAACAACAATAGTTGTTCTCTTCCATTGTGTAGCCCGCATAGTGAGTCTTTGCTTGCACTGTATTTTTATCCCTTGTCGTATTAGCAGAACACAAGAATCCATATAAATCATGTTTTTGCATGTCAATGCATATACGACCAAAGGAGCTATAATAGAATTAAAATGATGAATGTATTAGCTAGTGAATATATGAAACCAAAAAACCACTTCACTAAATGAAGGAAAAAATGGAAAGTAAAAAACTTACAGGATTGCAAATTTGACCCATCCTACATCTATTTCCTCCAACTTAATGAACTGTTTAAGGTCTTCTTTATCAATTGTGAAGGGATACTCTAATTTTAGGCCCACAATCCCTAGAGGCATATGCAAATCAATCTGGCGAATGCCTTTATAAATCTGCTGCAGTGGTGCTAAGAAGGGCCATTTTCATACTTCCTGCTCATTCTTTTAAAACATAAAAAAACATATTGTTAGTAGGATGCCAACAGATCTCAAGTAAAAGTGAGGTAGTTCCTACCATTGGAGGTGTTGTCACTGAGCCAATAAGATTTATAGGCCAAAGGATGAAAGATCCTCTCTCCTAACCTATCGTGGCAACCTTGTCATCAGGAATAGGGATGGTTGTACCTTCTTCCCCCTCTTGAACACATGTTACAGTTACCCTATGTAAATGCTATAGAATTTGCTGATGATGGTGGGTGGTAGCTTGTGTGTGAACGAGAACATCTGCAACTACACGTAGCAGTGGGGCATCCAAATAGAGGATGGAAAGTTCTCCCAGTGCTGGAGTGGAAGAAGGGTCGCCAAGTGGTTCCTCCAGCATGTTGTAACTTTCTTTGGTGCTGTGGAAGGCTGGGGATGAATGGGTTCTACGCTCGGAAGTTGCCATATGTGATTCAAACATCTTTGTCATTTCAGCTCGCAGCTTAGACAACAGCTTAAGACATAGCTCTGACAATAGCTCTTGTCGAAACTTGACGTTAAGGTTGGCCTCAAGTTCTTGTTCAACTTCCTGGCGAATCTTGGCCACAAGCTCCCTACTGGGTTCAGCTTGTGACAATAAGAATGTGAGGCTTGGCCAAACTACTTCATGACATGAACTCCCCCTGCCTCCCTTTGAACATGACCGGGGTGATCTTCCTTCCCAATCGCCGTTGACAAGATGTCCATCCGTCCACTTGAAGTGAACGAACCTTATGTAACACCCCAAATTTTGATTATGAGCTAATGAGGATTATTGAGAATGTAATTATGGATTAAAGTCGAATTAATGTGTATTTGTGATAATATTATCTAATATGTCATAATTGATGGAAAATGATAGAATGGAAATATTGGTCTTATGTTGGTGATTAATGGGAAAATTAATTACTAACTAAGAGGAAATGAGATGTGTAATTAAAATGACTAATGGATGGATTAGATAAGCTAATTGGGTGCTTATTGTATGTAAGCCAATGAGAGAAGGACACTTGGCAAGCTTACCTGTATCGGGATAAGGAGAAAAGTCAATGGGGGATTTTAAAATTCTATTTTCTCTTTCTTCTTCCCTCTAGTTCAGCTGACAAGGGAGGGAGTAGCATCATCATCATCATCTTCTTCTTCCTCCACACTCCATCTCTCTCTTCTCTTCTCATTTCCGGTGATAGTTTTGGGCAAGAAAGAGAAAGGAAAAAGCTTCACTTTAAGGTAAGAAAATGATCTCCATTGCTCAAACTTCCTTCTCTAAAATTGTTCCTTGAGTAATGGGCTTCATTTTGATGGTTATAGCTTGTCTATTGGTGTTGGTTTTTTATCCCAAGAGATTGTGAAAGTTGGAGAATCAACAAGTTGCTTTGAGAAAGTTGATAAGGTGAGTTAAAGAGATCCTTCTATCCAAGTTTTGTGCCATTTGGATTTGTTTTGAATTTCTGGAATTTGTTGGCCATTTTTGAGATCCTTCATTGGTCATTTGGTATGTTATTGATATGGAAATGGTGTATTTGGAATGCATATGGATAGATAAGATTGATTGTAGAATGAATGGTTGAGTTTAGAAAAGTTGGGAATTTAGTGTTTATTATTGCCAAAGACCAAAGCATGATAATGGAATAGGATTTTGATGGTTTTGACATGTCCATTAGATTCCTTGGGTGTTTTTATGTGGGAGTGGCTTTGGTTGAGGTTTTGGGTTCATTGGTAGCCTTTGGAATAAATTCTGGAAAACTGTCATTTTGTCTGCATTTTCTGGGTTCTGATATGGTCACTCGAGTGATCTGGGGATCACTCGAGTGAAGGATGAACATCACTTGGGTGAGGTTGGGTGCCACTCAAGTGATGGGTGAAATTCTTCGTTTTCCCTTCAGTTTCGGTGTTTCACTTCTGCAAAAGTGCAAGAGTGTTCCCTTACACTCGCGAGCATTCCGTCTCACTCGAGTGCAAAGGCCAGTGCTCGAGTGATTCTCTTCTTTAGAATTCCATTTGCTCTCGGGTTCTCACTTCCTGGACTTCACTCGCTAGTGCTCGAGTGAAGTATTTGGCTATCACTCGAGTGAGGTCCAGTGTACTCGAGTGCTCCTATCTCTGAAAAGTTCTTGTGCTCTCAAGTGCTCACTCGCTATCCTTCACTTTCAGTTACCCGAGTGCAGACCGTACCACCACTCGAGTGAGGCCGTCTTCACTTGAGTGTCAGTGCCCCATCACTCGAGTGAGGCTATCTTCACTCGAGTGAATCAGTAAAAAATGTCAGTGTTTGTGCTTCCAAAAGGGGATCCTTGGGGTAGTTCTCCCAACCCTTTAGGGCTTTTGTTAGAAGCATATATGAGTGTTAAAGAGACAATAATGATAACCGAATTAAGTATTGTGAAGTTATTAAGTATTGGAATAAGTGGTGAAGTATCGTCCTTAATTATGACTTTAGGATTCGATATTTGCTTGGAGCGTAGAAGGCCTGTGCCTGCTCAAGAATGAAAAGACCAAGGAAGTAACACTTTATCCTATATCATATATATTGCATTGCTTGTTTGCATTAGTCATTGAATACAGTGAGGGGATGTGGCGAAAGCCCAGCCTTGAATATCGATACAGTGAAGGGAATGTGGCGTAAGCCCGATCTCGAATACAGATACAGTTGGTAAGATGTGGCGAAAGCCCGGCCTTGAATACAGTGAGGGGACGTGGCGAGAGCCCGGCCTCGTATACAGTGAAGGGGACGTGGCAGTGTGCCCGGCCTTGAATATTAATTGCTGCATTGTGATATATGTTTACTTGCTTTGTATATATGCATCATATTCATAAACTGTTGCTACTGGGATTCTCTAGAATTTCATTCTTTCCAAATAACATTTTTAGACAGGGCAAGAGGATCGAAGAACAAGCAAGTGAGCAAGGACGATTAGGACTGCCGGTGGTAGTCTTTGTTAGATATTTTGGTTTTATACTGAACTGGTTGTCATTTTGAATAAATGTACATATTGATTAGCTTATAGTATTATAGTTTTGTGTAATCCTTGGTGTGGATATTAAGAGGGGCAATGATGCCCTAAACAATATTTTGGATTAATGTTATTATCCCGAGTATATGTCGGGAATTGTGTTGATACTCTGATATTATATATGTGACTAACCGAATAGGCCTATTGCTTTTACTTTGAAATGAATGGAGATCTATTTGTACAAGTGTTGTAAAAATTTTTTAATTATCCCGGATCTCTTATTCAATTATTAAACGTGTTTAAACGCTTAATCTCGGCCTTGGTGGAGGACGGGGGTTACACCTTGGCTACTATGATCTTTCAGTTCATTCTGCAGCATAAAAGTTATCATAAATGAAAATTAAGCACTCCCAATATGAAAAAAAAACTTTGTACTTATGCTTTAACTGCTTATAATCCTCGCGGCAACCTCAGCAACAGTCAGATTTATGTACTTCCCACCCTTAATCCTCCCTGCTTTCCATTTTTTGTGACGAGCAGGAGGTAGCGAGGCCTGGACCACAACATCTAGGATCTAATGTGGCTGCTTCCTTCATTTTCTCCAACTCTTCTACCATCATCCTTCGCTCAAGCTTCTGATAACCACCACAAGACATACAATGCTGATACTTATTAACTACTTGCCTCTCTAGATTTGCTGCACTTAATTCCTGTGAAAGGAAAACAATAAACACTGAATCAATAATGTTAACTATATTCAAATAAAACACTATGATGAGAAAAATTTTACCAAAAAGTTAGGATCTTCTCGTGATGCCATAAACAACCCCTAGTCCTCTGGAGACAAATACGAATAATGCTGACATGGATCCTCACCCCTCAGGTCCCCTTGAATGTACTTTTGTGTAAGCTTGTTCTTGAAATCTTTCTATCGTAGACGAACCTCCCTCATTCTCTCCTTGTACATTACCGCGGAGTCAGGGACATCGAAGGTTTGCTACAAGGTAAAAACATAAGATAATTATATTTGAAGCAATAGGAATAAAGCTATAAATGCAGATGTATCAAAACTTATATACTAAAAGTTGTTGCCAAATTATGTCTTTCGTTTTTTGCGGAACCAACTTCCAATTATCATAGATAATGTAAACCTTGCTTTAACCCACATAACCTAAATAGCTAATGAAATGGTCTTCCTCCAGACCAATTGGTCTCATATTGTCATCAAAGTCAATATGCATCCTCTCCTATTGATGTTGATGACGTGCTACCGATGCTCCATTTTTGTGCTGCCTCTAACCCTTCTTCTTGCAACGGGTTCACATCTATCCATTTATTGTGCCTATCACTTTGTGAGTCACTAGAATTGTCCATATTCTTGTAAGCACAAAAATTATTGTCAAATAGGTGAATAAATTGTAATTAAATGAATAAACTAACTAGTTATAAAACAAACAGCACACATTACCCTTTTCTAAGTTAAGCTCTTACTCTATATTGTTTTCCATATTCCTTCACCATGATTATTTCTTACAGCATATTCTTCATCATCTACCAATTCTACTTCACTTGCTATAGGTGGATTAATTGTGAAAGGTGGTGTGTCGTCAAGGTTAAAGGTCGGATCACTATGCTTCTGTTTTTTACTTTAAAGTACAATGGAAATTTTTTTTATTTGCAGGATCTATGATATAAAACACTTGTTCGCCTGGCTTGCTAGAATGAAGGGCTTATCCCTGTAACCTACTCTTTGAAGATCAATTGAGATAAATCCAAATTGTTGATCTATTAGCACAACATTATTGCTAACCTACTTACATTTGAATAAAACAACTTTGAACTTGTTGTAAGTAATTTCCCATATTTCTTCTATCACTCCATAATAGGCCATGGATGATAATATGGGGTTTTTGTCTTTTGAACTTGAAAAGTGCATGGCTTTATCTTCTACCATCACCCCACTATTTTGCATCATACTTATGTCATCTTGGTCTTTTGTGTAGAAAGAATACCCGTTTATATCATAACCGGTCCAAGTAATGATCTGAAATGAACGACCCCGAGCTAGCCACTCTATTGTCTTAGACACACTAGTCTCATGTGAAACCTTTTCCTCAAACCACTCTACAAATGTCTTGTTTGGCTCAATAGTAATCTATATGTCATTCTTCCTTGGATTCATGTTCTTCAATCTCTTTCTGTGTTCATCTATATACGGTTGAACTTCTTCCATGTTATTCAGGATATACAAGTGTGCTTGCAACACCTTTGCACGAGGCATATTCTTCACTTTTAGTCCTCGTGTTCCCTTGTTTCTCCCCTCTTCATGCCGAGATTATTTCTTCTTCCCTGATAGATAATCACTATAAAAGTCCATAGCCTCTTCAACTACATATCTTTCGACTATTGAGGCTTCTAGTAGATAGGGATTTTTAGAATACCCTTTTAAGATCTTCATGTATCTCTCGAAAGGGTACATTTAGCTCATGTAAAATGGACCGTAGAGCCTTACCTCCCTTACCAAATGAACAATCAAATGCACCATTATATCAAAAAATGAAGGAGGAAAGTGCACCTCTAATTGGGACAATATAATATAATCCTCAGCTTCCAGTTCATCCAACTTTTCATTGTCAATGACTTTGTTACAAATAACATTAAAGAAAACACACAATGTTGTTACATTGGTTCAAACTTCATCTTTCATAATGCTTCTAATAGCTACTGGTAATAGTGCTTGCATTAACACATAATAATCATGGAACTTCATTCCTACTAACTTCAAATCGTCTATTGACTCACATCTTCTCGCATTCGAAGAATACCCTTGTGGCACCTTAATTTCATGCAAACACTCACGCAAACTTCTTTTCTTCGCTTTTGATAGTGTATGCGTTGCTAGCTCCATGTATGCCCTCCTACCATTATCTCTTAGTTATGAATGTAACCGTTCTCTTATTCCCATATCAACAAGGTCTAGTCTCATACTAATCACATCCTTAGGCTTCCTTGGTATGTGCAAAAGCGTACTGATAAGACTATCACAAACATTTTTCTCCACATTCATCACATTAATACTGTGTCTCACATCAAGACTTCACCAATATAGATTAAAGAAAATTAATCTCTTCTTCCATATGTTCTTCTTACCCTCAGTCTTCTGATTCTTACTGAATAAGACATTGATAGGTTTGACCCGACTATAAACTTCCTTTCCGATTAAGGCCTTTGGAGCCATTGCATACTCCAACAAGCCGATAAAACGCTTTCTTAACCTACAATACAAGTGGAACCTATGAAGGAACCTCTTGTGACTAAGGTAGACCATTTTTCTTTCATGCTTAAGTTAATGGAAGTGAGTGTCTGCTTCATAGATCGAATATGCTCTACACCTCTTCACACTGTACCCTGACGAGTTTCCGTACACAGGGAAGTCATTTATCGTGGTAAAAATTATTGCACGTAACTTGAAGGACTCCTTCTTATATGCATCAAACACATATACGCCTTCCTCCTACAACTTCTTCAAGTCCCCAATCAAAGGTACCAAGTAGATATCAATATCGTTCCCTAGTTGTTTTGGTCCAGAAATCATCATAGAAAGCATCACATACTTGCGTTTCATACAAAGCCTGGGAGGTAAGTTATATATTACAAGGAGTACCGGCCACGCACTGTGCGTGCTATTAAGAGTTCCATATGGATTGATGCCATCTGTACAAAAAGCCCAAGCCAAAGGTTTCTCGGCTCACTACCAAATTCAGGGAACATTTCATCTATTTTCCTCCACTGTGGAGAGTCAGCCTGGTGCTGAAGATATTTTTCGTCAGATATTCTCTCATCCGAATGCCATATCAACTTCATCACTTTTTTTTCAGTCCAAAACAAATGGTTAAAACGTGGTATTATTGGAAGATACCACAAAATCTTTAAAAGTTACCTTTTAGTTGTCTCATTGCCACAACCACCATCTTTCTTCACTTTGTAGCATGCAGTTTGACGCTTAGGGCACTCACTCAGACCTTCACACTCCTTTATGTACCGTACACAACCATTAGGGCAAGCATGTATCTTTCTATACTCCATACCCATCATAGAAAGGATTTTCTTGGCCTTATACATACGATTTGGAAGTACATTATTGTCTGGAAATATATGACACAACAATTCAAGCAGCAATGCGAAACTACTATCGGTTTACCCACAAGTTGCTTTTAAGTTAACCAAATGTAATGTTCCTGTCAGCCATGTGTACTTACTCCCAGGGTACAATGATGTCTCTGCATTACTCCGCAGGCTATCATATTCATGCAACTATGCAAAGGATTCTACCTTAACATCATGAATCATTCTCTCCATTCTATCTTCATCTATGACATCCACAGCTTCCTTCTTGTGCGACGGACAATCCGTTACTTCCTCACCATACCATATCCACCTTGTGTATCGAAGATTTATTCCATCACAAAGTAGGTGATCTCTTATAACTTCAACATCCCGTCTTCTCTCATTTAAATAATTGACACAAGGATAAAAATACATCCCATTTTTTACTGGAGCGTTCCTTGTAGCAAATTCAATAAACTCTTCAACCCCATTCTCATATTCTTCACTTGTTCTCAAGGCATTCATCCAACTATGATCCATTTTATTACCACCTACACCCTTCCCATTAACACTCAAGTTTAGAATAATTGTCAACATTGGGATTGTCTTTTATTAGTTTGTGTTTCAAAATTTTGGTAGCATTTCCCCTTAAAAGTGAGATATCCCAAAATCAAAATAACAAACCATCTCAGCTTAATTTAAACGAAACTAAACTAATTAAGGTAGTTCATATTCAGGACAATGTCATATCAAATACATGCTTTTCATTTGAAACTAAAAAGAAACAATGAAACAATAATAATTAAACAAATAACAACTTCAATTTATCAAGTGATTCAAAAAATTACATTGGCCATGCATGTATAGTTAATAACTCTACACTTTAATTTACTAACATATTTTGTATATTACATTGTTAAGAAAAAACTACAATTGCTAGAATTGTTACTAGTAGGCGTCCCCAGCAAAGAAAAAATTATAATTGCTAGATTTGTTTGAGGTTTATGAATTATTATAAGCTTTATTAATAATAGTCTCTAGAGATAAGATAGCAGCGGAATAGATGCTAAAGCTTAAATGGAATCATTTTATGATTAGGCATGGGGTGGCCTGACTAATTGGAGTATAACCTAAGCCAAACCAAATTCATTGTGATTTTTTTTAACTGATGTCTATATATACACACACATCACCGTGTTGAAGTGTTTGTGTATTTGTTGTGTCTGTGCATCCTCTTGTTTTTTTTTTGGGCATTTTTCTATTAAGTAATTCAGCTGTAATTGAATATTTGTCTATTATGGGTCTTATAAACAGTTGAAAAATCACTGAAGTTGTGTAGCTCCTCGAGCAAAAACTCACTGTAGTCCAAGATCAGAATGTTTTGTTTTTGAAATTGATTTGTGCATGGTGACATTTTCATTAATATGTATCTGTATTTAAGATTTATGATTGCTAAATATTACAATGCATACCGTGATTTGAAATGGAATCCTTATACAAAAACAGCAATTGAATAAAAAACACAACATAGGTGTAATTCATGTATACTTCATGCCTCTAAGAATATAACAACTAGGAAGTTACTCATCAAAACTATCTGTCCTATATGTCACTTATACTAACTTCGTTGTTGGAAATCTTATAGTTTTTTAGGGTGTAAATTGTTTCAATATACTTTGGCATTGGATGAAGGCAGGCTGCCTTAGAGGAGGAAGATTGACAATCTCACTATTAAGCATAGAAACTACAGTGCTCATGCTTGCATGCTGACGAAAAAAACAAGTATGCAATAATGACAGTTCTTTTCCATATCAAGCAAATTAGAAGTAGATTAGAAGTATGCATATACTCTGTTTTTCCAGTTTCATAATTAGATTTAAATTAACAGTTCTTTTCCATATCAAGCAAATTAGAAGCAGATTACAAGCATTTGTTCAATCATTTGAGTCCAAAGTTGTGGGAGTGAGAGACAAACATGTGGACGACAGAAATGGAGACCACTCACGGTGCCACTAGCTGGGAAGACGACAGTTGTGAGAGGGAGAGACAAACGACGGTGCTATTGTCAAAGAAGAGAGAGGGAAAAACAGAAATATGATTATGAGAAAGAGGAAGGAAGCATGGGAAAGGGGAAAGAGGAAGACAGGAAACGAAGCTCACGGCAAAGGGAAAAGAGGGAAGACACGGAATGAAGCTCATGGGGAAGGTAAAGCTGCTACTCTGCTACTGATAGGATGGCAGACTAACATGTTTTCTGCATCCCCAATCATACTGGGGACGCCTAAAGAGGCCTAAAGCTCACTTTAGGCGTTCCCATTCATTTTGGGGACACCTAAAGCACTACAAAAAAACAGCAAATTACCCACGGAAATGACCCACGGAATTCCGTCTCTGAAATCAAATTACCCACGGATTAGGGACGGAAACGGAATTACCGACGGATCACCGACGGAATTTTTTCCGTCCCTAAAAAATCCGTGACAAATTGATTTACCGACGGAATTTTTATTCCGTCGGAAATTACCGACTGAAATTACCCACGGAAAAAATTCCGTCGGTAATTACCGACGGAAATTACCCACGGAAAATTTTCCGTCGGTAATTACCCACGGAATTTACCCACGGAAAAAATTCCGTCGGCGATTACCCACGGAATTTACCCACGGAAAAAATTCCATCGGTGATTACCCACGGAAAAATTCCGTGGGTAATTACCGACGGAATTTTTTCCGTGGGTAATCCATCGGTAATTTAATATTATTTTTTTAAAAAAAAATTCCACGTGGCAATCTTCAAAAAGGCCACGTGGACATCTCCGAAAGCCCCCCACCGCCCGCCCCCACATCTGGCCCCGTCAGCCCCTGAGCAAGGGCCACGTGTCCCTCTAACATTGCGCCACGTGTCTCTGTGAGATAATTGTTGCATTTTGTGACGAAGGTGGGATTTGAACCTTGGACCTTTTGGTATGTGTTCTGATGCCTTTGCCAGTTGAGCTGCTTTAACCTTGTGTTATTTATTCACGTAATAATATATATAATGTAATAATTTAAAAACAAATATAATATTAAGATAAATATATATAATTAAATATATATATTTATATATAATTATATTTTTCATTTTTTATAATATAAAATTTTTTAATTTCTAATTTCCTTTAAATATTTAATATTAATATAAATATATACAAAATTACATATATACTTATAAATAATTATATATTTCGTTTTTTATAATATAAATTTAAATTTTATTAATTCCTTATTTCATTTAAATATTTAATATTAATATAAATATATATAATATTAAATATATATTTATATATAATTATATATTTTGTTTTTATGATATAAAGTTTAAAATATTTAATTTTTTTATTTCATTTAAAATTTTTATTATTAATATTATATATATTTAATTTTTTTATTTCATTTAAAATTTTTATATTTAATATATTTAATATTAATTTTATAATATTTAAATTTTTATTTGTTATATATTGTTTTTATTTTTATTATTTTATATAAATTATTAAAATATGATAAAAAAATTATTAGTTTTACCGACGGATTACCCACGGAATTCCGTCGGTAATTTCTCATTCAAATTACCCACGAAATTCCGTGGGTAAGGCGTGAGTAATTACCGACGGAAAAAATTCCGTGGGTAAAAGTCAAATTTACCGACGGAATTTTGATTCCGTCGGAAATTACCGACGGATTACCCACGGAAAAAATTCCGTGGGTAATTACCGACGGAAATTACCCACGGAAAATTTTCCGTGGGTAATTACCCACGCTTTACCCACGGAATTCCGTGGGTAATTTCTCATTCAAATTACCCACGGAATTCCGTGGTTAAAGCGTGGGTAATTACCCACGGAAAAAATTCCGTGGGTAATCCGTCGGTAATTACCCACGGAATTTTTTTCCGTCGGTAAATCGTAGGAAATTAGCGACGGAAATAATTCCGTGGGTAATTCCGTCGGTAATAACATGTTTTTTTGTAGTGAAGTGTATAAAGTGTACACTTTAATTTTGAACATTCCAAAATTAAAAAGGGACGTCCTTTAAAATAATAGAATGTATAATTTGTAGTAGTGTAAGTCCGATCTAACAAGCGTTAACGAGACAAACTAATTGGAAAACTTGCATAAAAAATATACAATCATATTGAAACCCATCATTCCCATATTTTATTCCACTACTACTTTTTTGAAATATATATATATATATATATATATATATAGATCAACATGGGGCAAGATACAAAGAAAAAAAATACAGCAAAATTTTGTAACGTTGCGTGAAACCCAAAAAGAAACTAATTGCTTGATTCAAATATTGTTTAGCATACAAAATTAATTTCCTCGATCGTATCTACACAAGTTGTCCTACATATTCAATTCCTATTCCTTCATCACCTCCAATTCCTTCTCACGGTTGCCGTCTCCACCCGTCCCAGAGTCGGCGCTACTTCCGGTCCCATTTTCCTGCACCAGTGCCGCCTTACTTTTGGTCTCCATCGACGTCATAGCCACCGACGACTGATCCACCCCGGACGTGGCCGTCGAGGCCTCCCGGAACCTCTTATAGATGTCACCTTTATAAAATTTCCTTGTTCTGGCCACCAAAATGAGAGATATAAGAGCACCAAAGAAAGTCGCCGCCGTGATAATTAGAAACGACAGCCTAAAACAATCCGAACCAACACAATTCAACTCCTTTCCTCGATCTCTTTGTAACCCTGAAGCAGCCAATTGCTTCTTAGCTTCTTTATCATACAAATGACCAGTAATCCTCACATTAAGAATATACAACCCAATTGGGCTAGCAGATCCACCAAAATTGTACAAAGTGGAATAATACTTTAGCCCAAACAATTCCGATATTATCGCAAAAATCAGAGGCCATTGTGCTCCAAAACAAAACCCTATTATCACCGAAGCCACATAGAGACCATCCTTAACGTTGAAGGCTATCAAAAGATGACCAGCACAAGAAACTATGAGAATGAGAGTGAGCATTAGGGTACGAGGAAATTTGTACTTGACTAAATAATATTCTGACACGAAACCAGAGAACACACGTCCTAGGTAATTCCAAATACTAACCAGTGACACAAATGTGCTTATACTGGTTTTTGGGTAACCTAATGATGTCCCAATTTGTCCCAAATTATCGATCGCCGTCAACGTCCCTCCGATTCCACAAATGCCAGTCAAGAACAAAATAATCATGTCCATACTGAATAGTGCTTGAAGAATGGTGTAATCCTCACCTCTCGGCGGCGGGCTGAGAATATTCTGCCACCATTTCGTCTCCGGTTCACCTTCTCGTCTCGCTTTAGTTATGTCACCAAAGGCGTTATTTATTGTCGCCGGCGGCGCCGGCGGGTTGTCGACGACAACGTTCTTGACGGGGTCTTGGAGGGCCAGGCGTTTGGCTTGCAAGACTTTGAATTCCTCCATGTAGACGATGGCGAGGGGGAGGAAGAGGAGGAAAAGGACGACGGCGGCGCTGAGGCCATACTCCGACTGGTGGAAATGGGTCTGTTTTTGGACTATGATTATGAGCATGAGGAATCCGGCGAGGCCGAGAGAGATGTAGAGGAAGTTGTAGAAGACTTTGAGCTCGTTGGGGTTGCGGACGGGGGTGATGTAGCGGATGGTGCGGAGGAAGACGAAGGATATGGCGGCCGGAAGCCAGCCGATGAGGAGGATTAAGGCTTTGGTGTCGTTGTAGTAGAAGGCGTGGTAGAGTTGAGTTATTATGGCTCCGCTCAGGCCAACGTAGCCTTTGAGAATTCCCAGAACCACCCCTCGGCTTTCTGGGAAATTCTTCACACATGTTACCAGTGACCCTGTGTTCGCAAACGTCTGAGAATTCGCACCTGCAATTTTTAATTATCATCATTATTATTAGAATATATTAAAAATTATCACATAGATTAATTAATTGGACAAGGAATTTGAAGATATATATATATATATATATATTTCCACTCATTTCTAATATACTCCATCCGATCATAAATGTGAGATTCAATTAATTTTTTTTAGAAGATTAAGAGAAAGTTAATTAAATTATTTTAAAATATTTATATTTATCGGTTTTTTTAAATTAATTTATCTGACTTAATTAAATAGTTTTTATATTTAGGACGTGGAGAATATTAAGGTTAGACCTTTTAAATTGATTTAATTAAGTTATTTTAACACTCCCTCTTGTCCTTAATGTAGGACCTAATTGAAGATCCAGAGTTGATCTTGTTTCTAAAATACTCTCTCAATCTGGTCTTTAATACATGAGTTAATTGACTTTTTTTAAGAGAAATTAAAGAAGCTATATAATTTACTTCATCATAGCATATGTTGTATATTATTATATTATATATAAGTTAAAAAAAAAGTCAATTGGTTCTTATATTAAGAATAGGAGGTAGTACCTATTTAACATGTTTATCATTTTTTCCTTTAATTTAACCTTATTGATATTCTTTCAACAATAATCAAGTAGGGAAAAGGTGTAAGAAATTAAGGAAGATGATTACGGTGTTTTAGAAAAAAAAAATCATATTAACTAAGTTGACTAACTTTCTTAATCAAATAAAATTAAATAAATATGTCTTTTATTAATGACAAATGATAGAACGGAAGTAGACTAAGTTGACTCAGAAGGTTTTGTTGTTGACTTCTGGTTCGTGGGTCTATATTGCCGTTCTGTGTACGATACGTTCAAACGGCGACCTTTAAATTTATCCAGCTGCCCAAAAGTCTCTCTTTTCTGTTTTTTCTTCCTTCTTGGGTTTTAACGAAACTACTAAAGGTCGAGTAATTAATGACTTATATGTCATATCCTTTTCAAACTGATACAAAAATCAGTATATATACGTAAATAATACAAATAAATTCTAATGTATATATATTCTTGTATATTCTTTTTCTACTGCTCGATTATTTCATCTTTTATGAAAATTTAAAATTACAGAATAATAGCAATCTCTTGTATAAGCCCTAGTTTGTAGCACAAAATTACACTATAAACTCAGTCAATTATTACACTATAAACTAGATCTCCTGTTTAGGATCAAAAGAGTAGTATCAGAAAGTGTGATATAAGTAGGGGGGAGATATTATTTAAATTTATGTATGAGAATATTAATTAATTAGATGAAAGAAAATGGTTTAATAAAATCAAGGAGCAATAATGCTAATTTGATTTAGTCATAAGTATACGTACCTATCATGATATAGAGGTACATGTGCCAAACTTTAGGTTTGGGGATTTTTTGGGTGACCCCAAGCCATATCATGAAGTAGCCGAAGAAGTTAAGGACGGCGCCGATCATCAGCACCACCCACGGCGGCGTCAGCTCGTTGATCAGCCCAGAGAGGATTCCGACGTTGGCGCCGACGTCCTTGAAGAAACTAAGGAGGTTGAGGGTGGTTTGGTCGTAGCCCATGACGGTTTTTATGTCCGGCGAGTACAAGCCGAACATGTAGGTGGCTCCCGCCGCTGCCATGACCAGAAACGACGCAAACACCACGAACCACCGGCTGAGGATCACCTGGATGGCCAGACCTTTCACGTCCGACCACCCAAGAGCGCCACGGACGGGGCTTCCTCCGGCGACGACGACCATGTTGATGATGTTATGGATTTCGTCGTTTTGGTGTTGGTCAGGGAAAAGAGATGTACGGAGATGGTGTTGTCCCTAAAACGGCTTGGCGTCCAATTGAACTCTCTCAAACATTTGAGTATTGAGAAAAGATGTTTTCGCTCTTCCCAATACTTTGGCATTTGAATCTATATATAGAGGAAGGAAAGAAACACTTCGAGTGATATGGTGGACTAATAAAAAATTCGTTTAAATTAATTAACGCAATAAATATTTTTTAAAAAATACTCTTTATTTGTTTTTATTTACGTGTGCAAATACTAAGGGGATCCAACCCGCAATCTCTCACTCACATGAAACTTTCATGTTTTTAGATTATAAGGCTAGCTAAAAAATACTTCTATTTAATTAGGTAGAAAGATCGTGAATGAGGGAGAAAATGAATAAATTAATTAGAAAGATCATTATTTTGGTTAAAATTTATAAGCCTATATTATATAATTCTCATATATTAAGGAAAGTTATTTAATTTAATAAATATGCACTAAATTGATATTTTTTTTAAAAAAAGTTTGCCCTCATTTATGAATAGGTCTTTTTGACCTCTTTCTTTTTTCTCTACATTTAATAAGTTTAAAATTATAACACTTTCATTTATTATTCTAAAAGTGTATTTATAATAAGAATCAAAACTTTTTTCTCAAACTGGACTTACAGATAGGACCATAATGATATTTACTTATTTAGTAGAGTAAGACTAACAAATAATTAATAAATATAAATATAAAAAATGATACTAAAAATTTTAGACATATTATTTGTTTGTCCTCTTATGGATAATAATTGTTTTATTTATTTTTTATTATATATAGAGCATGGGAGAAAGTGATAAAAGAATTTTCATGGATGGTTGACTTGTATGATATGGCATGACAACTTGCCCATACATGTGCCGGCCGTTGTTTAATACACTATTTTAATTATTCAATAAATTTCAACTCATCAGGAAAATGAAAAAATAATTTTAAAACTCATAGTTGCGCTGGATCAAGATAATTCGTCAAAATTACATAAAATATAGGGAAAATCCCTCTAAAATACATTGAAAATAGGGAAATCCCTATTCAGTGCTTTGAAATTGAAAAATTCGGATCAATCCGGTGTCATTACGGATGAACAGTGCGGGCGGCGTCAGAAGACGATTTTGCCCTTCAACCCTCATTCTCGCCACTTCAGAAATAAGAACATGCAGTTCTTAATTAACAATTCTGGATTCTTGATTAACAACTCCCTTTTCTTATTTCACAACTTTCTAATTTAAGTTTCAAGTTCAATAACAACACTTCTTTTTTTATTAACAACACGCGCTCTTAATTAACAACTCCGAATTCTTGATTAACAACTCCATATTCTTGATTAACAACTCCATTTTCATCTTTTTACTTTCAAAATAACAACACCGGTATTGTTATTAACAACACCATATTCTACATTAACAACTCTCATTTCTTGTTTCACAACTTCGTAATTTAAGTTTCAGGGCCAAACAACACCTCTTTCTTTATTAACAACACCGTATTTTACATTAACAACACTATATTTTTGAGATGCGAATATGTGAAAGAACAAAGCCGAGTTGTTAATCAAGAATTCGGAGTTATTAATAACAAGACCGGTGTTGTTATTGTGAAAAAAAAGATGAAACTAGAGTTGTTAAGCAAGAATACGAAGTTGTTAATTAAGAACCACGTGTTGTTATTTCTGAAGTGGCGAGAATGAGGGCTGAATGGCAAAATCATCTTTTGGCGTTGCCCGCACTGTTCATCCATACTGATACTGGACTGATCCGGATTTTTCAATTTCAATCCACTGAATAGAGATTTTTCCTAAAATATATAGGGTGTATAAAAGAAATAAAAAAAATTGAATAAAGAAAGTAGGGTGTTGAGGACATTTCCCTACCAAAAAAAAACAGAGAGTTGGTGTATGGAGCATTTAATTGTTGGCCTGACGGCCGGTTAAGGTATTCCCACTGCTTGGGTCCAACCAACCATGTGCAATTATTAATGTATCCATTTTTCGCTAGGCATAATTATAATTACATCTTTAATTAACTATATCTAATTAATCTTATCCTAACATTTGATTTCTCCTATAGTATACCATTCATTTACACGCCACTTTTTTCGCCAACGATTCATTTACACACCCTTAATCCCTCCTGATGATCTCGTTTAATTATCACGTGATTAAGTAGTAATTCGTTCAAGTTATTTCGTTGGCAAAAAAAAAAAAAAAGAAAGAAAGAAAAGGAATTCAAGTCATTTCACTCTCTAAATTTTATGAGAGAATAAATCCTTCCTCACTTTTTTTTAAAAAAATCATTCATATATATAAATATTATATATATATATATATGAATCTTAATTAATACTCTGTCTAGACCTAAATTTAAGATTTAGAAAATTAATTTGCAGAAATTTAAAAAATTAAGTATGTTATTTATAAAAAATGTGTGTAAGTGCCATTTTAAAATTATTTGCATTTTAAAAAATCTCTTTATATGTATGTGTGTGAAATAATCAATATAAAGAGTGTATGAAAACAATTATAAATTTAAAAGAAGAATTAGTTGGCCAAAAAACAAAATAAAGGAGAATTGACTGAAGTAATTCATTTACGTATCCTTAAGATATTTATCGTGACGTGGTTGGAATTTATCATGTGTTTAAAGCAGCTTTACCAAACGCACTTCACGTTGACTTGCTGTTATGCATCTGCCATCTAGAACCCCTTTAAATAATAAATTTAATGATTTTAAATATATATATATATATATATATATATATATTAAATATTATTTTATTACATATTTTCGTCAAAGTTACTATTAAAATATAGTGTATGTTCACAATAAGAGGATGCTGAAATGGATGTATGACCATATAAATAAAAATAAGATTCATAATAATCAAATATACAAATGAGTTGGAACGATATTTATTGAGAAAAAAATGGTAGAAAATTATCCAAAGTGATTTGGTAAAAATGGTTAATCAATCAGTATGGAGTCCTCTAAAAATATATGATTAATAATGTATTAAAATATCTTATTTTCAATAAAACACAATGACGTCGTATGATTTATATAACCGACTCCATTTAGTTAGATTAGGCTTTATTGTGGTTGTTATGAGTAGGCACACTTTCTGTGAATGTGTGAGAGAAGTTTGACGCTGGATTTGAATGCAAGTGCATTAGTATTAAATTTGAAATCACGTATTATTTTAATTTGATGAAATATCCATTTAATTTCAGGACATTGATACGGAATCCAAAGTTTTAAGGGCCTGTTTGATCTGAGGGGAGGGGAGGGGATGGAAAGTGGGCGGAGGGAAAAATTTTTTGAGTTGAATTTAAAAAAATTACAGAAGTGGGGTTAAAAATTTTTAATTACTTTTTCTTACTCTTTTATCTTATATATTCTCTTTATTAAAATTTTATTACCCTACTTTTTCAATCTTTTAAAATTCAACTCATAAAAATTTTCCCTCCCCTCCTCTCCCCTCCAAATCCCTCACACCAAACAGACCCTAAGTTAGCCCAAATAAATAAACAACCAAGTTGTTTGTGTTTGGCTTAATTTATGAAATTAAACAAGTTTAAAAATCAGATCAAACTTGACATAGTGGCAAACTTTGTTAAAAGAGAAATAGAGTTTTGGGATCTGCAAACTTGCTTAACTTAGAAGGTTAAAAAAAAAACTTGCTTGAATTAAGCAATAATTAATGTAACCCTGTGACAATAGGTTATATAATAAGTCAAATAAATTATCGCCCCACGAAATTTTGTCTTATAATTCAAAAAAGGTTACATTCAATGTTAGATATTGATGAATACCAGAAAGCGTGTATTACTAGGAAAAATTTAGGTAATCAACCTTATATTTTTAATATACCTTTATCCAATTTAATAAAGACAAATATAAATCTTGAAGTATTGGCCAAAAAATATATATATATAAATCTTGAAGTATTAATTAGAAAATATACATTTATCCGTTTTGTTTTTTGTTATAAACATAAATCAGATAATTTGGTCTTACTTAAATATAATTTTTTAGAAAATACTTTACCATTAAAAAAAACTACTAGGTTCACCAAAAAAAAGTGAGTATTAGTTAGCAGTTACCCCATCTCTGAATATTATTCCAAACATTTAAATATTAAATTATTAGCGTCATATTCAAGGTTGCCGACATAATAATATTATTTCAAGCCACCAATGAAAAACGAAGTACAAGTGAAGTGATTGTGTATTTATATATAGACACTAGCTAAAGAGCTTGACACATAATAATTAAATTAATTACCACTAGACTTTAGGGGGATTTAATATTTTAATTTGTCTCGCAGCGAGGTGTATTATTTGCCTTGTCTAAATGTTGAATTAGGGGTAAATAAAGTGGAGAAAATTTTGCATACTCTCAATCTGTCATGCTTTTCAGTCGACTAAATAAATTATTAAGAGTAATATATCAGGCGCGTGTAGTAAAAAAGAAAAAATTGTATAATATTTTTTATCCTAATAAAGAATAAATTTTTATATCAACTTAGGTTGAAGTAACTTTTTTCCCCGTTAGGTTGAAGTGACTAATAGAAGCTGATCTTGTCCTTTAATCAAATGGTTGAGAGGTCAATTCTCATTCATTCTTTGCATATATATGGAAGATATTCCTAATGTTAATAGTTATTAATAAGTTTATGATCAAATTTCTCAACGAAAATATCATAAATGTATAATTCTTCAAGGAATAAGGCCACCAATGGCACTGAATGGCCATAAATTCAAGAGGAATAATAGATGATGATTAGGATTAATTTAAAAAAATAAATGGAAGAAATTAAAGTAATTAATTGAAAAAATAACTCAACTATAAATTGTAAAATTTTTGTAAATTATAAAAATATAGTTATAAAATACAAGAGATTCTGTAGCTAAAACTCCAACATATGTATATATATATATCTCAAAATCTCAAGTTCGAAAAGAGTGTAAGTGATTACATTTTTAAACTGAGAAATTTTTGTAATAAATAAATGGAAATCCAATTCAAACATTTAAAAAATTGATCAATCAATTTTTAAAAATTTTTACAAGTCTTTCAATTTTTATAACATTTTTTTTTTTTTACGAACGAAATTCAATTAACATGAAAATATCAGAACACAGTGTTGAAAAGTCTAATAAACCAAACAAAATAAAGAACAACAACAAAACCATCACGAAAATAAAATGTCTTCCGTCAGGATCAACATCTTCAACTTGCACATACATGGCCGTCCAAAATCCTCCTCAGGTCGACATACTCAATCGATAGGACAAGAACCGTACGAAAAATCAAAGCTTTAGTAATCAAATCAGCTTTCAAATTTGCTCTTCCGCAAAAATTGTTGCCATCATAAAGGTATCAACCCATTTGGTCACATGAATAAAGCTTTAATAATGCATTTAAGGAACAAAGATGTAATACAACAACCATCTTAAGTCGATATTTAGACCCAAAAAAGGAAAGTCGTTATATTTATCCACATGTTAAATTCCAAGAAATTTCAACTCGATGGACCACGTGCAGGGAATTTTCTGGGTCAACTTTAGTTTGAGGCTCTCTCTCTCTCTATATATATATATATAGACATATGACTGTTGAGAATTAGGTTTGATCCATCCTTAGTGGATTAGGTTCAAACCCATTGGCGTTAGGGTCAAAATAAATTACCCAAATCTTATGAGGTATTTCTTAATAATATTCCCCAAAACATTTGAAACAAATAAAGGGAACAGTTTTTCCGTAGATTTTAGTGGGAACAGTTATTATTGAACGTGACTTTATGTTCTGGAGGATAACAAGACATACTTTTACACGCAGAAAAATCAACACCATGAAAAACTCTTTCTCCTCTTTCTATTCTCATGGTGAGTTTGTTGTGTTTTATAGCCAAAGTCCAAGTGATCCTGTTCTCGTGGGTACTTCAAGAGTATAAAATGACACTTTAGGTACGCCCGAAACCCTGTGTTGAAAAAATTAATTTTAATTAAATCCCTTGGCATATAATATGATCTCAGTGTTTAAAGGAAGGGGATAGAATATGCATATTCAGGTCTAAAACAGAGAATAATGAAATAAGATGAAATGAACCCATCTGACATAGATTGAAAGGCCATGAATTAAAAAATATATATAATTGTGATTGGATAACAAAGAAAGTCTAAAAGATATATACTACCTACTAATAAGTGTTGCTAATATTAAAAAAACAATTATAACTACCTAAATATAAAATTTCGGATTTGAATATATGTCAAAGTAAAATATGTTTCCAAGAGAATTAACTTTATCGTGAGCCTGATAATATTCCGGAATCTAATATAATAGTACTACTATATTAGATCATGTTTATCAAAAAAAAAAAACAAAGAAAGAAAGATTGTGAGACCGATAAATCCTTAGTTGACACTATTTGAAGAATGAAGATTCAAATTAGTCAAAGTTCAAAAATAACAACCACTTTGGCCATTATTCAACCGACCAATAGACTAATAATATGAAACTCCAAAATGATACTCATTTCATAACAGTCACCGCCACGCAACAATGAATCTCTTGGTTTGAGGATTCTGCCAACTTCCTTTTGACTTTTTGAATATCATGCTTTGGATTCACACCTTGCTACACAATAATGTTATTTAATAATATAATTTTTTAAATAAATTTATATAATTGTTGCTAGTCCTTTGAATTATATAGGTATCCATCTTTGCAATCGATCACATTTCCTCAATTCTTCTGTTTATGTTAGAACAGGTTTTATTAAGAGTTCCTCTAAATATATGTTTGAACTCTCTAGCTTTATCCTTCTTTTCGGTCTGATTTGTAACTCTTTAATTTTTAATATGATATTATTGTGATTTAAAAAAAAAAGAATTATATATGTGAAGATTTTTTTTTTTTTGGACCTAGAATATATGTGGAGATTGAGAAATGGTAAATAATACTTCCTCCTTTTTCTAACATAAAAACTACTTAAATAATTTGGGTAGATTAATTAATAAAATGAAAAAATAGTTAATTATGATAAATATGAATCGATTTTTTTAACATACCCATATGTCACATTAAACTACATAGTAGTTTATAAATTAGGTAAATTAATTTTTAAAAAATATAATAAATATAAAAGATAAAATATATTGAGATATTATATTTAGGATCAAATATTTATTATCAAATTCAACTTTAAAACTAACTCTTTAATTAGGGATAAAATGTAATATAGTAACTTAATACATATAAATCTAAAAATATGATTACTCTCTCACACGCTCCTTTTTTTCCCCTTTTTTGCCAACCACACACACACATTCCTATATATATTTGCCAACTATTCTTTATATATATGTGTGTGTACGTGTGTGTATGGATTAAATTGTCTTCTTTATCAACAAATAGAAGTCACTGTCGCGGCCACCAGGGGGGAACAAAAATTAATCAAACACATGATATATACATAATTTACTTAAATATAAAAAGAAATTAGAAAAATAATTTTCCGAGAACCTTCGTCCAAATAAAGATTTGCAAGGTTCAAACTTCAAACAAATATTATTAATATTGATCGTTCATATTGTGATCACAATCCAGCTCATCACTAATCACTTTACACACACAAACACAAGTATATTAATATAATTAATCTCTATCATTTGATATGGTTTTTGGTAGGGATGGAAATAGGCCAAACCCCTAATAAGGGCCTACGACGTAGCCTACATAAAACCTAGCCTAACGTATTTAGTAAATAGACCAGGCTCAGGCCCAGGTATATTGTTAGGTTTATTTAGATAAACAGGTCAGACCTATTTTCATAAAGTCTAGCCTATAAGCCTATAGGCTTGGCCTATTTATCTTTTTTTACTGTATATTATTACATAAGTATACATAATACAATCACAATAATTTTATAAATTATTTATAAATTTACTAACTTAACCTTAATTCTAAGTTTCACATCCCATCGTTATTACACTTAACGATTACTTTCGCATAAATCATTCACCCTTGCCTTTCTTCTCTTCGATTGCTCGAGATGGCAACACTAACTCACTTACTCTCTCCTAATTTGGGCCTTCCACTGAAGCATAATAATTGTTATGAGTTTATTTTAGTGTCAAATCAAATATTATAATATGAGTAAGAGGAATTTGTCCTAATTTATGTGGGAAAGGTAAAGGAGGTAAAATCTAGTTTTACATGTTATTTGTTATGCTTAGTCAATTTTAGAAAATATATCTCATTAGTTAACAGACGATTAGTTTTTCTTATTCCTATTTGCTCGGACAATTGTTGTCACTAGATATTCTTTTCTTTTTTTACTAAGCCCTAATATTACTATGAGAATGAATATTAGGCTTTTAAGACATAATGTAGGATTGTATATAACTATGAAATGTTATATATGAATTTGGAGATATATACTTTAAAGGCTATTTAAAAGCCTACATTATTTAAGTAGGCCTTTAAACAGGCTTCAGGCGTTGTCAGGCCTTTTGAAGGCCCAGGTCCAAACCTAAAAAAAACTACATATAGACTCAGGCTCAAGCTTTAAATATATATTGGAGGCCCAGACCTATTTAGATAAAGCCTAACCTATTTCCAGCTCTAATTCTTTGGCTCTCGTAGATATCGTCAATCACAAGAAGTCAAAATGTATATAATAAGATAAAACAGATCAATTTTTACGCTGTTGATTTTTAATTATTTCAAACTTGTTTATTATGGCTTTCGTCACTAACATGTACTATTTTTCTTTTTGCTTACTATTCTTTATTTCTTTGGTTTCGTAATCATCTAATATAATAAGTTTACACTAACACACAATCACACGACCAATTGAAACATGACGCCTCATCGCCATCAAATTTCTTCGTTGTCTAATTATATTAACTACTCTTTGTCAAGTAACTATATATATTCCTCAAATCCCAATTTCAATGATCAAACAAAAAAATTATTACAGACAATGACTTTAGTTAGGGTCCATCTAGATGCTCTTTTTCATCTTTTGGATAAAGTTTTAGACATTGTTACTTTCAAACCATGTAAGCATTGATATTGACATTATTCTTCTTTTAGTAGAATGGTATTATATATATATATATATATATGGTATTATATATACATATATATATATATATATATATATCAATAATTTAAACGTACATGTTTGATTATTGTAGTGAAAGATTACTACCTATACATTTTATATTTATTGATGCTTAAGAGAGAGGAGATAGTTACTTTGTTGCCAAAAAAGAAAGGAGATATAAGATTATTAGAGGATAAAAATGTCAGGTAAAAAAAAAAAGGAGGTGATGATGATAGAATATCATAATTATCACATGAGGGTATAGTTTAAAAAAAATAAATTGAACAGGCATTAAGTTTATAAAACAACGAAAAGTCATGAAACAAAACAATTCTTTTTGATCTTACCAAAAAAAAAAACCCAGCAATAGTCAATTATTTTATAGAATTGAAGAAGTATCTTTAATTTTATACGTGTTCTAAACCATAAAATATAATATTCAACGATATTAATATGATTGCACATTTATTTAACAGCTTAGTCAAATTTTGAATAAATAATTGAGTTTTTTATTTTATTTTTTTGTAAAATAGTTACGTGTATTTCCCAATAATTGATTTTAATAATGTATTATAGAAACGCTAATGCAAGCAAGAAATTCTTGAATCTTCTCTAAATAATGGCAAGTGTTTTTATTTTTTTGAATAAAATCTAGAGTACAATAACCTATGCAAAGACTAAAACACAAGTCGTTCCATCAGGAACTCAAAACAACGATCAATAATGATCAACAATCACCTTTAAAAAAGAAGATGGTGGGTGATCAAGGATAACAAAATTCTCAATAAATGTTTATCTTACTTTAGTCCAAAAAAAAAAGGGAAAATGTCAGTTAGGTCCCAAGGTACAGAAATAATCTCAAAAAACTCCCTTTGCAAATTCCAAGGTCAGAAAAGTCCCTAGGGACTTTTTTGACACCAATTCCCTATGAGCAATTACAAAAATAACCCCCACTCCACCTAAGAAAAGAAAACGCACAGAAAAGAGGAGTGAAGCACGTTTTTGTGATCAAGGCATTAAGGAAAAAGAGAAAAACGCACACGGACGAAGGGCATATGAGGTGCAACATTGAAGGGATACAAAGTGGCGTTAATGTTCTTGGGAATCTCATCTTCTTCATCGTCCATGTATGGGTTGCAAGGTACAAAAGCAAACTAAAAAATTTTTTTTTCTATGTAAAAATTAGTTAGATTGAGATTGAGGGGTTGGTTAAAGATTGGATCTTGGGCTAAAAAATGGAGTAATTGGTAGGTGGTAGACAAAAAATACTAAGAATTTGGTAGACAAATGAGCTTGATCATTGAAGTTGAGATTTCACCTTAGGTGGGTTGTGTTTATGTTAGAATGCTCTGTTTTTATGGCATGGTAACAGAGGAGCTGATGTATTCAAAGTGAGAATGGTGAATGTAATTGGTATTCTTTGCTGGAAAAACGCTGAAATGAACACAAAAAATTGTTGTAAATTTGTGCATATGAAGTTATAAATATTGTTGTGGGAATTGTTAATACGTACGTAGCTGTGCTTTGTTTTTGGGCAAGAAAACAGAGGTGTGAGTGTGGTTTGTGTTATTAGAAAATGCTGATATGATGAAAAAAAAGTGTTGTTAACGTGTTGTAAATTTGTGCATATGAAGTTGTAAATATTGCTGTGGAAGTTGTTAATACGTACCATAGCTGTGCTCTGTTTTTAGGCAAGAAAACAGAGGTGTGAGTGTGGTTTGTATTATTAGAACATCCTGATATGATGAAAAAAAAAGTGTTGTTAACGTGTTGTTAATATGTGCATATGAAGTTGTAAATATTGCTGTGGAAGTTGTCAATACGTACCGTAGCTGTACTCTGTTTTTGGGGAAGAAAACAGAGGTTTGGCCTTGTTTTTAGTGTGTTTGGTGTTATTAGAAAAAGCATATGTGTAGGAATAAAACGTGTAGTTAACGTGTTGTTAATATGTGCATATGAAGTTGTAAATATTGCTTTGGAAGTTGTTAATATGTACCGTAGCTGTGCTCTGTTTTTAGAGAAGCAAACAGAGGTTTGACCTTGTTTTCAGTGTGTTTTGTGTTATTAGAAAAAACACATGTGTAGGAATAAAAAGTGTAGTTAACGTGTTGTTAATATATGCATATGAAGTTGTAAATATTGCTTTGTAAGTTGTTAATATGTACCGTAGCTGTGCTTTATTTTTAGGGAAGCAAATAGAGGTTTGTCCTTGTTTTTAGTGTTTTTGGTGTTATTAGAAAAAGCACATGTGTAGGAATAAAAAGTATAGTTAACGTGTTGTTAATATGTGTATATGAAGTTGTAAATATTGCTTTGGAAGTTGTTAATACGAAGTTTGTGTTGCAGATTGACATGAAAGATGGGAAGTTGTTCAGGGAAGAATCTATTTTGTTTCTTTCATGTGGGAGGAGTTTTTAAATGGTGGAGAAGATAAAATGCAACATGTTAGTGGTTTAGTAAGAACAAGATGCGTAAAGGAAGGCACAACATATGCTTAAATATAGCATAACATATTGTCAACAATCACAGAAGTGCCACCAAAGTGTTGTGTATGTTGTAAACAATGAGAGAAGTGCCAAAAAAGTGGTGTGTATATTGTAACTTCTTGCGCAAGCTACTGCCCTGGTGCAATAGCTGGAAATAGTTGTAAACATAGCTTAAAGATTTGTTAAAATGACTTTAAGTGTTGTAAACGTAGCAGAATATGTTGTAAACATTGTACAAGCACGGTTTTTTTCTTACATGTTGTAAATGTAACTTAATACGTTGTTAATATGACTTATGATGTTGTACATATAGCATAACATATTGTAAACGATGAGAGAAGTGTCAAAAAAGTGGTGTGTATGTTGTAGCTTCTTGCACAAGCTACTGCCCTGGTGTCACTGGTGAAAATAGTTGTAAAATTAGCTTAAAGACTTGTAAAAATAACTTAACGTGTTGTAAACATAGCAATATGTGTTGTAAACATTGCACAAGCATGCATTCCTTTTACATACTGTAAATGTAACCGAATACATTGTTAATATGACTTATGATATTGTAAATGCAGCATACCACGTTGTGAACAATAACAGCATACCATGTTATGTATATTTTGTAAAAGTAACTGAATATATTGTAAACACTATTTGAGATTTTGAGAGTTGGTGGGACAAGCACGCATCCAATGACCTTTGTGAAAACATAAAAATATCAAACAGTTGTTAGAATGACATCAACTGTTGTGAAAACATGCATATCCACTGGTAAACCATAAAAACAAAAAAAAACCAATTTGGGGACCTTGTTGTTTAAATATGTTGGCCCTTTCACCTGTCAAATAACCTAATTAAACCACCAAAAAACATGTTGTGAACATATACATAATGTGTTGTCAATGTACACAACAATTAGCCTATAGTACAAAATAACATCTCAAATGCTACATGTCTTTCTTCCTCTTCATTTGTTGGTTGCCAGTGAGAATGGACAGCACATCTCTATTTGCTTCCTCAAAAATAGAGCATTCCTTCTGTTTGCTTCCCCAAAAATAGAGCACAGGTTCTATACGTATTAACAACTTCCATAGCAATATTTACAACTACATCTGCACAAATTTACAACACGTTAACAACATTTTTTTTTCATCATATCAGCATTTTCTAATAATACAAACCACACTCACACCTCTGTTTGCTTCCCCAAAAACAGAGCATAGGGACAAACTTCGTATTAACAACTTCCACAGCAATATTTACAACTTCATATGCACATATTAACAACACGTTAACAACATTTTTTTTCATCATATCAGGATGTTCTAATAACACAAACCACACTCACACCTCTGTTTTCTTGCCCAAAAACAGAGCACAGCTACAGTACGTATTAACAACTTCCACAGCAATATTTACAACTTCATATGCACAAATTTACAACAATTTTTTGTGTTCATTTCAGCGTTTTTCCAGCAAAGAATACCAATTACATTCATCATTCTCACTTTAAATACATCAGTTCCTCTGTTACCATGCCATAAAAACAAAGCACTCTAACATAAACACAACCCACCCAAGGTGAAATCTCAACTTCAATGATCAAACTCATTTGTCTACCAAATTCTTAGTATTTCTTGTCTACCACCTACCAATTACTCCATTTTTTAGCCCAAGATCCAACTTTTAACCAACCCCTCAATCTCAATCTAACTAATTTTTACACAGAAAAAAAATTTTCAGTTCGCTTCTGTACCTTGCAACCCATACATGGACGATGAAGAAGACGAGATTCCCAAGAACATTAACGCCACTTTGTATATCTTCAATGTTGCACATCCTACGCCCTTCGTCCGTGTGCGTTTTTCTCTTTTTCCTTAATGCCTTGATCACAAAAACGTGCCTCACTCCTCTCCTCTGTGCGTTTTCTTTTCTTAGGTGGCGTGGGGGTTATTTTTGTAATTGCTCATAGGGAATTGATGTCAAAAAAGTCCCTAGGGACTTTTCTGACCTTGGAATTTACAAAGGGAGTTTTTTGAGATTATTTCTGTACCTTGGGACCTAGCTAACATTTTCCCAAAAAAAAAAAAGAGAATGTTTATTTTACTTTAAAAAGTAGACCAGCATCAGTTGGTAGCATTCCTTAATGAGTGGCAGAAAGTTAGCTAAACTTGTTGGTAGCCTTGACCACAATCAGACGACTTTATTTTTCATTTCATTTGAATGTAATTTTTTGTAACTGTTTTCTCCTCTTAAATTTGCCTAATTTTTATTTGATAATTTTACTTTATCCTAACTTATGCATTTGATTTAAAAAATAATTAAATATTTTATCTCTAAAATTAAATGTCATTAAATTGGAAAGCTCAGTAAAATATTATGTTCTTCATTAGTAACTTAATCCTAAAGTGGAAACTTAATTTTTAAGTAATCCAACTTACATTGATTATTGGCACAAAAAATTTACAAGTAAATAAATGAATATTAAATGGACTAATTATTGATTAACTAGCTAATAGTATTAGAAATGGTTACGCAAACACTTAAATTCACAATTTTGTCCTGATTGTTATTCCAGTTAACTTTGACAATTAATTGATCAAATATGCTAAGTTGATAGTCCACATATTATTCACGTCATTTTTGTTAAGGTGTAAATTTGCTTCCGAAGTTTTAAATCTAACTTTGAAAGAAGATGAAGTAAATGACATATGGACTTCCGGCGCATTTTTGCCCCTTAACAAAAATAACGTGGATAACATGTGGACTGTTAGTTCAGTATAATTAGTCAACTAATTGTCAAAATTAACTGGGATAATGGTCAGGATAAAGTTGTTCATATTTCGACACTACCAAAGTAAAATTACCCCCAGTGAAAATTTCAAAGACAAAATTGCACCTTAACCCTACCCTTATAAGACATCATATTAAATTAGAGTAGAGATGAGATTTTAATATAAGGTAGAGATGGGATAATGAGGGGAAAAAAAAAGCAAAGGATCGATCTGCACCATCAATAAATAAGAATATATTTTTTTGCCAACAATAAATAAGGATACATTTGAATATATATATATATATATATATTTCTTACACATCTAATGCCTTTAACCAATTTTAAACGACTTCTTAATTTACATAATTTAGTTATTTTTAACTTTTAAAAAGGAACGAATGGACTACAATGAAAGACACAGAAATTTTGAAAATTTCATTTTAAAACCAATTTAATGCTTTAATTTTAATCATTTCTCATTGATTCTGATGATGTAATTTCATGAACTCTATATTGAGAGAAGTACCAAGTAATCTCTCATGGTAATAGAATGGGGAAAATGGGTAAAGCCCCTTGGGCTGGTTCTTTTAGGTCTTGAATTTATAAGGGTTGGGTTTCAGATTTTTGACTAAAAAATGAAAACGGGTCTAAAAGGGTCAGCCCTGTAGGGCTGAGGGCCTAAAAGGGCCAGCCCTTTAGGCCTTGTATGTTTTTTTTAAAATTATTTATATAATAATATTATTATTGATTTTTTATATTTTGTTAATTATGTTGCAAATATTTAGTTGATATTAACTTTTTTAAAATTAAATTTCATAAGAATATCTTGTATTAATAATCCTAAAAATTAAAAACTTATAAAAAATATTTCTTATTTTATAAGTATTCTTACCAATTTTATATTTTTTGACTTATTTTCTTGTGATTGTTTATTTATATCTTGTGTTGTTTATTTTATTGACTACTTACACTTTTCAAGGCATATTTAGAAGAAGTATTTTTATTTTTGTTAAGTCTTCTCATTAAATATTTGTAATTGTGGTATATAGACAATATTTTACCTTTGATTATGACTTAATGACCGTGTTTGTTTGTTGCATGATGCATACTGTTTACACTATAATTTTGACAATATTTATATGTTAAATTTGGAATTCCATTGTTGTACTTTTAAAAAAAATTGAAAAAATAAAATAAAATTTGTTCAATCTTATAAAAATATCTTCCGGCCTTATGGCCCTGCCCTGCAGGCCAGCCCTAACCCTTGTGCTTTTCAGATCGGGATAAGAAAAATAGTTATCCCAGATCTAAAAGGGTCGACCCTTATTCCTAACTCTATTAATAACAATTTAATCACTAAAATATTTCTTGAGTTGTCAATATGTAATCACTCCTATTTTTCCCCGCAATTAGTGTGGGTCACGTGGCTCAAGAGTTATACTGGATTCCAATAGTTAGTGCATTTAATTGGAGAAAATGGGGATGGTAAAAGAGCATTGGATGAATATTGAGGCAAGTGGTGATAGAATCCAATAGAGGGAGGCGTTTTTCTCTTTTTGTGTGTCCTACTGATATTATAAAAGCCTGTCGTTTGTCAAAGTCAAATATATGCAATTTGTCCTTCAAAATTTCCACACACTCACGCAATCAACGATCCATGCGGGTCAAAGATTCGTTGTATTATTTTTATTAATTTTTTTAGTGGATAAACACCGTCAGCCTGTTTGATACGATGGAATTGATTTTGATGAAAATGAAAATAGATATAGAAATGGATATGAATATAAAGTTTAAAAATGTGTTTGATATGCTTATAGAATTAATATATAATTTTAATTAAATTTATATTTTTTATTATTAAAAGTCCAAAATACCCTTATTATTGAAAAAAGGCAAAAAACCCCTACACCCCACCACACCCCCCTCGATTATAGAAATCAGATCAGCAGCTTCGCAAGGCTTCTACACATTTAATACCATTGCTGTATCTTTTTTTTTTGCTCGAATACCATTGATGTACCTCTCAACCCAGACCTGATGAAGCTTGTGATTTCTACATAGATCTGATCAAGCTTGCAATTTCTGTAGATCCGATAAAGTTTCGCTGTCACCGTTTTCAAAAACTACAAAAAAAGTTTCGCATTGAAGAGGATGAGTTGGAGTAGAAGGTGACGGTGAGAGGAAGTCGAAGATTTGTGAGGAGGATAAGTAGAAGAGGAGGGCAGAGATCTATGAAGAGAATAAGTCGGAGAGGAAGCTAGAGATATGTGAAGAGGATAAGTCGGCGTCGCCGTCCGTCAAGGCTGTCTTCACCGTTGCCTCACTACCGACCAATTGAGTAAGAGGTTGAAGTGTCAATAAGTTCCATAAATGAGGACATTTTTGTCTGAAAATATGGCCTCCATGGAACCCATCTTATTTCCATAGGCATGGACATGGAATTCATTTCCACATAGAGGCTAATTCATGCAGACCAAATAGACATTGAACATGGATTTTAATTCCATTTCCATCTTCATCCCTTCAATTCCAGCATACCAAACAGGGCCCATGTCATGTAAATCCAAAATTAAAATTGCAATTTCATTATAAAAATTATTTTTATAGTATAACTTTCTATTTTAATAACTTGTTGGGTGTACTTACCAATCATATTTTTATGGGGAAATCACTCCCAGGTCCCAAGAAAGTAAGACATAATAACAGAAAAATCTCTAGAAAAAGTTAAATATCAGAAAAATCCTTAGGAACTTTTCTGTTATTATTTCCCAAAGTCAAATGACAAAGTTATCATAAGTTCATCAATCATTTTACAGTTGACAACTTCATCAGTCATTTACAACTTCATCAGTTATTTTCACATGTTTTTATGCAATGAGTTAATTTTAAGTTTGTCAAGTTCCTACATTCACAATTATCATTGCGTGTTATAACAACTACTTGAGTGATTTTTTACACTTTTTTTTTTGTTGCTTAAATGAAAGACCTTTTCCAAAACTTCAAATATGACAACTGTATATGCTTTGTTTAACAACTAATTATACTTGTGTTTACAAATATTTAGTATTTTTTAAAAATATATTTTTCTGGTCACAATGAAACTACTTTTTTAACAATTGTTTACCATTGCAAATTGCTTAGTTTACAACTCGTTAAGCGTGTTTTCACAATATGTTGAGTCATTTTAACAACTTCTTTCTCATGTCTGAATAAAGCTACCTTTTTACACCTCCAAGTTCAGCACTGAAAATTCCTCATTTTATAACTAATTAAGCGTGTTTTTACAACATATTGAGTCATTTTTACAACCTATTTCTCATGTGTGAATGAAATTACCTTTGTTCATATCTTTAAGTTTAACACTGTAAGTTGCTCAGTTTACAACTTCTAATCCATGTTTTTACAACATATTGAGTCATTTTTACAATTTATTTCTCAAGTGTGAATGAAATTACCTTTGTTCATATCTCCAAATTTAACACTGCGCGTTGCTCAATTTACAACTTTTAACGCTTGTTTTTACAACATTTTGAGTCATTTTTACAACTTATTTCCCGTATATAAATGAAATTATCTTTGTTCACATCTCCAAGTTTCTCAGTTTACAACTTCTAACGCGTATTTTTACAACATCTTGAGTCATTTTTACAACTTATTTATTGTGTGTGAATGAAATTACCTTTGTTTACATCTCTAAGTTTAACATTATAAGTTACTCAGTTTACAACTTCTAACGTGTGTATTTACAACATATTGAGGGATATTATTACTGGGATTAATAGCTAAAGTCCAAGAAAAGGGATCTCTAGGTATAAAGTTGTTGAAAAGCAACTTTAAATAATACTAGGATTTATTTAATACAAAACAACAACAATAACAATAGCCCTTTTCTCTAGCTCGCTCTTTTCTTGTAATACCCGCAAAAAAACCAGTTTAGTCAAAAATAGATTGAATAATCATATCATTAAATTAATCCATGTGTTTATATTTGCACTCATTTAGTTAATATCCGCTAAAGAAATTTCTTTTTTTGAAAAGTATTCCCTAATATAGACAATTTCTCTTTACTCTAAAAAGTTTGACATCTTCAATAATAACTACAAACTAAAATTATATATTCGGTTTCTAAGTTATTCAAATTTATTGGGATATTATTCCCATTTAATTTCCATTTTTTATTATTGGGGTTTGAAAATAAGGTAATAAAGTATTGAATTAAAACTAGAAAAAAATCATGAATTAAATTTGGCTGAATTTAAAAATAGACATCAAATCATGAATCATAAATCAAAATCACCGAATAGACATTTAGAGGCTATAAAAGCTACACATAATCATATACCGGGAATGGAAAAAAATACTCAAGAACTTCATCTTCCATTATTGTAGGAATCTCTGATCATTTTCTACTGCCTAGGAATTGCATAATTAATCTCCATTTATCAGGTTATTAGAGCAATAAATATATTAATAAAAAATTATATGAATAATTATATTAATGTGAGCAAATGTGGGCTTAACAGTTAATTTCATATTTAATTAAAAATTAGTTTCATATTATTAATTTTATCTTCAAGAAAAAAAAACATGTTATATAATTTTACACGTACACTCCAAATTGGTTCACATGGGAGCATCGTTAATCAACCGAAAAAGAAAAATAGAGTTACCCTATTTTGAAGATAAGGTAAAAAAGTAAATTGAAATAGAAAAAGAAAAACATATAGTATGTGATCAGGATGAAATTAGAGTTATTGAGATATCAATGCCCGAACAATTAAAATTATAATAATACTAATCGGGATATTAAGAAGTATACCAAAATTATTAAACATACATCATAATCACGTAATAACTTCTACTATTTCATAAATGCATGTAGAGATTTGTTATATTTAACTTCAATCTCTTAGTGTAATATTGGCCAAGTCCATATTTCATGCACAAACATATGAAGAAATCTCACTTCTAACAACACATCCCATAATTTTGGGTGATTTAGCTTATTTCTATGTTTGATTGTATTATTATTATTATTATTTTATCATTTTCTCTTTAGGTGGGGGTTTATAATTTTTTTTTTCAACTTTACATTGAATTATATTCATCTAGCACAACATGCGAGGTAAATGCTTGTTGTTTCTAATAAGAGAATAATGTGCACTCACTAGAAAAAGGAGAATTACTATAAGATTTCAATATTGAAGCAATGTAAATATGTAATTGCTAAGAAGGCCAATAACAATTGATTATAGTGTAATCTGTCGTCATTTCTTACACTAAAACTTGTTATTACATACTACTCAATTATTGGGAAACTATATAGTAATTACATTTCATTATTTGTATCCTTATAGTAATTCTCGTAATAAGAAAACTCCACAATTATATAGTGAGGTACATGTAGTTGATTTCATCTTGTGCAATTCAATAATTTTTTTCGCGAAAAGATGGGGACAATTACGTCATATTCACTACGTTTTTGGGCAATAAAGGAAAATGAAAAATATGGACTAATAATCTAATATTGACAATAGCTGTTGCTGGAGTGCCTGCAAAAGTCAAATTATCATTAGGCTTTTCAAAAAAACAGTTAAAAATCGGTCCTAAAATTAGTCTGTCAAGGAAAATGTACTTGCAATATGGGCATCGGTCACTTTCATTAGATCATCTGCAACATTATTAATACTATTATCTTCGGTCCTTAAGATTTAGTTTGTAGTACAGTATAATAATATATTGATTATATTCAAATTATAGACTAAATTCAACGCTTTAAGTATAGTTCTTCAAGGCTAGCTGGATAGATCATATCACTCTATTTACTAGCCAATTCTTGTGGAATGAGGACTACATTAAAAGAAATTGGAAAAGGGTGAATTAAGAAGGTTCAAATGAAATTTTTACTTTAGAGAAATAATTTAAATTATTCATTTTTAGGATTAATATATCTAATCTTAATCAAGAGGCCTCCGTCAAGGTGATCCTCTCTCGCCGTACCTCTTTGTTTTGGTCTTGGAAAGGTTTGCGCACATGATCCATCATGAAGTTGATGAGGAATTGGCTGCCCTTTTGTCTAAAAAGGAATGGTACCCAAGTGTCCCATTTGTTGTTTATTGATGATTTGTTCCTATTAGTTGAGGCATCCTTAGACCAGGCAGCTATAATTAAAGCATGCTTGGATGATTTCTGCTTGGCAACGGGAGAGAAGATGAATGAAAACAAATCACAAATATTCTTTTCTGTTGGTGTTGGTGCATCAAAGAAGAATGAGATTAGCAACTTTCTCGGATTTTCCCCTAATGCAGACCTTGGGACATATCTTGGGGTCACTATACACCGCCGGCGCATGTCGAAACACACGTACAAATATGTGCTTGACAAGATGGACGCCCGTCTATCTAATTGGAAGGCAAAATACCTTTCGTTAGTAGCACGCCCTACGTTTGTATCTTCCGTTGTAGCAGCTATCCGCTCATACACTATGCAAACGTCATGGCTACATGTGAGCACTTGTGAGGAGATTGATAGAAGGCGTCGTGCGCTCCTATGGGGCAGCACGTCCTCAGAACGTAAGGTCGTTTTTGGTGTTGCCATGGGAGGACGTGTGTAAGCGGAAGGACGAGGGTGGCATGGGATTGCAAACCGCAAAGAAACAGAATGTCTTGCATGATGAAGTTGGGGTGGGGGTTGTTGAAACATCGTGACACACGTTGGGTCAAATTTATGAGGGAGAAGTACAAGTGCAGAGATGATGTAATTCGATTGGTAACGTACGTGGAGGTTCGGAGGTAAGAAGGGGAATCAAGAGCGTTTGGTATAGAACTCGTGAGGGTTTGGGTTGGATCGTGCTCCTCGTTGGAGGAATGATTAAATTCAATGTGGATAGGGCTTTTGTGGACGGAAGTGGCATAGTGGCTAGTGGGGTTGTGGCTCGCAATCATGAGGGAGAGATAGTGGGTGGTTTCATTGAAGGTGGTTGGAATGATTACCACCCCTATGGAAAGGGACTGGTGCTGCAGGCCTGTGAATGGAGTAGCTCATTGTCTATGCTCTTGTTCCTGCTATCGTTGCTATTCAAGGCAAGGCAAGATACTTCCAGCATAGTAACCGCATGGCATAAATTACAGCTCACCAATTCTGCAATTTCTAGAACATAAATTTACAATTGGTCCTTCCTTGCACAATCATTCTTAATAAATACCAATTAGCACAACATAAACGCGTCCACTAGGATATATAAGCTTCGAAACGAGTAGAATAAAACCTAACAAATACTGAAATCTACGCAATTAGATGTTACACATGGTCATCAACACCCAAAACGGAAAAATCTATATCCCTAGTGCAGCATCTAGATTTCAACATCTGGTTGATACACCCGTAAGAAACAATCAGTACCGGTCGAACGAAGACGGACGGCCACCCCTGCTTGGACGGTCATAAGGACCACCACGTCGGCCGCCCCTAAAACTCCTTCCTTGGTCTCGAGCTGGTGCTCCACTTCCATACCTATCGTTACCTCTTGCACTGCCATACCTGTCATAGGCTCTGTCTTTTCCATAACTATTTTGTGGATAACGGTCTGAACCACCATATGAATCATTAGCAAACCGATCTCCACTTGCCCGGTACCTACACGGTTCATAGCAAAGCTTTAACGGTAGAGATGCAAATAAAGAACTCCAATGTCAGGCGGTGAGCAATAGACACATGTGCATCCACTCTCCAATAGACATACACAATCAGGAACCTAAGCATATGCTTATGCAACCATAGCATTTCAAAATGCAACATTACCAAAAGGAAAATTCGTCAAATGTAGAACGTATTTGAGGCTTGAAAATTACGGGAAATGTATCAAAGCAGCAAAAAAAGTGCAGTAACTTGTATACCTGTCACTATAATAATGATCGCGGTTGCTGCCATATTTGCTATCCCGGCTGTCAAAACGTTCCCTGTCTCCAAAACGCCCTCCATCATAACGATCATCAATAAATCGATCACGTTCACCAAGGCGATCCCCATGGCCACCAGCACCTCCAAACCTAGGACGTGAAGAAAATGAACCCCCACCACGACCTCCTCCTGCCAAAGGACAATCTCGGGCCCAGTGACCAGGTCGGCCACATTTGAAGCAGTCATCCTGTCCTACCCTGCCTCCACCCACCCCATAATTTCCTCTGCCACCTGATGAATAACCATGGTCTAGATCATCTGACCCCATTTTGGGCTGGGCCCTGTTGACAGAGATAATGCGGTCACCAATCTCTTGCCCATGCATTATCTTGATTGCATCCTCCATTCCCCTACGATCTGCAAATGTGATAAACCCAAATCCACGCGGACGACCTGTGTCCCTTTCCAACATGATCTACAGGTTGAACCAGTAGAGAACTTCATGCCAAGAAATAGCAGTGTGTGCAAATAATGCTAAATAAATTCAATGACATTTATGATAACAAACAACCCCCCAATGCAGGTGCATGACCATTGCAAAACAATATTGAAATTATATTAGCTAAGCATAACTTACAATAGATGCTTAATATGAACTCACAAGTAACTAGGCAGGTATAATTAGATATGAAACACAACAGGAATTTATTTCAGTCAAAACTGCGTAAACTAATAGCATATCTGGAGCTACTCTAATTATATATAGTTTCATAGCACTGAAACTAAACAAAGAAATAAATTGCTACATAACATCGCACTCAATATCATTGACTTTCAAAACAAGTATCTATAGTTTTTGAAACCCCATTCAAAATAGAATGAGATGTAAACATAGATGAGCAAACCCTAATTGCAGAATGTCGTCTCTTGAAGAATTAATTTCAGTATTTGACCTAAAAGGATAGTTCAGCAAAAAGTGACATGAGCTGGAATCATTTAACAAGAAGAAAGCATAGTCAGACAACTTACTCTGAGTCATGATGACAAAGCACTGGAAGATTATTCACACACTCAAGCAATTCAATTCATCCAAAACCCATAATTGTCTGACACCAAAATATCTCACACAACAATTACTTCCCCAATCCGGGCTACAGTTTCATGACATCCTATAGCAGTTCAGAGCCTCATTTATTGATGGACCTTTAAAGGGTCTCTCAATACAAAATAATGAAGTCTGACTTACGCAATCAGAAACTCTGTTACAATAGGCATTATTATTTTCCCACTTGAAAACAGGCAAGTATAGACAATGGGTAGCCAAACACTATCAACAAATCATCAAAATGCAAATGTTTCTTCCATTACCGCAGTCACCAGTTCACTCTGTCCCAAATCCAATTTTATGATAAATGTCACATTAGATATCGCACAACAAAAACTCTCTGGCAGCAATCAAGTTTCCAAAATTCAGAATTGGCAAAATCAAGACAGAGGTGCAATATTGACTAAATTAGCGCTGAAGATCATTCCTTTTCTCAGTATGAAATTCTGCTTCCTTCTTCACTAAGTTATTGACTGAACCAGAAATTCAAAGGGAAGTCAATCTTATGCAGCTATAATCTTGAGTGAATGTAAGACAAAAGTGTAACATTGAAAGTTTTTCACTCTGGCGGATTATATGCCTAACATGTAGGTAGTCCTTCTGCCTCTTCACTTAGTTGGCACACCAGCGACGTGACAGAAAAATCCATCTTATGCGGGAGCTGGGTAGCTTGAATAAAAAACAGTGACCAAAGCAGAACCAGTCAAGATCAAAATATACCTCTCTGGCCAGTTAACTATATTCAAATGTTGAGAGTAATGCCTAAATCAATGCATTCGACCTCCAGCACTATAAGCATCCCAAGGACCAGCGATAACTAGGAAAATCTTGATGGTCAAACACAGCACCCACAGGACCTCAAATGAGCCTCTGTATCATCAACTCTTCCAGAATAGAGACACTCTGATTAAACGTGATTTAGGTTCCATTCAGAAAGTATTATAAACTCGCCAAGTTGCGGCAAGATCAGGCTCCTTGACTGAATTCAAACATACAAGATTTCTTTGAACTAGGATAAATAGCCACCTCAACTGACCTAAAAGCATCACACAATCCTAGCACCTTTTGAAAGGTCTTATGGAAAAGATTTTACTAACAAATCTACGGTCAACCATTCAACTCATAGAAACAAACAGCATAGAGCCCAAACATCATCTCCGGTCACATTAGTCAGCAGAGAATCCATATCTCAGTCAAACAAGTGGGATGGAAATGCCACCTTAAATCCAGAGATCACTAAAAATGTTATTTCACCAGAACTATTGAGTGTAAGTTGGCACATCTGCTGCACCCTGCCTCTATAACAAGTAATCAACCATAATGGAAGCAGTGCCCATAATGTGTATATATATCAAGGGAGAAAATAAGCTGATAGCAAAGCTAGCAGCATCATATAACACTTTAATTTCTGTTCTGACTCTATGATCTAATTAAAATTTTATTAAACATTAAATTTAAGTCTAGAGTTAAAAGGATAATTATACGGTACAAGAAGTGTCTCATATATCAGTATTCATCACCACCACATAATAGTAGCCAGAAAGGGGAAAGCACAGACAAGGAATTGATTTCTTTTGATTGGAAAGGGGAAAGCAACTCCAAGCATGCTATAATATTAAACTTGTCCTTCAGCACAATCTAACCGCTGAATAGCCATTCCCATTATAATAAATTCACTTAAGAATCTCAAACTTGGCATCTATCACTTATCAGAAGTCTCTTTCACAAACACCAGACAGGTCAGTCTCATTTTCTTAGATTTCTTCCATGCACCAAATTTCACATATCCAAAACCAGATTAATATTCAGCTCGAACTTCACCATAATAAGAATTAGTGTGAATGCTGCTTGCACATAAGTGTGAGTGCTGGCTGTATCATAGTTTCCCCAACAAAGAAAAGAACGAATTAATTACATGAAGACAATATTCAGTGTTGGAGATAAATTTATTAAACAAGTAAAAGCATATGTGTGTGTGTGCGTGTGTAAGATAGGGGTATAAGTAGTCAAAAGACAGCAATAACGTTCTGATCAGTGAGATGTCAAAGGTTTACTATAGATGAAGTTATGACTAGATGAATATTACAATTAGATATCCATGAGTAATCATGAGTCATTGCAAAATTTCACATGAAAAAACAAATTTTTAAGGCTACTATCTACCCAAAAAAGTGCTGCTGTTGCATTAAATCAACTTTAAAGAAAGATATAACTTTAAAACTTTAAAATTCATAGAAGATCTACTAAATCGTGCTTTACACTTGTTACTTTTAGACATTAAAAAAATACTAAATTTTCTTCAATGAGAACACACTGATACACATAGCCCTTCAAGCAGAAACACAAGGCACAAGCAGGGACCAACGTAGTATGGACTGCCAAAATTCCACATCGAGTAGCATGGGCTACTTGATGAAATACTTAAGTGTCTTGGCTCTCCCACCTCAATACTCTTAAGTACCCCATCAAGCAGCCCATACTACTCGATGTGGGACATTGGCAGCCCATACTACCTTGTACCCTATCAACCTCCCATCATCATCAGTTACAGGCAATGAGAAATACCTTCTCCATCATGTTTACATGCTACTGTACATTAAAATCATTATACCAAAAGTTTTCAATAATTACCAGCAGCGACTAAAGACAATTGAGCACCGTAACATGCAATATTACCAACAATCTTTGTTTTAGACTTCAAATGGATTAATTCCTTTACATCAGTTATTCTTAAGAAATCATTTCCACACACAATAGAGTTAGCAGGGGCTCATGCATATTCGTTCCCTTTCTTTCAATGCTGAGTTAACAGAATAACGTTGCTGACTAGTACAGCCACAACAGCAATTACAAAGGAAGATATACATATGAAATACTATTGCCCATTTTTCTGAACAACCAAAAAACGACGGGGAAAACAAAATTCAACGAAAATATTACCTGGCATTCAATAACTTTGCCGCAACGACTAAAGGCATGCTCGAGCTGACGCTCCGTTACGTCCCAAGATAAGCCTCCCACAAATATACGGTTTTCTTCTTTCCCAGCCATCTCTTTCTCTCTAAATCTTGGAAAACCAAACTACATGCACAAAATTCAAGAAATCAGGAGCATCCAGACTAAAAACCCAACCAATTAAACCGAAGCCTTAGGAATGAAAACTACGTGCAAATTTAGGCGGAAAGAGATTTCGGGGAAGATACTCTGGAAGTATAAAAATATGAAGACTTTGATGCTTACCCTTGACAGCGAACCTGTAGTTCAGAGATTGAAGCGCGTCTATGAAAACCACAATTGGGAAAATATTTAGGGTTTTCAAACGAAACGCCGACCGATTTATGGAATTCGCAGCTCTTCTAGCGAACGACCGAGTTAGGAGTGTTGCTCCCGAGAGAGGAGAGATAGGCTAAAACCGCTTAAAAATTCCGGGAATAGACAACAAAAAATCACCTGCCCTGATATTCGATTCGCTAAATTATTTAAAACCTCGTAAATTTTGAGCCAGATATAACCTTTGATATTTTGAACTTTAAATTTAATTTTCTCACCTTTTTTTTTTAATTATTAACCTTCGTTTTTAAGTGATTATTGTCTTTTTAACAAAAATTATCTATTCAGAGAAAATGACATGTGGCATCCTACATGAAATCATATATAAATAACTAATTTCATAAAATCCTTTTAAACTTTGATCAGTTACAAATAACCTTTAAAACTTAAAAAGTTAAATTTAAGTCCCTTAAATTTTAATTTATAATATTAACCCCATGTTGTTACTTTTATCATCTTAATAAATTTATTAATTTTTTTTACTATTATTTGTAAATTAAAATTTTTTTTTTGTATGATGAAAACTAGAAGAATAATTCTTAAAAAATATAAAAATAAAAATGTCATCATTTATATAACATTTACTTATTTTTTTTTGACATAATTTTGCATTGATGGTACAAAAATATTATCATTTGTGTTAAATAATATTATTTGGATGATTAAGCATTGATAGTTTAAATATTATATTTATGTAAAAGGATAACTTTACCCTCATTAATTTTTTTTATTAATAATACATATTTTTTTCTTAAATCAAAGATTCAGTGTTTATTTTTACATTTTTCTAAATATTATTCTTTTGGTTTTTGCCACACAAAAGAACTACTAGTATTTTAATTGATAAATGATAGTAAAAATTTTAATAAATTTATTAAAATGATAAAAAGTAACCACATGTGGTTTAATATTATAGTTCAAATTTGAAGGGAGTTAAATTTAAATTTTGAAATATTAGGGGTTATTTGTAACTGATCAAAGTTCAGGATATTTTATGAAATTAATAATTTATACGGGATGCAGCGTGTTATCTCATAATTTGACGTAGGATTTTCAGTTAAAAAAATAACGGTCACTTGATGATAAGGGGTTAATAGTTAAAAAATGAAATGGCATAAAAGTTAAATTTAGACTTTAAAACATCAGGAACCCAGAATTTTAGAGTGTTTTGTATATTTTAGCCTATTTTATTTTATTTTCATTTTTTAATTTTATGAACTAATTGTCTTTAATTCGAATACATATTCAATATTTAAAATGTAAATATTGATAAAATATTTTCAAATGATGGCAGGTTAACTTTAATATTTTGAAATAACAATCATTAACACAAAAAATAAAATTTGAGACTAAATGGTGTTAGAATTAAAAAATTAAAAATATATTCTTATAAAATTAAGGGAGAATTGCCCAAAAATACCGTGGAGGCAAATTAATTCCTGATTGCTATCATGGAAGATCTGTTGCACAAAACGGGAGATATTTTACACACAACAGAAGATTGTTTGCACATTTATATGAAAGATTTTTACACACACGGAAGATAGTTTACATAAAATGGAAGATAGCTTGTACACACGAAAGATCGCTTACATGCTTGGTAGCAATCAATAATTAATTTGCTTCCAAGGTATTTTTGAACAATTCTCCCTAAAATTAAAGAATCAAACTAAAACTTTATATAATGTTAAATAATAAACGTGCAATCTATCTACTTTCTAACTAGAAAATGTGCGGTGACAGCAATAATAGTGCATGGATAACACCGTTTGCATTACCTCTCTTGTGTTGAAAGATGTTTATGGATTATAGTTCTCTTGCACTAACTGTTGTTAATGTTTTTGGAGTTGCCGTTAAATTTAATATGGGCACCAATCATCCATTTACTAATAATTTGTAATCTCCCTCTATTTATTTGGATCCATTTAATAATAATGTAAACACCCCCCCAATTTATTTTCATTCCTAAAACTCTATCAGTTCATATTCCCACCCCTAACCTTTAGGCCTTGTTTGGTACGCGGCAGTGGCGGGTAGGAATTGGGATTGGGTCAAGGATTGAGCTAAGTTGTATTATTTGGTACGAAGGATTAAAGATAACCCGTGATTAGGAGTACCACGAAAGTAGGATTGCTGCAAAACCACCCCCTATTATTGCATTTTCAATCCTGGGATTGCAAATGTTAGAGATAAAAATATCCCTGTTTATAATATTTTTCAGACAAAAATGCCCACTATCAATTTTAATAATAAAGATACTTTAGTTTTTTCATAATTTATGAAGGATTATAAAATAAAATCAATTCAAGTATTCCATCTAAATATTACCGTATACCAAACGTAATTTTAAACCTTCAGCCCCAGTTCTAATACTTATCCCTATCACAATACCAATATCAATTTCAATCAATCAAAATCAATGCCTCATACCAAAAAGGGCCTTAGGACGTAGCATTATGCAACTCATAATGTAACTCCCCCTATTTATTTTTATCCCTAAAGCTCCATCGATTCACATTCCCACCCCCATCCTCTAGAATGTAACACTATGCAACTTAGACACCCTTCACATACCCCAAGTTACACCTTTTGCCTCCTTTGAATAATTCGCCATTTAATAATAATTAATTAAAATTATTAACAGTTATTATAATTCAACCTACAGTGCATCTTTAATTAATTATGTCATGTTTAATATAATTCGAAATTGCAAATTGAAAATTTTCAACCTCACGTGATCCCTCCAAAATAGTACAATATGACCACTATTGCTCATGCAAATTTCTACGAAATCAACGACCGAAAGGACACTTGGGTTATTATCACGGGGTTCTAGGTGAGATTTTGCGACATGGATTGCACAACAACAAGACAACAAATATAAAACCTTGACTCTACCAACAAATACAATACTTATTATTAGTTGTATGATTCTCACAAATAATTATGAATAATATATAATGCTACCTTTGGTTCTAAATATAAAACCTAGTTAACTTTTTTTTTTAGAGATTAAGAAAGTTAAATAAATTACTTTAAAACATTTATATTTATCATTTTTTCTTCAAACTAACTTACATAACTTATAAATTAATGTATCACTACAAAAAAACAATGAATTTCCGACGGAATTTTCCATAAAAATTTTTTATGTGGCAAATTCCATAAGAAATTCTCCTACAAAATTTTCGATGAAAATATTTTGCCACGAAATTAGCTACAAAAAAATATGCCATGGCAAATAAGCATGTGGCTAATTTTGCCACGGAATTAGCCATGAAAATTCCCATGGTTATTTGCCATAGAATAATTCCGTGGCTAATTCCATCAAAAACATTAAAAAATTATTATTTTTTATATAAATTTAATTATTAAAAATTTATTTTATATATATATATATATATAAATTATTAGTTATAAATTAATTTTAATTAAAAATAAATTTTAAATTCAAAAATTTGACAAAAAATAGTGATATGAAAATTTATTTAAGATGTAAAATTTTTTAATATGGAATTAATTTATATTAAAAAATAATAACACTATATAAAATTATTTTGTATTATTATTAAATTTATATTTAGTTTTTTACAATAATATATATTTATGTGTAAGAAATATATATATATATATATATATATAATAAGATTATATATACATATAATTATGCAATAATAAAATACCAAAGCATTCCAGACCAACTAATAAGGCATCATGCGCGTACAGGGGAGGTCAAAAATCCATTTCAGTTGGAAATTTATGACAAATTCCGTCGGAAACTCTAAATTCCGTGGTAAATTCCGTCATAAATTCAATATCTTTTTGTATTGTATAGTCTAATGATAAATAACATATTTATATTTTTCCGATGATCTGGGCTTATGATGATTTTTTTATGTACTTGAGAAATTTCATGCATACTCCATTGCGATAAATAGACATTTCAAATTGGATGTAGGCGGCTTCTTGGGTTTCACTGAACCTCATCAAACTAACATCGAAGAATTGAGTTTTTTTTTTTTAAACTATTGGTTTTTTTATCCCATTTGTCAAAATGGCTTGATTTGAAATAATAGAATTGCATTTTTTTGACATTGTTTGTTGATGACTTTGTATTTTTAAAATTGATAGAGGAAAAAGCCACTTAAATATTAACTATTAATTAAAAAAATTATAAATGCGATTATTGACTATAAATGGATATAATCTGTTGTCACGCCCTTATTTTAATTTCAACTTTACCAGAGTATTCATGGAAAATGATATGTGGTGCGGTGGGCAACACAGAAATAGCATAAATATACTGATATTACGTGCATGATTATTAAAATTCCCCATAGGGGTTCGTACATAATAATTACCATTAATGTAGCCGCACAGGGCTACTTGAATGTCTAAAACCGTCCCAGTGAAATAGAGATATCTTCTCGTCTTTGTTTCACACTGTAATCCCCTTGTACGTTACTCTGCATTGTTCTCAACATATCTTTTGTCTTCTCCTGTCTAAATTGTTGGTAGGGGAGGATGAGATTCGAGAGAATCTCAGTATGAAACAGATACCATAATACATGTATGATAGATGCTATGTGTATGACATATTAGTTTTAACTAGATGAATGCCCCATAATAACATTTCTGCATACTCAATGTTTCATGCAATAAAACTATGACCATAGCGAAAACAGAAACAAAGCTTCATTTCTTCAAATATGTTTTACATAATCAAGTAAAGCAATCACATACATCACTACACAAGCAGAGATATCAAATACATGTAAATAAGGTAAGTCCCCTACCTTAACCCTTTTCGGCCTCAAAACACGTGCCTCATAAAACGTGCCAACAGCTCGGGCTCCATATTCGATCCTACAATTCCAAATGTACCATTTAGACACTTCCATAGTGTTTCTGGTGGTAGTATTAGCCTATAGTGAAATTTTACCAAAATGCCCCTGGCCCCGGCCCGCTGTACCCCATCCAACTGTACTTTTCCTAAAATTTTGACATGAGCTATTCTAACATATTTCCGCCCAAGGAATCTATTTCCGAACTTAGAATTATCAAATTCATTGTTAAATCACAAAAATAATCTTGACAGCCCCACTTTAAGGGTGTCAAGGGCGTTTTCGTAATTATGCCTTTTCTGTCTTTTCAAAAAAAGTGACTAACTATAACCCCATCTAATTTTCCCTCATCAACTCAATGGAACAATCAAATCATTGAAAATCCAACTCCTACCTAGATCTAGCCCTGACCGAATTTATGGGATCCTTCGAGAAATATCGGGGTTTTGCGATTTCGGCTTCGTAAACGTGTCCCTTTCTACTCCAAACCACTTTATTAACCATCTAATTGAGTTATAACAACCATTTGAACTAAAATTGGGCAGTATAACCCTTAGGTACACACATTTCCAAAATTTAAAACCAATGACAATCTAGCGAAATTTCACCGATTAAATTGCCCACAACAGCCAGAATAGTTAATATATGAAGGTTTGGAAACTACTTTTGCTTCCCTCTGGCTTTTCCCCAATATGGGTGAAACCTAACCCTTCAACCACAAATTTTTGAGCCTCCAAACCTTAAAGAAAAAAGAGGAGTAGCTTAGGATCAGAGTTATTCGCATTAGAAGCTAAATCATTAGAGAAATCGGCTTACCTTAGGAGATTTCTTCCCTTTCTCTCTCTAAACTCTCTCAACTTTCTCTCTTTTGTTTCAGCTGCTGTGTGCGAAAATGGGCTGGAGAAAGGAGGAGGAGGATGTTTAATATCATATATTATATGATATTTAATTATTAATTTAATTTCCAACAATTTTGGATTTCAGCAATTTCTGGCAGATTTTTTGCTCAATTTTGGAAAATCATGACTAATTCTAGAAAAATCAAATTGAAGTGATTCCAAAGGCTATAGAACTCTTATTAATCAATTTCACTTGGCAAACTTCAAAAATTCATAACTCTTTGTATATAGCTCTAATTGAGTCATATGACTTATAAAATTAAAGCTTGAGATGTCTAATTTCACCCTATAAAATTTCATAATTTTTGCTCATCATTTGGTCATACAAAATCATATGGGAAGCTCATTGTCTCATAGGCGATTTCACTGAAAACATAATTATATTCTCCAAAATTCACCATTTTATTTTCTTTAATGCCCCAAAGATATAAGAAATATTAGGGAATAGATTTGGGACACTTGCTAAACCGGGACTTAACAGTCCACTAAATTTAGGCTTATTCCTAAGCCTCTAATCCCAAAATTCGGGGTATTACATCGGTCAAGGTGGTATGCCCATGTGGCATCCATATAAGTTTTTTTAGGTTAAGGGGTATTTTTACCTCAAAAGTTTCCACGGAAGATACATAATTTTGTTGATTTTTTCATATTTGGGAAGTGGCCATCAAGTCCCAAACAATCAAATAAATTGTAAAATCAACAAAAATAAAGAACATATAAATCAAAACACATATATATGAGCAGAGAAAACTGTAAACCATAAACAAAAAAACTCAAAATCAAAAGCAAAACAAAAAATCCTCAAATATAGAAAAAGGAAAAGAAAATTTTAGGTTCAGAAAACCATAAGCTACAAGGGAAGAAAACGGAGAACATAGAAGAGGAGAAAGCCACTCATCGGAAAACTCTTAACAAATTTGTTTTGTGAAGCAATCCTATATCTTCTGTCTCATTGATGATAGATATGGGCCTACTTCACTCTTTTCCACTATTCCTTTTTTGCTTTTGTGAAATACTAGTGACATACCTTCCAATGCATTCAAGAGTGTGCTGTTGTATAGGATAATAAGAGACAAAACAATGCCAGGTGCGAACAAACCCCTTTTCCTCCTCTATTGCGTGATAGTTATTTAAATGGCTCCCTTCACATGTTTTAATACCTATCTAATTAATTGCGTGATAGTTATGTAAACCACATATATGTATGCCACATTTGCATAGACTTTGTCGACTTGGTCCAAACCCCCGAGTGATACACGGCCTCTTATGCTACTCAAAATAACGGATGCACAAGATCAAGATTGTGACTGACCTTGTCAGATTACAAGTGAGGACCGCTTGTATCACATTCACACTCTTGTATTGATGCAAACATGCCTAACAAGAAAGGGATCCCCGTTATGACATATTTGATTTTAGGGCAATTACATCAAATGCTTGCTTGGGGGACATTGCGGATGACATATTCAAGAAATATATGTGAAGACACATAGCAAGGCATGAAAAATGTGAGTCTCAATGTCACCGCTACTAATTCAGTTACACACTCCTATACATTTCTCATGAGTTGTGCAGATTCATTGTTACAAAAATGTTACAGGGATCATCATCAATCCTTTCTTGCATTTAGAGAGTCAATATCACTATCTACTAGATCAGCACGCAGAGGGGGCAAAAACTGAGGAATCCCACTTCTGAACAAATTTGGTGGCATGATTCAAGGGAATAACAACAGCAACTTAGTAGACAAGAGACCGAAATATCTCGATGCCTAGATGTGGCCACGAACATGACAATGACGTCCACACCTGGTTATGATTATGGAATTGCAATCTAACATGATTATGTTAATGACATTTCCCCATATCAATCATGTCTTCGCGAGTAGATAATAAAGAGTCTTTCATTTGTTACAACCGCAACTTTTGGGGCCCGTTATATTTGGTTTAAAATAAAATAACAGAAGAGCAAGTATCCACATGACTTGAAGCAAACAAAATGTAGATAGTAGGTGGGTTGTTGGGGTGGAAATTTCTAATTCTTTAGACAATTAAAAAAAAACAAAGCAAACAATAGCTCAATACTCAACAAAGCAAACTCTACAAATTACCTTGAAGAGTTTTCAAGATATGAGAATTGATTTCAGACACTCCAACTAAGGAAATTAAATGAATCTTCTCCCTCATTCTCCAACTACTTGAACTCTATTCACAATTTTAAAAATCACAACAAAGCGCCAACTCACAAAATTCTGGTCTTAGTTGGATTCTATTGGAGAATGAATCTTCTCCCTCATTCCAGCAATGGCTTCTTACTTTGCGTCTTCTTTCCCACATGAACTAATAACGCTTCAACAACATGATGTTTCCTTTAGCAAGGATGTTTTTACAGAGTGAGGGGAAACACAAAATAAACGAATCTGGAACATATCATTGTGCAGAATCCAATGGCTTGTGCAACGCACTTGGAGAATATCTCTTTTTACATTAACAATAACAAATAATTAATAATTAGCATCAACAATTTATGATTTATCACTAATGCTTTATAATAAATTTTTGCAGTTTCATTGAATTTTTTTTGTCAGCATGATTTTATTGAATTAAAACATATGATAGAATAAGACCTTATTGTTTTTGTTACGCAAAAAGTGTTCAAGCCATAAACTCTACTCATATTTCACTCATCTTACCACCTAAACTTTTAATTTCATGTTAATACGATAGAGAAATGAGACTTTTGATCCCTCAAGTTTTTCTCAATTATCATTTTGATCTCTATAATTTGTTTATTGTCAATCACATCCATATAGCTTCATCAATATATAGAAGTTATCATTGTAGTTTGAAATCGATGTAAGGAAGAAAAGCTTGAGGCAACATGCTAACCATAGTACAAAAAAGGGGACCGGACCGGATCAGCCAGTTGAACCAGCAACCGGTCAGTGGTCCGGTCTGGTTCAGCCATCAGACCGTGAACCGGTTTAGAAACCGGTCGAACCAATGGTTTGGTTGGACCGGTTTCCTTTTTTATTTTTTTTGTAATTTTTCCAACTATTATCTCGCCCTATTTTTTAGGAAAAATAAAAGGTTGAAGACCAAGATGAAGAGAAAAGTAGATAAAGAACGAATAAATCTAAAAAAAAGAAGATGATGATAATGAAAAAAGAAACTATTTAAAAGGATATAATAATTACAGAAAAGGAGATATCATTGTATAAATATAGGTATCATAATTAATACTAATAGATTTTAGGCATTTTTTCTAAAGATCTTCATTTTTATCTATAGAAGTTTAAAAATATATTAATATATATATTGCCACTAATAAATTATAATATTTTAATATGATCGGTTTGATCACCGGTTAGACTCCAGTTGATCCATTAACTCTTAAACCTGTGCCGTGACCGGTTCATTGCCCGGTCTAATTTTTTGTTCCTTGATGATAACCCAATGTAGCATCAATCTCATTAACATTGTCACATGCAAAAAGAATTTGCTCCATAGTTTTATCATTCGATCAAACTTCGGCGGCACTTTAGAAAATGATGTTGCCTCATTGCTCCACTCTTTTCATAGTTATTCTTTGTATAAAACTGATATTTTAATTCTTCCCCACTCCACGGACTACGCTACTCCATCTTTAGTTGTATAAGCTTTATCATTTTAATATTATTGATCTTTTTGTTTACAAAAAAAAGAAAAGAAAACAATGTAAGGAAAGGTGACATGGAGCAAACGGCATTATTTTCATAATCATACAAAAATTCTAACCTGAGAATCCATTTTATAAGATAGACAGAATAAGAGAAAGAGTTTCCATACAAAAATGAAGTTAATAATCCAAAAAAAAACCATAAAACAAGAGAAAATGACAAAAAAAGAATTTTGAAATTGCAAAATATAAAGTAATGACAAGATTTAATAAACAATTCACAATTATTTTATGAAAAATACTTGATTTGGGATTTTGTGATATCAAAATTCTTTTGCTGTCATATTTCCAAACAAAAACTAGAACACAACCCATATAAAAACCCTAAACCTAATCAGCAAACTAAGAGAGAACCCACTCAGGAATCAAACGTGATGAAATAATGTTTAAATTCCCGTTAAAAGAGGTATCTATATTTAGTGTTTGATGGAACCTTGAACAGAATTTTCTCAAGTAAAAGCATATATATGTGCCTAATAAAAAAAAAAAACTTCCTGCCTCTTCGTTGGAATCCATGAGAAAGGAAGACACCAATGGCAACAAATTAAAGCATTTTAAGGGGTGGAGTTGGGAAAACCAGCCAAAAGATCCCACCCTTTTCATTGACAAGAATGGAATTAAAATGATTGTAAAGGAGTAGCTGTGAAAGGACCCCATAAAACAGAAGCACCCATGAATACCAACAAACCAATTAAGCAAAGCGTGACAATATTAAGTTGACTAAAGTGGTAAAATGTTTGGTGTCAAAAAGAATATTTTGTAACTTCTTTAACACTATTTTTGAATGGGAAAAAAGTACGAGGAGAATAGAGGGAAGGAATAGTAGGAGGGAAAACATCTAAAAATGGTAAAAAAAAAAAATTATATTTTTAGGAGTTTTTCGTTTTAGTATTATTTTTCACTAATTTTCAATCTATCCAAATATAGGATAAGAGCAACAAAGATGGAATATAATCAAATACTTATTATGGACTAGAAAGTAACTATAAAGACCGGAAAATGGTAATAAATCGATTTATTTTTTCCCAAAAATTAGAACAAAGATGATATTTAATTAAAATAAAATAAAATAGTTTATGCCTAGAGGCATGCTTTGGTCATGGTGACTCCCGTGACCCGACAACAAGCAAGAGAAATCATTCATGAAGGAATTACTCACTTAATGGAAGCTACTACAGGTGACAATCTCATGCATCAAGTCTTCAAGTTTCACGGACATGAAGAACAAAGTTGGAGAGCACCACTGGAAGATTTTGTCCAACTAGATGTTGATGGATCGGTCAACAACCAGAGAGAAGCAATGTGTGGTGGAATAATCAAAGACACCAATGGAAGCTGGATCCTCAGGTTCCAATGAAAGTTGGGATTTCTCTCCTCCCCATATAGCTGCAGAAGTAATGACCTTACTAACAGGCCTTCAGGTTTGCAGGCAAAATAATCTTTGGAAAGTTCTTGTCTACACAGATTCAATGGAAGCCTTTCATTTGATTTTGAAAGATGGTGGACATAAGCACCCCCTAAAGGCAGAAATCAATGAGATAAGAGAACTACTCTTCTCGAAGTGGGATATCGAACTTCGATACGCACCGTGTGAGATAGTTAGATGGGTAGATTACCTTGCTAAATATGCTCATAACCTGAGTGTGGATACTCTGATCTTGCTAAGCCCCCAGCCTAGATGTCTCTCCCTCTGCAAGAGGATCAGTGCTAGCTACCCTCAGGCCAAGTTTGAGCTATTGTGGGGGCTAACTTTCAAGTTTCTTAACTTGCCACTTGTAATAAAAAAAAGGAAATATAATTTCCACCAATGGCTTTGATTGAATGACCACATGTTGTTCCATCTTAATTATTGATCTCATATTCAAGTCCTGAATATATGCAATCACGATAATTACTCAAAAATAGTGAGGTTTTCCCATCATAGCCCTACATTCCTACAAACTAGGCTGGCTGAGTATTGCAGATGTTATTGGTAAAGAAATCCAAAAAGAAATATAACTACACAAAGGAGGGGCAAAGAGGACGCTCCCACACCTTAAATTCTTTCTCTCCTTTAAGTGAGTGATTCCTCCATGAATGATTTATGGTTTGCCGTGTAAAAAAAAAGTGTGAATATAAACTGTAGCCCCTAGTAATCTTGCTTATATCAACAAGGATATTTCTTCACTGGCCAAAAAAAAAAAAAACAAGGATGTTTCTTCCACTGTCCACTTGTTGCTTTGCATGTTAAGTATCTCCCACCTCTTCAATATGCTTCTGCCACTGTTATGAGCCCATATACTCAAGGTGTTAATATGAAGACTACAGGCCCAAATAATGAGCCCATTCCAACCCAAGTGAGACGCAGTCACAGAGTAAGGAAACCCACTTGGAAATTACGGGAATAGAACGAGGAAGCTGGAGTATAATGCTCCCAGCGAGGAGGTTAGAGGTGTGAAGAATTTGGTATTGCTGAATTTCCCTTTCTGGTTGTTCTTCTCTTCCCTTTGGCGGATTTATCCGATTTCTGTATTTCTGGGTTCTTGTTCCTTTTGTTTAACTTGATTTAGTTGAACGATTTATATTTTGTTCCTTACTCCTTTGAGAATCAGAAGCTATACCAGTAAATTTGAGTTGAATCATTCACAATATCTTTGTATTTGAGTTTGATCATTGCATTTTGGTGCTTTCATTGAGAGTCAAACTCAATATGGCTGACAACACTCGCTTGAAAGAATTGCAATCAGACATGAAAAAGGTTCATGAGTTCGTCGAAGGGGCGAAGAGTCATTTCAAACTGATTGACAACCAATTCGATCAAGTAAATGGCCGATTTGATCATCTGGATGGCCGATTTACTCAATTAGAGACTCTTCTTCAGTCTCTCGTCACGGATGTGTCTCGCCACTCTGAGTTTGCTGTTTCGGGGTCCTCTGCTTCGAAAATCCCAGTTGTTTCTCCTGTTAATTCCTACACACCGTTTCAAAACACATTGAAGCTCGATTTTCCCTGTTTCGGTGGCTCCGACGCGCTGAATTGGATCTTTAAAGCGGAGCAGTATTTTCGCTACTTTGACATCCAAGACCCACAGCGTCTTGTCATTGCTTCAGTCCATATGGATGGCAATATTCTTCCATGGTTCCAACTGTTGGACAAAGCAGGTCGTATTCCGACTTGGGCTGCTCTTTCTAAAGCAATTGAAGCTCAGTTTGGTCCGTCCTAGTTCGATTGTGCACGATCCCAACTTTTCAAATCGACTCAGTCGGATATAGGAGGAGTCTTGGGTGATTATAATGCTAAGTTTCTCACCTTAGCTAATCGTACCGATGATTTGCCGGAGGCAGCTTTGTTAGATTGCTACATTGGTGGTTTGCTACCAACTCTTCGGCGTGATGTATTAGTGCAGCAGCCTACTACAGTTTTGAGTGCGATGGAGCTGGCACGGTTGTTTTCTGATGCTGCTACCATTAGTTCACAGTCAGTCTCTCCAGCAAGATTCACCAAACCATTGCCGCCGTTGGGACCGATCACGAAGGCCATTGTGCCATATACAGGTACTTCGACCTCTGTTGCATCTTCGCATACTGGATCTGGGAAAGCAAATTTACCTCCCCTGTTACCCACGCCACATGTGCCACCGATTAAAAGAATGACTGCAGCTGAAATGCAAATACGGCGTGAGAAGGGTCTTTGTTACACATGCGAGGCCAAATTTACTCCTACTCATCGTTGTCTTAATGAGCAACTAATGATGTTAATTGGGGAGGGTGACGATATTGATGTTCCATTGGACGAGGCAAAGCCAATGGCCAGTGATGCTACTTTACATCATTTATCCCTTCATGCGTATCGGGGAACTCAAGGTGCTGCTACAATCCGTTTCCATGGTGAGATTTTGGGTACAAATGTTCAGGTTTTGCTTGATGGTGGTAGTTCTGATAATTTCCTGCATCCTCGAATCGTTACTCATTTGAAGTTGCCAGTCTATCCTACCACCGCTGTTCGAGTCTTAGGTGGTACAGGACGTGTGTTGACTACTTCTGAATTGGTTAGGGATGTACCAGTTCAGATTTCTGGCCATGTTTTATTTTTGACCTATCTAGTGATGCCTATTGCTGGCATAGATATGGTTATCGGTGCAGCATGGTTGGAAACATTAGGCCCACATGTGGCTGATTACAGTAACTCTACCGTTAAATCTTTACATAACCAGGATTTTATTACTTTATCCGGTTACCGTGGATCTGCTGTAACACAGGCTCAGTGCCACCATATGATACGACTTACATGTATGGAAGCTGTTGAGGAGTTTTTTTTGCTTCATTCTTTAGAAGTTGCTTCTGATCAGGCTGAGGTGCCTAATGATTTGATGCTGATTGTCCAACGATACAAGACTGTTTTTGATCAGCCCCATGGTTTGCCTCCTAGTCGTGGCTTGGAACATCGCATTGACTTGCAACCGGGTGTAGGTCCTGTCAAGGTCAGACCTTATCGATACCCAGTGAGCCAAAAGGATGAAATTGAGAATATAGTTTCTGAATTGTTGTCTGAAGGATTGATCCAACCTAGCTCAAGTCCATTTTCAGCTCCAGTCCTTTTAGTTAAGAAAAAGGATGGCACATGGCGATTTTGTGTTGACTTTCGTGCCTTAAATGCTGCCACAGTTAAGGATGCCTTTCCTATGCCAACAGTCGATGAATTACTTGATGAGTTACATGGCTCTATTTTTTTTTCTAAGTTGGATCTTCGCTCCGGATATCACCAAATTTTGATGAAGGAGGCAGATCGAGAAAAGACAGCATTTCGCACTCATATGGGATTATATGAATGGTTGGTTATGCCTTTTGGACTCACCAATGCACCGGCTACATTTCAGGCTCTTATGAGCTCTATTTTTCAACCTTTTCTTCGTCATTTTGTGTTGATTTTTTTTGATGATATATTGATTTATAGCCGTTCTTGGGAAGCTCATTTACAACATGTCGAATCTGTATTACAGTATTTAGAGCGTTATCAACTTTTTGCTAAGATGAGTAAATGTTTGTTTGGGTGCCGAAAGCTTGAATACCTTGGTCATATTATCTCCCAACAGGGGGTGGAAATGGATAGCACTAAGATTACGACAATAAAGGCATGGCCTACTCCAACATCACTTCGTCAGTTAAAAGGATTTCTTGGTCTCAGTGGTTACTACCGCCGGTTTGTCCATCAGTATGCTAGAATTGCAAGTCTTTTGACTGACTTACTGGGTTGTGATACATTTCAGTGGACACCAACGACCCAGGAGGCTTTTGAGGCACTTAAAATAGCCTTGGTCACAGCCCCAGTGCTGCGTTTACCTGATTTTTCGAAGGAATTTATTCTGGAGACTGACGCTTCTGGTAAAGGCATAGGTGCTGTGTTGAGCCAGGAGGGTCACCCAATCGCTTTTTTCTCTAAGAAGCTTTCATCTCGCATGCAATCTCAATCTGCTTACGTGCGCGAGTTATATGCTATCACTGAGGCAGTGGCAAAGTTCCGCCATTATCTTTTTGGCCGGCATTTTATTATCCGGACTGACCATGCTAGTCTTAAGCATATTACTTCACAAACCATTCAGACTCCTGAGCAGGAAAAATGCCTCCCAAAACTCTTGGGATATCACTTTACTATCGAATATAAGCCGGGTCGATCAAACTTGGCTGCGGATGCTTTATCACGAATTGATTGTATGGCTCTATCGAGTTTGGCTTCTACTTTTTTGGACTTTGTATATGATCAGGTCCATTCCTCAACTTGGATTAAACAACGCATAACAGAGGTGTCTTCAGGTTCAATAGGTCAGTCCAAATATCAGATTGTTAATGGCGAGTTATTTTGGAATCACAGGTTAGTACTTCCCCCTGATAATTCTGAGTTGATTAAACATGTGTTGGAAGAATTTCATTCTTCTGTTATTGGAGGACATTCTGGATTTCTCAGAACTTTCCACCGAATTGCTGCTATATTTTTTTGGCCTAACATGAGGCATGATATTAAGGTTTTTATTAAACACTGTGTCATTTGCCAATAAGCTAAAGTTTCCCAGTTACATCCTAGTGGATTATTACAACCTCTACCAATCCCGACTAATATATGGGAAGATATTGCTATGGATTTCATTATCGGATTGCCGATTGTGCAGGGTTGTTCAGTTATTATGGTTGTTATTGACCGTTTATCGAAGTATGCTCATTTTATGCCTTTGCCGGCTCATTTTACTAGCCAAATTGTTGCTAATTGTTTTGTTCGAAATGTTGTCAAACTTCATGGAATTCCTAAATCCATTATTTCGGATAGGGACCGCACTTTTACTAGTGCCTTTTGGCGCCATCTTATGAGATTACAGGGCTCTCAATTGTGCTTTAGTTCTGCATATCATCCTCAGTCTGATGGTCAATCTGAGGTCCTTCATAAATGTTTAGAGATGTACTTGCGCTGTTATGTTTTTGATTATCCACGTCATTGGTTTCAATATTTACCATGGGCAGAATTTTGGTACAATACTTCTTTTCATTCAGCTATTGGTATGGTTCCTTTTAAGGTGGTGTATGGTCGTGATCCTCCACCATTACTACGACATGCCTCTTCTGCAGATACACCATTTGATGTTCTTAAACAGCTACAGCAGCGGGATGAAGTGTTACAGATTTTAAAACACAATTTGTTGAAAGCTCAGCAGCGTATGAAGTTTTTTGCTAATAAAAAGAGGACTGAACTGGAACTGTTGGTTGGTGATTGGGTGTTAGTCAAATTGCAACCATATCGGCAACATTCTGTCCAGTTGAGAAAATTTCAGAAGCTGGCCTTACAGTATTTTGGTCCTTTTGAAATTATTGAGCGCATTGGCAAAGTTGCTTATAAACTAAAGTTACCTGACCATGCTCGTATTCATCCAGTTTTTCACATTTCCCTACTTAAGAAATTTGAAGGTGGGCATACATCCCAATCTTTTCTGCCACTTCCACTACTATCAGTTCCAGAGGGTCCCATCCTTCAACCTTTGGATCTTTTGGATTCTCGATGGATACAGCATAATGATCAACATCGTCAACAATGTCTAGTACGTTGGGAGGGGTCTACATCTCCTACTTGGGAATGGCTTTCCGATTTGCAAGTATTATATCCTTCTTTGAACCTTGAGGACAAGGTTCCTGTTCAAGAGGGGGCAAATGTTATGAGCCCATATACTCAAGGTGTTAATATAAAGACTACAAGCCCAAATAATGAGCCCATTCCAACCCAAGTGAGACGCAGTCACAGAGTAAGGAAACCCACTTGGAAATTACGGGAATTGAACGAGGAAGCTGGAGTATAATGCTCCCGGCGAGGAGGTTAGAGGTGTGAAGAATTTGGTATTGCTGAATTTCCCTTTCTGGTTGTTCTTCTCTTCCCTTTGGCGGATTTATCCGATTTTTGTATTTCTGGGTTCTTGTTCCTTTTGTTTAACTTGATTTAGTTGAACGATTTATATTTTGTTCCTTACTCCTTTGAGAATCAGAAGCTATACCAGTAAATTTGAGTTGAATCATTTACAATATCTTTGTATTTGAGTTTGATCATTGCAGCCACCTTTCTAAACTTTCCTCCATTTACATTCATACCCTCCACTCTACCTTGATCTCAACATCCCCATCCAAGGTCAAAATCGTCATTTCAACATCCCAAAAAGCCTCAATTTAAGCTGAAGAACCCGAGCTGAAGGTTTCTCCATTGCAAGCACAATATGGTTAATCCAGGCCTGGATCTCAAGCGCAGGGCACGTCCTTTCATCTTTCTCTTCACTCTCACGCTGTCCACGTTTTTTATCATCGGAGGTGAAGCCAAGCTCAGCTTCAGAGACAATGATCTTCTCGGCGCCGAGAAGAAATTCCGAATTTTCATGGAAACTTACGAGAAGAAGTACTCCAGCAGAGAGGAGTACCTCCACCGTATCCGGATTTTTGCCGGCAACCTGATTAGAGCGGCGGGGCACCAGGCCCTGGACCCCACCGCGGTTCACGGCGTCACGCCCTTCTCTGATTTATCGTCGGAGGAGTTATGAGCAGATGTACACCGGCCTCAAAGGTGGGTTTGGGAATGATGGATTAAGCGACGGCCGGACCGGCAGTGAAGCACCGCCCCTGGATGTTGAAGGTCTGCCGGAAAACTTTGACTGGAGAGGCAAAGGGGCTGTTACTGAAGTTAAGATGCAGGTAAAGCAAAAATTTAACATGCATGAATAGGGAAATTTTTTACTCCACTTCGATCATGTGTGGTTTTATCTGTGCGGCTATGCTGAAAAATTACAAATATACACTTTTAAGAATATTTTTGTGAACAAGAATGCAGTATTTTCCTAATTTTTAGATCTTCAAATATTAGAAAAATTAGTTAAGTTAATTAGTTATAATGAATATGTATTAATTGGTTTTAGAAAAAAAATTTATAAATTTAGAATGAAAACTTTTAGAAGGAAATATTCATTATAGATGGGAATATTTTGAGAGAAATTATAAATTTAGGAGTTAAAATGAATTGAATAAATAAGGAACTTTTATATCTAACACAAGACTAAGACCGAATATGCCTCTCATATTTAATACAACACGACCAAGATGGTATTGTATCATTTAGGATGAGAATTTGGAAAAAAAAAAGGAAAATTAGAATGAAAGACCCGAAGAAAAAGATATTTATTAAGAAGAACAATAAAAATTATAATTATTTAGAAGGACGATATATAAGAATATAAGATTAAAAATACTAAACTAACCTTAAGGAAATTTTCTCCATTCCTTCCTACTTTCTCTCCCACACTCTATCTTAAAAACTAATACAAAATTCTAAATTTCACTAAATTAAATAAAATTTTTCTCAATTTTCATTTTTCACAACTTGTATAGATATCTATGGAAAAGTTTACACATTTCTCAATTTCTTCAAAATCATAATTTGTTAAAATAAATAAAATTTTAATTAAAAAAGAATTATATGATTTAAATAAAACTCAAAGTGTTTTATAATTTATTATATATGTTAAACCAAAAAATTTTTATATGATTTATTTTCATTTTAGAAGAAATTTATGTGGGTTAAGAAAATTCATTTAATCTTATTAAAATTTTTAAAAAAATCTAAATAATCTATTATAACCGGAAAAAAAGAAATGATTTTAGTTTTTATTTTTATAAAAAAAAGCTTAATTAAGATCAACGTTGATATATAATACAAATCTAGCAATTTGATGATATATTCGTTAATTAAATTATCTATCGAATATATGAATATAGAACTTGTTGAAAAATAAAAATTTAAAAAAAAAAGAGTTTTTACTGTAGTTGTTTAAAAAATATATTGATTATATTTTACTTGAGTTGAAACCTAGTGAAAAATAGAAATTAAAAAAGAAGATACAATGATATTACATGTGAATAATGAGCGATTTTACTTTTAAGTTTAGTTATTTTTTTTATTTATGAATGCAAGAAGTTTAGTTATTTTTTTATTTATGAATGCAAGAGATAAGGTAGGAGGTTTGATTAGGGACAATTTGATAATTTTAAATTTATATTATAATGTTTAGTCCTTCTAAATAATTATAATTTTTATTGTCCTCAGTAAATATATTTTCCTCCAAGCCCTTCATTCTAATTTTCCCAAAAAAGAATTCCGGTGTATAAATCATATGGGAAGAGAATAGCTATATGTATAACCTGTCAAAATAAATTTCGTAGATAATATGACAGTATGTATATATATTAGGTAATTAATTTGAAGATACAGTTTGGTGTAGTTTGTATTGAAGGTATATATGAGACAAGTGACGTGTTCGTTGATGCAGGGTGCATGTGGATCATGCTGGGCCTTCAGCACCACAGGAGCGTTAGAAGGAGCCAATTTCATTGCAACCGGAAAGCTTGTCAGTCTAAGTGAACAACAGCTTATAGACTGTGACAACAAGGTATTAGTTGAATAAAACAATTACTTGAAAAATGCATTTTTAAATGACGATGAATATGTTATTTTTGCACTAGTGATTATTATTGGAAGGATTCAGAGCTAATTAGTTGATAATTAATGAATATACTATCGATGTGACACAGTGTGATATAAGAGAGAAGACAGAATGTGACGATGGGTCCAATGGAGGGCTGATGACAAATGCGTATAGGTACTTGATGGAGGCAGGTGGGTTGGAAGAAGAGAGTTCTTATCCCTACAATGGATAACACGAGGCGAATGCAAGTTCGATCGCCGTAAAATAGCCGTTACCGTCTCCAACTTCACCAACATCCCTGCCGACAAGTCTCAAATTGCAGCCTACTTAGTCCACCATGGCCCTCTTGCTAGTAAGTGATCTCATACATAATTGTTTCATTACTTTATTCAGTCAGAATGCAAGCATACGTTACTTTAGGCTTAATTCTATCATGATGACTCAAACCGGATGAACTAATAAAAGAATATTACCACCCAGCACTTGGATCAGCTGATCCAGCTTAACCAAGATTTCGAGTTCGAGTTTGGGCATGTTGCAATGTTAAACCTCGGTGGTAGGGGTTGCCACCTGAAAGGGTCGCACTTGCCCCAAATCCGGATTAGTCTGGGCCCATTGAGTTTCCTGTATAAGAGACTAGCCTGGGATACCAGGTGCCAATGTCATGGTCAATAAAAAAAAGTAAAAGAATATTTAATTTGCATGGATAAGTACTGTTGCATTGACCTATATATATTAGTAAAATTATGCGTGCTATTGGAATAAATTCTGTGTTCTTGCAAACATACCTTTACTCTTGTGTTTAATTCTAACACGTTAGCTCAAAAACGGGATGAGCTTAAAAGTTCTCCCTTCGATTGGTTCTTGAAAGCATACTTTTACTCTTATTTTTAATTCTAATATAAGTGTTAGCTCAAACTGGATGAACTTAAAGCATGCCCTTTGGTGGAGCTTGTTGAGGGGTATTTTGGCTCTTAAGACCTAATCAACATTTTGTCTCCCTAATTTATACTTTTTTAAATCAAATTATCCCCGTTATCTGCACTTATTAAGGAGTTTTAGTAATAGGTATAGTAGTTTTTAATGCAAACAATTTAAAGGTTATTTTAGGAAAATCAATTCACACATTAATAACTAACTTAACTAATTTCTTCTATCTCTTCAAATTAGTTATAATATTAAGATAAATATGTTCTGTATTAAGAACCGAAGGGAGTACTATATAGTTTTTTGTCCAAGCCGAAAATGTACTTCTCCTATCCTTAATATAGAATATATTTAGACAATTGATCTTGGTCCTAAGTATAAGATAAATTTTTTATATTTGTCAATATTTTTCTAATTTGCCCCTATTGATTCTCTCTTAACAATAATCAAGGAGGAGAGGGAAGGAGGGAATTAAAGAAGATGACTAAGGTGTTTTAGAAAATATATGTCATATTAACTAACTCAACAAACTTCCTTAATCTAATTAAATTAAGTAAATATGTGTTTCATATTAAGGACAAGAGGAGTATCATTGTTGTATTGAGTAGCTGCTGCCTGTTGTATATATTCCGATAAATGTTATACACATATATATGGACCAGAATGTAGTGTGCGTGTGCGTGTGTGCGCTGATATATATGTATGATTGTGCAGTGGGAATAAAATCGGTGTTCATGCAAACATACATAGGGGGAGTGTCATGTCCTCTGATATGCAGCAAGAGAAAGATGAGCCATGGGGTGTTGCTAGTTGGATATGGAGCCAAAGGGTTCTCCATTCTGAGACTGATCAAGAACAAGCCTTATTGGATAATCAAAAACTCTTGGGGCAACAAATGGGGCGAGAACGGCTATTATCGCCTGTGTCGCGGCCATACCATGTGCGGCATGAACACTATGGTCTCCCTCGCAATGGTCACTCACATCCTCCACCATACTACTCAATCATCCCATGCTTCCTATTAGCTAGCTCTACATTAGTGTGTTTTTGGATTAGCTTTTGGAAAATAGCTTTTACTATTTACGAGGTAAGTATATGAGAGGATTTTTATCTTAACTTGTGAAAAAGGGCTTATGAAGCTACGGTTTTAGTGGTTTTCAAACACTCACTTACTAGAACATCAATATTCCTTCCCATTATGTGTACACAAACACACACGTCTTACTTTATAATTACCAGGTTTTTCAGGCACATATAATAAATGTGTGTGTGTGAGTCTTAAGGTATGTTTGGGAGAGCTTATTTTGAGAAAATAAGCCCAATTTACGCAAGCCTAGAAAAAACTCCTCTCACATACTTACTTTGTATACCGTGAATCACGAATTATAAGCACTTATTGCCCAAAAATAAGCTCTTCCAAACGAGCACTTAGTGTGTGTTTAGATTAGTTTTTAGAAAATAATTTTTACAATTTACGAGACAAGTATGTGAGAGAAGTTTTATCTCGATTTGTGGAAAAGGGTTTTTGAAACCGTGGTCTGGGGCTTACCCAAACACACACTTAGTTTATAATTGTGATTTCAGCCATTTCAGTACGTATGGTATCCGATCCTTTAATATAATATAGGTAGCTTGTGTTGGCAGTTCATGAGATATTTTTTTCTTATGAGATAGTATGTTCTAAGTTTTCTGTCATGTATTTCCTTGTGCCCTTAATATATGCAAAGTGGATGTTATATCAAGCACGCACAAGATAGCATTACAAAGAGGATGACTTGTGGAGATCAAGTAGATTTTACCCAGTGGAACAGAATCCGCTTTTAAATAAGAGTATAACCTTGTTTGGCCCAAATTTAATTTTAGTGTGGCCCAAGCTTAAAAAGATGAGATGTACTGAACGCAGGAAAAAAAAAATAGTAAAAACATCAAGAGGCTTAATATGGTGGAATGGATTAACAGCCGTAACAAATTAAGGTTTAGATTCTTATTGAGAGAGGTGTTCATATTTAGTACGACAGTATCTCAAACAAATCAATACGAGGAAATTTGTGCATAAAATTGAGAAGAAGGGATCATAAACCCAGAAAAAGTGGAACTTGCAAGTACATGAAGAGTCTTTTTTAAAGAAAAGACAAAATAATACTCCCTCCGGTCCTAAATATATGATATAATATTTGTAAGTTCCACTTTTTGAAAATGGCTTTTGTACTTTTAACAAGGCTTCAGCTTCACTTCCTAACTCCCTATATTTAAATAAAGAATAAATTCTAATTAAGCAATACAGACTAAAATAAACTATTTGAAACTAAAGGGACCAAAATCAAAATTTAATCATAAAAATCTACATGTTGTTAGCTTTGGGGTTCAATTTTAGTCGGAGACTCAGATTACCCACAAATCAACGCCTTTTAGGAATTTCATATTTATTTACCAATCTTGGTTCCCATAGAAAAGGAGAGATAATAAGATGCTCATCAAAAGTGCCTGAAGAACACTGACGACAAAAGGAAACAAATAATTTCAAAGTTAAATGATTTAATTATTCACCAATTTTCTTTGTTATTTTCGCATAAATAATTTCATTTTTCCTCTTTTGATAAACAAAGGATTTCCAAGCTAAATGATTATATTGGTATCGCTAACTCAAACATAACTTTTTTTCATTATTTCTAGATATATGTTGCACAATATATCTTTTTATCCATTCCATTCAGTATCATATATATAATTTTGCGATGCTAGTAGACTGCGAGAACAATTATTTATAAGTAAATCATTAAATTTTTAGTACTAAAAATAATACAAAACATTAATAACTCATTGTCAACAAAATTCAAAAAGTGAAATAGGGTAAGACTCATAAACTAAACTAAATTACAATATTGATGAAATAGATACTCTTGAGCTAAACTAAACTAAACAGTATCGACTCTTGATGCGGGCACCTCGATGCGGTCATCATCTTGGTTGACGAACTGATACCAAAACCAATGTGTCCTCCAAACTCTAGTCATCTCTTCAATGGGAATGGCCTTAGTCTCAGGGAGAAAGAAATAGACAAACACGGTCATGGTGAACACAAATAAGGCAAAGAAAATGAAGAGCCCAAACTTTAAGTGGCAGAGCATGGTCACAAAAATTTGCGCCACCACAAAAGTGAAGAGCATGTTGGTGGCCACTGTCACACTCTGTGCTGCCGATCGAATCTCTAATGGAAAAATCTCACTCGGCACCAACCACCCCAACGGGCCCCAAGACCATGCAAATCCTGCCACGTATATGCATATGAACAGCACCACCACTATTGCATACCATATGGGCAACATTCCTGGGTTTCCATTTGTGCCAAACTTTACTCCAATGAAGGCTGCAACTATAATCTGTATTGTTCATAAATAACCAAAAAAAAAAAGTTAAAAAAATTGAGTTTTAAAGCAAGAACCAATTATGTGTTTATAGTTATATAATATATATAATACCTGACATATGAGCATTTGGATTCCTCCCTCAAGAAAGAGGGCTCGCCTTCCCCACCTGTCAACACCAACAATAGAGACGATGGTGGCAATAACATTAATGAAGCCGGTGATGACTGCAGACATGAGAGAAGCATCGCTCTTAAACCCGATAGAGTTAAAGAGAATTGGGGCATAAAACATGATGACGTTGATTCCTGTGAGTTGTTGGAAGAAGGGGATCATGATGGACATGGTGAGTTGGGGCCGGTACCTTCTTTGCAAGAGATTCTTCCATGGGTGTTGTACTTGCTTGGATGCATCACTAGCCACGATCATATCACTAAATTCCTCATCAACCTCTTCGACTCCTCGAATCTTCTTTAGACTTGCCCTCGCTGCCTCACGATCTCCTCTCTCAATCATGGAGTTTGGAGTGTCGGGGAGGAAGAAGCTGCCGACAATGATGATTAGTGCAGGCACCATAGCACCACCTAAACTCAAACGCCACCCTAAATAACTCAATGGGGCAAATAAATAGTTTAACACATTGGCAACCAAAATGCCAATAGTGATAGACATTTGAAACATAACGTTGAGACTTCCTCTGTACTTATATGGAGCCATCTCAGAGAGATACAATGGCACAGACTGCAATTAAGAATAGCTTATTAGTGAACATAACTATATGCCAAATATCCATGAAAATAGGAGTATGGAGAGAATTATTTATACCTGATTGCAAAATCCAACACCGAAACCAAGTAACATCCGGCCTACAATCAACATCCAAATGGCTTGTGCAAATCCATTGAACAAAGCACCAATGAAGAAGAGAATGCCGCCCATGAGCATGGAGTTTCTTCGTCCAAACTTACGGGTCATGGTGGATGCCACCAAGGAGGACAAGAGTGCGGCGATATACAAAGAAGAGGTGAATAAAGTCAATATTTGACTGTCATATTGACAGTACTCATTTGTCGATGTATCCAGATTTTTTTGGCGATATACAGAGGGGAAGAATCTAACCAGGAATGAATCCATGGAAGTCACTCCACCTGATCCAAAAATTAACTCCCGAATATTAGTTATAAAAATCGATAATATAAATTGAAAAATAAACAAAAATAAAAAGGAAAAAAGGGTTACCTGATATTCCAATATCATATCCAAAAATCAGACCACCCATAGATGCAACAATGCAAGCCTTAAAAACTGACCAAGTCAATTTACCAGGATATGCTTTGCTGTTACCAGCAACTACAACACCAGCTCCTCCCATGATGAAGAAATTGCAAAAAAAAAAGTTGGAATAAGTGAATTAAAACGAGCTTCAGAATTATAATCGCAATGCCTTGTGAGTGAGGAATGAAAGGTTAGCAGCGGAGATATATATAGCCGTTTTAGTCTTAGTTGGATGAGGACAGATGCATGATTTTTTTTTTTTAAAAAAAATTGATTTGATAAAATTTTATCTGTTCGGAAATACGAGGATAAATCAATATATATACATCAGGATCAATTAACAACTTTATCTATTATAATAAATTCAATTGGATTTTATTGCGCATTTAATATATGCTTGTCATATTATTTTCATTTTCAATATAATCAAACAATAAAAATCAAAATACAATTCTGGATATATCTTTATTTTTAAAATTTAAATATTTATATTTATTTAAATTGTAAAAATAAAAAATAGATATATTTTGGAAGAAAAAGATCAATTTTTTTAAAATTATTTTCTCTATCTTTCTAGTGTGTCCCAACAATTATATTAAATTCATTACATAATCAATTCTCATTGTGTCAAAATTTTTGAAATTTATCACATTCATTTTTATAATTTCACAATTATATCCTACTATCTGTTAAGCAATATGATGATTAATCCATATATCACAATTAAATTTGATTTTACTGTATATATCTTTTTTTTTGCCTGCGTATTTTACTGTACATATCATAATATGTCAACAAATTTATATGTTATAATCAATTAAATTTGATTTTACTGTAGATTTAAGATATACATATCTTGTTATTCTCAATTTCAATCTAATTTAAATCAAACAATACACAATTGATTCACACCAATGGCAAGAGAAGGGACTTCGTTGGGGAGTATAAAAAATTATTTTTAAAATGATTTATCACAATTAAGTTGTTACAACATTTTTATTTGTCAGATGGTAGGAGGAGAGACCCTCAACGCTCTCATATAATCAATAAAAGCCTAAAATCGTCGACCTTTATGGATAAAAACGTACCTTGGCTTTAATTAAAAAAAATCGTAATTTTTGAAATGGCCAAAAAATATTATTTGTTTTTATTACAGAATAAGATAAAGACTGTGATTAACTAACTGAAAAAGCTATGTTCAGATTTTTTTTTTTAAATATTATAGACGGTCAAAAAAGATTTAGAGGTTACAAAAAATACAAATAAAGAAATTAAATCAAATCCTGAGCGATAAAGGCTACACACGCATTCAGATTTTTTTTTTTTATTGGTCAGCCGAATGTTATATTACAAACGTCCAAGACGTGTCTCAGATATATCGATCGTCGTGGCCAACGCCCTCACTTTACGTGGCTCTGTCACTCCCATGGGTTGGGTACCCCAAAGCTCGCGCCCACACGCTACGATATATTCTCATTAGTCATTTCATTCTTGAGACGAAACCCTGCGCCATGAATCAGAACAAAATGGGGCTTTCTTCATCAATCTTCCTCGCTTCGCTTCTTGTGTTTCTATTCGTCTTTTCATCGTCGTCGTCTGCGAAGATACTCGATGATCTTCGCCAGGTGCCGTCCGATTTTGCGTCGATTCAGGCCAAGAAACTCATCCGACAGCTCAATTTGTTCCCTGGTGCGGATGTCAACATCGTGCGCGGTGGGAATTCTTCGGTCCAAACCAAGAAGATCGTTGAGAGACCGCTCAGATTCCCCAATTTAGTGGCCTCTGAGTCTGGGGTTTCTGTTGAGGACTTGGCTCACCATGCTGGCTATTACACGATCGAGCATTCTCATGCTGCTAAGTATGGTTCTTGATGCTCAAAGATCTACTATGTTATTTTTTTTAATAGGATGTTACCTGTTACAGTATGAAGGATATTCATATAGCAAAGCAAGAAACCTGTTTGATTCTTTTGTTTTTTAATCTTTAATATATCGTTCTTATTTATTTCTAACTGCGGGTCGTGTCTGTCAGGATGTTCTACTTCTTCTTTGAATCTCGCAACAGCAAGCAGGATCCATTTGTGCTCTGGTTGACTGGAGGACCTGGGTGTAGCAGTGAATTGGCGATGTTTTATGAAAATGGCCCTTTCAAAATTGCTGACAACATGTCCCTTTTGTGGAATGACTATGGTTGGGATAAGGTATCCTTTATTTTCTTTATGAGTCTTTGTGGTTGACTTATCCTTCTTTGGAAGTGCTTGTATTGTATGCATCGTGCTTGCGCAAGGTTTGGGATTATGGGCTTGGAGCGTGTATATTCAAGATTTTCTCTCTTTGTAGTGCTGTGCCTTCAACTGAAAAGTGTGATGCGGGCTTTCAGCATCTGATAAGGGGAAGCAAATTTAATTTTTTTCACACCTTTTCTTTTAAATAAATTGATATTTTATTTTGTTTCTTTTATAATATTTTATTTTTCTTACATTTGATATTGGAATTAGTCTGTAAAATAATTTTTTTAAAAAATATTTTTCAGTTATTTTTATCTCTGGATATGGTTATCTTACTGTGAATTGTCTTTGAATGTAAGAAGATCCGATAGATATCTTAATTTGTATAACCATGGCAGATGGCAACTTCATTCTGTGGTGCTCTCTCTGATTGATTTATGTATTGTAGTTAACTGGTTTATTGGTGATCCTGCAGGTTTCTAACCTTCTGTATGTTGACCAACCAATTGGAACTGGCTTTAGTTATAGTACTGATAAGCGTGACATTCGGCATAATGAAGAGGGTGTTAGCAATGACCTTTATGACTTCCTGCAGGTGCTTATATTTGCCATAAATATTAGTTATAGAGACTCAGTGCTATGTTCCTTTATCATGACGCATTTATTATTCAAATTGAATCCTCTCCCTTCTTACGTTCATGCATTTGGATAGTTAGTGGCACAAACTAGCCATCCAATAATATGTTGACTTAGCAGGGTCCTTTTTCTCTGTAAAATTGTAGGCCTTCTTTGCTGAGCACCCCCAATATCAAGAGAATGACTTTTACATTACTGGTGAATCGTATGCTGGACACTATATTCCTGCCCTTGCAGCTCGAGTCCACAAGGGAAACAAAGCTATAGAAGGAATCCATATAAATCTCAAGGTTTGTCACATAACCCCCAAATTAAATTGAAGAGTGAAATGACCTGATCATCTTATTTAAATTGGTTGAACAGGGATTTGCCATTGGTAATGGGCTTACTGATCCAGCAATTCAGTATCGAGCCTATCCAGATTATGCACTGGACATGGGCATAATTGGAAAAGCTACCCATGATCGCCTCAACAAAGTGCTGGTTCCTGCCTGTGAATTGGGAATCAAGCTATGTGGTAATTTATGCGTGAAATTATTCCAACCTCTTATCTTTATAAACGTTGACTTTTCCATCATGATTGCGTGTCTGGAGTCTGCTCATTAATACTTTTCTTAATTCTTTCAGGCACTGATGGCACAGTCTCTTGCTTGGCGTCTTATTTTGTTTGTAATTTCATATTCAGTGACATCATGTTACATGCCGGTGATGCAAATGTGCGTAAAAGTTACTTTCCTTTTTGTGTGGTTGATATGCCAGTGATGTTTAATGAGTTAATAATACTGAGAGTCTCTAAAGATGCTACAGTCTCCCTATGTGTTGCGCTGAAATTTACTCAAGAATGAAACCAGCAAAGAGATTGAGATTTGACCCACTTTTGCAAAAAAGCTGAAATAACATGCCAAAGAGTCACCCAACCTAAAAATTTTAGTTGTTAAGAAATGTCTTGAACTATAAAAATTTTGAAATTCCACATGAGGAAATGAAGGAACCAGTCTATAAGGCTGCCAAACATAATTAAATGTGTAATTTCTTGTCAGAAAGAAGGCATCTTTTTCAAACCAAGTTTGTACAATGTACAGTAACTCCTCCTCTGACCCTTTCCTTAGTTGAGGATCCTTTCATTCAGGTAGTTGGTTAGAAGATACTTGTGCATTGACATTTCAGTGTGTTGAAGGAAACATTAGCAGATCTATACCTAGAAGAAGCCTATGTTCACAAGCAAGGGCTAATGACTAACTATCAATAAACTCCAACCCCCTTGAATGAATGTGCATTGAGCATGGTGCATGAACAACATACAGGCTTTCTGTGTTGTGCTGGAATTTACATAAGAGTGAATCCAACAAATTGAGATTTGACCCACATGGAAAAATGCTCAAAAAACATGTCAAAGAATTACTCAACATAAAATTTTTAGTTGCTAAGAAATGTCTTGAATAATATTCTCCTCCTTTATTGGAATTAGATGATTTTGTTTTTGGGTTCTTGTGTCACCAAAATACATGCTTTTTGCTTTTGGCAACAAGATTCTAATGTGTTGAAGGAACATTGGCAGATTTAAGATTTTAACCAGCATTTATTTATAATGCAGTACTATGACATCAGAAAGAAATGCGAGGGAAGTCTTTGCTATGACTTTTCAAATATGGATAAATTCCTGAATCTAGAATCTGTTCGGAATGCTCTAGGGGTTGGGGATATTGATTTTGTGTCTTGTAGCACTTCAGTTTATCAGGCTATGATCATGGATTGGATGAGAAATCTTGAAGTTGGTATTCCTACCCTTCTTGAGGACGGAATCAATTTGCTTGTTTATGCTGGAGAATACGATCTTATCTGCAACTGGCTGGGTATGTAACCAATCAGAGCTTTATTTTTATCTGCTCAGAAGCCATGTTTTGAAAACCGGATCGGCCGGTTTGGGCCGGAAACCAGTCAATTGGTGGTCTGACCGGTTCGGTCCAGTAGCTGACTTCAGTTTGACCGGTTTTTGCGCTGTTTGACCTTTTTTTGGTTTTTCAAATATTTTATTCAGAATTTCATATATATAACCCTGAAATCTTCACTTCTTCACCAGCCTAGCCCTAGATTAGCCCCAGTTTGACTCCGATCTGACTCACTGACCCTTGACCCAGTACCCCGGCTGGTTCATTGGCTTGTACGGGTTTCAAAACCTTACTCAGAAGTTCAATATTTTACATTTAAGAGCATGATTTGATTGACATGGCCTGTTGGTATTATTTCAATGAGTAGGTAACTCGAGATGGGTTAATGCCATGGAATGGTCTGGTCAGAAAGAGTATGTAGCCTCAGCTGAAGCTCCCTTTGTTGTTGATGGCTCAGAAGCTGGATTGTTGAAGAGTCATGGACCTTTAAGTTTCCTCAAGGTCTTTCTCTTCCTTTTCCTATATTTCTTCTTTCACACACATGCAATGTTTGGGATCACTTAAATTAACAGCTTTTACACTTTAGGAGACAAAATTCTTTTCACATATTCAACTCTTACAATGCAAAATCACTTAAAATAAGCTAATATAAAGGCATGATAACAATCAATATCATTCTTATTAGAGCAAACACAACCTGTTTTACTTGATTGCTTTATAGTTTGCTCATTGTTGGGTGTTGGTAGAAAGTACTGATTCAATTGCGTATATATTATGGTGAACAAAATCCAGGTTCATGATGCGGGTCACTTGGTTCCAATGGATCAGCCTAAGGCTTCATTAGAGATGCTGAAGAGGTGGACTCAGGGAACCCTTTCAGAATCTGGTGCTTATCTGGGAAAATTGGTTGCGGAGATGTGAAATCTTTTGTTGCCTCGTTAGTCTTAGCAGAAAGAGTATAGAAGCATTGAAACAAGTGTTGGAGTGACTAGCACGTACGTTAATAACACATGTATATATGATGCTTGTATCATGTAATATCGGATTTTTTAGTACCTTTTGGTACACTTGGACTAGATTAGATTTGTCATAACCCAAATTGCACTTTGCTCATCTAGAAATTAGTGGAACTATGAGCACCAAGTGCATGGTTGAACTGATAGGGAAGGTTTTATCCTATTGACCAGAAGTTTGGAGTTCGATACTTAGAAATTAAAGATAAGGCCGAAAAAATTTCTGAAACTTCATATAATTCTCTATGCCCAAAATGAAGTTAAATTAGAAAGGAAAAAAAATAGGCCATTGCCCTTAGCGATAGGACATTTGTTTATAGGTAAATTTCAACATATAATAGCAAAATAACAATACTACATATGAAAATTTACAACAAAAGCCCAACATCTTTACAAATAAAAATTTTATTACTCAATTTACAATTTCTCATTTGTAAATTACAATTGGGGATACAAAATTTTACAAAAAAAGAATAGAAAAATAATAACTCTATATAAAATTTTGAAACCCAAAATGGAAAAATAACAAATAACATTACCTATGAAAATTTGCAACAAAGAATAAAAAAATAAGAATGTCCCAAGAGTCCAATGGAGTTGCATACAGACAAGCGATGGAAGCATTAAGGATTAAGCATTGCCAAGTATGGGGCTGTTTTAGACGGATAATATGTGCTTATGTACCCAAAAAAAAAACAAAGAATAGAAAAAATAACAAATAGAAAAATAACAACTTTACAACAACAACAAAGCCTTATCCCATTAGATAGGGCTAGTTACATGGACCATACAGCATCATTGTACTCTATTGAAAACTAGCTCTTTAGGAATAGTTGGATAAATGTGCAGATTAGATTTAACAATGCATTTTTTTCACTATGAGTACTTGGCACAAATATATTTTGTTGGGTATAAAAGTAGACGTAATTATTTTAAAAGATATAAAAATAGACATAAACATTCTAAGAGGTAACAAATTTGGCACTCCTGTCATCCGAAGCTAATGTTCATCTCTTTTTTATGTTGTGGGTTCCACGATTTTTTTCCATATTATGTTATGTGCATTTATTTTGTTCTAGAGATTCGCATCCCATTCCATCACCACGAACCTCCATCTTCACCTTTTTTCTTCAAAGTCTCCCTCGTCATTTAGTTTTTTCTAGGTGAATCCGGTAAGGCAGCTACTGGCGAGTGAAGCACCCTTACGATTCAAAGGCAGGTGCAAATGGGAGCGAGTGGTGCTGTAGTCGGAAATTTCTAATGCTACCTGATTAAAGTTTCTATTTCTGCCTTTTTGCTTCGCTGGAAAATATCTATGAGGGAAGTAGGAGATAAGGGATGATAAGAGCGAGGAGAGAGAAAAAGGTGTGTACGAATGTTTAGAATAAAATAATATTCAAATAAAAATAATAAAACTTAAGTAAATTTAAAGGATAATAGATCAACTTAAACATCATATTAAATTAAGTGATGTATGTGTTTTTATTGGTCATAACATATATGATACAGTCAAGAGGAAGAATTGTGGGGACCCATAATGCAAAAAATGAACGGATGTTAGCTCCTGTTAACTAACGGCAATGCTAAATTTGCTGTTTCGTAAAATGATTATGTATATTTTTGCACGTAACAAAATATAATTGTGCTGAGTTCTCATAACGAAAAAATTCATTGCTAAATTTGCATTGTTACCCTATTATTAACTCATAGATCCTCTCCTGTATAATCTCATTTAGTGTTTATTTCGGTTTTCCTCTACCTCTTTTTAGAGGCTCCATAGTGTTTAATCAACTCTTCTCATTGATGTACTAAATGACCTTTTTTAACTTTGTCTAAACCCCCTCAGATAGTTAACTACCATTTTCTCTTTAGTAGATGTCACTCCAATTTATTCACATATAAAAATAACAACTCTGACCAATGGGAGTTGGTCTAAGTGATAAGCGGTTTGGTTCCGCTTAAGCAAGGTCTCAGGTTCGAGCCTTGTGTATGCAGGAAATTTCCATTAGGAGACTCTCCCACCATAACCAGGTGCGCGATGCGAGTCGAATCCGGATGTAATCGAGATAAAGCTCCAATGAACAGATGTACAACAAAAAAAATAACAACTTTTCATGTAAATCTTTCCAAGTCAATTTACAAGTGCTCATAAGTGAGTTACAACTCTACATAAAAAAAATTATACAACATAAGATAGGAAAATAACAACGCTACATATGATCATACGGTTGGGATCCATTCTTTCACATACTCCCTCCGGTCCTAATTATAAGATAAAGTTAATTTCTTTGGAGAAATTAAGGAAGCCAATTAAATCACTTTAGAGTATTTATATTTTTAGGATCTTTAGTTTTTATATCAGTTTATTAGTCAAATTAATTAGTTTGAAGAAAAAAATATAAATATAAATATTCTAAAGTGATTTAATTGGTTTCCTTAATTTCTCCAAAAAAATCAAATTTATCTTATAATTAGGACCGGAGGGAGTACTTGTTTTCAGCCAAAATTTCATTTTGGGTATTAAAGACATATATAAAGTTTCAGAATTTTTTTGTGGCTTTATCTCGAGAAATGTATCGGCCGATTTTCCTTTTCTTTTCTGCGTCATAAATTGTAACGCCTCAGCGTGAAGTTCAGGGTAGAAGAAGAAGAAACAGTATTACACAATCATGTTATCCTTTCTTGCGTTCTCTCCAAATAATCATTTGTCCTCTTTTGCGCTAATCCCTTCCTTACCTTCTTCTTCCTCCTCCTTTGTTAACTCACATGCCTCATCGTCGTCTTCTTTCTTCTTCAACTCGGTTTCGAAATCTAAGCTCAAGATTTCTCGTAGAGCATCCTCTGAAGGTGAAATTAACTTTCTCTGCATTCTTAATTTCAGCGTGCGATTTAATTTTGTGACGGTTGTTATTGGGAAATTACATTTTTGCTGGTAAATTATGGGATTGGAGCTTCTGGAGTTGTTTTTATGGCTCATTGTTTTCACTTCAAATCTCAGACAGAATTCAAGATTGGACCCAAGGAAGTTGAAATTTGAGTATACTGTTGTTCCAATCCTAATTATAAGATAAAGTTGATTTTTTTAAAGAAATTAAGGAAGCTAATTAAATTACTTTTGAGTATTTATATTTATATTTTGTTCTTTAAACTAATTATTTTAATTAATAAATTAATATATAATTTAAAGATAAATAATATATGATATGATTGAATAACTTTTTTAATGTCTCCAAAAAAAATCAATTTTATCTTATATTTAGGAGGGAGCTAGTACCATTTTTTCTTTAACCATTCTCCAACTAAACGTAAAGTAGCTTAAGAGGAAAGTTGAGACGCACTTTGATATGCAACTTTTTCTCAAGACAGTTGAAGAAGTTTGGGATATGCATGTGTATTTCTGTTATCTCCACTTTTCGGCTCTTGTGTATTCTGGAGAGTGAAGGCTCTAAACTACACGTTATTATTTTCTCACATTATTCAAAGTGGCAATGCTCATTTTATTTAAATAATGTATTTTCAACTTGCAGGAGTTCCTAATGAGTTGATTGAAGACTCGAAGTTTGTTCCTTTGAACGCTGATGACCCTACTTATGGTCCACCTGTAAGTCATGGTTAGTTTTTACTCCATTGTATAATATTTTACGTGTCACTTAATCTACTTTTCTATATTTCTTCCATGAGTTCATAGTTTCCAACATATGCTCATTATAAATGTGTATGCTTCAGATGTAATTTATCATTTGAAATTTTGATTCTAAATGTCACCTTACGTTGAACTTGTTCAAAACTGTCCTGGGACCTAAGAGATTCAATTTCTGCCCAAAAGTTTGAATCTGAATGACTGTAAGAGACCCTAAATTCACTTGAAAATCAGAGTAGTCTATGTTGTTGACGATGAGTCAACCTATTTCTTTGTTCTGACTTCATATGAAATTAAAATATAAGTTTTCTATCTTTTTGCAGGCCTTATTGTTATTGGGCTTTGAAGTAGACGAGGCTTTAAAGGTAGTATCATTATGATCTATCTAGTAGAATTTGACATGGCTTTTACAATTTCTTCTGCTTAATCTTTTTCCATCTTTGTATAGGTTTTGCATTGTGTGTACTTTAATCTTCAGAGTATTCTTTTCTTTGATTATTGTTTGTGTTCTGTATATGGTGACCCAAATTACTGATAGAATTAATTGATCTTGAATTACTTTTGAAGGTCTAGTAAGTTTGTTCAATGACAGCTAAAATACCACCTTATAATGGTACTACAAATATACTGTCAATAACAAATCTGATAAAGCTGAGTTTAGAATTTAATTCAGAAGAAGTTATATTTCCATACAGTAATTTGCCATTTAATAAAATATAATGGTAGCCTGGCTCTGTGTAGATTCAACAGCTGCTGAAAGAGTTAGATGGTGAATTCCTGAAGGTAAGTTTTTATGTGATGTTTTTCATGCTCACACTCTATTGGGCTATCAAGGGATGTCAATGGAGTAAATTTTCCTTTTAACTATATAGAGAGAAGTGGGTTTTAGTTTCCTTCTGTTTCTTACACAAAAAAGATAATTTCTTTTAAATAAAAATTATTCACTTTACCTGGTGAATCCCCAGCATGGATCAGCATTAACCTAAAGCTTAGATAAAGCATTAAAGCTTTATTGCTTAAACATCATGTTGGTAGAAGTGAAACGATTTTTGGACTGCTTTTTCCCCGGCATAGTATTGTGCTTCTAGCTGTTCTGGTAAAATTGGATTGCATGATCATTTACGCTTTAATAACTATGAGGGGTTTCTTCAAATATCAAAGATCCTTTTGTGCAGAAGGCAACTTTGTTTTACTAAAATATTCAGTAAAAGAGGAGTGCTTTAGTATCTGTCTGGCCTGATTTTTCTTACAAATACTGAGATGGCCACATCTGAATTAACTTTCAAGTAGGATAAAAGTGACTTATCGTCTTAATCCAAGTTGTGTATATCTTTGACATTGGGATGCAGTATCATCATTTTATATATATAATAATGGAAATTAAATGGCATAATTATAGATGCTGCCTCAAAAACTTAAAGAAATGTTCATCAATCTTTTCTTCATATGACTAATTTATATTTGTAATGCAGTATATGTAAGTTGTTTCATAGAGGATAAAACTGTGAAGGTAATGTGCCAAATTGTAGGTTATCTTTTGCACTAAAGGCATGGTCGCTCGATCTCTTTGGGAAGCAATGCATACGACACAATCCAATTTGAAAGAAGATGAGGTATTCCTGTCAAATAGTTAATGGATGTGTCATCTTCATGTCATTTTACTGTTCTTATATGCTCTTGAATAAGTGGTATTGGCAAAGGAACAAAACTCAACAGAAGAACTGTTTTTGGGGGGCTTGGGTATGCTTGAAGAATAAGCTCTAAATTGTGATTTTTAATGAGCATTTCCACAAATCTTCTTTCTTTGTATGGCATAAAAAAAACGGCGGCCCAATGCATAAGGCTCCCACCACATGGGGTCTGGGGAGCAATAGATGTACGCAGTCTTATCCTCACAATTAGAGAGATTGTTTCTAAGGTTTGAACTTGTGACCTTCAAGTCACATTACAGCAACCTTACTGCTACGCCAAGGCTCACCCTCTTTTTCTTTGTATGACATAATTGTGGATAATTTCCATGGTTCCACCTGTATCAATCAAGCATCAGGTTAAAGCTGGATAAAAATATACTCATGGTTTTTCTCACGTCACTACACTTTTATTAACTGAAGCACAAAATGCATATCAATATTTCACCAGATAATACTCATTGTCATAATCAATGCATGGTTTGAACATTTAGTCCTCTGCAGATGGATAAATCACTGCCTCGGATATGCTTCTTATCTGGTTTAAGTGGGGAGGAGATGATGATGTTCATAGATGCTTTCCCTGAAACTGGTAATGAAATTTTCATCACATCCTCAATTGTGATACTCGCGAAAATTTCTACTTATCACTAAATATTTGTACCATTGAAAGATATTCCAAAACTGTCATATAGAAATATTAATCCATCCCAAGGGGGCAGAGTTTGAGGTTTCTCTCACCATGATCCACCATTTGAGAGATCTTGTGCTTAGCTGGCACTTGTTCAATTGAGACAGAAATAGAAACCAAGCAATTTATCCAATGTGGAAGAATCCATTTTTCGTTCCAAATTACAAAAAAAAAAATTCTCATTTTTTAAAAGTTCCTTTGACGATGTTTCTAGCCCCTATTGCCATAAAATAGATTTTTCATTGATTTTTTGCTTAAAGGTAGATTGCTTGTAGTTTGAAGCTCATATATATTCACTTAAGAATTGAGTTTATTTTGTTTTCTTTATGCAGGACTTGAACCCGCTGTGTTTGCGGCTCTTGTTCCCAACAGTGCCAATAAACCAATTCAGGAGTTGATAGAAGAAATAATGGGTGACCATGAGATGTTGGTACGTGTTTCTTGCTTTGCATTTTAATACGCTTTATCTTTCTCTTCAATCTTACGAGTTTGATTTGTTTTTCATGAAGACTGGTGAAAAGATGTGAAGAGTCCCCAAGTTACCACTCATTCCCAGAAGTGGATTGCAGAATCTAACCGCTACGAGAGTCTGATTTCGTTGAGGCACAGTATAATGGAAAGAATGCATTGAAACATTAGATGTAATGTTTTCACCGTAAGTTGTGGAAGTCGTATATATTACTTGTTAATATGCAGCAGCGGCTTCAACGGCCAGGTCATTTGGCTATTGTTCATACTGAGAATGTAATATGTTATTTTGCTAGGTGTTATAAATTTGAAAGCCTAATCTGCTCTGCTACAGCGTTGCTTTGAATTTTGGTGAAACAAATTTTGTCTAAGGTAAAGTACTAACCTTCCATGCTGCAAAAGAAGTGATTTTTTCTTGCGCGAGTCTATATTTGACCTCAAACTTGGGGACGTCATTACAGAAAATGCCGAGATATACCATAAGAAAGTTGCACTAAACTTGATGAGGTAGATTATAACTAACAAGAAGCTAGGAACAAGCAAACAAGATATGATTTACTAGGCACAGCCAAAGTTCTTCTAAAATGTGCAATAAATAAATTAATTACAGAGATGATTGCATTTTATTAAGCCTTACATCCAACAGTATGATTAAAGTATCACCGTCTTCATTCAGGGCAAGTCTTACGTTTACCTACCATGCGCTGCATCATTCACACAAGATGTTTCCATAACCAGTGTCAATTTCCATATTATAAAATGGGTGGAAAACTTAACCATTTTCGCAGGTTTTTTTGGGACAACAACAATTTCCCTATGGCAATTTGTATGAATGCAACAAATACGGAGTCAAAATTTCTATGCCAAAATGGCTCAATACACAGCCAAAGCAAAGCTCACAAAACAATGACAAATGTGTATGCTAGCATTAAATTAACGCATCTACACATTTTCTCCTACAAGGATACAGCGCTCTTCCCTACAATATACAAATACCCTATGGTGAAGTGAAAGCTCGTGGCGAAACAACTGTAATGAGACATCACAGCAGCAAATACCCCGATGCTTGGCAATATCAAAGAAGCCAACTATTTGAATCCAAGAATTAGCTTTGTTGATTTTATTATACAGATTCATCTAAGCCATCAAGATCGAAAGTCGTGACTCGAAGAACCTCTCTAAAACATCCCCCAAATGATATTTGTGAGCATTTCTGTGCTCCTTGAACAAACCTCACAGAGGATCAATGGATCCACTTTTGAGTCTCTCCATCCGAGCTTGAAGTCCTGACAATGCTTTCTCATCCATTGGAAGGACTCCTTGCAAACCATTCTCATTACCGACTCGCTCAGATGTCTGATTAGGGGCAGGTCCATGTTTCAGGCTGTCATTAACATTTGTTAATGGCCTGGGAGAAGGATCTGTACCACCACCAGCTGCAGCTAATTGCATGCTCTTCATTCTCTCTCTGATTGCATCTAATGTTCCACTGGTTACTGTAGTAGTTCCAAATATGACTTTCCTCAGTAAAGTTTCATTTGAATTTGAAATGTAAAAGCAAAAAACCTGAAGCAGTAACATACCTCCGCTCATATATCTTTCATTTGGTGTGTAGTCAGCGTTTAATGCTCTAGAAGTAACAGATCTATTCTCTTCGTTATATGATGATGGTGGCAAATTGAAATATGCCGGATCAGGTTTTACATTTAATTTAGCATCATTTAATGGATTTAAATTGACAGGAGATAGTGGCGCAAAGTCAGGGGAGGAAGAATTTAAGGAAGCTGGTGGTGGAGTAGGCATCGGTAAACTCGAAGGAGTTCTTCCAGCAGCAGCATTCTTTTCCACCTGCCAAAATAGTGAAAACTTGTTATTTCAACACAGCAGCAAGGGCATGTATTGTCACTCTTTCCTACTCATGATCATGCAACTAAAGGTCAAGGGAGATTCAGCATGCTTAGTAATACATATTAGTGTTAGCGCAAAACCTGAGCAAGACCATCTCTGATGTAAGTACGAAATGCCTCGCTAGCGTTTTGAAGCTGAGCAAATATGTCAACCTAACAAAATTTCAAGAGAAAATTCATTCAGACAACAGCAAGCATAAAAATTCGTGTAAACCATGAACCAAAAACTTACCTGTGGGTACAATTGAGTAATGCGGTATAGTTCAAATAAACCAATTGTACACGTTTGCTTGTCTCCAATCTTTTTAAATATTGCAGCCAGCTCTTGCTGAAGAATACATAAATATGTTTTAGTGATGTAAACAAAATAGAAGTGAAAACAGGAAAGAAAAAAGACTATTGTCACATATCTTTATGTATATGGATACAAAAATTCAATAAGAAGCCATTTTGCTTTGAAATAGTGGTTTATTTTGGGCTCCACGCATAACACTAGAATTGAAGCCAGTTTTCTTTAAATGCTAATATTGAGAAATAGAAGCATAATAATACCTTCAACTGGGCATCCGCTGAATGTGTGCCAGATGCTGAATTATTTGCCGCAGAATCACCCCAATGGGCTTGCCCTCCAGGTCCTGTTGCAGTCAGCATTCTTGCGGCAGCCAGAGTCTGTAGAGTAAAACAAGTATAGAGAATCCTATCATAGGTAAAATAATCAAGCAGTATTTGATCTTAGTGACTACCTCAAGATTTAGATCAATGTAGGCAAGGATTATGGGTTGAGGTTTCATATCGATGGGAACCATTGATAGATGACCCTTTATTGCTGCTCCACGAAGCTTAACAAGCTCATGCAAAACAGTTTTGACCATTCGCAATGGTTTGTCATCAGCACCAGCTCTGCATAAGATTCATATTCAATTTTTCAAAGAAAAACCAAGTGATCATCATTGAATAAGCAAACCTTGTAATTATTTTGCAGAATGGCAGGAAAGAAATAGACTGCTTACCTTCTCCTAATTTCCTCCATCCCCAAGTCTTGGAGGTATAAATGAATGCTTTGAAGCATGCGATCAAGGTCTACATCATAGATAGTGCTTTGGAGAACCTGCAGCACAAGCACATAAACATTTAATGTTACACTATACTTCAATCATAAAAAAGAAAAAATAATAAAATATAGTGCTAACAAATAAATCTAGCCAGGACATCAATTCAGGTTTATCAAAATTTGATGCAAAATACTACAAATTGCTGGTTCATCCATCTGTTCAATAATTGTGGTAAGATACGACCAGTCAAAATTTGAATGTCCAACTAACAATTTTAGCAAGAATAAGTTGGAGTAATACACTGTCTAACCTATTTTATTTATCTCAAAATTAGGGTACATTGGACAAAACTGCTTATAGCCATTAGCAGCTAATATATAAGATGGAAAAATAAATTATTGACTAATATTAACTAATTCCAATAAAATTAACAAAATAGCAACACATAAAATATGAGATGCAGAAGGCGTCAGCAGATGGAAGACAGCAACCAAGCAGGAAATAAGCAACCCCGTCATATCTCGTTCTCCAATGTAAACATGACATATAGGTATGAATTTTGCAAACAAGTGCATGGCTTTCCAATCAAAGTACATGCTTTTTCATGTTTTAAGTGGAAAACCTGATAAAAATATATAAAGAACTGTATCCCAGTTCAATCTAGAAAGAACTGAAAACATCACTATCACCCATGTATAGACACACCGCCAAATACCCAAATCTAAACATGAAATTACTAGCAAAGGGACTGAAAATATAAACATAATGAAGTTCATTCAATCTAGCAATCCTGAAATCGTTATAAAGCAATAAGTTCATTGACATAGAATTGAAATCCGGGATAAGAGAGGAAGAGGGAGAAAGGAGGAACAGAGGATAGGGGGAAATAGAGAGAAGGGAGAGAAGTAGAAGATAGATAGACAAGAAAGGAAGAGAGTGGCAGGGAGAAAGGAACTCAATCCATAAGGTGCACCACAACACACACAATACAGATTAATCCCTATGCCTTATTTATATACACTTATAGGTACCTAAATCGTAACTATTAACTGCCTCACTATTAGAGACAGCTTCAATATTGAAAATTAATAAAACTGAAAAATCCTTTGATCTTTGAGCTCCTGGCATCTATAGATTTTGCTGCTCCCTACAGCACTCACCTTTGTAAGTTTGATAAGGCATTTCACAACCAGATCAGAAAACTTCTGATTTCTTGTGGCAAATGACTCAACTGATGCAGGCGAAGGCCACCTTGAAGGATCTAACGGACGCAAGAGATTTATAAGCACAACAAAGGATGAAGTTCTATCTGCATTATCCTGTATATAAAAGCCCTAGTTATGACTGATACTAAATAAATGATGCATGTATTGTTACAAATAATATATGCTTAATTAACAAGATAATAACATATAAAGACATAGGCTCCTAACCAGAATCTTAAGCATTAACACATTTAATGCTTTCAATAACTGGCTTCCATCGTCCATATGAGGAACCCTTTCATCCAAAAGCCATAGAAGCAGCTCGGTAATGAGACTATCAAGAGTATTCTCCTTTACAGCATGTGCTAGTCTTTTATTTTGAAATGTCTGTAAATATCATAGCATCAGCATATACAAACAGTTACCATAAAGAAATGCCACAAAATATAATCACAAACCAAATACAGAAACTGGGCATAAATTTACCTGCATGAGAGTGTTGAGTACATATTTACAAGACCGAGATGAAGCTCCGGTCAAACTGAAGTCAAAGGTTCTTGCAACCTATTTGCAGAAGAGTAAGCAGTTGACACATTTACAGAAATTAATTGCTGAAAAGAAAACGGGGTAAAGCATAGCAAACTCTTTTAGGAAAGAAAAGGAATATTTTAACTTGCCTTATTTGCCAGGCATGAAACTAGTTTATCAGCGTCCCTCACAAGTTGATCCATAGCACTACCTTCCGGATCACTAGTGGCCTGATTCAACTCATGGCAAACAACTTTCATCCCTTCAACAGACTGCAACATACAATTGTGAAATTCCAGAGATAAGCATTCATCTTTTAAAAGAGCGAGCGACAGGAACAGAGAGAGAGAGAGAGAGCACAAAAGGTAAAAAATAAATTAACATACACTCAACAAGAACTTTAATGTTTGATGTGAGAGTTATTGTAATTATGAAGAATGCATATATCAACACAAAGAACCCAGTCATCCACCTGCTCAGGGGAACCAAAGGAAATAATATCCAGTGCTTCATTCCAATCTGTAGGGCCACTAGCAACAGTTAGAGGATGGGCCATTGATTGTCTGTCCATGGGGAGATCGGAATGACCATAATTTTTCCTGAAAGGCAAACCGATAAATTGGTATGATCATGAATAAGAGTTATGCGATAAGGAAAAAGCAGTGAAACTCTTCAGACTTCAGGGGGGGGGGCATTCTGATAACCTTTTTATCATACCTCAATATTGGGCCTGAAACAGATCTAAAAACTTCGCCACTTTGCTCAGCAATATCAGACCTGAAATGAAAGAATGGTTTGGATATACAAAATATCAAAAAAAAACAAAAATGTACTACACTGACATTTAGATTCCATGATCTCCGCCAAAGACCTTTGGGTCTAGTGGCACCAGGTAAGAGAATAAAGTGAGTATCCCAAAAGAGAAAAAGAAACAACAAAGCGAGTATCCCAAAATAAAAGCCCAAAACACCACAAGTCATATTTTGCAGACCACAGCAAGATAAAGCATTCTTATTTAGCAATCCCAAGCACATCAGCGCCAATCAATCTCAATTCTTGGCTTCTCATTGAAGAATCAGCACATCATTTTTATAGGCCTATTGTATTTTTATCTAAAATAAGAGAGAGAGAGCGAAAAAGAGACCAAGAAGGATACTTGAGGAAGTTATAGAACATCATCTCATGGTGAATGATATTACCAAACAGCTAATTGTTAATAAAGCCTTAGAATGCCATGTGATCCATGTAAGTGACTTGACTTAGCGGGACAAGTCTTATTGTAGCAAATATTTCTGCATTAAAAATCTTTTTAATTTAACACAAAATTCAGACAGATATATGTCTCTTTATATTCCATGACTCTCAATGAAATGATCAAAGCTAGAATACAATCTTTTCTTTCTTTCTTCTTCTCGTTTTACTTTTTTTCTTTTTTTAGAATTAAGATACATACCCATTTTCTCTGACGGAACGCCTTAAATTTGCTCTTGCTTCACCTGGCTTTCCTTCCTTCTTTTTTTCCATATCCCGGACCTGGAAAATCACAGTCATCAGTTTATATTTATACAGAAGAAACACATGCAGAGCTAGTAAGCATATCATATACATACCTTCCACTTGAATCTATCATCTAACATGCTTTTTTGAGCATCTGTTAACTTCCCCACATATTTCCATATGTCCTCACCTGAATAATGTGATCAAAAGAAAGGATTATGCCACAGCTCCAAGATATGATACAAGAAATCAAAACCTACAATGAAATCCCTTCACAAAACAGATCAGTTAATGCACATAAATAGATATCAATCTAGCTGCCAAGTACAAAAACTAAAGGACAAATAACACTCACATTCAACAAAATAATAATATATTAAGAAAATCTCCAGGTATAAGCAAACCTACTCATTAGAATTGAAAAATAAGTTCTGCAGAAGCAGAGTATGCCATACCAAGAATCTTATAACCAGTAGCTAGTGTATTTAACGCAGCTTTTCTAGTTTCACCATCCCGCTCTGCTGTCAAGCTTGCAACAATTTGCAATGATTTTAACTGTCCTGTAATCTGTTCACGAAATGTTAATAGTAAATATCTAAGAGAATTGTGGAATACAAGAGATCACCAGGAAGTATCACTATGTTCACCTCAGCACCATGATTATCAAGGATAAAACCAACAAGATCAGCACATTCTATGCGTGTTCGGGTGTTCTTAGAGCGCAGGCCCTCCAATATGTATGGGAAACATTTAGAAGCAGAATAATGCAAAATAATCTGTTTGGTAAGCTCCCGCATTTTTTCTCGCACTTTTTCAATGTTATGTCCTAGCTGCAATATTTAAATAAGAAAGTGATCTTAACTTCTTGCATTTGATACTGAATCAGCATCATCAACAATCATACTCAAGGTCAACCCAACAATAGATTGAACTGAACATAGAAAACTTTCGCAATTCACACACACAAGCATGCATACTGGAATGATAAATACTAGCCTTCTCTACAAGGCATGGAAGAAACACAGCAACTTCAGCCTCAGTAAATGAGTATCCCTCATCCTTCAAGGTGTCAAGTAGCTCAGGAAGAAAGTCAAGCACCTATGCATTCAAATTAGAATGCAGCCATAAGATCAAAAACATTAGGAAAACATATAGAAAGAAAATATTCATAAAAAATCAAGTTAAAACAAAAAGGCACCTTCAATAGACATGTCGTATTTGATTTGCAGAACTGCAATACAAACCACCTAAGAAGTATATCCAAAATTTCCATGACTTCCTTAGCAATGGATGGGAGTGCCTGTAATGCGCAATAAAAAATTATTGACAACAATCCAAAACTTTAAGCAACAATTAGCTAAGGATGTGAAGGGAAAAAACACCTTCTGTAGCAATTCAAGACCCTCAACTTGCTTTTTGAAATCTGCACTTAAGAGCCTCCTATGTAAATCCTCTCTGAAGAACTTCATCATATCACTCTAAAGCACAATGCAGACACATTCATTATAATTCAATAATCATACAGAACTCATTATTCATGTATGTTTCATTGATCAAAGAATGGGCCCACCTCAAGCTCCTGAATCTGCTCTATTCGAGGCTCCTCAAACTTAAACCTTCGAACTACCACTCTTTCTCTTTCATTCTGACAGGAAACCAAACCAAATGAAGATGATTCATAAATCCTTTAAAATAACAAGCAATTTTTGGTACATTAAACTTCAGCCAAATTACCTTATTTGAATCCTTAACATTTAATAAAGCTTGTGACTGAACCGCTAAATCTTGAGCAGAAATTGATTCCAACCTAATGCCCTTTGCCACCGTGGCCCTCTTTTGAGATGATGAAAACGCAGTTAGAAAAAAACCTATTCATCTTAAAGTAATCAAACCAAGCAAAATTTGCCATACCGAAGACATAGCTCTATTTCCCTGTTTTGTAACACCATTGGCAGCAGATCTCCCACCCTTTGAGACGCCTTTTGAGGTTGCTCCAACTGAAACTGCTCTAACAGGCTCAAATGATTCTGAGGTCAAAAGAATATTGAAAGGAAAGAAAAGTTAGACGTATGAAAATTACCTTGATAAAAGTTGGGAAAATACCAAATAAGTAATAAAATCAAGGATCCTACCGTGGAAAGACCCATATGGCTTAAGCTTCTCAAGAACTATATTTAGAGCTGGTCCATGAATTTCTTTTGCAACCTTTTCAATCTAAATAACATAACACTTAAAACATGTTCAGATGCTTGCCCTTATGTGGAAGTTAGAAGAACAAATGAGAATGACAGCATTTTTCCAGCAGACATACCATTTCATTTCCACTAACTCTTAAGATCTCATTAATGCAATTCTCTGCTGCCTTGCGAATATCAGAAGATTTATCCTGAGAAGCCATTATGCATATTATTTTAAACATTATATTTATGTGAGTGGGGTCTGAGGACTCATTTATAAAAAGAGACAGATAAAGTAACCAAATAAATAGTATCAGAATAGAGAACAGATATTACTGTCATAGCAGAAGAAGCTGGCTTAAGAAGCTGAGCAGCTTCAGAAAAACTGCTTAGCCCTGAAAGTTGCTTTGATAACCAATCAAAAAGATCTTTACGCCCTTCCGCACCAAGTTTAGAGTCCGTCAAAGCAGTTGTAATGTAAGGAACCTACAAGAGCATCATATTCAAGACATGCACACTACGAAAAATGAATGCCAACAAAGTATCAATGCACACCATTTTATCAAGATGAGCGGCAGCTAGCCAAGATTCTAAAGTATTCAAAGCACATTCTCTCATGTGCTTCTTGTTGTCACCAAGACATTTCAAAACATCTGACAGAATACCCTGCAACAAACCATTTCACAAAAGCCTGACTTTAAACACAGCAACCTGATATTTGAAGAAACAAATAGAGAAACCAGAAAGAATACACCAACCTTGCTTGATTTCTCTACAGCTTGTCCCATTGCAGATGCAACATTACCAATTGTAGTCAAGGTTGCCATGATAATGTTTTTGTTGCTATCATAGAGCCGTCCTCTCAGAGCTCCAAATAACTCAACTGGTAAAAGAACATTAAGGAGCCATAAGAATTTACAACAACCTACAATATTAATGATAATGATAACAAAACTTGTAGGAATACTACAAAACAGCACAATTGAAAACAATAGCCCAATTGTGAAACTAGGCAGCAGGGTTTCATGAGTAAGGAGAAACAGTGTTCTGAATTTTCTAGAAAGAAAAAAGGGGCTACTGGGGTACCAGTTCCAGTTGCTTGAATGCGCTTATTAGCCTCTTCCAATATCTTGTTTACACCTTCAACAGACTCCATTCGAACCTACATTATGGAACAGTAGACAGATTCATATGTCATAACATAAGTCATTCTTCCTTGATATTCTAAAATTCAAAAATCAAATAAAGCAAAAGAAATGAAAAAATTGGTTGATTATCTATTATAAATCAAACCTTCCAATCAGGACTTTCAAAGCTCTTTAATAGAGTGGGAGTGATCTTTCCACTGATATCTTCACGAGGCAGGCTATCAAGCCCACCAGCCGCCACAGATGATGATGACTCTGATGCCCTTACAGATCTCTTGGGAGCAGCAGATGCTCCCTGAAGCAAACAAATGAGAACTTTAAGAGATAAGAAAAAAGCACATAAAGTATATCAAACTCAACAGTCAAAGGAAATGTGTTACCTCAAAAGGGTTCTTCTCATACTCAGCATCTAGGGTACTAAGCAGAGCAGGCTTAACATCGGCAAGAAACCCTTTAATGTCTGCATGTGGGAAAACTTGAGAACCTATATGAATGAAGTCACAGGAGAAGGACCTTTGAAAAGAGAATGGAAAGTCACCTGGACCAAGAAATCTATGAAGAACACCTAAAAGCTTAATTGAAGCATTTCTAGTAGCAGCCGCACTTGACTGCAGCCCTATTTCTTTAAGAAAATCAATTAAATCCTGCAAAATTACGGTTACATCATACCTTTGCATGCTCAACCAGGGTAGCACCAGAACAACAATAATATCAGTGATAAAGTTTGAACTAAAAAGATAGAAGAATTTAGATAATACACCTTAAGCTTCAGATGTGCTACTCCAAAATCATCAACAGCAGAAACCATCCACAAAATCCCCTCACTAAGAACCTTAGGGTTCTTGTGCTCCTTCATAATCTTGTAAAGCTACAGAAGAAATAAAAAAAAAAAACAGGAGCAAGGATTAAACATAACCACAGGCATACAAAGAAAAGATATCCAGTGGTATACAAATTGTAACACCTTCATTTCACAAGGGTCATGCCAAAGTAGCCCTAACTTAGTTAACAGAAAGTCATTCCAGATAAGATTACAATCTGAAAGAAACAACCTGCTTAAGACAATCTAATTAGGTTGTATTTATAATTTACTCATAAACACAAAATATTAGCAGTTAAAAACTGCAAGGAATTACACTTATTTCCTTAACTTCACCCGCATATAAACATGTATGATATAAATGTAATGTTTCAGCAAGAAAACAGGATTATTAATAATTTTAAAAATTACCAAAAAAGAATGCAAGTAGCTCCCGCAAAAGAGACATATTTTGAAAGCCACATTTATGCTATATTATTATAAGAAATCTTCAAAAGCTGCAAAGAAAAACAGATATTTGCAGTATATCCATAAACAATCAGCACAAGATTATGGATCAATATTGAAACTCATTTAAGACATGAAAACTTGTTTAAGACGCTAACTTGAAAGTAAGATCCTGGAAGCCCTCCTTGACTACATTTTAAATATTTTAATGAGGCAAGGACTAAACCAACTCTCTCCCCTCAAATAATCTTCAGATATAGACAGAGTACACAATTCTGGCCAATGATGAGAATATATAGAAATAGAATGCAACAATGCCTACTCTTTCGAAAATAAATCCTGGACCGACTGCTTCAGAAAAAGTAGTAAGGCACTTCATAGCTTGTGCACGTGTCTTGATATCTGCTACGCGTTCACTAAGTCCTATAAAATTAAAAAAAGAAAAAAAGATAAGGTGTGAGATAAATTTGCTATTTGCTCATAAGACGTAAATATATACCTACACTTCATTTTGAAAAGAGGTCAACAGCCATGGGCCATGAAAGTCAAAGAAACCTTACTCAAATCAAACCACAATACCTACCCAAAAGGCAAATTACTACACACTTCTTTGGAAACTTAGTTGCTTTCGATGCTATAGATGTGATCACTTCAATAACCTGCTGCTGAACCTGTTTGAGGAGATTGAAATCACTGATTGCATCTTGCAATGTCTTCTGTTTTCCGGTTATTAATAGAACTATTAAGTAAATGACAAAAGAACTTTTTTCTGAACCTGAACATTTTTCTCGCCCCATCCAGGCAAACAGCTAAGTAAACGAATCAAAATTTCCACTGACTGGTCAAGGTCCTGTAAGCCTTCTACTTCTTGTTTCAATGAAGAAATGCCTGCAAAATTTGGATTTTAGTAACTAAATCAACAATTTTTCAAAAATTAAATAGGAAGTCAAACAGAAAATAGGCAGTACAATGACAATAAAACTTCGACTACAAGCACTATAACCAACAGCACATCCCCAAACACTTGATAAGATGCCTCAAACTAGGGGTGTTCAAACCAAGGTTCTTAAACCCGGACCGGCATCTAAACCAGTCAGGGTACTGGGTCAAGGGTCAGTAGGTCAGTTCGGAGTCAAACCGATGAAGAATAAAAAAAATTAAAATAATTTAAGTTCTCAGCATACCATACAAATACTAAATATCAATTCAATACCTTAAATTAGTAACAAAATAATCATATAATTATCTAATATCCTATATAATTTTTTTAACATATTGACATCATAATGTTTGTCTACCTCCATTTACATAACTAGTTAATTACTGAATATTCTTCCTAGCTTGATTTTAATAAAAGGTCTCTTTAAAAATATTTTATTAAAGAATAACAATAATATATATATACACGCATAACGGATGTGACAAAAAAAATGATATGACCATTCCTGCTCTTCTTTATAGTATAGTATTTTTTTTTTTTGCTTTTTTAAATTTTAAAGGGCATGCAGATATCAGAAAATTTCAGCAGTTGAGACCGCTTTCCCCGCACCTCGAAGTATAGTATTATTTTTAATACTTTATAATTAGCCATATAGATGATGATAGACAGCTGGGTCATGGGAGAACATGTAATTGCTTTGAAAATTGAAAAACAAGGCAGCACCAACTTGTCCAAGTAAACACAAGGAAGCACGCCACGTCTATTCATCTACCATTTCGTATGCTTTTCTCTCTTTGATCCCTTAGTAGCAACTTCACCAACATGAACAACTTCAAACCCTTGATCTCCTCCTCCGTCAACTTGAACAGCAGTCGCTGCCAGGCCCCCCCCCCTTATTTCTATTGCAGTTTGAGTCTTCGATCCGTTTGCACCCAGCGACTTCCTTCACATCTTTATTTCCTTTCTAGTTTCTTTGTCCACTTTGTTTTCTGCAAATCTACTTGACCTCTTCTATTTTTTTTACGTTTTCTTCTTCTATCATCATCGATTCCGTGTTCTCTTGCGTCTCTTTTCTATCTCCATCATCTTCGAGCTTTCCTTATTTTTCCCCAGTTAAACTCTGAGGAGGCGTCCATCTGAAGGGGAAAAAATCAACTCGTCGACTCGCCCGAGTTATGGCCGAGTCAATGCATAACCCCGGTCTGGTGGCTTACCCGGACCAGTTTGGTACCCGGTTCGCTGATTTCCGAGCCGAACCAGCCGGTCCGGTCCAGGTTTAATAAGCTTGGTTCAAAGTATCCCGGTCTTGGACATTTTGATCCCGGGAATTTCCCATCCCGGCTGGGACCGGATATATTGGAACAGGAACCCGGATCACCCTTTAGATCCCAGTCCCGATTTTTTTTATTTTTTACATTATAAAGTTATCCTTTTATTTTTGTTTTTTATCTCATAAATTAAGTTATAATTTGATAAGATGTGTATCACATCTTTAGTTAGAGTTAAACCATATATATCGTGAAACTAATCCTAACCATATCATGTATAAAGATAATAACGAAGATGATCATGGTGATCATAATAAAAATAATAAAATGATATTCTTCAATTCTAGATCAATTTGTGTGATTATTATAGCTTTGTTAGGCGTTAAATGATCACCTTAAACACCGGATTATGGAAAATTTAACTAATATAATGGTATATTTTAAATTTAATTTTTTTTAAAAAAACCAGGATTTCCAAGTCCCATCCTGGTCCTAGTCCTAGTCTTGGGAATCCCGGGACCGGGATGCAATTGGCATCCCAACCAAAAACCAAGACTGGAACTGGGATTGGGGGATCTCGATCCCGACCCGGGTTTTGAACACCCCTACCTCAAACAATTGACTACTGGATATTCCAATTACAAGACAATAGGATTTAATTCCACAACAAGATGATGAAGTGGAGATTACGGGAGAAAGACGAGCCCAGGGAGTTCATGGTCCCTGTACCAAAAATCAAAGGTACTACTAGAATGAAATATAAAAACAACCAAAAGAATGTAACCAAGACTGGGAACTGGGATTGGGGGATCTCGATCCTGACCCGGGTTTTGAACACCCCTACCTAAAACAATTGACTACTGGATATTCCAATTACAAGACAATAGGATTTAATTCCACAACAAGAGGATGAAGTGGAGATTACGGGAGAAAGACGAGCCCAGGGAGTTCATGGTCCCTGTACCAATAATCAAAGGTACTACTAGAATGAAATATAAAAACAACCAAAAGAATGTCAATGCAATAACAAGTATAAAATATATGCAAATCAGAACATTCCCTGGCTTTTTAAAATGAACATTTCCAATCAACTAGACAAACAGATTGAGCAACTAATGACAATGCTCCCTTCAGTATATGTTAGCAATACTATTTAACTAGGAGATAAGACTGTAAAAGAGAAAACAGTTGACAAAATTGAAGGGCTCAAAAAAAGTCGCTGGACTTTTTGTGATCTTAGGTGTATTTGACATTAATTTCCCAAGATTAAAAGGAAATACGACCTAAATTACTAAGTACAGAAAAAAAACGGGAGTGAACCCCCCAAAAAGAACAGGAAAACTGAGAATCTACAACACCACAAAATGCCGCTACAGCTATGCATTGATGTCGACAAAGTAATTTGTAAAAATTTATTCAACATTGTCATTAAATATAGTTCGAAGACCAACTACTTCAGTAGTATGTATCACATTAATCAAGGAATATAAGCAAATACGATCCTAAAAGGACAATTATATAAAGCCAACAACAAATACCATCTACCATCGCAAGTTCTTCCAATTTTCTAGCCTATAACCGGAGCAATAATTATTCTCTGTTTAATTGCACAAACCATGGAAAAAGACTAATGGAAAAAAACAGAAAAATCAAGCCACCAAAGATACAAAAAATTACGCATGGGAATAACTTTGTCAACTATTCAAAAGATCAGAGGATTCACCATCCTTTAACATTATGCTAGTGGCTAGAATTTCAAAAGCAAGCAAGATTGAACAAATCAAATAAACCAGGTATTCTTGGATACTGAGGTTTCAGTAAACATTAAGTCAAGATTATTTGAAACTAAATCAAATACCAACTCACAGCATTTCAAAAAATAAAAAATAAATAAATGTCAATACATCCTCAAAATTTCAGCTGATGTCCAATCTAATCTGATAGACAGTCAAGAGGACCTAAAAAAATCGGGGCATCTAACATAGGGAAGTTGGACATCCATATTACTGACATGGAAGCCTTTTCTTATGCCAAAACAAAAATAACAGATATCAGGGATAGCAAGGGAGAAGAGAAAACAAAGCAACACAAAAGGTGATGAAAAACGGGTTGTGTAGAAATCAGAGATAAACATGCTGAAAGAAAATAAACAATACAATTAAGCAAATTCTTAAGTCCAACATCACCAAAAAAATTAATAGAAAGTCATACAATATCCACAAAGCTCTGAAAAAGACCAGAATTAATCAAATAAAGTGTATAAAATTATAAATAATTACCAACCTTCCAAACGTTCTTTCCACACTGTACTTTTTAAAAGTGTAATGGTATCTGGCTGTATCAGAGAACCTATTCGGCTCTCAATTTCTTCAAGACTCATCTCAGATGGCTGGAGTTCAGTAAAAATGAGAAATATGCCATCATAAAAAATCAAATACATAACTAGCACAGTAGACTCAGATCAAGTCCTTGGGCAAGATATTAATTTACCTCGACATCTTCTGGGATTTCAATTGATTTCGAAGGCTTAACCTGTGCACCTCCATCTCCAACCTTATTAGTCCCAGACTTCACAGACCCACCCTTCTTGGGGACAGGCTGAAATCGTAAAAGCTCAGTGTAACAACTCAGACAAAGCGAATGAAACCAAAAACATACAAGCAAAGACGTGTATACATACTGCTGCCTGAGCAGGCCTCTTTCCACTTAGCATGCTTGCCGCTGACTTTCTAACGAAAGTACTTTCTGAGTTCTGAAACACCAATAAGGAAAAAAGTATTAATGCCTCGCAAAAAATAAATGTACAGAACTACCAAAAAAAACATCACTGTTTTGCACAATAGATATATTTTCTAAATGCACTTTGGATGATGCACTAATTCCCAGTCAACAAGTCGTTAGTGCTCATATTCTCCACTTATGATATTCAAGGCAAGCTTTTTTCCATTACAATTTTTTAAGGGTTACAAATTTTGAGAGATAATAACCAGTTAAAGAGTAACAAACAAAAAGTAGCCAGGATGACAGAAAACTCAAAATTTATCACCACCATCATTAAGTATATCACAAGACTAGTATATCCACCTAGTCACATCAAATAAACCAACAGAATAAGCACACAAGTCACAAGATAATCGATCAATTCCATGTCCATGGTGAGACAGCATAACCGAGTTGAACAGAGAATTTTAAACTAAACAAAGGCATAAACTACACAAAAAAACAAATAACCCCACCTCTAAAGAAGACACACTCCCTCGGGTATTTTGCACAGACACTGGAAAAACAACAAAGTGTCAGCAAAAGCTAGAAACTCAAATGTGGAGGCAATACCCAACAAGAGCTCAAATTTACAAACCTGCGGCAGAACCACTAGGTGGAGCAACTTCAGAACCTGCAATCATTTCAGAAAGCTTCTTTCTTCTGACATCATCAAGTTTCTCAATTGACCTCTCAAGAGGTCTCATGCCAACTGACTGCAAAAGAATGATCAAAGTAATGCTCAAAATTAACAAAACAAAAGCAAATCCACAGAGCATACAATTGCTGCAAGTATTACCTTAGCTATTGCTGCCAATGCTGAAAAGGCAGCATCCCTCACTTCTGGAGTTCCATCATTTAGGCACTGCAAGATAAAAATGGTATTATTCCAAAGGGAAAAAAGAAACAGACATGACATGACATTTATCTAAGAGGATCTCCAGAGAAAGAGTTGACATAAAACAATCTTAAAACATATGTCAACTGAAGTTTGATTGTTCTAGGCTGTTGCCCAGCCGCCGGAGGGGGGGTTGCGGGCAGGTGGAGCCGCGCGGGGGTGTTTACAACTGAGATGCAGACCATTTATCTCAGGAACTCATGTAATTAACATACATGAAAGATGCAACATGCGCACAAACAGATATTTTAAACAAGAAAAAGAAAAGAAATAAAGTGGTAAGTCAAAAGAAGACTATCTTAATTCCCATTCCAAATTTCAACGAAGTTTTGAATTTCTCAACTTTGAAATAAAATGGCAACAAAAAATCAAAAAGTTAGAGAACACTGACCTCCATACAGATAGGGACATAATCCTTGTGCAACTTCAGTACAACACTCTTGTTACTTGTTTCAATACAAAATGTCACCCAGGTCAAGGTTAAAGATCGCACAAGAGGAACTTTGTTTTTTGAGGCTGTCTTGACATCTGCATATATCCAACCAAAAGCAGACGTGCAAAAAATTAATAAATAACAACGCACCATAAATCAAGGACCAACCACATCTAAAGAAAAACTTGAAATATCAATCAAAAGCCATCAGTGTCCTCATTCTTGCATATGAATGTTAAGAGGAGATCAAGGCCACAATATAAAGTAATCGCAGATATATGGCAGGTAATCATCAAAGGAATTCTCAATAATGTTGTGAGAAACCTATCAAATTTAGGGATGATTCTGGCAAAGTGGAAGTGATATGGAAGAGTTTATTATTATTCAAAACTTTGTCGTCAGCAATTCATCAACATCATATGGAATGTCATCCTCTTGAAGAGCAAATCTTTCTATTCACTTTCAAGTATCAACTTTCTGAAGTCACGCACTACCCCAGTGACATCACCATTGGCTATGAATCTTTGCAACATTTCCGACCACTTTTAAAAGCAAGATCCTCAAAAAGCACGATATGCCCAGTGACAATTTGTGAAAAAAGCCATTTTTCGAGCTGTTCTTTATTCCAGGTCATCATGACACCTAAAGATCTTGATTCCTTAAGGGCTAGTTTCTGTTCACAACGTCAAGATGTTGAAGGATTGGGTCATTAAATTTTGAAACTTCTTTGTACCCTCATCAAGAGGAGTAACAGTTTCGAAGGATCTTGAATCTTGACACAATGATTGAGTCCTTTTATTTGAGCCGATTATAGCTCTGTTTTTCATATTTCATTGGGTTTTATTTGTAACAATTTGAAACTCGTATAATCTTCAGCAGTTCAGCATTAGTGAATGTCAAGAAACCCACTAATCACTCAAATTTCAGAGATAAATCTCACAAGCAAAGCAGATGTTCTAAAGGAAGAGTGAGCTATCGCCTTTTGAGATCATTTGGAGCTGTCAACCTCTTGAAGGATTATCACTCATAATCAGACTTGCCTACTTCGGTTCAAAAAGGGAAAGAGACTGTAAGTTTCGGAAGGTTTGTGCGCACTCCAAGTAAGCCTTATTGTTGAGCATCTTTCAGTTTTAACCAGAAATTTCGATAGTACTAAAGCAAACATACAATAAAAGAATCTAATGGACCAATAACTAATGGGCTAAGGCTGACTCAGAGGTGTTTCTCAGTTTTTCCATATAAATAATACAAGAGTTCCAGTGGGTTCCATCAGAATCAGAAGCTATTTTAAGAAAATTTATGATGTGAACCAATGATTTCTTTGTTCTACTTCTATTACTCAAAATGAAAACAACCCTTCGTTTAGAAACTAGATTTTGGCAGAAAAAAACACCGACCAAGGCATAGACATTGAATCAGGATGCATACAAGAAATTTAAAAAAGTAATGGAAGGAAATAAACAAAAGTTTATGTTCTGATAATCAATTAACCAAAAACTCAAATCCTTTGGGTCAGAGCCTTCTAAATCCAAGCCAGATAAGAAGCTCAAATAATAAAATGTATCGAAAACCTGCCTTCAACAATATCTACCAGGCTTATGCATCCAGCTTTGTGCATTGCTTGCAGAGTCTGTGTTAATGCCTCAGTCATGGTAGGTTTCTTCTCCTTCAATTTTTCCTAGACAACAAAGAGACACATTAGGCAAGCCTTATTTCCAACATTAGAAAACCCTAATTTTATGCCAAGGAAACACAAGGTAGATGACGATTAAAAAAAACAGAAACAATTTCATCAGGGCATCAAACCAAATCGCTTGAAGGAGTGCACAACGTAGACTGACATTATCAATATTGAACCGTGTTAAAAAGTTCTCTTCAGTAAACTGATAAGTAAACGTTAGTGAAATGACAAGTTCAATTTCCATTTTGAGAAATATACTTCAAGCTATAAAAACACACCTACACATGGAACATTGTCGACAAGTTCCCTCTAATAATTGTCAAGTGATGTTGGTGAAATGATAAGTTCACTTCCTATTTTGACAAGTACACTTCAACTCATAAAGACACCTTCTACATATTAAACTTTGTTGACAAGTTCCCTTTAGGGCTTGTTTGGTATGAGGGGAGGGGTGGGAAAGTGAGTGGAGGGAAAATATTTTTGAGTTGGATTAAAAAAAAAATGAGAGAAGTGGGCTTAAAAGTTTTTAACTAATTTTTCTTACTCTTTTATCTTACATATACTCTTTATTAATGTTAGAAGTCAGGAAGACTTTCGGTGTGGTGGCGGTGGCCTGACATTGTTGACAAACACCGAAAGTCCTTCTCCCATTTCCTTCAATCTCGCCGCTGTCTCTGTTTCCCGTTCCCGCGTTTTCCCATTCTATATTTCTATAAATACTCATTGTAATCTATGTATTGAATTATCGAATAACATCATGAGCTCTTAAGCTCATAATAATTAAAATTTTGTAACACCACTTCTCCAAATTTCTTAAATTCAACTCACAAATATTTTCCCTCCCCACCAAATCCCTCGTACCAAACAGACCTTTAGTAAATTGACAAGCAGATGCATCTGAAATGACAAGCTCACATAGGTGGTGGCAGTGGAGGATAGATTTTTTCTTTTTATCAGTGAAGGGTAGCTTGGTAATTGACTATTAAAACATAATGTCAAATCAGTCCCTTATAGCCCTACAGTGAAATTTCAGAAGGTTTTGGGCTAAATTTGAAACTCTGTCCCTTCAGTGGTCCTTTACAGAAATTCTCCCTTAAGACTATTAAGTAGTTCTTGGTAAAGGAAAAAAGTATTGCATATTGAAAAAGTTCAGAAATAGCTTTCGAGTCTTGTTCAGTTAAAAATTCTTTTGTGCCAATAGAACCAATAGCACACGCCTTGCATTCAGTTCCAAAAATGGAACGACCTTATGATCAGAAATATTTTTTCAAGCACCTAAGTCCCTCAAAAATGGCAGACATAATAAGCAATTATTACAAGATAGAACTTACAAGTAGAACAGGCAATAGAAAACGAGAACTTGCAGAAAAGTGGGTTCTTAGTCCCCGAGCAAGATTGCCTATAGCCTGGATTGCTTCAACAGCAACTGCAATATTCACATCTGTAATTAGCTGCATGACAAAACCAAAAGTTCAACTTTAGCAGGCAAAACAACTAAAAGGCGCATAAAAGACTAACTAAAAGGACAAAACTCATAGAAAGTGGGACATATTTGAAAATACCACAGATTTGAAATCATAATCTAGGGCCAAAGGAGGAAAAATTGGTTATAAAAAATTATATGCAGAAAGATTTTAGGAAGCAACTTTATAACCTAATCATTAGAACAAATTTGATATAAAAAATAAAGGCTAAATTGCCCAGAACCCCTCTAAATATCAGGTCATATGCATAGTAAGTCCCCTGATATTTAAAGCTCAACAATGAACCCTCCTAAACTTCAACTTCTGCAGAATAACCGGCTAATGTTGTTTAATGCATTATCTTACAATGAATCCAACTTTAATTTTGTCAGGATAACCCTCATAAATTTTGAGTAGCCCCCCTAAACTTTAGCTTATCTGCAGATTCCCTTCATATGTGTTGCATAGCACAAACAAGCCTAGCTTAAACTTGATGAAATTCATCAAATCAAGGGGTTGGTTATTATTAAAACCTTAAGCATAATACAATTTCCTCAACTCGGCTCTTTCTACCATCAGCCCCAGTACCTAACACATGTAAACCATCCAACCCATGATTATTCACTTCGCCTAAAATGAATCCCTAAGTTATACATGTCCAAAAAGAATCCATGTTTAACTCCCCCCCCCAAAAAAAAGCACTGTGCCTCTCAAAATAACAGTATCATAGTTAAATCTATATATTGATAATTGAGTGATGAGTTGAAAATATGAAATATGTGAACAATCTCATAGATCCAAAATTTCACATTTAGTAATTTACTACACAATTAAATATAGAAATACAGTACATGGTTTTCCTAAACAATATTTTGGCATAAATTTCCCTGCTTTGATTACCTTGATGCATCAAAAGCAAATACTCTTGATAATGGTTCTGCTAATGTATGTCATAAAATACATCATATCCTCTCCTCGCTAACCGAAATTCACAAGCACAGCATGATATATGGATAACCATTAATGAACAAAAAAAAATGATCCAAAGCATTACAATGCCCACATCTTCAAGTTATTGCTCACAAAATGTGAGACAAAAGCAACCGCAAATACTTTCTACAGAATACTACATCAATATCATCCAAGCATCAAAAGCACATGCTAAATCACTCTATTTAAAAAGTATAAAATACCTTCTTCAAAGTCCGACAAACTTCAGAAAAATCACCAGGAGATATTTTTTTAGTTGATGCAAGCTTGGTTAGTTCACCAACTGCCTCCTTCCTTTCAGACCATTTGGTAGCTTTCTAAAGGTTTTACAAGACAGCATAAGAGACAAAGGCAAGCAGACAAATTTGAAATACTCAACAAAAACCACAGATTTCATTCGATAACAAGTAGAAGTGCATGATCATTCAGATGGTGGAGAAAACTAACCACTCCTTCCCAAAATCCAGACTTCTCCAAAGGAGTCAATATATCAACAGGATCAACAAGCTCATATTCATCAATTTCTTGAGGAGCTGAAATTAAACAGATTAGAGAACAAGTATAAGTGTATGATCAGTGCCTCAGTAAAAAGGCAAGACATGTTTGAGAAAAACCATATTCAAGTGTCCAAATCCATTTCCGTACCATCAGCCCCAGATTCTTCAGAAGGGCCAGGACCCACCACCTCAGAAACTGCTTCTGGTTCAGGCTCCTTGTCTTGCTCAGATCTGTGAAATAGGGGAAACAGTTTTTTAAATACACAATGGCACTAAAGAAATAGTTTCACCAATAAACTCTAGTAGCCTAATTCATAAACTGTATGGCTCCCAGATATGAACATAAATATTAGAAAATGAGAAGGCCTACAATCATCATCTAGGAGCATTAAAACACTTCGCAAATGTGCTTTTTTCTTTTGTCCATAGTGTGCAACAGATGATGTCATTTCTGTAAGAGAAACATCTATATGATAGTGGATAAATTTCTGGTATTTGGAAGAAATTTGAAATTAGGTCATGACAGCTTAGGTATATAGACATTTCAGCTTCAGATGGGTGAGCATATTTTCAACTGCAAGCAGAAATTTTAGGACATCTTGATTTGTGCCATTGCTGTTACATTGGTTATAATTGCACTAAAACAGGAAAAAGAAAACTGCAAGACCATATGATTGATGAAGGAGCAGTCATCTAGCAAAGATGCCTCAAGATAATCATAGAAGCAGATAATGTTTTATGGATGTAACATAAATCCAGATTACCAAGGGAGACAAGAGCAAAATCAAAATAAATTTGAGGCCATGAAATAAGATAAAAAAAAATATGGACGCATGTGGAATATATCTTGCATTACCATGATATTTCTATTCCTTTTGTCACTTTTATTGTCATCACAATTTCCCAGGCATGGCCCACTTAAAACAACATTCCAATACCTAGATGCTAGAACAAGTCCTGACCATTGGAATGAAGCTACAATTGCATTGAACGACTAGTGTGTAAAATTCAAAGACAACTACCTTATCTTGCGTGTTGGCTTAGCTGTTCCAGTAACATTTACAAGCTCAGCTTCCAGCTCTTTTTTCTACAGAAAGAAAGCACTACATAATTTCCACACAGGAGAACAAATGAACAAGCATAGATAAGCAGAAATCAATTTAGCGTACCATTGTATCTCTCATTTTCTCGAACAAAATTGACTTTACAGGATCTTTACCAATCCAGCGACAAAGCTCAAGAGTCAATCCTTTAGAAGATGCACGGACATTTTGATCTTGATGATCAAAGAGTTCAGGAAGCATCTTCAGAATCCTTTTAGGGGGCAGAATCTTTGTTCCAAATTCACTAATATAATATGAACAGATTAAGCTTTATGAGATACCCATTGGAAGAAAGAAACTATGTCCGAGTTTGCAACAAAGAAGTAACAAACCTTAATGCCTGAAACATGACATCTATTGCAGGTACTACAGCTTTAGCAACTTTATTCTTAATTGCCTTCTCCATAGCATCCTAAAATATACCAAAAACAGTAAAACATGGCTAGTGTATAGAAATTGATGCATAAAAAGATTCTCGCCAAATACACTACTCAAAAACCAAAATTCAAACCTACACCAAAGGACTTATGAAAATGGGGAAACAAAATTCTGAATAAAAATTTTTTGCAGTAAAATTTGAAAGTAGACAAGAACTGAACCTCTAATTTAGATTAACTAAACATGAAGTTATCAAACTCATGAGTTTATTCAAATTCAAGGAGATTCTTTGAGCATGTGAATTACACCTTTCCGTGTAAACTGTTCTGACAGATAAGCTTCTTTGCCCTTCCCATTACTGCTTAGCCCATGGATAATCGATGGAAGACACCCGGACAGTCATGTAATGAAGCAGGAGAATTTTAACATATTGACGTTCTAGTTTTACTTTAAACATTTAGCCCCAGTTGAGAGGTTGTATACGACAGTTATGTACTCCTTACTACCCTTTAACAAAAAGTGTAAAAAGGTTTTTGCTTACTTCCGGAAAAAACTTGTCAACAGTTATTTACAGTACAGATATTGTTAACTGAACTGACTAAACTGAATATTTTACACAGAAGGACTGACGCAAATTGTAGGATAAATCATAAGGGAGAAAACTACTCAATCACAACTGCACATTCGAACGAAAAATACCAGAAACGCATCCACTGCTTCCAATTCTATCCAGAGCATAAAAGATGCCTGAGATTTCTCCACTGTCTTTGGCCTTCCCGTCAAACACTTAGCCACAATGGCGTCACACACTTCCTTAGCGTACCTATACAATTTTCAAATTTACATTCCGCCCAGAGCAACGGCTAATAAGCAAAAATTTCGGATAGCATGGCATGCAAGAGAAAGAAAATCGAGAAACATAATAAAAATCATCGTATATACCTTCCGGCATCGGCATCAGCTGCTCGCAAGTAAGCAATTAATGCATCGAGTGCCTTTTCCTGCACCGGGGCATTAGAGTCGGCCACAGTTTTCTTAAAAAACGGACCTGCAAATTCAAATTCAAAAATAAAAATGGAATAAGATCCACACCAAAATGCACCGCACCACCTACTCATTACACTCAAGATAACACCTAGATCCACCACGCAGAGATCGAAAAGCAACCTCCCATTGAAATCAAAGATGGAAACCCTAACAAAAACTCACCAAATTCACGGATGCGAGGGTCCTTGGGATCGGAAATGGAGTCACAGAGTGCCGCCAAATCGATGTTAGCCTCATTCCGAACCTTCCAGTTCTTGTGAAACAGCCGATCCTCCCACGGCAATTTCTTTGCCTCCTTCAACAATTTCTCTTCCTCCGACATTTTTTCTCACACAATCCACGAATCTATTCACCCCCAACCTCAGCGATCTCTGCGAATGCGAACAAAATTCTTGAGAGAGAAATAGAGCGAGACGAGAGAAACAGAGTATTTCCTTCTTTTACCTTTTTTTCCAGTCTCGGCCGAGTGCCGGCGAGGGAAGAACAATAAACAAAACGGGGATGCAAGGAACCTCTCAACGCCTTTTTATCTTCGCTTCAAAAACACAACAACAGAGGGAGAGTGTGTGTGTGGAGAGGAGAGAGAATGAGCCGAGCGAGGGAGCCTTTTTTGTTTTTTTGTTTCCTATTCTTTTCAATTTTTTTGGGCGACAGAGGTGACTATTTTCAAATTCACGTTCTTGAAACGGCATTAAACCCATCGCGGGACCCAGCGCGTATGACAGATGGCGACTCGAATGAAGGAGTGGTTGTGCGGTAAAGTGATTATTCAGCGCGTGGCTATCACGCGGTTTAATAAAATAGGCACTTTAGTTGGGCCGGTTTAATAAAAATTACGTTAGGAAGGAATGAAAGCGCCCCTAGATGGATTTAATTGTGGGGACTGAGGAGCGGGAAGAGAGACGTTTTACTTGTATTAGAGTTGAAATTAAAATTAACATTATATTAAATTAAATTAGGGTTAAATTTAATTAAAACAATGAAAATTAATATGAAATTCATCATGTTAAATTTTGTGCCGTTGCAAATGAATGACTGTTTTCTTGGGCCAAAAATTAATGACATTATCTGACACTCACTTATTATTATTGAAAATAAAAAATCACAGATTAATTTGTGATTGTTTAATTTTTTTTTTGCCATCGTGATTATTCAAATTAAACCATAGATATGGAGTTCTGTTTTCAATCTTTGAACGTTGGCTTTGTATTCCGTAATTTTTTATTTTATATACAAAAATTTTAGAAAAGGGGTTGGACTCACTCACTCACAATCTATGGGCAAAGCGAAATCTCTTTTCCTCCTAGATTATACCAATGTTAGGTAGGATGAGCCATCAATTACCCTCAAGCTTTTATCTAGACATCTAGAAGTTAAGATTCCTCCCCAGCGCTTCGACCGGCTCCAGGATCGAACCTCCTCCCTTCGGTGAGAGTATTCGACCCCTTTATCAGTTAAACCCGTGGACGAGAGGTTTGTCTTCCGTAATTAATTGTTTTAATGTAATAATAATAGCAAGCCCAAAAAACATGTTGGCATAAAAAACAGGCCCAAAAACTATGTTGAGAAATATCGCAGCATTGGATTTCAAATAGGTTAAGGTATAAAAATATCTATAAACTTTTACTAAAAGTACGTTCAGCATATATACTTTCCAAAAATGCAAAAACACCCATAAATATTTATAATGGGAGAAAAATGTTAACACGGTTAAATATAGTATAACGCCGTTACATATGTATTTGCATCTACAAAAGAGTGTAGGCTCCACTATAAAAAAAAACGGCATTACATTAAATTTAACTGTGCGAGCATTTTTTCTCTCATTTTGAATGCTCAAGTGCATTATTGCACCTCCCAAAAGTGTATGGTGTTGAATACATTTTAGGTAAAATTTTATGAGTATTTTTACCCTTTAACCCTTTCCAGTATGATAATTAAATTGAATAGAATTTATGTTTTTATTTAAAAAAATCATTTCATATATGGTTTAGGCCTATTTGATTTGATTGCACGGGTGGCTATATGATTTTGATTTTGGTCTCTCTCTCTTTTTTTTTTTTTTGCTGTCTCACTTTCTTTTTATCAATTAAATCATTTGTTGTTGTTTCTCTTTTTAGATTCTAAAATCAACATTTAAACATCATCTTTCTGCAAATGAACAGTTTAATTGTTTAAATATTTTGAAAAAATTGTAGTATGTGAACTTTTTAATAACATTATGAAGAATATTATATTTAAGAAAATCATAAACCGTGATTCTATTCAAAAATATACTACAGTTATAGTTCTTTTCCTTTTTTTTTTTTTGGCCAAAATGACCAAATATATTTAATTGCAATTTTCAATGCATGAACTTTGTAATGTAAAATATATCTTACAACTGTCACTAAAACATATGTATGCCTTTAGTTTTTCTTTAACTCATTTTCGTAATAATTATATTTTGATTTAATGCAGGCCGAGAAATTTAACGAAGGCACACTATATACCAGCAGCGTGACTCATTTTTCGAATTTTATCTTAGCCTTACACTCTTTGTTTTATTACTGGTGAATAAACAATAGCAGATTGACAAAAAATACTCATCATCTAAGAAGATTTTTGGAATTAGTTTTGAAGTCATTAAATAGTCCAAAATAGAATAATGATGTCACGTGTAAAAGGACGGTTTTCAAATATCGTAAATACATTTATTATATATATATATATATATATGTGTGTGTGTTTGGATTAGCTTTTGAAGAATAATTTTACAATTTATGAGATATGTATGTGAGAGAAGCTTTGTTTCGACTTACAGAAAATGGCTTCTGAAACCACGGTTTTAGTATTAGATTTTGTGTGTTTGGATTAGCTTTGTTTAATAGCTTTTACGACTTACGAGGTAAGTGTGTGAGAGGAGTTTTGTCTCGGGTTTCGCAAACCATGGTTTGGAGATTGACCAAACACAACACTTACTAACTTTTTAATTAAATGGTGTCATTTTAGGAAGAGGATACTCTCATAATCCTTTTTGTCCTTGTCTTCTCAAAATCTCATCTCCACCCTTAAATCAAAAAATAAATAATTCCGATTTAATATTTTTTAAAATTATGATGATAGTGTTTTATAAATTAATTTTTTTCATTATTTATGTTTGTATTAGAGCTGTGCATTGAGTATATCATATTTTAACAGTTTAAATTTACTTATTTATGTTTAAAATAATAATTTTATAAAATATTAAATCTAAACCATCTATTTTTTTAAATCTGATGATAGAAATGGGATTCTAAAAAAAGATTATGAGAGAACCCACCTGTCATTTTAACACTTTTTTTTTTTTTGCCAGTGTCATTTTAACACTCATGTAATATTTTATTCAACAACGTTATTTAAATTTTGATGCGCAAATTAATAACAGCACATTTTAGCCTATTTCTTTTTTTTTCCCCAACCACGTAGCCTATTTCATTGTACGCAGTGTCCTTGAATAGTTGTATGAATGCATGATTAGGTTTTAATTAATTAATATGCAACAAAGGTTGGCCCAAAATAAAATACAACAAACAATATTCTTTCAACAACCATTGTTCTACGTTTTTAAGTTTCTAACATCATTGAGAAATACGAAGGATTTCATTTTATCAAAAAAGGAAAAAGAGAAATATGAAGAATTTGGGCCACTTCAGGGTGAGACAAGGGTGTCTTCACTTACCCTTCTCTTCAGTCTCCACCCCTCACCAAATAAATATTGGTAGAGGGTTCAAACAGGGCCCTGACAAGGAGAGGGGTCTCTTCTCTTCCTCTTCACTAAATGTCTTAATCATTAGATTATATTTTAATAGATGAGATTTAATACTATGTATTAAATAGCATTATGATATTAAATATAATAAAAATCTATAATTATAATATTGTTATATAACATTAAACCTCATCTATTAAAAAATTATCAAAATATTGAGACATTAAGGGTCTATTTGGGAAAGCGGCTAGGACTGCAAACCGCGCGGTGCAAAATGAAAAGCACGGTGGCGGTAAGATTAATTGTTTGGGAAAGTGTTGGATAGTGCCCAAATGTGTATAAAATATGAGACATAAATAAAAACCGCCTAGATGTGTATAAAGCAAAACGAACCCGTATCCACTTAGTGGAAACAAAGTGGAGAGGGGGCTCCACTAATTTCCCTATTCACTTTCTGTCCACTTAATGCCCGTTTGGATTAGTGGTGAAGAAATAGCTTTTTTTACCATCTGACTTTTGAAAAAGCAAGATAGGATAAAAATCATAATGTAAATGACTAAATGTGATTTGTGTTTGGATTAGCGGTGATAGAAATGACTTTTTTTATTGTAATAATTGAAGTAAAAAGTTAACATTAAAATTTGATAAGATAAAAATAGTCAAATTATTAATGAAAAAAAAGAAAACATCCACGTGCTAAAAAGTCAAAAAGTGTCCTCTATGTCATTATCTTTTTCACCCTACTCACATATGCTTATCCACGTTCCAAAGATAAAGAAAAATCCAAAAAAAGACAAAAATTGTACTGTTATTCTTCTTCCCTCCCGTCCTGTATAAACTCTCTCTGCCTTTCGATGAAAGGAAAAACAAAATTTCTTTGCTCATTACCGTCTCACTGCGGGTAGGGGTGTTCGAGATCGGGACAAGATCAGGAAATGTCATTCCCGATCCCGATCCCAATAAGGGTTCGGGAATGATTTTCATTCCCGATCCCGAAAATTTCTCGATTTTCGGGATCGGATTTTTAGGATCGGGATCGGGAATTTACCGATCCCGGATTTCCTTTTTTAAAAAAAAAAATCTCTATACTGAAGTTTTTGTTGTATTTCCTTTAGTCTAATATAAATATATAATTTGTCTAATATCATATTATATCAAATAAGTCTAATATAAATATATAATTAGTCCGATACATGCTTAAAGTTGTCGATTCACCTGCAAAAAGAACAAAGACAAGAATAAAAAATTAGAATTATTTAATAAATAATAAACGAAATTAACTAAATAAACTAAAAGAATGGATATTACCTTAAGGGTGTTAGGAATTTTCACATTTTATTTTACATTTGGTCTTATTTTCTTAAATATTTTAAAAAAATGTACATGTATATATATATTCGGGATCAGGAAAAAGTCAAAATCGGGAAGTCTCGATCCCAATCCCAAAATTTTTGGGACAAGATTTTCCTATCCCCATTTGCTCGGGATCGGGACGGGAAGACCAAAACGGGAAATTGATGAACACCCTTATCGTGAGGGGAAGGAGAAAAAAAGTAGCTTCGTTGGGCTTCTTGAAGAAGCCATGTTTGCATAATGAGCTCGGGAAGTTCTTTTTGGAGCTCTGCTAGCAAAGCTTCAAAAAGAACTTTGTACATGTATGTGGGAAGAATTCCTTATTGGAGAAGGTATGTTCAACCAGTTTTTACTTCAGTCTCTCATGTTCTTCATTGGTTATGCATCTCTATTTTTATTTGTTATATACACCCCCTTTTTATTTTTTGGCTGGTTGCTTCTTGTGATTCTTTAACAACAAAAAATTTATTTCAGTCATGTTGCTGGTTCCATGAGACAAAATTATAGTAAAGGACACAAAAGAGCTCAAAACTATTGCCCCGTTTGGTACGCTTGAATTGGAGCCAAGGAAATGGAAATGGAAATGAATTCCATGATGTAAGCATGTTTGGTATGCTTTTGGGAGCATGGAATTCAATTCCATGTGGAAATCAATTCCATCAAAATTGATGGAATTGGCCTCCATCACAATTGCTCGGATTTACATTTCCATGAGACCAGATTCTTCTTTTTACCCCTTCAAGCTTCACGCCCAACTAGTTCACGCTGTCCCATCCCATCACCGGCAACAATAGCGGTGAGCAACCCGCTCACCCATGTCTTTAGAAGGATATTTTGGTATTTTCTTACAAAAATATCTCATTTCCATAACATACCAAACACACTTTTAAACCTCATTTCCATATCCATTTCCATTTCCATCAAAATCAATTTTGCATACCAAACGGGCCCTATGATTAAAACAGGTGAAGTGTTTCCTTGCCACCAGTTTCCAGTTCTCTATTTAAGCTCTAGCTATTTCTTGAGTCATTGCAAATTGCAAGAAATCAATTAATTTCAAGTTTGAGAATGAAAGGGAAGATGGATGATAAACCAACAAGGATGTTGTTGACGATGAAGACCTTTGAACATTCACCAACATCTGGAGGCTTGATGGGGGCTGAGCCTCTCATGTTGAGAATAATCAATGTCGTCTAGGGTCTGTTTGGTACGAGGGATTTTGAGGGGGAAGGGAAGGGAGGAAAAATTTGTATGAATTAGATTTTTAAAAAAAATTAAAGAAGTGGGGTCATAATATTTTAATAAAGCAAATATATAAGACAAAAAAGTAAAAAAAATTAATTGAAATCTTTTAGCCCTACTTCTCTAATTTTTTAAAAGTCAACTTAAAAATTGTTTTCCCTCCGCCCATTTTCCCTCCCCTCCTTTTATATCAAACAAGCCTTAAGGGAATTGAAATTTCCGTTGCAGAATGAAGGGGGAAGTGGGAACTAATGAAAGCTTAAACTTAATCGAACTTGTAAATTATAGCCAACACCAGGTATATAAGCAGTGATTTCAAATCCAAAGGTTCTCTTCTCTATAGATATGCAAGCAACGCACGAGATTAAAATTAAAGAGCAAGAATTTGTTAAACAAGCACAATGGTACCATTTAAATTAGTGGAGGCAAGGTAGGGGGTGTAGTGGTGACACCCCTCGCTGTTATTTATAATAGATATGTGAAATACAAATGATTAATGCATTATAAGTTACATGATTAATAAATATGTGGTAAAACACCTAAACACGATGGCTAGAAAGAATACATGTGATGAATATATGTTTGTATCAAATCAGTTATACAATTCATCTTTTTTTTCTTGCCAAAATTGTACAATTTATCATTATAAATAAGTATGAGTTACATGTTTGAACAAGTTATATCTCCCCCATGTGTTGCACGAGATGTGTTGTTTGAGGTCAGACATACCAGAACATTATTTATTTAGTTTAGACATATAAAAACAAAATAGGAAAATTGCCATAAAAGATCTCATTAGCATAATATTTGCTGAAAGAGACCTAACCTAAACTGTCATTATTTTCATAGAAGTTAAAGACTAAACTGCCCTTAATGAGAAAAGATAGGCAAATAAAAGGAGACCAAAACAAAACCAGCGAAGGTCTCACATGTTTTTGATTTTGAAGGCACGTGAAGTTGAAGAGGGAAGGGCGGACTCGATGGAGAGGATTGGACGAGAGTGTGGGGCGGCGGAGTGTGGGTCTTGAAGGTGGCAGTGCAGGATTGGTCTCTGCTGTGGTGGCGAGGCGAGATTTTAGGGTTGTTGTAGTGGCGAGGAGGTGTGTTGGTATTTGCGACGTCAAGGAGGTGTTGGGTACGGCGGCGGCGGTGGCGGCCTCTCCAAGTAGTAGCACTCTGAAGAACACCCAACATCCGAGGTTTGTGTTCCTATTTTTCTCTTTGTTCATTTTATCATCACCATTATTAATCTTCTTGCTTTCCTCTGGTACTTCACATTTGCTCTTTTTCCCTGGTTTTTAGAAATCACTTCTCTTGCGCATAAGCTATATGGAAAGATATCCTCTTAATTAGATTAGATATCCGACTTAGGTTAAGCATTTATGCTTTTTATTTTTTAATCTTTCAGTTTGAGCATTTTCTTGGTTTTCTTTCTTCCTTTGCTTTTTGATGTTTTTGTTAGTATGCTCTAATGTAACTAACTTTTGAACTTGTACTTTGAAATGGGTTATAAATAATTTGTCTTGATAGGTTAAAAAATGAGGGGCAAGCATTAATTTTGCACCGCAAGATAAATTTTGCTTGTGCAAGATTTTTATGAAAATTACCCATCCGGTTTTCTTTTAGTACAAGTGAATTGCTTTAAGTGCATTACCCAAAAAACCTGAGTTGGTGTGACAAACTATATCATAGATCTAATCCATCAATTTTGTTGTTTCTGCCTTTTTTTTCTTCTGATTTTTGTGATTTTTTGATTTTCTCTTGTCCTTAGCTTCATTTTGCTGCTCCTGTTGTTACTTCATTCTATTTGTATGGTTCTGAAATTTTGACTTCTGTTTCATTCGTGTCTACCTTTCCTGGTTGTGCTTGAGTAGCTTAAGTACTATTTAGTGTTATGAACTTTTGATAGTTATTTTATTGCTTGGTTGATTTGAAGAGACTAAATACCAAGCAATACACTGATATTTTGAGTCCTGTCAGTTGTTATGTTTGTATGTCAGTGTATTGCTTATAGTTCATCATTTTTACCTTTACCTTTTTATTTATGAGATGCTTGTCATCATTGCATTTGAATCAAGTGGTTTTTACTTGTTATGGTTTGGATAGAGATGATGATGCCCGGTCATATTTCCCTTGTCCTTTCTCTTGTGTGGAAATTGAAGTTCCTATTCTCTGTAGCCATCTGCAAGAGGAGCATTGATTTGTCCTAAAAAATGTTGTACATGGTATCTTTTCTTTAGTGCACTGCTACGGCTACTTTTGTGCTGAACTTCTGTCCACCACTATATCCTGAATGGAAAACTTAATTAGAACATGTTGTTGTTATTGTAGCGACTACTGAGATGGTCAGATGGGAAAAGAATGATAATGCTTAGTAGTAATATGTGATAAAAACCTATTTAAGTAGTAGATATAACTTTGTTTAAGAATCACAGCAAGTGTATGAGTTAAGCCCTAAGAGATTTACATGACAAAGCTATAAGTTTGATATGTTTATTTTAGTAAAAAGCGAAGCATTGTCATAAAGCTATAAAGCAATTTGTATTGCATCTATTACATCTAAAGTTTGCATCTTTCTCTGGTTGAAATACACCATATCAGGAGTACCCTCTTATAGAATAATTATTATGTGTTTAAACAGAAAGAGGGGAGGAGAGAATAGATATCCTTTCAATATCTAAACGTGTTATAAAATATTAAGCCCGAGTGAAATGGTTTCACTATTACTTGTTACAATTGCACTTTATTTGACTGGGAACGTGTTTGTGCAGGAAGACATGGATCAAAAGCGGGTTGATATGGTCTGGTGGTTAGTAGTCCATGAGAAGAATAAACATCGAGACATCGTCATGCGTAGCATTGAAGGTTGGAAACCTGGGAAAATAAGGAGAAAGTAGTCGACGTTGTATTTATTTTATTCATATTGAAGTTTGTCATCATCTTTTGTTGCAATGTAAATGAAACTCAATTATTTATATACAACTGTGGTATACAAGTACTTGTTTTGTATATTCTGTGTGGTCTACAAACACTCTTCCCCTATGTGCACTACTTATTCCTTATATGCGAAAACTCTTCCTCTACGTGCAAGAACTCTGCCTTGCGTGCAATAACTCTTCCCTCTGTGCAAAAACTCTTCCATGTGTGCAAGATGTGGAGCAATGTGCAACGATCTACCCCTAAGTGCAAAAATTCTTCTATGTGCGAAAGATCTCCTACTTGGATTCATTTTCATTCCCAAGATCTCCTACTATGTGCGAAAACTCTTCACCTACGTGCAAGAAATTTTCCCTATGTGCAAGAACTCTTCCATATATGCAAGAACTCTTCCCTGCGTGCAACAATCCACCACTACGAGCAAAACATCTTCCGTGGTTGCAAAATGTGTTCCACTTGGCTTCCTTTTTAGTCTGCATAGGTGTCATATAACCATTTGCGAAAACTCTTCCCCTATATGCAAGAACTCTTCCCTTATGTGCAAAAACTCTTTCATATGTGCAAGAACTCTTCCTTGTATGCAAAACATGTTCCGTTAGTTCAATGTCTCTTCCAATTAGGTTAATTTATTGCTCACAAGTGCTACTGAACTATGTGCAAAAGATATGTTCAACACTTCTTCCCTTATATGCAAGAACTCTTCCATATGTGCAAGAACTCTTCCTTGTGTGCAAGACATGTTCCGTTAATTCAATGTCTCTTCCACTTGAGTTCATTTAGTGCTCACAAGTGCCACTGAACCATATGTGAAAGATCTTGCCCCATGTTCAACACATTTTCCTTTATGTGTAAGAACTCTTCCATATGTGCAAAAACTCTTCTATATGTGCAAGAACTCTTCCTTATGTGCAAAACATGTCTCGTTAGTTCAATGTCTCTTCCACTTGGGTTCATTTAGTGCTCACAAGTGCCACTGAACCATGTGTAAAAGATCTTCCCCCATGTTCAACACATCTTCCCTTATGTGTAAAAACTCTTCCCTATATGCAAAAACTCTTCCTTGTGTGTAAAACATGTTCCGTTAGTTCAATGTCTCTTCCACTTGGGTTATTTTAGTGCTCACAAATGCTACTGAACCATATGCGAAAGATCTTCCCCCATGTTCAACACTTCTTCCCTTATGTACAAGAACTCTTCCATATGTGCAAAAACTTTTTCATGTGTGCAAAAAATCTGTCCTATGTGCAAAACATGTTCCGTTAGTTCAATGTCTCTTCCACTTGGGTTCATTTAATGCCCACAAATGCCACTGAACCATGTGTGAAAAATCTTCCCCCATGTTGAACACATCTTCCCTTATATGCAAGAACTCTTCCCCATGTACACAAACTCTTCCATATGTGCAAAAACTATTCCATGTGTGTAAAATATGACCCTATGTGCAAATTAGCTACTCAACGTGCATAATTTCTTCCATGGTGTTAGAAGCATTACTTACATGCTACGTAAATGGACCATGATACAAGGTGAAAATATAAATGATCAAAAGATGTTGAGAATTAATAGGTTGATAACATCAAATTTAACATTTACAATTGTAACAATATCTAACCGCAGTTTGGTTAGTATATTATGCTAATATATAACACTTACATTTACAATGATAAGAGGAAATAAATCACTTGTAACACAATTCGCTGGTTCTGTTTCTGTTTCCTTTCATTTGCCTCTCTTTTCTCACTAAGGGCATTCCAGTCTTTTACTCCTACGAAAATAATGACTGTTCAAGTCTGGTCTCTTTTAGTAAATATTAGGCTAATGAGGTCTTTTATAGCAATTTTCCCAAACAAAATCTAGTAGGAATATCTATTCATTTAGAAAATTATAAATTTATTCCTTAGAAATATGATTCGTTGCTTATGAAGTTTATTACTATTATTTTTGAAAAACAAAAGAAAATTTAAAGTCATCAACATCTCAACTAATATTTAATTATCATCAAAAGTTGAAATAAGAGTTATTATCATATTAGTATCACAATTAATACACTAATTGATAATAGTTCATAATAGTATCACAATTAATACACTAATTGATAATATTTCATAAACTTTCTTTTATATATTTCCATTAAGTGGATGTGCCTATTTTGACAAGTCATAGAGTGCCGATTGATAAGTACTTGCATCTAATTATATCACTGCTTCTCTTTTCCTTTTTTTATCAATAGGAGCAAGAAGGTAATTTTATATTCAGAATTTATATCACTGCAATCCCTAGGGAGCTTTTTGATAAAGAAATCTACTATGGCACTTTTTTGCTAACTTTTCTGGTCATTGGGACCTTTGTATGATTTTCTCATTTTAAAATTTGACAAAGTGTCCAAAATACCCCTATGTGAATGAGAAGAAAAGAAAAGGCTTTGTGTAGTGCTCCACCCATTATTCTTTGTGTCGCCATGAGGAAGAATCACTGATCTTTTGAAAACACATACAGAATATCACATTCCTCAGACACCTACAACATACCATCGACAACAATTGTTGTACTCACGAATCAAACGCTTAAAATAGGTAACCTTACAAACTTCCAAATCTACCTCTATCCATTAGTGTTGACAACAAGAGCATGAAAAGTCTTTGGACCTCATTCAACTTGAGTCTAGTCTTGCTTGCCATGTCCCCAATAGTCCCTAAAACCCTGCAATCCTAATTTATCACTCTCTACAGTGCCTCATAATCTAATCCGTTGAGCCACATGAACACTCGCTTTTGCAAAGAGCACAAAACCTTGCAATACCAAACCCTTTTAGGGAATCCTAGGAAGATTGGCTTTTGCACGATTGGGAACAAGTTTAGGGGCTTAGTGAAAGATGAAACTTTACACATATACTGTGAAGAGCTTGGTGTCACAATGAAGCATGTGTAAATGCTTGTCATTTGGGTGATTTCAGAAATTCGTTCCAAGTTTCAAGTTGTAGACATGGAAGTTTTTAAGCCCCAAACTTCAGGCTTTCCCGAATAGAAAGGGAAAGCAATGACCTATGATTTTCAATTCCAAGTAATTGAATGTGAATTTGAAAATGGATCAATAGTTCTTCCTCACAAACAGCACTAGGGGTGTAACACCCTGGCATCGCGATCCCAAAAAAACAAATCGGTGCTCCAACTACGGGCAAAGCTTGCTCTCTGTTCTTCTCATTTACAAAGGGCATTCTAGACATTTCATGAAATTTTAAAATCCCTAATTGATTCACATAACATGATCTATAGTTTGTTAAGTTTAATGACCCAAAAGGGAAAGAGAAGCTTCGCTTTAATGCAAAAATTTCCTTTCGCTAGTGTTTCCCTCTATACGATAGGGTGATTGCCTTAGCAAGATATAGCCTGATACTGCTTGAGTGTCAATCTCTCCTTCATCTTTATAGGGTCTTCTCTCCCCTTCGGTGGAGTTTATTGGCATACTCCCTATGTCGTGGCTGGTAGATGTGTTGGTTGGGAGCGAGTCCTATGGTAGCTTGCGGGATTGTAAGGTGGATAGATATGAGGTGGCGTTTAAGCCTCAATTTCCTTTGATGCCATCCAATGACAACCTCTGATGGGCACCCCCATGGCCTTCAAGGTTGCTGAGTAGTTTGAAGTGGTGGCTCTCTTTCTCCTCTAGTAAAAGAACGATATTAATTAAGGATTTGAGGGGCGAGAGTAAGGGTTTTCCGATAGCTAGGGGTAGATCTATGACGAAGATATGGAGCATAAGACATCGGAGTACAAAGGTCACAAAAGTTAGAGCTATGGAGTTGAACAGCTTCTCTGCCGGTGGAATATCAAGTGAAGGTAAGGTGCTTGAAAAATCAATGGATAAGTAAGAGTTGGGGCTTTTTAGTCGCTCTGAGGAAACCAAAGGCATCGGAATAGATGCGTTCAAAGGTATTATTTTTGCGATCCTTGGCTCCTGAGGTTAGTGGCTTGCTAAAAGTTCAATCTTTTCCCACTTATGTCTTTTTAGGTTTGAGATATATGATCTGTAGGATAGCCTTTTTAGGTGTTGGCTTCTTTATGTTTAGTTGATTATATCTAATAATTATTTATAAGGTTTGACACCTGGTGTGGCTTGGTTAGTCTCATATGATTGGGTGGTTTATTATATTTTTTCACTCGTCTGTGTGTATTATAAGTTAATATATCTTACCCAAATTGTCTCTGCCCTACTAGAATTGGTGTGGAAGGTTTTTTTGTGGGAAAGAGTCAGATCAACTAATCCAAACACCAAAAATAGGGTCCTTAAGACACCTTCAAAATTTGGTTATATTTGGTCCAAAGTAGCTATACGTAGTAAGGAGGTAAAGTATTTTGTGGGTATTCTGTCTAAGAAACGTGCAATAGATAAACAATTGAGAATCATTATATTGGGCCTGTTCAATATGACTGTATGCACTGTTCATCATTGACTAAACATGTGCCTGTTCAGTGTGTTGATCTACATTGTTCATTATAGGACTAGACATGGGCATGTTCAATGTGTATGGCATTACTACTCATCCTCGGGCTAGAGTTGGGTTTCCCTTTCCTATTGTCTCTTTGATTGTGGGTTCTTTGATAATATGTTGAATATTGTTCTCCTTGAATACCCTCTTGTGTCAAGAAATTTGGTTAGGAATCTTTCTTACAGAGGTGTTCCCATAGAAGCAGATTTGGTAGTTCGGAGGATTACCAAAACTTCATTGAAAGGGTCTTGCCCTTTTGTTTAGGTATTTCAACCTTCATCCCAGTTGCAAGCCTATTTAGCGAATGATGTGGAAGATGTTTTAGCTCTATTCATATGCTCTTGTTGTGTTAAATAACTCTTATATATTTGTTTCTTTAGTTTGTTAGCTAGGTTTTGGGGCTTATTTTCTCATTCTGTGTGTGTGTTTGGTTGTTGTAATTTTACTTCTGTGACATTGTAACTTAGTTGATTTTAATACTATTAGCTCTTTGTTGGCAAAAAATTGATTTTACTACTATTAGTTCTTCGTTAGCAAAAAAAAATAATGACCTAAATTAAAATTTGGATAATTCAACTATCTTTTAATAGAATTTCTCTGTAATGAAATTAACAATCATTACTAATTCAAACTATGCCTTAAGTTCTACTTCACGACAAAAAAAAAGAAAGATCTACTTAACAAAATAGATAACAACCCGAAGCCCATGGTCTCGTCTTACGACGCAGGCCTATTTCAATAGAAGCCTTCTCCAGCCAGAAAAAGAAGAAGCCTTCTTCTGCCTGGAACCTTGCCAAGTTTCACTGGCCGGTAAAACGGATGAGAGGCGAGTTGACGGAATACGCGTCTATCTCCGGAGGCAGAGATCTCAGAGAGAGAGAGAGAGTTAATAAATGAAAGTCTCGGCTCTTTGTGATGATCCGATCATGTCCTGATTGCCCGGTTAGTTCCTCTCTTTCTTCTTAATTCTTATTCGTATTTGGTTGTTCAATCTTAAACGATAGGGATGCCGATTTTTCCAAGACCTAATTGTTAGATTCTGGTTCACGTAATCCGCCATAACTTAAATTATGAAATTTATGAAATATTCATATATACAAATGTGAATATTATATATCTTTTGTATAACTTGGTGAAGCTCAAGTGTTTTACAAATAGATTTGACCTGAGGAGGCAAACTATTCATTTATCTAACGCCAATGGAGGCATTAACTTAGTTAGCAACCCTTGGGCTAGTGGATTGGATATTGAAAAGGAATCCTGAGTCTTAATTCATGCCCTTCATAAATGGGAGCTCAACTTGGGCATAATTTTTATTACCTCTTAATAAGAATAATGGGATGAGTGTTTCTTAGTATATATAAGGTAACAAGTTGTTTCTAAAACTTGATTTTTGGGAGTATAATGTTCATTCAACTTTTATTGAGATTTTTCTGAACTAGCAAGTCAACAATCCAAACACATTTCATGATAAAGTAAATTCAACTTCACAAAACTCTTGATAAGATTACCCACTTTTTAAACCTTCTTAACTTTGACATGAGATGTAGAACTAAGGGATATTTGAGACATGAACCTGAAAACTTGAGTTATCTATATATATATATATATATAATAGTAAGGGTTAAAGTTGGTCTCCTATGTTTGGTTTGAGGGGAGGAGGGGTAAATTACTTTTTTGGGTTGAAAATATTTAAATTTTGGACGGAAACCCAAAATTTAAAAGGAATGAGAGAGTAAATTTTGAGCGGGAATCCAAAATTTAAAAAAAATAAGAGGATAAATTTTGGGTTTCTTTTATCTAAAATTATAATTTACCTACCCTCCCCTATCTTCCCTCCCCTTAAACCAAACGCATCCCTAGAGTTCCACGTCAGCACTTAACCCTCTTTGCTCTCCAAACACTCCTTCCTACGGTTCGATGTTCTTTGGCGTTGGTGTCTGACGGTTATGCCACTGCTACGTTCATTTTTCTACATACCGCTTCAGATCGTGCGCTTAGTGGATTTGGCTAGGGTTATCCCATTTTCGTCATCTCGTCGCTCTCTTTCCTCTCCAACCAATAGTTCTTGGCCATTGGATGTTTTTCACCGTGGATAGCTGCTGGTTGTGCATCTGGCACTTTCGTAGTCTCCATCCACCTTCAGATCGTGGGCTTAGTGGATGCGGCTGGGTTTATCCCATTTTCGATTTGTTCCGGATTTGTTGGTGATGTGCCTGAGGTAGTTGTTATTTTATATCCTCTATAAATACCTGTAGTTTTTGATTCATGAATTATAGATGTTTGGGAGATTGTAGTTCTATTTCACCAATGCGTCAATGCTAGATTGTCAAGAGAAAATCATTCATCGGCAATGTACTCTGGATTCTGCTTTCCTTCTAGATATTTGTTGACATTTGCATATTCAAGGGCTAACAACAAATCACCTTTTTATTTTACAATTTTTCTGGTAGTTTTATTAGTCTTCAATTTTCTTCAATGATAAGGTGTTACAGATTACTTGCTGATTGTAGGAGATTAATATGATTCTTATTGTCCCTTTATGATGCTCTTTTAATCTTCTTATGCTTGACAATTATCTTTCTGGAGTTCTTTGCTTATTTTTTTAGCACTACTTGGATAATGTGGAAAAATCATTGAATGAATTGTGAATTTCGAGACAATTATCATCATAAACAACCGGCTAATGTCAACCCTAATTGCTTTTATCAGGGCATAGTCAAAGGAAAACTGGATCAACTGCGAAGATGTTTTGAGGTCCCAGCTCATGATCTCTTTCATAATTTGTCTGGCTTCTTTTTCATTTCTGCTGTTGCGTTTGTTCTGTCCTCTGTCAGAAAATTTGCTGATCTCTGATGTTGAACTTTAGGCCCAATTTGCAGTGGGGAAGGACTTGAGACCTGGTCAGCTGGGAAATATGATACAGACACTCTCTAATTGGTAATGTTAACTGGTCTTGTTATATCTTGCTAGATAGGTTTAGATTAAATCAAAGCTTTAGGTCACTTTCTGCTGAGGTTTTATTCAAAAATACTATTTTTAATAAAGTTTAGTCTGTAAAGAATCTAAGTTCACTTAAAGTTGGTTTGAAATAATTTATCAAGCTTGGAAATTTTTATTTCATTTTTCTTAGTAAACTGGATTCAACCTCTTTTGGTACCATTGCTGTCTTTTTCTTTTAGCTTCTCTAAATGATAAATATTTCCATTATTCTTTTTCTTTATTGTTCTGATGTCAATTTGGTGTGCAATTCCTGTTTTAACATATTAAGGGTTGGCTTCACATCTAACATTTTTTTATTGATTGGAAACCCAGGTTGTCTACATCAGATAATATGCTTTCTTCAATTTAAGAAAAGATAAAATGGGCTGATACAATGAGTGAATTGGATAAGAAGCACAAGAAGGATGTGGAAGAAAAGGCGGAAGAAGTGAAGAAGTTAATTTTCAAGGTCAGTTGAATTTAATATCATGCCTATCTCATTCATAATTGGTTATTTGCTTTACTCTCATGGATAAGAGGATGACCCATTCGAAACATGTATGTAATTTGAATCGTTGTTGGCAATTTCCCCTTTAGTAGGTTGTCTTCTGGGATTGATCTTTAATTCATTTGCTTCTTTACGTTCAATTTAGGCAGGACAGTTTTGAATAAATGGCTTCTACTGACACTTGTAAAAGAATTTTTAATTTATTCTGAAGTTTGTGTATTTGTATTCTGCAATTGATTTAGCACAGATTTTTCTTGAGTTCTGTATGGCAGTACTCATGTTCCACCCACCTCATGCATATACTCATATACATGCTGATATGGTAATAGAAAGAAAGAAAGAATAAGAACAGAGAGAGCTAGAGAAGAAACGGGAATTTTCTGAACGGTACCCTTCTTTTGATGAACAAAATCGCAAATCTGATCTATACAATAGCTTTAGGTGTTTATATAGACTACTAATCTCACCTACACCCCTTCTAAGCACCTCAGCTAACTAACCGTCAATTATTACTTAAAACAGAATAACAAACATAAGCCTTAACTGACTGACTTAACTACACTTCACAACAGAATATTATTTATACAACACATGCCCTCCAGAAGAGGAGGATGGAAGAGATGAACCACTTCATACTTGCAAATCTGGGCTTATCTTGAAATTTTTCATAGTATCTTTACATGACAAAACCACGACACTAATGTTAAATGGGAGAACTACAATTTCATCTTTCACTATCCATACAGAGTTGGGTGTGTAATTAAGCCTTCTCAACTTTTATTAGCTCAAAGAAAGTTCGAATACCAAAAATGTTTGTCAAACAATTATGTGCTGCCAACTCAGTAATCTTTGCTCAGATATATATTTGTATATAAGCTTCTATTATGCATTATTGCTTTTCTTTCTTGTCCATTGTTTGTCACAAAATTCGGATGTCCATGGCTTATAATGTTATGGTTTTTAACTCGAAGACTAGAATATCATTCTACGGTCCAAAAATATCACAAAAGAATAATCTTACATAATCAAATTCATCTAACGGGTAAGGTTTAAAGAATAATAAAAACATCAGTTTTCTATGTTTGACTGGTTTTGATAAGTTGACCTGTTATATTTGTTTTATGTTGGACTTAACTGCATATGAAGAGTTGGTGTAGAATTGATGGAGTCATTCCAAATTTTGTTAAAACTAAATCAACTTAAAGGTTTGGTTTGGCTACGTTTTCTTAACATCTTTACTATGCATATCTAATTGGGATCATGAGGGAGCTTGGTCTCCGAAAGAGAGTACGATGGTGTACCTTGCACCTTCATCAAGGAGGGAAACAGATATATAGGAGAAAAAATAGTATATAAGTATAAAATTTGAATATGTGAATCTAATTTTGGAAATGAAATCAATACAAATCACGAAGTGTCTTTTAATTGTATATGGTCTGTTTACTATTAGATTGTTTATGCACTGCAACATGAGTATGTGCTACATATATATGTATGACATTTATATGTAGTTATACATTAAAAAGTGTCTGTATGAAGTTGTTTGCTGCCTTACTTTTGTAACAGTATTTCTTGTTATCTGATCATGGCTTCATATGCAGATCAACCATACATGCCATAGTTCATGATTAATTTATTGGTAATTCTGAATTTTATTTCCACTTGTGTATATATAAATATGGTTCCGTGTTCCCATTATATAAATTTCATACGACTTTGAGTGTTTTTTAGACGTCATTGTGGGTTAATCTTCTGATGTTCAGTCCGTTTTATTTGGGCCAAATTTTTTTGTTTGATTTAATTACACAGACGTGGCCTCCATTTTCAAATCATAAACTTAAGCCCAAACTGTTAACCCATGATAAATATCTTAAAATTTCCATAGAAATTTACTTTAAAACTATTCATTTTGTTGTTAGTATTTCTATTGATTAGCCTATACTTCGTTATGTCAAAGAAATTTAATGGCAGTTTAAAATTCAAAAACTTTATCTGCCCCGTGCATCACACGGGAACTGAACTAGTTGAGAGTTAAAAAAACGAGGACTTCGCAATTTTTTGTGTTCTATACATTTGTACAGTAACTCTGAGTGTTGATTTTTTCCCCATATATTTGTTACTTCGATTCTTTACATATACAGTGTTCATTTTATTGTTCATGTTTGGTACTTCAATTTTTTTTATACACAAGCTTCCAAACTCGTGAGGAATTAGATTGTACAGATATACCACAGGGCACCCTAAGGCTTTTTGATTATTTGCAATGGTAGATAGTATGAACAGATAAAAAATTTGGCATTAATGATCTGATCCATTTTTCAACACTGATCTTTTGGGTTAGGGTCAACTACCTCTCTAGTGGTTGTGTAAATAGCCTACTGCACCAGGGAAAAAATTCGTGGGCTTGCTCTTTACCGTTGGTCATATAAACACTCTTAATTTATCCTCACTAGAATAAATAATTTAATGATTGTGTTTCTTTTTCAATTTTTTTCCCCTCGCAGTTTCAGTAATGAGCAACATATTTTGCCTTTGGGAAGATGCTTGGATTCTCCACTGTTGAGGGTTTTGTGGAGATAAGTGAATGCTTGGCGGAGATGATCAAATACTTGGCTAATGAACCTTCGGTTGGGCTGTTCTTCGTCCAACAGCATACTCAAAAGGCAGTGCCTTTTGTGACAAAACATAAGAAAATCATTGTCGACAAGGCTCGTGAAACAAGTTTGCACACAGAAGATATGGAGGACTCTATTGCAATGGTGAGATCAATGAGAGATTGTGGATTTCCCATAGCTGAAGAGATGATAAAAGACATTAAAAAATCTCTGTTAACTACGACAACTAAAAAACCTAAAAGAGGCTTAATCCAGCAGTTGAGCTCAAAGAGCTTTGCAGAAAGAAGGGCATCTTGGAGTAGTCCTGCACTTGATTCCCAGGAGGGCCATGCGAAAAGTGGTTACTATTTTTCAAGTGTTTCTACGACAGCAAAACAGAATTCCAGCAATTCCATGCTGCCACAAGTTGATGATAGGAGATCAGTGAATTCCAAGCTATCAGCTCCATCTGCGAGCACAGCTTCAGAGCCACAAGGTATGGAAACAGATGAGGTTGCCATGTCAAGTCAGGTTGAAGATGAACCTCAACATCATGAACAGACTGATATTAGCGATAAGCTACTCTCAGTATCTGAAAATTACAATGACTTCAAAGCTATCAAAGAAGCTCAGCTAGAGAATTGGCTGGAAGGGACTAGCAACGATGACGATAATGGCCAAGCAGATAATGCAGAAAGACTTTAGCTTGGACACAGAACACTGGAATACAAAACTTCGACTTGTATATACAGTTCTTGAGATTATAAGGTTAATCACACAGGATACAGCAATCCTCTAACTGAAACTTGAATGTTGATTTCTGATAAAGCCCCATGCCCTTACTCACCCAAGGCAGGCGTAGAAGGAGGGCTAGAGTTGGAGGCAATAGTGGGGAGATAGGAAACAATTTATGTGGAAGTGGGAGTATAGGGGTGGTTGGTGGTTACATCTAAGCCATTATTTGTTCCATTACCGGTAGTTTTTGGTAGTTATTATGGTATTATGTCAGTAATTATCATACTGTAATGCAGTTATTAGCAGTTGCATTGCATGTATCTTTTTTCTAAATGGTAGCAGTAAGATGCAAGTCGAATTCAGACTTGTGATTTACCCCTGTATTTGGATATTTTTCTTGGTTTATTGAAGTAATTAATGTTTTCAAATTTTGGCATTATTTTGTTGATAAAACTTCTCTCTATCTATCTTCTTAAACCCAGACCTCTGAGGTGGGTGATGCTTTCTTCTTGAGGATGCAACCATACATATAAGTAGATAACAAACAACGGAGGAGTTTTCGAAGATTGATTCTCCTTCGAAGATTGATGTGTGGATGAAAAAACGACAAGTGATTTAGCTGTTGAAGCAATTAACATGAAAAAGAATTAAGAATCTTGATTAATGGCACGTAATAGACATTCGTCTTCAAGAATTTCACTGGATACAAATACAAAGCTTGGTCACATCTCATACACTATGAAATTCTCATTTACGACCCGAGGCATGGAATTATGGAAATCACTAGTAATAACTCTAGTTGGCACATGCCTAAGCTACATCATCCAAGAACAGGGATGCCACAACTTGAGATTAATACCCTCCTCAATCATCCTCAAAAGAAATGAAATTTCCCCGAGAGCAGTACGCACATTCCAGAATCATATTGAAAACTGGTTCTCCCTCTGCCATCTTAAAGTTGCACCGTGCAAGGATAAAGAAGAGCTCTCTTGATTTGCAAGAGAAATGAGCATATCAAGAAACCAATCCCGGGTGCTTTATTCACAAGTTAAGCTCTATTGGCACCTCAGGAAGGTGGTTTGTGGAGAGACCAAGGCAACGTGAAAGTTTCTGTTCAGAGAATATGGCACCAAGGTTTTTGGCAAACAACAAATCCACGTAAAATTTATTGATCAAAATCACCAAGAATATGTAAGCATGTTACAGAGTGACGGCTACATAAAGGATGAAATATGGATTTCTGACAACACCGGAACACCCACTGCCATGTTGACAAAGGATATTGTACCAACAACCAAAGTCCTGGAACATTGCCATCAATATCTTGGTCCTATATCCCGGATAAGCAGATAATGATAAATTTATTGATACAACATAAAGAAATTAAAACTTAGTGCACATAAATTACATGTTAAAAACATTGAATATTTTACTGAGGACACAATGAAATAATGACATATTGGGGTATTTGAGACCTAACAGAAGCGCCATTCAGCAATTATAACTGAGTTTTATGATCAAAATAGAAGATGAGTTTGATACAGCTGGAAGTTTAGGGGTTTCCTATTGCGTACTTTGGATTTGTGAAGAGACTGGATAGCTTATTGCAGGTTTGATTTGTGAGGTCTTTTCTACGTCTTTCTTTCGGGACTAGGGAGGATATCTTATCCTCTCTCATTATATTCTCCTTCCTTGATAAAATTTCTTCTTGTGTAAAAAAGAAATGTTACAGAGCGATACTACATTTTTTTAAGCATGTGTTCTTTATATTGAGAGGCTAGTTGTCTCCCAAGACATCACACAATAGGCTAACAACCCAAATGTGTTCACCCTCAATTATCCTATCTTGCCTGAGGTGGATTAATTTCACCCATTCCTATATTCTTTGGCATCCCATAATTTCACCATCAATTATCCTATCTTAATGGGCCTAGGTCCATCAGAAAGTAAAATTGATTCACATCCAGTTTCCAGCTAACCACAGCTTACATAGTTCGCCTTCATGAAAAGGTTGCATTCTTTAAACAAGATGAGGTTATATCTTAACTGAATACACTCCTCTCACTGACTAAATGCCGCAGGCTCATGTTAAAATGTTGAACAGCATCCAAGGACCAACTGACCTAAGAGTCTAAGACTATATTGTACGTGCTATTTGATATGAAAATTTTGTTTATATAAAGACAAAATTTCAATGCATATTTGCATTTCCTATTGAATGGCATAGTACTATAGCTTCTTTTAAAGCAGAAAGTAAAATAAATATTAATACATGTAATGCACAAAAATCTCTCATAATTCAGAATTGTTTGAAAACTCTCACCTCTTAACCATGAAAGAAAAGCCATTCATTCACTGCTTTGACACTTCATTAGGATTTTTGCCTAGAAAGAATTATATCATAAATTAGTAACCATATTACATCTTGGAAACTGCAAAACTGGAGGAAAAAGATCAAGTACAATAAGAAATACTAATACATGCATACTTAACTCATACACTAATGTTCTGTACATTTTTTAATTCAACAAGTTGCTACTACTAGAAATACATGCATATGCCAGGATGTAAACTGAAACATGCAGAAATAATATGCTGACAGAAAAATTAACATTATGCAAATAATCATACTGAAAAAGTGTATTTGCAGAGGGAAGCATAGACAGTATTTAGGGGGGTATTCCTTTACCAATAAAAAAATAATACCTGCAGCAGGCACATCAGGAAGATTTTGATCCATTATGCTGACCTCTCCTGATACTTTGTCACCCCCCATATTTGCGCTAGGAGGAGGTATATACCTATGACTTTTGTTTACCACTTTTGCCTTTCTGTGTTGACAAAGATAATGGGTTACAAAGTTAAAATTCCATATCAATTAGAAGCACAAAATTTTATATGTGCTGAAATACTGATCTCATTTCAGCTCATACCTTATCATTTTTCGCTTCATGATACCAGCTTTCAGCTTTGACATCCCTTTTGCAAACCATGAAAAATACAAATTAAGTCCTCTAACAGTTAGGTATATTCAGACGACAAAATATAAAGAGAAAGTACAAAAACAAGTAATTACAGTATAGCTTACCCGGTTTAAGAGCTGTGGAGGTCGAAATGGGCTTGCGATCCCCCCTCTCAGCTTTAATTGAAGCAATGACAGAATCAGCAGTAGGTCCCAGCCCTTTTCTTCCCACCAGCTTTACTCCCAGCTTTTCACAAAGGTAATTCATTCTCATCTCATCACCACCTCTTACTTCTCTTAGCTCAAGAGCCTGTTGCCTTGATAGCATAGTGTAAACATGAAGCTGCTGCTGCTGATTAAAATGAGATTGGAGCTGCTGGAAAAGTAATTTGTTCGAGTGTTGCTGATCTTGTTTTGAAAGGTCATGAGTCTTCTTCCTAGGCTCACCAAATGTCACCCTTAAAATTGCTGGAGCTTTGGGGTCTACATTTTGCTGGGAAAAAATGACTGAAAAGCTCCCAAATTCTATATCAGGTTCTCTAAATAAATCTGTAAGAAGGGAAGCACAAGAATGAGCATTTGAAGGAGTCCTGTCAACCTTTATTCTAAGGGACCGAACATTAGCATAGTGGGCCATATTTGCAGCTTCTCTTAGACCACTAAGAAAAGCCCCGTGCATAGTAGCAGGATACCGTCTCGTGGTTGCCTCCCCAGCAAAGAATAGTCTTCCATCTCCCACACTTTCTGCTAGAATATCATAGTCATCTCCTGAAGCTCCAACAGCAACATTCGAATACGAACCAAAGCAGAATGGGTCGCTACCCCATCTAGTACAGACAGTTTGAATAGGTTCAGGGACATTGATTCCTTTTGGTTCATAGATACCTGCACACATTTGAGGCGGTTAGTTTCATGAAATGCTTATTATACCAAAAGAGTCAGCACATCCAGCAAAACTAGGGTTGTCAGATTGGGACTTGATTCAGTGATAAAAACAATTCACATTTAGGCACTGCGCATCTAGTAAATAATTACCCTTGAGAATTTGAAGCACTCGAGTAACTGCATCTGTAGGGGGCATGCTCTCAAACTTATGGGCAGCTTCCCCCGCTACCAAAGCAATCAACAAGGGGCCACCAGCAACTGTTGCATAGCTGTAAAACAAAAAGAACTCTCCACGACGACTTGGATCATCAAAAAGGCGGCCAAATGTATCCAGATCTGTCTCCCAGAACACATGAGGAAAGAGCATGGCAACTTTGTTGAGCAGACCAAAACCTAACCTTTTTATTCCATCAAGCTTTCTCTGAGGCAACTCAGGAATAAACTTGATAGAAGCTTTCTTCAATACCCCTAGAGGGACTGTGCACAATGCCATATCACCGTCAAAGACCTGATTTCCTGTAATAACTTGCACTCCATCACTACCATATCTAACAGTATGTACAGTTTTCTCATATAAAATAGGCACATTCTCAGCTAAAGCTTGAACCAGCCTCCCATTTCCTCCAGGCAAGAAGCAATGATCCCCACCCATGTCATATGGATCGTCTTGGTCCCAAAATGCTAGAGACAGGTTTGATAGTAGACCAGCATTAGCATATTCCAAATTTGCAAGATGCCAATTGAACAAGTTCATCTCCTCATCATTCACTGCATCCCCATAAACCTGTCTGAATGTTTCCAGGGCAGCACCAAGGGACACATCAACAGAGACGTCACCCATAAACTCTCTAAGCCTGCTTGCCTTATCTAGTAATCGATTAAAAGCAGTTTCTACCTTCATATCCATGTCCGGGTCAACTGGTTTTCCATCCACACTATAAAGAGGACACTTATCTCTAACCTTGTGAAGCGTATAACCTAATTGCCGAGCCACAATCCCAAGAGGATTCCCGTGAGTACCCGTTAAAACACTACCACCTAATTCTGCAGCTGCAGACACCCTATTCCCTCCCTCCATTTTCTTTGTATAAACCCGCCCACCTGCACGCTTCCTACCTTCCAAAACTGTCACTTTAAACCCAAAGCGCATTAGATGCCGTGCAGCAGCCAACCCTGCAAGGCCAGCACCAATAATAATAACGCTCGGTTTACTGGGTTCAGCTGGAATTTTCTCTTTTACGGCGGGAGCAACACCAAAGTTGATATATCCACGGGAGATCAAGTAATTATACGCCGAGTCCAAAAGGGTATGATAGTGTTGAGGTATATAATCAATAAACATTTCCTTAGTGACCCAATTCGTAACATTTTCACGCCATTTAGCAATAATGTGGTTTCTAATGAGAGTGTAATTCACTTGTTCAATTCCTCCAATAACGGGGAGAACGCCAGCTTCAATTTCCTCCTCAGTAAGTGAATCAGCAGGAAAACCAGCACTGAGAGCAATCAGGGCCTCAGCTTTAGGTTCCTTGTTTATCACAATAATCTCATCAGATGCATCGGGGACAGGTCCTACTCCCGATGGATTATTAACTGAAACTGAGGTAGAAGAAGAAGAAGAACCGTAAGGGGAGAGATCATTATTATTACCGTTCATACCTCCGTTGAAAACTACAGGAACACGAAAGGAAGCAGGGCTCCGTTGGGGCCTGCCACGCCTTCTCTTCTTGGGGACCGAGAAAGAAAGATAGTGATTTGAACTAGGGTTAGGGTTTTCAAGCAAATTTGGGACCGAAACAGTGTTAGGATCGGGGGAAGCGTTATGGTTTTGTTGGGGAGGGCAGGGAACAAAATGCGGAGGAGGAAATGAAGAGAATTGCTCTGGAATATGGATCGGAGGATCCATGTGAGTGCAAATTTCACTGTGATTTTGGCGAAGATGGGCGTATGATAGGAGTAGAATTTAAACGACCATGGTTATATAGGTTACGAAACTCAGCCGAATAGGCACGCCCGCCACCAGCGTCCGTCGTCGTTGGCTCGTTATTGATCAAGGCTTTGTTGGATGACCCGGATGAGGGCAAATTTTTCATTTTTTCCCCTGTTGTAATTTTCTCTGGAATTTTGATTTTTTCCGTTTAATCTGACATTTTAACTGATATGTTTTTTGCCAACGATATTTTAATTGATATATAGATTTTGTAAGTGTGTATTTGGATTAGTTTTTGAAAATGGCTTTTACGATTTTATAAGGTAAGTATATGAGAGGAATTTTATCCCTACTTACAGGAAATAGCTTCAAAAATCACGGTTTAGGTGTTTCCCAAACACTTACTAATAAATGACGGAAAATTTGAGGGACCAATAAATTAACATAATTGATGAGAAAAAAATGATGTAGTGTTGCTTGTTATACCGATACCGAGAAAAATTTGTTAATATAGGGTGTGTTTCGGATAGTTTTTGAATCCCAAATCGTGCGATTGGAGGCGTAAAAGTGGGGTTAGTTGTTTTTGGCTTTTTTGACTGTGTTGGATTGAATGTGTGTTTGGCAAGCATCAAAATTATGGTTTTAAATCATGGTTTACGTAATTCGAGACAAAACTCTTCTCACACACTTATCTCGTAAGTCGTAAAAATTATTAAAAAAAGCTAATTCAAACACACACTGAGTGTGTGTTGGAATAGCGGTAGGAAAAATGACTTATTATTATTCTGACTTATTAAAAATGACTTAATAAAAAAGGCAGTTTTTGTAATGTGATTTATGTTTGGATGAACAATTTATTTTTGGACAATAAGTGTTTATAAATCGTGATTTACGGTATACGAGGTAAGTACGTGAGAGGAGTTTTATCTCGACTTACGTAATAAGTGACTTAATAGAAAAGTAGTGAGGAGCTTATTCAATAAGTAACTTATTCTACCCGTGATGTAATTAAAATAAACTGAACCAAACACTGTAAAAATACAACACGTTTTTATTTGGACTTATTACCCAAAAACGGATTTATTTTTACCCAATAAATGATACCAAACACACCCTGAACATTCTATTTAGTAAAAATAGCTTAAAATTATAAGCCACATCTCCCACGACCCATGGTTGACTGGGTGGGGCATTTAATGTTCATTAAAAAAAATTTTCAACTCTTCTTTGTCCTTTCTCTCTTCTCCCTTGTTGTCTCTTATGCCTTTCATCTTCTGGCCATTGCCTTTTCTCCATTTTCTCTCAGTCGACCAGTCTTATGGGTATGCGTCATCTGTTTGTCCATTTTCTCTCTTGCCAATCTATGCATCCAAGTGGTTGGTGATTGCTTGGCTTGAAATCGCAATCTAGTGGCCGACAATTTGCTCAGCTGATCTGTGATGTAAATTTGATTATACGTGATCCTAATATACTACCTCCGGTCTTAAATATAGGATAAAATTTATAGTATAAATTGTATTATAAATTTTATCCTATATTTAAGGCTGGAGGGAGTAGTTGATTTGTTGTGATTGGCAATGTGATGTAAAACAAGAAGGGAAAAAGGAAGAGAGAGATGAGAAAGAGGAGAAGGGAAGGAGAGAAAAGAAAGGGAAGAGATAGAGTGCTTGTTTGGAATCGCTTATTTTTGTCCAAAACGTGTTTATAATTCGTGATTCACGGTATACGAGGTAAGTATGTGAGATGAATCTTTTCTCGGCTTGTGTAATTCGGGCTTATTTTTTAAGCCACCGCGAAAACAAACAAGCTTAGAGAGATCCAAGAAAAAAGGGAGCAGAGAGAAAGTTGGGGAAATAAATAATCAATCTCTTCAATATTCTAAAGTATGCATACAAATGAGCAAACTATCTTGACTCCTCAGGTCCTACACGTCGCTGCTCCAATTCTAATGCTACTTGAATTCAGCTTATCAATTTTCTCCCGCAGATCTCTATTCTACTCAATCTTTTTTTTTTTAAATTTAATCAAGGGTTTCCTCCTCGACATTTAAAAGGCAAAGAATTCTCACATTTCTCAACAAGTGCACTTTTAGAATTCGAACTTATATTCTCCTCTCTTCGGGGGTGGAGTCCCTTACCACATCAACCAACCGCTTGTTGGCTATTGTGCTCTATCTTTTCTACTTCTTTCTATCCATATTAGATTCTCTATGCCTTTCTATTCCTATTCTTCTCCTTGTTATGATTTACATCACAATGTCTTGCTTGATATAGTTTTTGCCCAATTATATTTAGGGTATGTTTAGTCATATGAAATGTAATTTTTCCTAAAAATTACAAAATACTCGTTAATAACATTTCATTAGATTGATTGACTGATAATTATAATTATTATTATACATTGATAAAGATGGTCCATTTTCAATTAATCTATTGCATATACACAGACTTACATGGTGAGCAATAGGATTTTAGGTAGAACAATATATTATGTTTAATTAAAGGATGCAAGTACGAAACCAAAAAAAAATGTAGGGTTAAGGGCAAAAATACCTATAAGCTTTTCTTAAAAGTGCATCCATCACCATAAATTTTTTTTAGATTTAAAAGTAATTATGAACATTAAAAAGGAAGTAAAAGTGAATCTTCCATTAAAATTAATTAATAACTGTTAACTTCAGTGCAAAAGTACCAAAATACCCCAATCCAAAAAAAATGTTAAGGTGCAAAAAAACTCATAAACCTTTTTCAAAAGAGCGTCTGCTAACAAACTTTTTTGGATACAAAAGTAACTATAAACTTTCAAAAACGGGTCAAAAGTGACACTTCCATTAAAACTAACTTGCAGCCATTTACTCCAGTGCAAAAGTACCAAAATACCCCTCTCTAAAAAAAAAGTCTCCCTCTCTGTTCTTGCTACCATCTTCGTGGGTTGTGAGTTCACTCCCTCTGTCAAGCATCACTATCATAGCAGTCGACACTTCTTGGCAGAGAGGAGAGATCGAGACTTTGGAACAGGGAGAAAGAAGAAGAAATCAAAACTTCACCATCAACTATCGCGGTCAGTGTTCACCAACTTTACCGCCGTTGCCATCGACCTTTCTCTCACTTCCTTTGTCGAGCACCACCATCATCATTTTCCTCACCACCATTATTGTTTTCATCTTTTAGTCACACACAGATTCTCGTCTTAGGGTTCTTGTTTGGCAACTTACACAACAAACGGCAAAGCTTCGATGGCGTCCATCTTAAGAAACGTCAAACCCGATGGGTTGCTGCACACCATATGCGACATACTATTTGCCTCCCTATGATGTGCCTCCCAATGGTTATTTTGATACTTTTGCACTGGAGTAAACGGTTGTTAGTTAGTTTTAATGAAAGTGTCACTTTTGCCCCATTTTTTGAAAGTTTATGGTTACTTTTGCACACAAAAAAGTTTATAGTGGTGGACGCACTTTTTAAAAAAATTTATGGGTATTTTTGCATCTTAAACTTTGTTTTAGATAGGGGTATTTTGGTATGACGCTTCATTGGTAATGAAATAAGCAAATTTGAGGGGTGCTTTTGCCGGTGCCTCGTGGTGTTGGCTTTTGTTTGCTTTGCTTGGTGGTGGTGCATTCAAAATGCTAGAAATATGATGCTTTTGGTCCATCAGGAGTGGTCATTGTTCTGTATTATGCTTCCTCTTGTCATGTCTATTTTGCTGGTGTCCATGGGTTTTTCTGCATCCATGGGTTCATCTCATACTTGCTCCTTTGAAACCTCTTTAGGTGTTTTCTTGTCGAAAAAAGGATTGGGACCTCTCATATGGTTCTTTGAACCCCCACCCCTTTATGCCCTTATTGTCATTATTAGTTTTTTTTCTTCCCTATGGTCTCTGGTGCATCAGTGCAACAAGTTTGGCAAAGGCAGTGGCGGCTTTGCCATTCCCCTTAGTCTGAAGATTATAGTTAGGTTTAGTTGTTGTGGTTTACATTTTTTGGGCTTATAGTCCTTTATTTTGTTTGTGTTGTTGTTTTCTTGTTTCTTGTAACAAGTTATTTTTTGTAATGGAAATATCTTTCCCTGACCAAAAAAAAAAAAACAAAGAAAGAAAGAAAGAAAGAAAAGAAAAGAAAACTATGGTTCTTTTTTCACTCTAATTTATATTTAAGCAAATAATATAAAGGTAAATAAATAAACAAATCCATCCATTCCTTCCCATTCTCTATTATCTCCTATTTGTTTCCATTGCCTTATTTTTTTCATAAACCAAAGCTCTTATGGTTTTCTTATTCTTTTAGTTACATCTAATGGGGATTGGATCATAATCAACATTTTTGTTCTCCAATTTTTTTTAGCATCAATGTTTTAATTTTTTTCCCATGTATGGGCTTCATTTTAAAGTTCCCACATAACATGGTGATTTTGCATTTAGAATAGGTCATGGGTGTTTTTTTGGAAAATAACCAATTTTTAATCATATATTCCATGGAGTTTAAGGAATAAATTATATTGCTTCACCTTATAGAAAGCACCATTTATTATGATTTTTATATCCCAAACCCATATAAAGAAGAATAGTTGTGTTAGGCTCTTGCCAACCAATATAAAAATTTGTGATAATGTATGAATATGTTAATGTTGATTATGTTATTTTTAATTAACTCGTGTTCTTCTATTGTTTAACTTTTGCTTTTGTAGGGGTTAACATGTAAATAGGCCATGTTTTGTGATAAAACTAGTTTTTTTTAAATAAAACTAGTTAGACACATGTTTTGCTCATTAGTTGATAAATTCAAGGATTTTTTATATTTTATATACATGTATTAATATTGATTATGAGAGGTGATGTACCTCCCATAAAAAAATACTCCCTCCGATATTTAATATAATATAAGACATATTTATCTAATTTGATTAGATTAAGAAAGTTAGTTAAATTAGTCAATATGACATATATTTTTTAAAACACACTAGTCATATTCCTTAATTCCCTCATTTTCTCTTCTCCTTGATTATTGTTGAGGGAGCATCAATAAATATAAATTAGAAAAAGATGGATAAATATACAAAAAAAAAATCTTATATTTAATATCAAGATCAACTCTTTAAATATGTTATATGTTAACGAGCGGATGGAGTATTGATTACAAGAGTTCCTTTGAGGAATATGATAAAATTAAAATAATACATAGATGATTAGCATGACCCCGACACAAAAAATGACAAGCATAAATTGAGCAAAATGTTGATCACAAAAGATTAACTAAATATCAAATAATAAAGAAACTCGCATAGAAGGCCATTAAGCTTATTCCAATCCCAACCCCCAGAGCCAGTGAGGTAATTGGCTACCCTTGGCTTCTTTAAGAGGTTCATCAATTTCACTCAACGAATACAAACTCAGTTTCTCATGGTGAGGCAACCAGTAATCCTCCCAAAACTTCACTCGGTCTCCATCTCCAAGTTTCCACCCCATACTCTGTGAGGGTCTATTTGGTATGAGGAATTTGGAGGGGAAGGGAGATGTGGGAAAATTTTTATGAGTTGAATTTAAGAAAATTGAAGAAGTGGGGTTATTAAATTTTAATATAGATAATATGTAAGATTAAAAAGTAAGAAAACTTAATTAAAAATTTTATACCCCGCTTTTTTCATTTTTTTAAATTCATCTTAAAAATTTTTTTTCTCTGCCCACTTTCCCTCCCCTCCCCTCATACCAAGCAAGCCAAAGTATCCTGCAAAGCACACTTGATTCCCTTCCAAGTGTGGGACTCCAATGTTTTGCTCTCCACTTTGGGAATAATGTTAGTCCCACATTTATATTTTTTTCATAATAAAACGAGCCCAAAGAGTGTCCTTACGCTTAACTAAACCCCAATCCAACTTCATCAATTTTATGATTATTTTCTAACTTAAAGGTGTGTATAGGTTTGACTCGATTATAATTTACTCCTTTTATTTTAGACTTGATGCAACTTAATCTTTATAGTTTTTAACTTTGTTATATCTCGGTCCTTGAATTTTTAATCATCGCAATTCAGTTCCTATAGTTTTAATCATTTTATAATTTAGCTCCTGACCTTTTTGATATATATGATTTTCTTTTTAAAAATATTGGGATAAAATTATAAAATAATTAAAATTATCGGGATTCAGTTGCAGCAAGTCAAAGTTCACAGACCATATTACAATCAAGTTAAAACTATAGTGATTGGGTTACACTTACCGAATCAAAGTATAGAGATTAAGTTACAACTAAATCAAAAATACAAAAACTAAAAGATTAATTTTATTTTATATAACACTCATTCGGCCCTTAATGTAAGACATATTTAAAAAGTTGATTTTGATCATAAATATAAGATATAACTTTCATATTGGCCAATCATTCCCTTACCCTATGAATGTTTTTTCAACAACAATTAAGGAGGAGAGGGAATGAGGGAATTGAAAAAGACGACTAGGGTGTTTTAAAAATTATATATTTTGTTAACTAATTTAATTAATTAATTTAATCTAATCTAATCAAATTAAATATATATATCTTATATTAAGTATCGTAGCAGTACGAGCGGAACAAGAAATCTATGTCAATATTCAAATGGTCAAAAACAGATGAAAAAGAGTTCGAGTTTTTTTTTTTTTTACCATTCAAAAAAAGTGTTTGAGTAATTTTTTTCCTATGACTGATCTTGATCCAAACCGCTCGGTAACTTATTATCCCACCGCAAAAGCAGTTTCTATAGCAAGCGGATGATGATCCATACATAGTGTAATGTCGTAGCAAGCAATGGCATTTGATTTCGGTAAATATCCACTCGTGAATCGTGATTTGTGACCGCTTCCCGAGGCAACAACGTCGTGTTCCCAGTAATACCATCCCAAAAAGCACACAAGGAGGCCCACTTTTCTCTCTCTATCTTTCCCATGACATCCACTACGCGCCTTAGACGACTCGGGACGGCCGTCGGAGCCGCTGTTGCCACCGCCTACGGTGGCTCGATCCTCCTTCACCCTCCGATCTCTGCCAGTGATCATGGAGGTGGCCCTTCTCAGCTCGCCGTCATTCGGCGGAAGATCCATGACCCCTTAGCCGTCGTTCCCTCCAGAGACGTCCAGCAATCGGCCTTGATCGGTGCCAGTCCGGCCAATCCTCTCGACATACTTGTTATTGGTGGTGGCGCCACTGGTTGCGGTGTGGCACTCGATGCTGTGACCCGAGGACTCCGGGTTGGTCTCGTTGAAAGAGAGGATTTTTCTTCTGGAACTTCCTCCCGCTCCACGAAGCTCATTCATGGAGGTACAGATGTTCAGACGTGTTTTTGTGTATATTGCAGAATCGTAAGCGATAAAAATTTGGTCAACAATTTTTGGTAATGGAATCTCAATTAAATGATTAAATTCAATACCTGCATTTTTTTTCAAACCTCGGTTCCTTGAAATTCGAACGAAATTCAGGCACCTATTTGATTCTGAATCAAGTTGCCTGTGAATTTTCTTTTTCATGAATGCTCATTCTTTTACGTCGATTTTCAGTTGGTTGGTGTTTTTCCATGTGCCGGTCCGATATGTCAATTACATATTTGCATTTTTATATTCATATAATGATCGTCAATGTTGTCCTCCTCCTCCTCGACAGTCATCATTTTGGATGTCTTTTAGTCATATATTTTGTGTGCACGACGAACATTGATTGCATTTTTAAGAAGAAAGTCGTGGTAGAACTACAATCATGGATGAATGATAACTTGTGACATGTAGTTAATAAAACTAAAATCTATAACTGAGGAATACTGGGGGAGTTTGAATGTAAAAGCACAGAAGTCAGAGAAGGTCTGTGGTTCTTGTGAGTTTGAATCAGCTCAACAATTATATAGGCTTATTCACATCTTCACGATGTAGTTATCAAATGTCTGAGAATTTCCTTTACGCATTGACTTTTTCTTCATGTTATGTCAAGAGGGGCTTTCTCCCCTTCTCATTTCAATATTCGTTAGTTGTTCTAATCTTTTAGTGTTTCTGAAACCTATAAGGTGTGCGTTACTTGGAGAAAGCTGTCTTTAATCTTGACTATGGGCAACTGAAGTTAGTATTCCATGCACTTGAGGAGCGTAAACAGGTTATTGCCAATGCACCACACCTATGCAAAGCTTTGCCTTGCATGACACCATGTTTTGACTGGTTTGAGGTAGTGTACTACTGGATGGGATTGAAAATGTACGATTTGGTCGCAGGAGCAAAACTCTTGCATTTATCAAGATATTATTCCGCAACAGAGTCCGCTGAACTCTTCCCTACTCTAGCAAGGGAGGGGGAAAATAGAAGCTTGAGGGGCACAGTAGTTTATTATGATGGGCAGATGAATGATTCAAGACTTAATGTCGGATTGGCTCTTACTGCTGCATTAGCTGGTGCAGCAGTGCTGAATCATGCGGAAGTTATTTCCTTTCTGAAGGATGATGCTGGTGAGCGAATAACTGGTGCACGAATCCGAGACAACCTATCTGGTAACAAGCATCTCTTTTACTTCGAATAATTACTAGGGATTAGGGACATCTGTTATTTATGTTGATATTTTGTCTACCCCGAATTCATTCATAAGATATGAGTGTGTTTGAGAGGAATATTCCTTATTTTAAAGGCACCTGATCACTATATGACATAAGCACACGACTATTCAATTACACCTTAACTTCGAACCTCCCTCCACATGCACATCCTTACCCCAGTAGAAATAAATTATCAGTTGGTGGGACAGAACAATTAGCTTTATTTTATTATTGAATACAGAATAGTAGAACTTTGCATCTCTGCTAATTAAAAGCATTAATTTTTACTTGAATGCTGTTTTGCTTTTGTTTTGTTTTGTTTTATTTTTGCTCAAGGTTCATTTGCTAAGCAAATATGCACTGTTATCAGAGCAATTAATGTGGTATTTCTTGCAAATGGAAAGACAAGTTCTCTGATACATCTATGTTGGGGGCTTGTGGCTCAGGGAGGGTTCTTGGGAAAAATGAATAGTTATTTTTTTTAAGTGGGTCTGTTAGTGTGCTGCGTCTGGAGCCCAGACTGAGCAATCTAAATTTTGTGAGTGTTAATCTCAAAACTAAAATATTTTATTGAATATTGTCAGTTTTGTTTATTTAACATGTATTTCAAATTGTGTAGGCAAAGAGTTTGATACATATGCAAAAGTAATTGTCAATGCGGGTGGTCCATTTTGTGACTCTGTAAGAAAATTAGCTGACAAGGATGCAAGAGCTATGATCCGTCCCAGCAGCGGTGTACATATTGTACTCCCTGATTATTATTCTCCTGAAGGAATGGGCTTAATTGTTCCTAAAACTAAGGATGGCCGTGTTGTTTTCATGCTCCCATGGCTCGGAAGAACTGTGGCTGGAACCACAGATTCCAACACCACCATTACTTTACTTCCAGAACCACATGAAGATGAAATACAATTTATTTTGGATGCCATCTCTGATTACCTTAATGTTAAAGTATGTTATCCCTGTAATACAAAGTTTTTTTAATTTCTTTTGTTCCATTTTTTTTTCTGCCTAATGTTATATTCGGACTCATTGTCTACCAAACATTTTTGGTTAACTATTTTTCCATCATTTTTGGGGGGAAAATGAAAATGTGTCTGATATTCATTGGCTTCTGGGTTGTGAAGTTTAAGTTATGATTACATTCAAGGAAAAAATTTTTAGTGAGGAATCGCTCATTCTAGGAGTCATTCCTTTCTAAACTGTTCTATGCTGTCTGCTTGTGCTTAGACTAAAAAATGCTGGCAAAATTTAGGTAAGACGCACAGATGTTCTTTCTGCTTGGAGTGGAATTCGCCCATTAGCAATGGATCCATCAGCAAAAAATACTGAGAGTATCTCTAGGGATCATGTTGTCTGCGAGGATTATCCCGGTCTGGTTACTATAACTGGTGGAAAGTGGACTACCTATCGCAGGTAAATACTGAATGGGCTGAGTTGACATGTCTTTGTTGAAGGTTTATTTTGACGTGTCTACTTTCTACCTTGGCATTTTGTTAGTTTCATTGATCACTTTGTTGCTCCATTTTGAAAGTATTTTTCCTGATTCCCTTCTTATTTTTCTTTCCTTCTCATACTCTTGTTCTTGCATCTAGCTTTTTTGTTCCCCCCAAATAGTATACTTACTTCAGTATGGTTCAGCATGGCAGAAGATGCAGTTGATGCAGCTATTAAATCAGGAAAGCTGAATGCTCCCAGCGGATGTGTGACTGGCAACCTGCGTCTTGTTGGTGGTGAAGGGTGGGATCCTGCACATTTTACTGTTATTGCGCAACAATATACGCGCATGAAAAGATCACATAATGGTAAAGTTGTTCCTGGAGTAATGGACACTACTGCAGCAAAGCACTTATCTCATGCATATGGAATTATGGCTGAACGTGTGGCTGCTATAGCTCAGGTTGGTTTGTGTTACCGCATATTTGTCTTTAGTTGTATTTGGACAAGAAATTTTGGTTTTTTTGTTGCTTATGTTATGTCAATTCTATTGTGTAGATTTATAAGATCTTGAGCACCGAACATAACCAATTAGATTTCAGCGCCATTGATTTTTTGGGTGTCACCACCAGTTTGATTTAGAAACTGTAGCTATCACCATTGAAACGCTTTCGTTGTGATAAAAACATATTGCTTCCTGCAATGTCTTTTTTGTGCTTGTTCTGTTCTCTTATCATAACCTTGGCCCGCCAAGGTTTAGTTTGAAATTCATTTGATGATTTTTCCAACTTTTGTTGAGTTAGAACTTCATAAATTGGGCAACTGATTTTGCATGAATGGCACCACCTGTTCCTAATAGGGATGGGATCATGGTAAACTGATCTTCTTATCATGTACAAAAGAAGGCATGCGGCATGGCCATTTTCTTTAAAATAGCCTTCTCTTCTGTTTATTGTGCTATATAAAGTAAGCATGTTTTAAATGTATGATGTGGTCAGAAACTCATCTCGCTTGGATTCAATAATAAATATTTTGTTTTTATTGTACTTAATCTTATTTTGTTTCACTTATACCATAGATTTAAAAATTACAACTGTTTCTTGTTGAGGATTGAGCTTCTATCTCTTATATTGATAGCGAACTCTTTTGTAGTTATACTTAATTCATTGTTATTGTGGTGTCTTGAAACCTTGCTACATTTTAGGATAACCTGAAGCGTTTGTGACCACAATCTGAATTAACATTATATAAATTATGAACCTATCACATTATGTGATATAAACTGATTTCAATACTGAGATGTTGTGTGGTAGTTGGTCTGGTTTAGTGGAATTGAAGTTCAAAAGCCATGGGTTTTAATTATGTCATCTTACATAATAAAAATATGGGTTAAGGGGCATTTTTGTCCCAGAAGTTTTCACTGAGGGGGCAATTTTGTCGTGGCCATTATCCCAATTACTTTTCGAAGTCTATGTGTCATCTACTTCATCTATTTTCAAAGTTAGATGTAAAAATTTTAAGGAAAATTTGCATCTTAACAAAAATAACGTGGATGGCATGTGGACTACCAGTTCTGCATATTTGATCAACTAATAGTCAAAATTAACTGAGATAACGGTTAGGGCAAAATTGCTCCATTTTTTAAACTTTTGGAGCAAAATTGCCCTCCGAAAAATTTCCGGGGCAAAAGTGTCCCTTAACCCTAAAAATATCACTTTTATTACAGTGCATCATGCCTTCTTTGAGTTTGGATTAGTTTTATGGTTTCACTTGGTGCCTAATTTTCTCTCTTTCTTGTTTTAATGGTAGAATGAAAATCTTGGTAAGCGACTCGCTCATGGCCACCCATATCTGGAGGCAGAAGTGGCGTACTGTGCACGCCATGAATACTGCGAATCTACTATTGACTTCATTGCAAGAAGGTGTCGTCTTGCTTTCCTTGACACCGATGCCGCAGGACGGGCATTACCTCGTGTTATTGAAATATTGGCTGCTGAACACAGATGGGACAGGTCAAGGCAGAAGGGAGAGCTGAAAAAGGCTAGAGAATTCTTAGAGACCTTCAAGTCCTCAAAAAATGCTCATTTCGATGATGGAAAACACAATTAGTAGGCACTTTCATTACCTACCCCTCAATTATACATAGAAATTTCTTTGATTTCTTTGCCCCTTAATTATTTATATAAATTTCTTTATACATCATCTCCGAGTTGGTCACTTCATGGTTCCATAAGTGACAAACAAGAACATCTGTAATGATTTATCATTTAATAAAATTTCCCGGGTTCAAGAAAGTTTTACCTTGGTTATTCAGGGCCTGATGTAACTTTTTTGTGTTCAGACTTGATACATGTTACGAAATGAAGATAAAGTTTGTTGTGGTGGTATTTGTCAATCATCTTTTTGAAAAAATGTTAGTATTTATTGTGGTTTGTGTGATTGTGTGGTGAGCATGCATGTACATGCGTGTGATTGTTCTCTTGCTACAAAGAATTGTCTGCCATAAATTAAGGAGTCGCCTACGTGAGTTTGATTTGATCCGTGGTTAAGGGTGTTTTTTTTTGGCCCCTATTAGTGGAATTTATTTTATGTGATTTTATGCTTTATAAGGTTAATATGTTTGAGGAGTTTGGTTTTATGAAGTGCGAAAGCGTGTTTATTAAATTGTTCAAAATAGCTTCTTCTCAGATATTACTCTCTCCGGTTCTAATTATAAGATAAAGTTGACTTTTTTGGAGAAATTAAGGAAGCCAATTAAATTACTTTAGAGTATTTTTATTTTTATTTTTTTCTCCAAACTAATTAATTTGACTAATAAACTAATAAATAATCTAAAGATACTAAAAATATAAACACTCTAAAGTAATTTAATTGGCTTCTTTAATTTTTTCAAAAAAGTCAACTTTATCTTATAATTAGGACCGGAGGGAGTACCGTAACACAAATCTCTATACAAGTATGGAAGTGGCTCGGACTTGACTTGCGTCCGCTGCCTGCACTTTTCTCCCAAACTACATCGTTTTGCTGTAGTTTTGGGATAAAATGTTGGGGCTGATCCTTTTTTTTAATTAAATGGTGTCTAGTATTTTGAAGTATTTTTCTGGATTTATCCAGTATTTTAAAATATTTTTTAAATAACATGCAGTATCCTAAAATAATTTTTAGTGCTTTTAACCCCTTAAATTTTTTTTAGTTATACTCGGTCTGTTAGCAGACTGATTGTAATTTTACTTTTAATGTATTTTTTTCGCTCTAAAAATTACTTTAAAATATTTTTTGATGCTGATTTATTGATTTCTACCCACATTAAAATATTTTAAAGTAATTTTTGCAACTGAAAAATACATTAAAGGTAAAATTACAATCAGTCTCTTAACATACTGGATATAACTAAAAAAATATTTTAAGGGGTTAAAAGCACTAAAAATTATTTGAAGATATTGCACGTTACTTAAAAAATATTTTAAGATATTAGATAAGTCCAGAAAAATACTTTAAAATACTATACACCATTTAAAGAAAAAGATTTAGCCTCAACATTTTATCCTAAAACTACACCAAAACGGTATAATTTAGGAGAAATAGGCAGCGGACGCAAGCCAACTCCAAGTGGCTCAACGTGTCCTTCTCAAAGATTCCACAGTCATCTCCGGCTGTGTGAGAGAGAGAGATTGCAATGTTTTTTAGAGAAATATGATTACATGGAAAATTTGTTGAAAAATCTATCGTTGCAAAATTTATAATCGAAGGTACTTAGATTCGGGTTTTTGATGCGTGCAATTTTTCTTCAGCAGTATAACTGTTTTTCAAATGTGTGCTATATTTAGCTGTGTGTAAATATTACTTGCACCGGAGCTCTTAGACAAATTTTAAGTTCCTTTATATAATAAATTTTGCAACAAGGGATCTACAAATAATTAATTAGAAGCTTTAACATATATGACTTTTCTAGAATAATCACTAATATTTTGAAATCACTAATAGCCCGTTTGGTTCAACTCCATTGTATGCCTGCAATGATAATCATGATTGCATTACCAAGAGAAGAGTGTTTGGTTGCTCTTTAGCATGGGTAATGAGGTTTACCATGGTAATGATGATTACTAAAAAATTGGTAATCCTCATTCATACCTCCCTCCTATGAATCCTCATTACCATCACATTGCATAGTCTAAAAAGTCCAATTTACCCTCTAGTTTTCCTTTTCTTTGTTTCGCTTATCTCATTTCACTTGTCGTATCATGTCACAACTGCCACCGCCACAACCTTTTCCTCTTCCACTGCCGTCACCTCTACCTATCGCCGCCGCCGGCCCACCGCCACCGCCGCGCCACCTCCTCCTCCTCCGCCACCCTCACCGCTGCCGCCACCACCACCTCCTCCTCCACCGCCACCCCTGGCCACCGCCACCGCCACCACCTCCTCCTCCTCCTCCTCCGCCGCCACCCCTGGCACCACCACCCCTGCCCACTGCCACCGCCACCACCTCCTCCTCCACCCCGCCGCCCACCACTGCCACCACCACCTCCTCTGCCACCACCCCTGGCACCACTACCCCTGCCCGCCGCCACCACCTCCTCCTCCAACCCCACCGCCACATCCTCCTCCCCTGCCACCCCTATCATTGCCACCGCCACTACCTCCTCCTCCTCCATCCCCGCCGTCGCCGGCTTGTAACTATTTTTTCTACAAAGATTATATTAAGGGGTAAAATAGACTTTGTGTAATATATTAATTTTAAATAATTGTTAAAATATTAACTCATTGCACGTTGCTTAAAAATCAAACCAAACACTACCCCTGTAATTAATATTGCATTGCATTACCATTGTATCGCATTGCACTACATCGTAGGGTGTAATGGGATCGAACCAAACGGGCCCTAAGAAGGATAAATATGTTAAGAGGATGTATTATTTTTGAAAACCAGAGAAGAAATTTTTCCATTAAAAACTTTATTGGTGGGAAAGACCTGAAAATGTAAATTTTATACACAGAATATCTGTATTCTAATTTTTACCTAACAAATGACGGATGTTAAGATAAAGGGAAAAAGATAGAAAAAAACTATTAAAATTGATAAAAGATAAATAAGTATATTAAATTTTAATAATTTTAAAGGGACTGATTTAAAATTTTGAAAGGGTTAAGATTTATTTTCACCCCAAAAATTTTCGCTGAGGAGCGGTGGGTATTCAGAAGCTTTTTTAGAAGAATTTTACACTAAAAGTATACAAAACGTACCAATTTCACCACACCAATTAGAAAAGTTAAATTTGACTATTAGGTTGATTTATTTGGCACACTCAACACAACCATCTCATCATCCATAGCCACGTCACCACCCAGTTGCGAGGAAGAGAGAGGGAGGGAGTGACATGGATGATTACATAGCTATGAATGATGAGGTGGCATTGCTGAGTGTGCCAAATTTGTTAAATGTAACTTTTCTAACGAGTTGGGTGAAATTGGGCTTTTTTATCGGAATATTATAAACAAGAAAATATAATATCAATATACTATAAAATAGAAATTATTTACCGTAATGCTGCACTTAAAATCATTTTTGTGAAGAACGATTTTAAATTTGTGAAATTATTCTTGTAAAGAACGACTTTCAGTTTGACAAAATTTAAAAACCGTTTTTTACGAGAACGGTTTTAGAAATTGTTTTTTGTATGAACGATTTCAAAATGATGTGATGTTTTTTAAATAATTAAAAAATTATTTGTCAGAAATATTCTTCCATACAAAGATTTTTCCGTGTTCCCAGACTCCTCCTCCTTCTCAATGCTAAGTCATGTCAACCACCTCCCCCCATGCAAGTTCGTGAGTAAACAATAAATAAAAGGGCTTTATATTTTGTTCCATTCCTGCATCCTGACTTCTCTCCTCATTTATCTCTATAAGCTTTCTCTCTCTTTCTTACATATTACTCAGTTTTTTCCTCTTCCTCCTTACTTGATTCTTTTGCTTTGATGTTCCATTCTTGGTTATTTGCATCGGTCATCAGTCTTTTTTCTTATTGTTGTTATGAGTAAGTTGTTTCTCTAGTTTTATTTCTTAATTTGGTAGTTTGTAATATGTAATTTGAATTTTATATATGTTGACCTTGATAACAATTATTTTACTATTTTTTATTTTTAGGTGGTCTATGGTTGGTTCAACAACTTGGAAAATCAAAATTGGCATCTCTTATTTTGACTTAAGTATTATCCTATATTATATGGTAATATAGGTCAGTTTTGAGACTTCAAAATTTAAATTTGATCTCTATTTTTAAGCATGTGATTTCATCTATGTGAACCTTGTGTCATGATATTAGCAAATATATCTATTTGTAGGTTTAAAATCTAGGTATATTTATTATTTGTGAATGAAAAATGTCTCTCTAAAAATATTAATAAATAAAATAAATAAATACAGTTTTTTAGCGTGCCAAATTTATGATCATCAATTTTGTATATTTAGATGATAATATATATTAATTTTTAATTAACCAAAAATATAATAATAAATGAAATATATTTTGAAAAACGTTGCCACAAAAAATTATAAATTAAAAAGTAGTGAAAGGTAAATGAAGAATAATATTTTATATTTTATTATAACTATTTGTTGGTGTTATGCATAATGTGGTGAGACAATTATGAATATTTTTTATGATGATTTTTTTAAATGTGATATTCATTATCCCATTTCACTTCTTCTAACCCTACGTAACACGAACCTTATTATATGTCTTTGTTATTATCTTCCCCTTCCAACCCATCCAATGTTGTTCAATCTCAATCATTCACATCAAATTATATGATCATGCATTACTTTCGACCGAATACAATACTTCTATTTTTGAGTATAGTGGGCTGTCAAATGAAGCATTTGTTACTCCTAGACAATCCATTTCTTTAAATGAATCGCCATGGTTTGATTTAAATACTTCAATGACACAAATAAATGAAATGCTTGAATTTCAAGAACTTGACATACAACAACAACAACAACAATGACTACAACGTATGCTGAGGAGACCTAGATGTGGTACAGGAAGTCACTATTTCAATCATATAGACTTAATTATTATCTAGTATTAATTTTTTAATACTTTATTTGATCAATATACTCTTTGTCCTATTTTTGCAATCATTATTAATTACTATTAGTATTATTACTATCATCATCATCATCATCATCATCATCAATCCCTTAGCAATCATTGTTTTTTTAATGTAAATTAATCATTGGGCATATGATGAGGAGAGAGGGAGTTTTTTTTAATGTAAATTAATCATTAGGCAATGATGATTAGAGAGGGAGTCAGGAAAGAGAAAATACATTGAAATCATTCTTCAGGTGATGAAGTTTAGAAATGGTTCACCTGAAGAACGATTTTCATTTGCATAGAAATTCACACCGATGCTGTGTTATTGAAGAAGTCGTTCTTCAGGTAAACGATTTCTAAAATTCATCACCTAAAAACTGATTTTTAATATAGCATTTTGGTAAATATTTTTCACCGTGTAGTATATTGGTATATAAGTTTTACTGCTTGAGTATATTAGTAAAAAAGCTGTGAAATTGCTATGTTTTTTACACTTTTGGGGCAAAAACACTCTTTAAAATCATGATGCTCCCCCTCCCTCGGGTACTGTTGATGACTTGTTTTGTTGGCGCAATGCTCCTGATGGTATCTTCAGCGTGAAATCTGCCTACGAGGGTATCTACCATCAGCAGCCCCCTCCTTCACCAACCTCCCTGGCGGCAACTCTGGCACTGGGATGTTCCTGAAAGAATCAAACTCTTTATGTGGCAGGTTTTCCATGAGAAACTCCCGACAAATGAGATTAGAGCGAGATACAACCCGAGTGCCCTAAACACTTGCCCTTTTCAGTGTGAGAGTGAAGAAACCATCCTTCATGTTCTGAGAGACTGTGAGCAGGCCCAGAGAGTATGGTTTTCTTTAACTAACCATTTATATTATACTATGTTTGCTTCTGGTAATTTGCAGGATTGGCTCACACGGAACTCACAGCATTCCCTTGGAAACAAGAGAATGGTTAGATGGACTTGGCAAAAAGTATTTTTAGTACCACATGCTGGCTCTTCTGGAAAAACCGGTGCTGTCAGGCATTCGAAGGTAAAGCTGATAAACCACTGCAGCTTGTTCATAGATGCATTTTTCATCTCTCAGAATCGGTAAAGGCTGGCCGCTTCCATCACCAGCTCTTTCAAGTTCCGGAGAGAGGCCTTCTTAACTGGCTTCCCCCGGAGGAGGGTTATATTAGAATTGACGTAAATGGTTCGACTGCTAGCGATGGTCTATCAGCCTGTGGAGGAGTCATCCGCGATCACCAAGGTAACTGGGTGCGTGGATTTCAACAGAAGTTAGGACTCTCTTTCCTAACTGCTGCCGAAATCCACGCGATCCATAGAGGGCTCCACCTTTGCAAGCAGTTGGGTTTCAAGAAAATCAGACTGTTCACAGACTTACTTCAGGCTATCCACTTACTGTCAACACATTGTGAGATAGATCACCCTTTGCACGATGCCATCTTTGATACCAAATCCCTAATTTATGCAGACTGGGACTTGAAGATTTTCCATACACATAGGGAGAATACTCGCTGTGCAGATTACCTTGCACGATCGGCTCGCTATAACGCCCAGAGTTATACCGAATTACACTCACCGCCGGTGGAATGTATCAGTTTTTTTGTGTTAGAGCGTGGTTTGCAGCCATAAGAACAATCTTTGGGGCCTTGCCCTTGATCTTGTAACTTTTCAAGCTTTGCTTGCCTTTGTATCTCAAAAAAAAAAAAAAACTTTCGAATACCTATCGCTCGTCAACGAAAACTTTTAGGGTAAAAGTGGACCTTAACCTATTTTGAAATGTTGCAAAATTTGAGAAATTACCTAATTACCCTTATTTTTAAAAAAACAAAAAATCCTCAACCTCCTTTCTGGCTGCCGGAGGTTTGGCACCGGTGACCGACAGCGGCGGCCATTACTGGAGCTTCGATGACCTTGCCAGTGACCGGCCGTCGGAGCTCTGGTGACGATTGGTGTTCTCTAACATATATTTTTTGAATTTATCAAGCAAAAGTTGTCAATATCAATATGGATACCTGAGTTGTTAATAGTGATTTTAAAATTATAAATGGGGTATTTGTTGAATATAACTCAAATATCTATATTACCAATTTTAGCATGAGAAATTCCAAAAAAAAGAAATATTAGCTGCCACAGTTCTAGTGAAATTTATTAGGAAATATTTAACAAATACCCCCACTATTAACAACTAAAATATAAATATTGATGATTTTTTCCTAAGACTTTAAAAGAAATATATTAGGCCATTGCTTATAACTTTAATATTGCTATTAATAATTCAAGTATCTATACTAACAACTTTTACTTGATAAATTCAAAAAAAAATATATTAGGCCACCAGCAAGGTCACTGGAGCTTTGATGACAGTCGCCACCGCCACCTGTCACCATTGTCGGAGCTTCGGTTGCAGGTAAGGGGGTTGAGGGTTTTTTATTAAAAAAAATTAGGGATAATTAGATAATTTCTCAAATTTTGTAACATTTCAAAATTTTAAAATAGTACCTTTAGAATTATTAAAATTTAACATATTTATCTTTTTTTAATTAATTTTGATGATATTTTTCTAGCTATTGATATTAGAAGGCCCATCTTTCTCCGAATACACATGAAAGCTCAGCCCATTTGGTTCACATCTCTGTTTGCTTCCTTCTGCATTGTCATCCTCAACGGCTCAACCAAAAATGGCTTCTTCAGCACTGGCAACATCAATGGCTGCACTATCATCCCTCTCTTTCACCTATCTGGCCAAACCATTCCTCACGCACAGTCCATCGTTTCGCACGCTTCATCGTCTCACTTGCTCTTTCTCTACTTCTTCTTCTCCGTCTTCCTTAGAATTCAACATCTCCTTCGCACCCCCTAAACCCAAGCCCAAGCTTGAACCCCAGTCCGCTGAGGCAGAACCAATTCCTGATGACGATGATGCGTCCGGTGAAGCCGGGCAGCTCTTTATCCCCTGGATTGTTCGTGGTGAGGATGGCAACCTCAAGCTCCAAGCTCATCCTCCGGCGAGTCTTCTTCAGGCCGTGGCCAATTCTGAAACTGGTACTAAGAAGAAGAAGCAGAAAGCTGAAAAGAGTACTGTGGAGCCGAAGCATTCCAAAGCTGCCCGAAGGTTCTATAACGAGAATTTCAGAGACTCGGGAATGCGGTTAAGTAAGGTTCTTGCCGCTGCCGGAGGTAATTTCGTTGTCATTGTTTGTTACAGATGGATTTGTGAAGATTAATTCAACTTCGATAATTCGACCGTTGCCCTCTGTAATGGTATCTCTAATCACGTGTTTATTATCTCTACCGAGTCCTTTACCATATTTTGGTAAGGCATTTCGAACTAAAGCCTTCATGTGGCGGAAAAAACCATCTGTTTTAAAACCTCAGCATTCTGTTTTAACTAAGGACGCCACAACCCAGAAAAAAATTTACGTCTCGCTGAAGAATTTTGTGGTCCTTTTGCCTCCTAAAAACTGTAAACTTGATAGTTAGAAATGCTGGGAGATCGGCTGGGTAACAAAACAACCTATTCCAAATCGGCCAAGTCACTTCACGTTGCAATTTGATTTTGATCTTCTGAAACACATCACACAAATACCATGTGATGAAGCGTAAATTGGTTTTTGAGTCTAAAGCTTTCACTTGCATTAATTCTTTAAGTACTGCTGTTCAAACAAGAACTTTTGGTTTAAAAGGGGTCTTGACTTTCCAGAAAAGGATCTGTCAAAGCTTGTATATACTGTTTGGAGCATCATGAAGGTTCCAGGTGTGTCAGAGGTGATTATATCTCAATTAGATAGTACGTAGGTCACAAGATCCTTTACCACAATTCTCTTGGATCACTGGAAGTAAGGGCGACGAAATGAAGGCATAGATTTAAAGGGAAGTACGAGAGAACATAGATGAACAAGAGTTTGATCCCATTGATTTTGATCTTAAGTTAGAATAGTGCATTCAGTAATTACAAAACAGGGAATGTTGGACAGTCATTGAGTCGCTAGAATGCTCAAAGGTTTGTTTGAAGGCATATGTGGCTGTTTGTCTTACACTTGTCAGGTTATCTTTTTGTTTACAGTTGCATCCCGAAGGAATAGCGAGGAGCTTATATTTGAAGGCAAGGTTACTGTTAATGGCTCTGTGTGTAATACTCCTCAGGTTTGTTTCCTCTACGTCAACTATCAGGGGTTCCTCAAAATTTGGGAAGGAGAGAAGAAATGATTCATCAATATATTTTATTTGTTGTTTTCATAACAGCATTGTGGCAAAAGCTATTCTTAGTATTTGCTTTTATTATGTTTCACGTCATATTCAATTATTTATAGTGGTTTTATAGCATTTCTTTTCAAATGCAGACTAAAGTTGACCCTGCAAAGGATGTTATCTATGTCAATGGGAACCGCCTTCCTAAGAAGCAGCCCCCAAAGATGTATTTTGCCTTGAACAAGCCAAAAGGGTATGTTGCTTGAGGATCCTTGTTTGGCTGAATTTGTAATTTTGGTCCATGTTATACTCTCCTACATTGTGACACTATTGTGCTTTGACAGGTATATTTGCTCATCTGGGGAGAAGGAGTCTAAATCTGTAATAAGTCTATTTGATGATTATTTGAAGAATTGGGTATGTGCAAATTATGAGTTTTATTAGTACTTGGAGGTGCCGGTTTTGGGCATTATGATTAGACTCATTATATTTATGAATTCTAATTGGCCATCAAATATGGGGGCCTGCGGTTTCTCCTTTTGTTGTTCTAAGCATCCCTAATATTGAAAATAAAATTAATCATTTCCAGAGTAAAAGAAATCCTGGAGTACCCAGACCAAGGCTATTTACTGTGGGGCGGCTTGATGTTGCTACTACTGGGTTAATTATTGTGACCAATGATGGTATGTAACGTAACTAGATAGCCTAAGTTCATTTTAGTTCTGGTCATAAATCAAATCTAAACTTCAACTGTTTCCATCTAAGTGCATATACATTGCTGCTTATTTGCAGGTGATTTTGCTCAAAGACTTTCACTCCCATCATCTAATTTATCAAAGGAGTGAGTGCCTGCTCCCAGGGTTTGGTCCTTGTATCATTTTGTTTTCTTTGTATTTTAATTCCATGATTGAAGAAGCTCTTCATTCCTTTCTCTCTAATATAGTCACATTTTGTCATGCCAGATACATTGCCACCATTGATGGCGCAGTTCATAAGCGGCACCTAAAAACCATAAGTGAGGGAACAACCATTGAGGGCCTTCATTGTGTACCTGATGTTGTGGAGTTGCTTCCACACCAGCCAGATGCACCTAGAGCTCGTCTTCGCATTGTGGTATGTTTATTTTTCCTCTTTTCTTGGTTTTTGTTTCTGATCACTAAATCATTTTTGATGCTGACATAGTTTAAAATATAATTTGCTGACTGTATTTGAAACTTCGATATTTATTGGCCTCAACTATTCTTGTTGTGGCTGACAGTGACCCATGAATGATTTCAGCATCTCTTCTTGAAACATTTGTAAGATGGAAGTCCAAAATTGATGCCTGAACCTATTAATAGCAAATCCTTTTTCTTCTTGTTCTTGTATTCCTTGCTCATTGTTATGCCAAACACTCAATATAACTATAAGACCTCTTAAGCAGTGCTGAAGAATTCGTTTTGGGCTTTTGGCCGTCAATGACAAGTTGTGTGTATATACATGTATGTATGTATATTGCTTAGGATTTATGGTTAGACTTAATTGATAAAACAGGAGACTGAGATCCTCATTATTCAAGATGGTTTCACTGGGATCTGTTGGTTTAGTTTGCCCTGTTTGCTCGTTGAAGCATGTTACTTTTATGAAGATGAAGAAAGTTGAACCTAAATCTTCTGCTTCCTTGTTTGGATTTTTGTAGGTTCATGACGGGAGAAAACATGAAGTTCGTGAACTTGTGAAGAGTGCTGGACTTGAGGTTAGCTTTAAATGATAATATATGATCCAATTGAATTCTCAAACGCATGGGTTATATGCACATTGACGATTGGCAAATATATGATCTTAATAATTGTTGAAACAAAATGCATCCAACACTTTAGTCCAATTTTTTTTTTTAAAAACTAAAATACCCTTTATTTATTTATTTTTTTAGTTAAAGATGTACTTAGGTTTATAGAGAAATTTTAGTCAGATTTAAGTGTAGAATTATTTCTGATTTTTTAGGATAATTTTGTATAGTTTGACAATAAAGAAGAGGTATCTGTAACATGTATAAAATTCAGAAGTTTATGTAAGAACTCTTGCTCCTTTTCTTTGGGGATATGACCAATTTTCCCTACTTATTTAGTTATTTTCCTATTTCTGTTTCCTGTTCCAGGTTCATTCATTAAAGCGAGTACGCATTGGGGGTTTTAAACTTCCATCAGATCTCGGGTAATAATCACATTTTAAACTTCAGTTCTCAACCAAACCCTTCTTTAGTATACAATAGCGGAAAAAAATTGGGGAAAACCCATTGAAAAATTTATCGATGAGAAGGACTAAAATCAGAGTACCAGCCTCCTCTTGTGGCAGGTGGTGGTGGATGAGAGAAATTAGGTTGTGTCTGTTTTCAGACAGTCTTCTGTATTAATCTTCGTCTAGATTAATGATATCCAGTTTTAAGTAAAAAAAAATAAAATAAAAATCAGAGTACCAGTACTTTGTTTACAAAATTTGCCAGGTACCGGTACTTCCCGTGCATAAAAATTTATCAAGTCTTCTCACCATTAAAATTTTCAACGGGGGACTTTTCTCCAATTTTCCATCCATAGTGGTATGCAACTGCCATCTGAATCAATTTTCCTTGCTTGTGTTTTCAGTATAGGGAAGCACATCGAACTAAAACCCACAGATCTGAAGGCATTGGGGTGAAAGAGCATAAATGGTTGCTCCTTAATTGCTATGGCTAAAACCATTACTTCAACAGGTTGGTTCAGCGAAAGTCAGCTCTGAAGCTAATATTTTCAAGAGTTAGCTGATTATTATTTGAGTTGTTGAGGTATAAATCCCAGTGGCTTTCTGGAAACTATTTTGGGAATAGGACTGAGCAAACTGCTTCCCTCTGAAGTGTTTGATATCTCACACTGTGCTGCTGATGGGATGCTCTTAGCCTCTTACAACAGGGATATCTATCAAGAAGAGATTGGAGAAAATTTTGGGCTGATAAATGATATGGCCTATTTGTAAATTTGAATTCATGGGGATGATGTTAATTTACTGAAGATACCACAAATTATGAGCTTAGTGGTTGTATACATAATGCTTAACCCAGAACTTTAGCATTTGAATGTTGGGAACTGTAGTGATAGCATCACAAATTATTCTTGTACATCGTGGCCTTTGAATAAATGAAAAGAAAATTTTGATATTATGCAACGGTCAATTATGAATTTATGGTTAATTGGTCTAATAATTATGATTAAAATAAATTAGAGGATCAAAATATACAATTAACAACTTCAAAATATTTTTAATTTGAAACATTAAAAATAAAAATATTAAAATAAATAAGTTTTATTTGAATATTCTATTAATAAAAAATTTAAATTGCAGCATTAAAATAAATATTTTTTTTTTTCAGTTTTGAAATAGATAATTTTTATTTGATCAAAGGAAATTAATACCCTTTGAAGCTTAGACGGCTAGGCAACAAATGCTTTCCCGCCTTCCATCTTAAGCTCATTCACAATTTTTCTATAGGCTACATTTTATTAGCAACCTATTACATCTAATTTTTAGCAAGTAACAAACTTTCGTTGGAAAAAAAAAACAGGCAAGTAACAAACTTTTCCTTTGAAATCTACAACTACTTGGAAGAGAAGGAGCTTGGAAAATGGAGTGTAACAACTCCTGAATTAAGATGTAGTAATTCTGAATCACAAGGTCCCCGGAGGCCGGAGCACACGCTAGTTTGTGGAATAACGTTAACAGATTCTGAAAGCCGACTCTTTGTATCAAATGATTGGCGAATCCAAGATGCTTCAGGTTTACTCTGCATCCCCACCCAAAGTTCCTTCTCACCCACAAATTCCAGAAATTCTCAAAACCAATCTTCTCAGAAACTTCAATTCGCCATTTGAGCTCAAACAAGTTCACGCCCTTCTCATTAAAACCCACACTCCTCTCTCTTCTCTCCCTCTCACTCGCGTCGGCCTCGTTTGTGCCCTCAATCCCAGTTTTGCTTACGCCCAACGGATTTTCCAAACCCTCGAAAAGCCAGAAATTGTTGTGTGGAATTCGTGCCTCAAGATCTTCGCTGAAGGAGATTCGCCCCAAGACGCCATCTTCCTTTTCTATCGCCTGCGTCACGTCGATGTTCTACCTGATGATTTCACGTTTTCATTTGTTCTCAAGGCTTGTGCGAACTTGTTGGACGTTTTCAATTGCAGAATCGTTCATGGTTATGTGGAGAAACTTGGTCTTCAGAGTAATTTGATTCTACAGAACATGATTGTTTATCTTTACGCTTTGTGCGGCGCTATGAGTGATGCTCGGCTTCTGTTTGTGAAAATGCCTCGAAAAGATGTTGTTACTTATAACATAATGATAAGCCAATGGATCAAGGCAGGGAATCTTAACATGGCCTATGATTTGTTTTCTAAAATGTCTGAGAGAAATGTAAGATCATGGACATCGATGATTTCTGGGTTTGTCCAATGTGGGAGATCAAAGGAAGCAATTCGTTTATTCTTGGAGATGGAGAGTGAAGGTCAGAGGCCAAATGAAGTGACAGTAGTGGCTGTTCTTTCAGCTTGTGCTGATTTGGGCGCATTGGATCTTGGCAAAAGAGTCCATGAATACTCAAATGAAAGCGGTTTTCATGAAAATCTCCATATTTCCAACACTCTGATTGATATGTACGTGAAATGTGGGTGCTTGGAGGACAGTTACAGAGTTTTTGAAGCCATGCGAGAAAGAACTATTGTGTCATGGTCAGCTATGATTGCTGGGTTTGCAATGCACGGAGAAGGAGAGAAAGCTTTGGAACTATACGATGAAATGATTAGATCAGGAATGCAACCCAATGATGTAACTTTTGTTGCACTACTTCATGCTTGTAGTCACATGGGATTAGTAGACAAAGGTCGTGAGTTTTTTACCATGATGACTAGGGATTATGTGATAGAACCTAAAATTGAGCATTTTGGTTGTATGGTTGATTTGTTTAGTCGTGCTGGCCTACTGAAAGAGGCTCATGAGTTCATTGTGAACATGCCAATGACACCCAATGGGGTCATTTGGGGTGCTCTGCTTGGAGGATGCAGAGTTCATAAGAACATTGAATTGGCTGAGGAGGCTATTAGACACATTTCTGAATTGGACCCACTTAATGATGGGTATTATGTTGTTTTGTCGAATGTTTATGCCGAAGCCAGACAATGGGAAAAAGTGGCGAGAATCAGGAAGATGATGAAACATCAGGGCGTGAAGAAAACTCCGGGATGGAGTTCAGTCACCATTAATGGGGCTGTTCATGAGTTTGTAGCCGGAGACGAGAGTCATCCTCAAGCTGAAGAGATATTTGGAATGTGGGAAAAGTTACTTGTTAAGGTGAAGCTAAAGGGATACGTACCAAATACCTCAGTTGTTCTTCTTGATGTGGAAGATAAAGAGAAGGAGAAATTTCTTTTTCGCCATAGTGAAAAAATGGCTCTTGTTTTCGGGTTGATGAAATTGCCACCTGGCATGTCAATTAGGATAATGAAGAACCTTCGGATGTGTGAGGATTGTCATGCTGCTTTCAAACTAATATCAGCAATTGAGAATCGAGATATTGTGGTGCGTGATCGTAATAGATTTCATTGTTTCCAAAATGGGGCTTGTACGTGCAGGGATTACTGGTAGTTAAAGCACCACTTTAAAGTGAACTTTAAAGTGAAGTATCCATGTAAGAAAGTTGAAGACATATTTAATCCTTCGCTCCAAGGGTTTGTAATATGCCCTACAATTTTTGTTACTCCATAGGAACCCCAAAAAAATTGTTTAGAGGTTATGTAAAAGAATCGACAGGGATGGTCTGCACTCAGTTCTTGTTTTAGTAATGCTCTTCTGCAATGAGATCCTTTCATCATTCATATAGAGACACAAAAATCAATTTTTGGCCCGCTCCCTAGTGATGGTTTGGACACGTACGAGAAAAATCATTGGATGCACATGTAAGGGAATAAATCAAGCAATATAAAGTTCTTTAACAAGAGATAGAAGACAACCTAAGAGAACACTAGATAAAGTTATTAAGCGAAGCCTTTTAATGAATAATTTATTTACAAATTTAGTTATTGATAGAGTTAAAAGCCATATCATATGACCTACGTTGTCGGCTCAATCTAATATAGTGAGATAAATTTGCAGTTGTCGGCATAGTCCCAATTATGAGTCCGCAACTATCAAATTATGTTCGTTTTTAGAATATCATTGTCAAAGACGTTCTTAAACTTTGGATGAACCTAAGTAGATAAACAAATGACCCAAGTTTATTGAGAAATGCCATCTTATATATCATAGCAATTCATACGCATATCATTTGAACCAGATATTGACTACATTCTCCTTAAACATAGTCCAAGTAGTTACAGGAAGGAAGTAGTTAGCTAGAACATGAAGAGATGCTCAACCCAAAAAGAAATCAGAGGCATCAAAAATTGACATTTCTCATTAAAATTACATACATTACAATCAAATGATGGAAAACAATGGAACAACTATCATCAAGAACAAAAACATGGTCAACTCTTAAATAGTGGGAGGCGATATCGACTTGTGGCTTCAAAGGGACAAAATTGACATATACACTCACATGGCATCAGACTGAGAGATAGGATCAGAAATTCATTTGATGCCAGAACCTATCAAGTCCCAAAACAAACTCTGGAATATAAACAGATGAATGCATATACTACGGTGATAAAATTTCGGATACACGATATTGTGCATCAGGTGGAATCTCCCTCCCTGGGACCTGGACCTTTAAAAGGTTACCATACCTGTAGAAACAATGTCACATAATTGAAGTCAGATCCATAAGCGAAAACAAGGGGGCCAGAAAAAAAATGACACAAGAACAACTACAGTTAGCGTCAACTTACTCGATGGCTGTAAACAAGTCCCTATGTTCTTTAATGAAGGCAAGCAATGCCTGCAACAGGTAAATTAATAATTAATGAAATGAGATGGCATAATGAGAATTGCTACAACATGAAGCCAATAGTACAGTGGACTTGCCTCAACTGGCATGTTTAATAGTTCATAGTAGGTGCGGACTCTATCCAATCTCTGCTGAACAACTTCACTACTAATTGATGGTATAGCTGACAGTGCCTGTAACCACAATATCCCATATTGCATATGAGAAGGCTGTCAACAATAATCAGATTAAGGAAAACCCCAACAATTAGCATCCTTTCAAGTGGTTATTGACTTCATCAATTGAATTGATCTATTTTTCAAATAAATTTAACTTGCCCACAACCTGGCTATCATCAATAGTGTGAATGAAACACATATTACATAGAAAAATGACTAGGCAGCTTGAGATTAGCCATGCAGATAAAGTTTCCCAAAGAATCACTGCATTACATCATATAGTGTAAAACTTCAATCTCAAAGAACCTAAAGTTTCCATAAATAATGGGTAATTCCAGATTTCTAAAGAAACAAGGATATCAAGCTTAAACAGAAATTTTAATATTCTAGACACCTCAAACTATGTTCCTACTTTTGGGTACAATAAGCCTTATCCCACTAACGAAGGTTGGCTACATAAATTCCTTTGTCTCACCTCCTGGTGTTCTAACACTAGTAGTTGTCCCCTCATACATATCCTTTTATAGCTTTGATATGTGTTTTATCATTGATTGACATGGCTATCGTTTACATGTCCAAAATCTAGTTAAATGAGCATAACCAAAAAAAAAAAAAAATTAAGAGTTCAACAGCCAGGTAATTTTGGAAAGAATTACTTCTATCACTAGGTCAGCACCCCGGAGAAACAGAACACACGCACACCCATGGTAAGCTGAGCCCCTAAACTTCTCTGTTTTAATATACAGGAGCGTCTAAGATAATTAAGAGAAAATAAAGGGACACAAGTCACCTGCTCCAGAGCAATAGAGTCTCGACATATTTGCTGAACCCCAAAAAGGTTAATAGACTTCATATCTGTCATAGCCTAATAAATGCATCCTCTCATTAGCAGTGCAGAAAATGGAAACAATCCAAAGGATTTAACTGACAATACATCCAAAAATATAGAAATGCAAAACTCTGACATAAAAACTATTGTAGAAAAACACTCATCTGTACCTTGAGGAATGCATTCGCTGCAATACAACAAATTCCACCAAATATGTAATTCCGCTTTGCGTTTGAGACAAAAGGAGCCATTTTCTCATCTCGTTGTGTTATCTGAGGATACCATAAATAAGATAAATTGGTTTGAGTTTTGTAACCATGAAATATCTTTGGATCAACTAAACTTTCTAAGACTGATCAGCACGCTGCACTTAATGTCATGTCCAATAGTTTACATTGTTAACCGCATTCAATACATAAATAATCTTAGAGATCAAGTCATTTCAGTGATTTGGTTTTGTTTTGGTACCAGGGTTTATTTTATATTTCAGTTTGCCCTAAATCAGAACTGCTTAGAAGTTTTTAGAGATTTAAATGTAGCAAAATTTAAGAGCTTCTATAAGTGCTAACTTAGTGAACTTTAATCAGGATTGTCAGAACCGGACTGGCCAGTCAAAATCAGCCTATGGTTCAGTTTGGACATCTACCAGAACCAAGGGGAAAGTGAACTGGTCAAGAACCAGTGAAAACCAGTCAAAACCGGTTTTTCTTTTTAAAAAAATCTATGGGCCAAAACTTGTTATTTTGGGTTTTTGGTTTATTTTACTCAGTGTTATATATATTTGATGATTTATTGGCAGTTCTGGTTAATCATGGAAGCTTGTACTAGTTTAGTTGGACAATTAATCGGGCATATTTGAAGATTTTTGTGATCTGTAGTAGATACAGTAATTAAATCGAGCATGTATGAAATTTTGTTAGTTTGACACGTATGAGACTTTTGGCCGAAAAAACAGACATGTATGAGACTGACATGAGCAAATATTACAGGACATATTTGGGCATGCATGACAATATATGAAAAAAATATTGTCTACGATATTTTTTTCCCATTTGAGACCAGTCCAACCACGGTTTAGTGAACTAGTGCCCAACTGGTTCAGTGCACAGTCTGGTTCCAACAACATTGACTTTCATTGTTTACCAGGGATGATGACATCTTGGTTAAAGAATAAAAAATAGTTTCATCAAGGGATTGATTATTATTATTATTTCAATTCAAGCTAGTTATATTTGGTTGCATTTACAGGTTTGCAATTGTGAAAGAAATAGGAGTCCGGTTAACTTCTAATAGATGGACAGTTCAAAATACAAGCCAATCAGAGTTAATGCTGGTATGGGACAGCATGTATCTTATGACTCATTTTAATTGGATATTAAAATTATAGATGTTTGTGTCTAATTTCCTTAAAGATGACCAGTTAAACAGGCAGATTTCTCCATAGGAAGCCTGTTGCATTGAAAACTCTCCTTAGACACCAATGATAATTGGGACAGTAGAGAACGAAACAAGTTCACTGCAAGAATTTAATTCAATTTTGATTTTGGGGAATGCAAAAAACAGAAATCGGAAATAGGCAATTAAATGAGTAGATGAACATCTGCAAATCATCAGCTACTTCTAGTATTGACTATTGGGCAATAGTCGACAGTCGAAGGCTTATGTGATTATCCCCTTAAACGACTTACACATACTAGGAGCACAAACCCATTAAAATTCCAAGTAGAAGCAGATGATATAAAGGCACACCTGTGCTGTGAGTGAAATGATGAAGTCATCTGGTTCTTCAGCATCTTGGTCATCCAAGTATTCTCTATTTGTCATTCCCTGTTCCCATTTGTGAGACTCAGTTCAATTGGAGACAATTAGAGACAATCAAATCAAAAGATACCAACCTGCAAATGAAATATTGTTTCCATCTGCATCTCTACACGTAAAACCTTAAGACAATCAATAGCCAATTTCCTATACTCTTGAGCAAATGATGCCAAATTCTTTGAGTTGTCTGTTTGAGCGGGATTGCCTTTTCCATTCACTTGATTTGGTGCTCTTTGTGTAGCCTGCCCAAGCCTGCAAATTCCACAAGGATCCAATGTACCATTAAAAACAATGCCACATGGCTTAAAAGAGGAATGCCTGTGAGTATCTGATACCGTGAATTGATACTACAGCACTTTAAGAATGTTAAGAAATGCTAACAAAAGAAAATCACATCCATACCATGTAGCATCAATAGAATTTCATAGACATATTTGACCTAAAGCCACCAGCCGCCCCCCCAAAAAAACAAAAACCGGACACCACACAAAAAAATCTATTTTAGGTCTGTTTGAACTTTTTTCCACCCGAACAAATAACATTAATCAAACAACCCTTAACAAATCATCAGAAGTTGCAGAACAGACACAACCCCCCCCCCCCCAAAAAAAAGAAAAGAACGAGTAAACAATCTACCCCACAAACTCAGTCCAACAGGTAGAGACAAAAAACAACTATTTTCAAAATGATGATTGGATCTTAAATACTTATGTATAAGGCCCCTGTATGATTTCGTTCAAGTTCAAACTTGAAATTAAACTCCTCAGTTCCTCTTGGTAAAGCATAAGATATGCACACAGTTACCATGAATTTCCTACTAGCCCATGTAAGCTTCCTTTGAACAAAACAGAAAATTGCTGTCAGGATTGCAGAGGATAGTAAACTCACCTTTCAATAGAGTCTGCAACATACTCCAATGAATCACTAAGAGATGCCAATAAAATAAGTTTGTTATCATCATGGATTAGATTTTCCTGAAGCAAAGAGACTGTCAGCAAAGTTTCTTTTGTCTTGGTAATAGAAGTTTCTCCATAACAGCAAAAGAACAGAGAGACCGATTTTTAGATAAGAAAATAAGATCAACAAACAATGCTGATATTACATTTCCGATCACTTCCATGCAAAAGGAAACACAGAATGGAATCTGGCAGCTAATTGACTTGTATTTGCACCCTTGGAGTCAAAGAAATATGACTATTCAGCCAAAATACACGTATTATCAGAGCATTCCTATAGATCACTTTTGTTCTATCTAATTCAGCCAAAAGAGGGGCCTCACTGCCAAGACACATTAAGTCTAGGGTGGCTGCCTCCACAATCACCAGTCATTTCTCACCACCTCTCATCCTCCACCACATTCTCTGCCGTCCTCTTTTTCTAATAGTCCACCCTATTGTCATTGCAGGCCATATGCTCAAAGGAGACAATTATTTACCATCCACAATTATTGCCAAGTGCTGTGTTGTTCATTAAGGGGAGATGAAAATAGAGGCAGCGTGTACATTAGGGAATAATCCATCCTAAAGAGCTGGGGAGCAGACTAAGTTTGGCTGTAACCAAGGCTTGGCAAGTTGACAAAGGCTATTAGAGGCGATGGTTATAACCAAGGAAAGTCTAATCACACTCTATTTAACAAGTAATCGCCTAAAGATAAAATTTCTGTTTTGATTGTCCATCTGGATGCTATGATAGTGACTCATGATTTTAGAAGAAATAGTGGCTAAAATGATCTCTGGAAAATTAGTTTGGAATTAAGTTGCTAGACCTGAAGTATTTCCTACGTATGGAACTTACCAGTTCAAAAATTGGAATTGTGATCACATAGAAAATATACCCTGAATCTACTGGAAGAGACTAGCATGCTGGCTTGTAAGTCAGTAGAGACTCCAACTGAACCTGTGTATAAGACATGGTTCAAAGAAGATAATCCGCTTGAGGACACTAACAGATACCAAATACATGTAAGGAAACTGATGAACATGGGCCATTGTTTACTTATTATAGGAGGAAGCCCAATGACTAGGTATTGTGGTGCGGAACATGTGAGGGCAATAGTGGAAATTACTTGTGACAGTTAGAGGCTCGAGAGGTTTATATGTGAAGAAGTCTGTTAGTAGGAGGCATGGAAAGTATTGAGTGATTGTGAGGAGAGTGAAGTGCCTCTCGAATGCACCAGTGTGTATCTCTATCTTTTTCTTTTGCTTTCACCTTTGTGTTTCTCCATTAGAGCCATACTCTGTGGAGCTATTTTCATTCTGAATACAACTATATCAGAGGTCTTTCTCATCAAAGGTATCAGAGCACTCAATTCTGGGCATGGTCAACACATGAATGGACGCGAGAGTGGATCTGTGGATGGACATGATTCCAGGATAGCAATCACAGAGCAGCACATCGATCATCGGAGTAACGACATGGCTTCAGTCAAACACGACCTCAACGCTGAAATCCTTGATGACAGATTTTGTTGCAAAATTCTGAGAGGGAAAATCATCACCAGAAAAGAGACAAACAACGGAAGTATCCTCAACCAAACCACTTACCAAGACCGTCACTTGCAAATTGGCGAAGATAGAACAACCCAACAACGACGTTCCTGTAGTGTTGGTTTATAGCAATCTTGAGATTCCTCTGCTTTCAAGAGATAACCCTTTGGGATGGATTTTCCAAGCTGAATGATATTTCAAGGTCAATCGGGTTGTCCATGCTGACAAATTGGATGCAGCAATGCTCTGCTTTGAGGGGCGAGCCCTCAATTGGTTCCAAAGGAAGGAAGTCCAATCCCCTATTCGAAGTTGGGATGACCTCAAACGTGATCTGGTTTTGCGATTTCGTCCTTCCCAATATGGGAGTACCTATGAGATGCTGATGGCCCTGTGCCAAACGTGAGGTGTTGCAGATTATATTGAGCGATTTGAATTGCTCTCTGCTACATTAGGGAACTGTGATGAGAACTTGTTAATCGCGGCTTTCTTGAATGGGTTGTCTCGAAATCAAAGCTGCGTTTGCTTAAGCTTAACATGCTTTCTGAGTTTATGGATATCGCGTTACGTTTGGAAGAAAGGAATTGGGTTTTGACCCATTCTTTGGGCCCTAAGACAAATGGGCTCCAACGATATTGGATTGATATTAAAGGATCTAGGTACCGTACCACCACTACCTGCAATTCCTCAGGCCCCATGGATCATACCACCTCCATGAAATTAACACCGTCTACTACTTCTCCGGCATCTTCCATAGAGGTGAAGAAAACCGATGAGGCCAAGGGAACTTCTATACCTGTTACTTACACAAGTTGCACCGTTCCATGAAAATATACAAATGCTGAGATCGAACGTTGCCATGAGCAAGGGCTTTGTTTCAAATGTGATGAGAAATATTGCCATGGGCATCGTTGTAAGAAACAGTAGCTACAAGTGCTTATCCTATTCGAAGATACCCCAGAGGTTGAGAAGCTGAGTGACCAACTGACACAAAGGCTTAACATTGAGATTACAGTGGAAACAGAAACTCCTAAAGGACAACTCATGTCTCTTTCACTAAATGCTTTAGCCGGTTTCACAGGTGGTAACACTATTAAACTCATGGGCTCACTTATGGGTAAGGATGTTCTAATTTTGATTGATTGTGGCACTACACAGCTTCATTCACCATGACTTAGTTCACTCTCTTTCTCTTCCACTAGATGTTAATGTTGCTTTTACTGTGCAAGTGGGTGACTAAAGAAATATACAAGGACGAGCGATGTGTCGTGATGTATCATTATTTATGCAAGGCCTCCATATTACTCATTCATTGTATCCTTTCAGGCTGGGTGGTTCTGATATAATCTTGGGTGCCGATTGGCTTGACACATTGGATGAGGTCTTGGTTAGTTGGAAGTGTTCTACATTGAAGATTGACATTGGGGGTGAATGGATTTGTTTACAGGGTAACCCCTCTCTGAGTAAAACACCCATGTCATTCAATGCCTTATGCTGCACCACGCGATTTGATGAGGAAGCTTTCTCTGTCGGATTTGCTGAGTTAAAGATGACAGCACTATTGTACCCTCCACCTGCAACAAATGGGTAACAGCTATTAGGGGAGTTCCTTGCATTTCAAACACCTCTGAAAGGTCTTCCTCCTGCTCGGCCAATTGATCATACTATTGCTTTACAGCAGGGAGTTTTGTTCGACATTATGGCTGACCCAATTGATCATACTATCTTCCTCCTGCGCTGACCCAAATAAAATTCAAAGCATGACCACATGGCTGACTCCTACTACTATCAAGGAATTACAAGGGTTCCTTGGATTGACCGGTTATTATCGCCGTTTTGTTTGACATTATGGCTTGATTGCTGCATCATTCACTGATCTCCTCAAGAAGAATGGATTTTGTTGGAACGATGGTGCACATGCGACTTTTGTTGAATTGAAACCGCTATGTCCCCTACTCCAGTTTTAGCCCTACCAGATTTTTCACTACCTTTTATAGTGGAAATGGATGCTTCAAGGTCTGGTTTAGGGGCTGTGTTAATGCAATTTGGGCGCCCCATTGCTTACTATAGTCACTTGTTATCTTCTAAGAAACGACAATGTTCTGTATATGAGAGAGAATTAATGGCCATAGTGTTTGCTGTGCGAAAATGGAGTTATTACCTATTGGGCAGACCTTTTATTATCAGAACAGATCAACAAGCACTCAAGTTTTTGCTTGAACAGCACATTCTTGATGATTCTCAATAAAGTTGGGTTACTAAGCTCATGGGATATACCTTCCAAATCCAGTACAAACCAGGCAGAACTAATTCTGCCACTAATGCTCTATCAAGAATAGAGAATAACATGGAACTTCAGGCCATTTCTCCCCATCAACCGGCAGGGATTGACAGCTGGGATGAAGAAGTGCAACAAGATGAATCCTTATCCTCCATCTTACAGTCACTATTGCTCGGCCAACCAGCACCTGCAGGTTACACAGTCAAGGGCGGACACTTGTTCTTTAAAGGGCGTTTGGTGCTTCCCAAATCCTCAACTCAGATTTCCCTTTTATTACAGGAGTTTCATGATTCTCCTATAGGAGGACATTCTATTTACCTTCGGACCTACAAGCGTTTCTCTTCTCTATTATATTGGGATGGTATGCACAAGGATGTTCAGAAACATGTCTCGGCATGTGATGTGTGTCAAAGAAATAAACATTCAGCTTTAAGTCCAGCTGGTTTGCTCCAGACATTACCAATTCCTGACAGTGTTTGGACTAATATCTCTATGGACTTCATTTTGGGTTAACCTAAATCCCGACAGTTTGACACCATCTTTGTTGTAGTGGACCGTTTTACCATGTTTGCCCATTTTATTCCACTTAAACACCCATATACCACCCGTTCAGTGGCTGAGATTTTTGTAAAAGAGCTGGTGCGACTACATGGATTTCCTAGATCAATTGTTTCCGATTGGGAAAAACTGTTCATGAGTAATTTTTGGAAGGAACTTTTTAAGGCAGTAGGTACTCAGTTATGTTACAGTTCCAGCTATCACCCTCAGAGCGATGGACAAACCGAAGTTGTCAGCACAGCTTGGAGACATATTTACGATGCTTTTGCAGTGATAAACCTTCTACTTAGTCTAAATGGCTTTGCTGGGCTGAATACTGGTTTAATACTAATTTCAACTACTCTACTGGCATGTCCCCCTTCCGTGCCTTATATGGACAAGATCCACCAAGACTGTTTTGATTCCAAGAGCCTTTGTCTGCCTTTGATGCTGTCAATGTTCACATACAGACCAGGAATGCTATCTTAGATAAACTCAAAGAGAACTGATCCCGTTCTCAGCAACTAATGAAACATTATGCTGACCTAAAACGCCAAGACATCCATTTTGAGGTGGGAGATCAACTTTATTTGAAGCTGCAACCGTATCGCCATAAATCCTTAGCTCCGCGTCATAATGAGAAGCTGGGCCCTCATTTTTTTGGTCCTTTTCGCAGTGCTTGAAAGGATTGATAATGTTGCCTATCATATCCAGCTACCACAGGAGGCACAAATCCACCCTGTCTTCCATATTTCTCGGCTCAAAAAGTCTTTATCTTCCTCTGAACAGTCTCATCCGTTACCTCCCATGTTGACAGCTGATATGGAACTGCAGGTTACTCCAGAGGCAGTTTTGAAACATCGCAGAATAACCGTCGGCCGCATTGAGCTACTGATCAAATGGGGTTCTTTGTCTGACTTGGACAATACACGTGAAGATTATGGTATGATTCATAAACAGTTTCCTTCCTTTTGCCTTGAGGACAAGGCTACCCTTATGTTGGAGTGGGGGTATTGATGAACATGGATCATTGTTTACTTATTGTAGGAGAAAGCCTAATAACTAGGTATTGTGGTGCAGAACATGTGAGTGAGGGCAAAAGTGGAAATTACTTGTGTCAGTTAGAAGCACGAGAGGCTTATATGTGAAGAAGTCTGTTAGTAGGAGGCATGAAAAATATTGAGTGATTGTGAGGAGAGTGGAATGCCTCTCAAATGCACCAGTGTAGATCTCTATCTTTTTCTTTTGCTTTCACCTCTGCATTTCTCCATTAGAACCATACTCTGTGGAGCTATTTTCATTCTAAATACAACTATATCAGAGGTCTTTCTCATCAGAAACTAATATACTTGTCTCATATCAGGTGAGACCTCAATTTTTGAATAGAGACCCATAGAGGAGCAAATTTTTGCTGTTGTCAGAATCTTATGGTACTTGAAGATACACCAGGAAAGTGACTTCCTAGTAAAGCACCTACAAAGCTATCAATGTGAAAATATGGCCCCAAGTGATATACTGAATAACTCTATCACAACTGAACAAAACGTGATTCCCAAACTACCCTTTTACCCTTAATTACCCTTATTATTCCAAATTCCTATGTTTCATGGAGCTCGACAAAAATTTAATCAAGAAAAAGCTCGAAAACGAAAATTTTAAACTTCTTCACACTTGATAATTTCTGGTAGCAGACCTGTTGGCCAAAGTTGTGCTAGAAGTTAAATTTGACAAGCAAACTGGAAATGCAAAATCTCCACTTTCCAGCTAGGAGAGAGTGTCGGTTGTTGTGCTTATCTGGCCAGCCAATCATGTGTTTTTATTGTGTTTTCTTATATGTTTCTTTACTTAATCAGTTGTTAGCCTGTGTTCTATAACTTCCTTTGTTTCTTGTTGGGCTGAGTTAGGCATTTATGCAACTAGCCTTCATACCCTAATTTCATGACATATAGTCAGAGAATACAGAACCCTGATTGGTCCAGATCAAGAAGTGAGTTGGTGTAATTATGAGACACAGACCCCATACACAGCTATATTCTCTTGTATCACTCTCTGAATGCATCAATGGAGAAGATCCAAAGGCAATTCTGACAATTCAACCAAAATACACAAAATCAAAACAAAAAATAACTAACTTGTAAATTCAGATAGCTCCACACAAACCTGCTTAATGGGCCGCAAATTCAGTAGTAAATCGCTTAGCTCTGATTCAACCTCAATTGTTTCAGCATCAGGCAAATTACTTGCTGTGTCAAACTGACTAAGCGGATTAGGCAAATATGCGCTTGAGGGGTCAATCCTCATCAGTTTCTCAACATCATGCCTCCCAATGAGCATATAACTCTGCTTCTCAAGGACAGCCTGAAAAATCATTGTCAAAGCTGTAAGGAAAGTGTACTAGAAAGAACATAGAATACAAGATAACAGTGTTTAATCATCCAATGAGCCAAAGAGATTAAACGCTAAAAGTTAGATTTATTAGCAATGCAAATAAGAAATAACTGGCTTAATAGTATACCTAAATTACTGAAGTTTACTTTTACATGGCTCCCAAACGGTTGCAGTTATATAGCAAATTAAATTGTAAATTCTGATATTTCTTCTAACAGAAAAATTTCATTGCAAAGATTCAAAAGTACAGTGACATAGGCATCCTTCTAAAAAACAACAAACAACAATAAATAAAGACAAATGAGAAGACTTGACCAAAAAAAGAGATGAATGGGAATATAAAAACTACAAAGCCCACCAGTCTGCTAATCTCCCTATCCAATTAAGAAACCCCCTGAATACCCATGAGGTTGACCCCAAAAAGAGGCAAGCAATAAAGACAACATGAAACTGGACACCACACAATTGAGTAAATGTCATAGCTGCATAAAATTTTTCCCTCCTTGCTCCTCCCCAGAACCCTTAATTTCACCAATAAAAATTCCTTGAAATTCTGTAAAGCAATCCAAGACTTAACAAAAAATCGGGAAAAAAAAAAGTTTCACAGAACTGAAGATCAAATTTAAAAACAGACAAGCAAACTCAGTCCAAAGAAAAAAAAAAAAAACAGACAAGCAAACTATGACCTAACAACAAAGACAACAACAATAAGCTTTATCCTATTGGGTGGAATTGGCCATATAGATCGTACGACGCCCTTGCGTTCCATTGATAAACAAATCTTTAGATAAATTATTAACCAAAAGGTCATGTTCAATGACTTCATTGAGTATTATTTTCAGTCTTTCCCTACCCCTTTTCAGAAGATTCCATACTGTTGAATCTACCCTAATCACTGATGCCTCCTACAGCCCTTTTTGTACATATCCAAACAAAATTAAATGATTTTCTATTATTTTCTCTTCAACAAGCGCCAATCCACCTATGTTTCATAGCCAGTCCTAAGCTCAGATAAAGGAGGAGGATCATGCTAGATCCCTAATAACCAACGTAAAACTCAGTTGAACTTATATGAAACTATGCCCTAAATGGGGAAAAAATCACTTCTGTTTAACAATTAAAATTCCCAAAAGGAACAATTCAACATGACCAAGAAGAAAAAACATATCAATATTAAAACAATTATTTTTGGGGGGGGGGATATGGGTAAAGAAAAAACTAAATCAAGTATATGAACACCAGAAGCACAATGCTAAAACTTTTATGCAGTCTGTATTCAACAGTGTTGGTCTGTGCAAAATCATGAGTTGCTGTGAGAAAGGTTGTCAAACTCACGAGTTTAAGCAACCTCATAACTATGAGGTAAACTCGTATCATGAACTCGAATCATAAACTCGTAAGAGATTATTTTGATCATTAAATCGGTATTAATAATGTATAATTAGATAATTAAAATATAAAAATGACAACAATTTGATTTAAATATATTTTAAATCAAAATAATTGAAATTAAATCCATCAACATCCATAATTTATCATATTTAATAAAGAAATTTCTAGAAAATTCATATATAAAGCCAATGAGTATGATCAAATCAAAAAAGTTAACACGAATTTAAGAGTGAGTTAACACGTCTTGTAAGCTAGCAACATAAAAACGGTAAACTCAGTGTGTAAACTCGCAAGCTTAACCAAGTTTACAACTAGCACAAGTTTACTAACAACTCGTCACAATTTTGCAAGCTACAAACGTAAAAACGATAGACTTGGATAGTCAACTCGCGAGTTTGACAACAATAACCGTGATTTCCTTTTTAACAATGCTGCTTTTCTTTTTTTAGATTCCTTTTGCAGATTTTGTATCCTTTATTGTTGTGTCTTCCTACTTTACTTCTACTGAATATTTTTTATTCAGAAAAGAATGAAAAGATACCTCCATGTATGAAGTTCGACATCTTTCATAAGTCCGCTCCAAGAAAGTTTGCACGTACTTTACAAGGTCACTAGCAAATTTGGGCATTGCTTGTGCCCAACCAAGAACCTACACATTAATTAGATGTCATAATCTAGAAGACGGAACATCCACAATACCAGATTCTCTCTACGTAAGGATGTAATTCAATTTCAGACAGACTCAATAAAAAATAAGTCTAACTCTCATGAAGCTAGTGTTTATATCTCCAGAATATTACTGAGGAATCAAAATAAAAAAAGAAAGAAAATATAATGTGTCTTCTACAAAGTAACGTTAACAAAACTTGCCTCCTTTGTCAGGAAATCTATAGCCAATAGCCCTTGTAATACAGGTCGTCCGTTCTCAATTGATGGAGTGTACGTGGTAACTAAATGTGCCCTTGGGCGAAATGCCGCTGGACCTAAAAGATAATATGCAAATATCAAATATTTAATAAATCTACGCCAGAGTAAGGACTAACAAAACTGTCCAAGGACTTCACCAAAATGCAGAGTTTTTTTCCCTTTAGGGTGTGTTTGGTTTTGGGGGGGGGGGGGGAGAGTGGGGTGGTAAATTACAATTTTGGACATGAGAAATCCAGAATTTACCGTCTCATTCTTTTAAATTTTGGATTCCCACCCAAAATTTACCCTCTCATTCCTTTTAAATTTTAAGTTCCCACCCAAAATTTAAATACCTTTAACCCAAAAAAGTAATTTAACCACCATCCCATCCCCTCCCCTCACCTCAAACCAATTAGAGAATCACATGCAGAAAGAATTAGTAAAATATATCAATGAACTATAACCTCATAACCTTATAAACCTATGTCATCATGTTAAGTTATTTGCAACTTCTGTAGCTTCATATTTATTTTTGATTGCTAACATCAAATACCAACTACACAGCATGCAAGCATAACAACCATTTAAACTACACACTAGCAACTTATAGATATCTATAACCATAGTATGAAATCTTCCGTGTTGGTGCCTACACGGAAGCCAATGCAGGATATAATTTATTCTTACAATCTCACACTCACAGTAAGATAGTTACCATCAAGCTTTTCAATTGAAAAAAAGCCTTCCCCTCTTAGAAAACCAACAACTTACACATAATACAGTATGACCAAAGATCTTTCAAGATATGAAACGTAAAAATGAAAATATTAGTTGTCAAGCTCAAATACTATCAACATAAAAGGATCTCAATAGCGAGTAGACTTGCTTGATATGGCTTGCTGTACGCATTTTCTGTAGTCCACGAACATAGTAGGTAAGAAGTGGTCCTTTACAAAGTTCTCCACAAAAGCTAACAACCCATCATTCCTTCTTCTGCTCAGGAAGTTGAAAAAACACATTATTTCCACCAAATTGGAAAGCAATAATGCTTGAACACAAGTTTTTCATAATTTGACTAAAGCAAAGCCACAAGAACAATAGATGCATACCATGTATGATAAGTAAAATAACACAAAAAAGTATGCAAAATTCAGTAAAAATGGTATAGTAAAAAAATTATTTGGCCTTTCTAAAGTTGGTGAATTTATAATCAAAGAAGCAATAAGGATCTGTATGCATGTGTGTTTGTGTGCCTATGCAACTGGGGGACAGTTCCTTCAAGGCCCCACCTCCTCAATTATCGCACACAAGGCAACCTTTTCTATTTCACATATACAGAATAAAATGATAAACTCAGCTTTTTAAACAAGTATTACAATGGTTTGTGACTCACCCAAGCTGGGAATATTTTGTAGGCAGCATTGACGCTATCTTATCTGCAAACTGCATAATAAGAAAAAATGTAGAAGAAACTTAATATTTACTTTACAAGAAGCATTGATCTTTATAGTTTAGTTTAAAAAAGGGCATGGTGATGAGGAAAGATTCTTCACCTTTGCATCCCTTTTCCAAGTTCAAACTCTTAGGGGCTGTTTGGTATGAGAGGAGTGGAGGGGAAAAAATTTTTGAGATGGATTTAAGAAACTTAGAGAAGTGGGGTTAAAAGTTTCAAATTATTTTTTCCAACTCTTTTATCTTATTTCTTCTCTTTATTAAAATTTTATAACCCAACTTCACCAATTTTTTAAAATCTAACTCATAAAAATTTTCCCTCCCCTCCAAATCCTTCATACCAAACAGGCCCTTTGATAAGATAGCAAAAAACAAGGAAAAATAAGATAATCTAGAAGACAAATAATCAATCCTTCAGAAAATGGTAAACGGATCTACTGCTAAGCCTTAAATAGAAGATAAGAGATAACTTTGAGCCTTCTAATTTCTAAATCCTTGATACTTATTGACAGGAAAGAATGTAACAATCCAATATATAATACCTGAAGCACAGGTCGGAATATAGAAGCCGCTAGATATATGCCTTGCTCAGGCAAAACTGCTGCAGATCCATAACCCTCTGGCAACACATTTGGACCCCTTCTACTCCATCCTTGTCGGATAAGATCAACTCCTGGACATTAATACAACCAGCCATAGGCATTGAGAAATAATAAAATAAACTAGTAGCTAATCAAGCAGCAAAAAATAAATAATACAGAAAATCCACACAAAAAATACTCAGACGAAGTTGCCATACAAACAATATAATAAAAAGTAATTCACCCAGAAAAAACTCAGGTTAAAAGGAAATTCAAAAGTAAGACCTTGACCAATAATTATAGAAAAACTAGAAAAGGTCAAAATGTTGTTACAATAAACTCCCCTGACCAGTCTATCATCATAAATATGAAAGACTTGAGTACGATTAGAAAAAATTTTTCAAAATCGAATGTCATGCTATACTAAAATAAGAGAACCTACAGAGGCAGAGAGAGAAAAGAAAGTACAAAGTGTTAAGGAAAAGAGATCCTCAAATCAGAAAATAAACAAAAGAAAAAGAAAAACACGGACCAATGAAATAAAAAGGTTGAAGATAATTAGTATAGCAGAGCTGTCCAATCTCTTCGTAAACTTCACCCGATTCTTTCCAAATTATGCAAGCTTCGCTTTATGTATATATTACAGGAGAGTTTATCCAGAGTAATAAAAGAATTACAGAAATAGAGGATAAATGGATTAAGAAATTCTCCCATAACTAACACCAAAAAACACCCCCAAAAAATTCTCCAATCCGGCAGTAACAATAACCCATAAAAGAAGAGAAGAAATTAAACTTAACTACACTCACCTATAATTCTTTCATAACAATAAGTAACAATATTTATTTTCATCAATTAAATTCAGCATACCCTGATTAGGAACAGACACAGTAGCATCAGTGAAGCGGAATGCAAAGGTAAGACCATCATCTGCTCCATCCCTGTAATCAATTGAAAATGATAAGAAAACATGATCAAATATTCATTATTAACTATCAATACATTTGACTGACCAAAAAAAAACAAAAAACTCAATACATTTGACATCACATCCTTGCAAACTGTGAATTGTAATGAACAACCATAAGTTCCTCAATCATGACAGATTACTAGTGGAGCTGAAAAATAATTCTTTACAATGATCGTTTGCTTGAAATACATGGAGAAGTAAGAAAGAATCAATTGTGATATGATCTAGTGCAAAAGTAGAGTTTTAGACAACAGCACTAGGATTTTGTGAGTTGTTGTGACTCAAAAATATCCTAGAAAGTTTGAAAAATACATGGGAGGCCCAAAGGAACCTGTAGAGCGATTAGCGAGAATCAATCAGCTATCAATATAGATCATAACCCACTACAGCATAATTGAACTAAACATGTGAAGGTTGATAAACATTTATAAAAAAACTTGAAACTAGCCTCACTTGTATCTCTTATATACCCACAGGAGAGCAATCTATTATGGGGAAAATCTTATTTTTATTCATCTCTTTCATCTTTGCATTTATTGTAATTATTTCATCTTGAATAAACTTACGTGTATTAATTGCAAATAGTCATATTGACCGTGATTCCTTAACTTTAAGGATTCACACATTAAGTTAATAATCTATAAAGAGCATCCTTGTAGTACATACTCTTGGTCAGAGGATTGATGAGATTAGAATATGCCTCAGTAGCTTCCTCTGTCAATTGCTAGATTCTATGTGTACTAGTTCTTATGTTGCCAAACAACCCTATTCAGTATTTCTAAATAACCCTAAGTTTGAACAGAAAAGAGTAATATTAAATCTTGGATTGAAAAGAGCAACATGAATTGAGGACACTTGCCTCTTCTCTTTGGAAGGGACTTTGCTTGCAAGCCTAGCAGTTTGCACAGCAGCGTCTGCTGATGCTGCTTCAGGAGTAGCCCGCAGAATCTCACATATTAGTTGTTGACATTCACTCTAAAAGAAAATTAGAAAAGAAATATAAGTTGAAATATAAAATAAGAAAAGGTATTCATCCAACATGTACAGTCAAGTCAACCATACATTTTAAGGTATTTAGACTCCTCAGGTTAGATCCTCTTCTATCTAAGTTCTATAAATATTAACCACTACAACAACAACAAGCCTTATCTGTTATAGTTTTGTAATCTTGACAAGAAAGAGTAAGAGAGAAGAGAAGAGAGAAAGGGAAAACAGAGAGAAAGGGGCTACAAATCAGAGAGAACAGAGGAGAAGGGAAACAGGGAGGAAGAGAGGAAACAAGAGAAAAGAAACTCACGTGTTAGTTGTTGACATTCACTCTAAAAGAAAATTAGAAAAGAAATATAAGTTGAAATACAAAATAAGAAATGGTATTCATCCAACATGTACAGTCAAGTCAACCATTCATTTTATGGTATTTAGACTTCTCAGGTTAGATCCTCTTCTATCTTAGTTCTACACATATTAACTACAACAACAACAACAAGCCTTATATGTTATAGTTTTGTAACCTTGACAAGAAAGAGTAAGAGAGAAGAGAAGAGAGAAAGGGAAAACAGAGAGAAAGGGGCAAGAAGTCAGAAAGAAAAACAGAGGAGAAGAGAAACAGGGAGGAAGAGAAGAAACAAGAGAAAAGAAACTCAAATCTTATTCCATAAATCCATACCACACATTACAATGACCTCTTATTCTCTTTTTATAGGCAATAATCAACTAATTATTCTAACTAACACCTCTTGGTTATTGTAATATTATATCATTATCCCACTAGGTGGGGTCAGGCTATACAGATTGCCCGATATCATTATGCTTTACTAACAACCAAATCTTTGGATGAATAGTTAACCAAGAGGTCCCATTCAACAATTTCATTGAGTGTTCTCTTTGGTCTCCCTCTACCCCTTTTCAAAAGAGTTAAAATTGTTTGTTCTATCCTTCTCACTGGCGTCTCCAGCGGCCTTTGTTGTACATCAGCATGCCCCTTGGCTATGCACTAAAAAGAGAAACTTAGTCTTTCTTCCACAAACGACAAAACAGCACTTGAAAGCATAGGACAAACCATTTTGCATTTCACACTCAAAAACAGTTTCCACAAATGACAAAACAGCACTTGATAGCATTCCACAAAACATTTGCATTTCACACTCAATAACAGTTTCATCAGGTACATTAATCAAATGAGACATAGTGAGAGCAAAATGTGACCTGCAGAGAAAATACCCAACAGGTTGCATTCAAAATGAAGCTCTCAAATACAATTAACCAAAGCAAACTAAAAGCACACTTAGAAATAACACATCAAAAACCCAGAACCTAGTGCTCACAAATCTCCTAAATTAGACATTCCACTACTTTTGTGGACACCTCGGGAAGCAAGTTTTCCTTTTTAACCATCCAAATCCAATACCATATCACAATACCTCACAGTAATTTCATCTACTTTCCTCTTGCACCTACTATTACAAGGTAGTTAACAGACACTTCATTGCATATGAAGAGAAACATGGCTTGACTGCAGATAATATTCAAGATCATAAACATGTAATATCACCAACACTCCTTCAAAATATATTGATATCTGGCAACTAAAATGCTCATATAGACTACCTGTAAAACTGACAGGGAGAAGCCTACACTATAACCTCCCGTGGCTTGAGATGCTTCAGAATCAATGTTCCAATTCACATCTGCTGGCATAGATTTTGGTGTGTTCATGTCAGCATGCTGGCTGGCTTTTGATTCCAGAAGCTCCCCGACGACAACATGATTCTCTGGACTCACATGAGATAATAATTACTGGATTGACAATTGATTGAGAAAGGAGGAAATAAATAAATAATACTAATATGATGTCTAACCAAATATTCGAACAACAGCATCCAAAATTGAATCAAGAAGCTCCTTTGCAGCAACCTGCGCTTTCCCACCAGGAGACATAACAGGTGATACAGGGCTTACGGTCACTAGAGTCCCAGCAATAGATATCCCATTCTGATGCTTCTGCTTTGGCAACTGATAGACTTCAAGTTGACCCTTTATGAAGTGTAGCCCTCCCGTACCAGTTCGTGAACCCTGGCCAATGCTGGACCTTGACAAACTCTGATGTTCTGCATGAGCTTTAATCTTGGATGTAATAATCTCATGAGTTGTTGGCCGCAATCTTTGGCTGGTAAACAGCAAAAGTAGAAGAGTTTATACAAAAAGATTGTTAGTGTTATTGTTTGAGTCAAAACACCAATTTTTGTTCCCTCCCAAATTGAGGTAATGAGAGGGCAGATCAACCTTTATTATGATTGACAAAAATCATTCACAATAACACTAAATGTTCCATCAAGACAACTGTGGACTAATAGAACAACAACATCTGATTTCCAGCAAGGTGATTGTAGACCAATATAACACGCAGTTATAGTGAGCACTAGATGGCAGATATGTTTTAACATAAAGCAAAACACGACAGATGTTCACAAAATACCATACAGATTAGAATTTCAGTTTCACAACTCTGTCAGGGAGTATGGGAGATAATTCAATAAACAAAGCCCAACCCTTTTATAAATTAAGACAGTATTGGCATCCACATATGCGCTATATGCCACTTCTAAGAAACGCATGTAGAGAAATTAAATTCGCAAAGAGTTTCTAGGGAAAAAAATAAATCATCAGAAAGAAAACAAACCTAATTATAGCACCCGCAGCTGCTACTTTGCCAAGCTTGCAAAGGCACTCAACCATTGTCTGAAGATACTTCACATGAAGTGGAGCATCACTTTTTCTGATGAATTCCTAAGCACAAGAATTTAATCTGGAATTTAGTTAATGGACTAGATATCAGACTAAGCTCAAGAAGCAAAGTGAATATGTTGAAGTGGATATTACAAGAAACTCATCAGGTGTCGAACTTGAAAGCCATATTGGCATTTGTGAAAGAACAGTCTTTGCATCCTTTGTTACATCACCATTGATCTTCAATGTTGACATATGCCCATCTAAGGTAGCTTCTTCATTTGTTTCTAGAGAACCTTCTTCATCATGACCATCAAAAGATCTGAAACATTCGAGCATATATAATATATGTACACAGGTACAATACGCAATGAAAAACACAAGCAAACAGATAAATATTCATATTGAATAGAAAAAATTAGATAATTGCTTAGAAGAATAATATGCACTTAAAATTATTAATAGAGGTGAAGAAGGCATGGCATAACGAGGACAGCACATTAGGTACAGAATATTACACCACACCAAAAAAATTTAATAAACTGGCTAAAAATTTTCCCATTCCTTTAATGAGCAACTAAATTATTCAGTACAGTTGCTTGAAACCTTGTAAACTGTTGTAGAACAGTGTTGCCCCTTCAAATGATTAGAGTTTTTTTCCCCCAACTGCCAGCACGTGTTTCTCACGTGCTTCAATTAGTTTTATTGTTCTGTTTTAAATTTTATATATTTAGAATTAGAATATACTATCATTGATTTTATCAAGGAGAAAATGGTAGAAAATCATTTAAGATGGTTCAGAAATATGGAGAGAAGGCAAAAGAGGCACAAGTTAGGATAACTGTGGTGACTCATCATTCTGTAGAAAAACAATCAAGAAAACAGAAAGAGTGACAAGTTGAATTTATCAGTATTACCCTCCATCCATGGATCGTGACTTGTATGATCCATCATTGTCACCTTTGAGTAACCTTGTTCTTCGTGACAAAGGTTGTGAATTCTGTGTAGTAAGTGCAGCAGCTGTGGTGGTTGGTACTTCATCATCACTGTCTAGTAAGGTGGACCCAGCAGAACTGTACAATAACAGTCCAAAGTCATATAAAATAAACGAATCACAACTTGAGGAATATGGATTTAAACTGGCCTCTCCAAAAAAATTGATAAACATTACATTTCCAGGAACACCATTCATTTGTTTAAGAGAAAATATACAACAGGAGAGAGATTCTTGAACAGAGATTAAGACATGCTCCATAAGAAAAACAAAATCAAAACAAAAGAGGCCACAAACAAAAGTTCATCACATAAGACATCCAGAGGCATCAAAAGGCAGCACTGAAAAAGTACCTGCTCATGACCGAAAGAAAAACGCCAAAGTGCAATGAAAAGGGTACATTGCCCTAAAGTCTAGCTATACTTTGTTCATTCAAAGCCTCAAGATAAAAATGGAAAATGGAGAAACATGTTTTCCATGTACATCAAAAGAAGAAAATGGAGAAAAGGAGAAAATAAGCTTCAACATCAGCTTGAGAATATCATGCCAGAACAAACAGGTACATAGAACATGTAAGCAACAACTAAAATGCATTTCCAGAGCACATTGTAAACAGCCTCATGCTCAATATTCAAATGCCTCAAAGCATGCTCAAAGTTAAGGAACACGGTGAGAAAAAGATACCTATATTCTCCTTTGTTGTATAAATGGGCATGCAAATCCTCCAAAACCTTATAAAAGAGGACTCCTCTTAATTTTGTTAACTCCGAACGGACATCTTGAAGTGCACCAACCTGAGCCACATGTTGAAAATAAGCACCCCGCATGCGAAGCACAGCAAAATGCATCCAACAAAATTAAAAAAATGTGAAATAGTGGGCAATAGGGCAGTGCTTGGAAGCTCAAATTTTTTAAGCATCCTTTCATAACTCTTAATTAAAATCTATGAAGGCAAACAAGGCAAAAAAAACTTGATAACCCAACTTTTGCGTGACAACAATGCGAACCTTCCATGTTTTGATCATAAAAAGAAATAATCACGTGGAAGACAGAAAGAAAAGAAACACAAAGGAGGAGCATAAAACTCATCAATGCGACAGAAAAAGTTATTCTAGGTTATACATCACTTCCCTTTTATATCATAAAAGAAGAATCTATTAAAACAAGAGAAGAAAATACATGTACATGGGGGATAAGGAATCCTTGTAAAAAGGGGGGGAAATACAGAAAATTGAAACTAAAATTTTGATAAAGCTACAACTTCGCTTCATCAGAAGATCAATTAAAATATGTTCATGCTGAGGAAAAAAGGTTGCTAATATAAGCTTAAGAAATGAGTTAGATTAAAAAAAAAAAAAACCACCGCATGAAATAGTTTGACGCATGTAGGTTCACTTTGAAGTGCCAACTGTATCTAATATGATTGTGCAACACATGCAGGACTCAAACATAACTCATTCATTATTTTTAATTTGTGTGCTTCATAGGTTTCAACATATAACGATCTAGACAAGAGCTGTCCATCAAAAACAATCTATAAGTTTGACACAAACAAAGAAGTAATGATCGCAGAAACAAATCAAACAGGATAGTGAGAAAAAGTTGAAATCCTACAGTTTGGAGACCTTCTCGTTCGAGCATCAACATTGACTGCAAATGCAATTGAACTGCAGCATAAAACTGCTTCTCTGCAATGAGCTTCTCTATACGAGCTGGAACCTGCAACAATTTTCACAAAAAAATTAGATCTTCAGAATAAAAAAGCAGATGACTTCAAACAGACAATTGACCAGAAGCAAGCAGTAAAATGGTGAGGCCCTACAAGGGTCAAGAACATAGGGATCTATAGACTTGAAAGAACCTTGTATAACCCCATCAGTTGAAGATATCTGACCAATATCGATAGTTTAGTGGTAAGCATGCAAATACTCTTTTTCTCGTATTAAATTCACGGTCCAGAATCAAGAATTATCTTTTCTTCACAACAGAAGAAAAATCTATAATCTACAATTGTCTCAAATCATAACACTAGAAGACAGACCTTAGCAATGCCTTCAATTTGATCCAACAAGGAGATTATGTGTCGCAGTGTCACTGACCGATACCATAACTGATGCAACTGCTTATTGCGAGCACTAAGGCGCATCTTTGCCTCTGCTAAATCATGCTTTAGGACAGCAATACTTTCAGTGGATTCACTGAACAGCCTCAAGATCTGTGGAGAAAGACAAGTAATCATCAAAAGGAAAATCACAGGAAGGGGCCAATCTTAAACTTGCTACTTTAAAAAATTTTTTGGAAAAGACTGAAACTATGAGAAATTTAACGATGCAGGAAGAAATTTTGAAAACCAAAGAGAAGAAAAAGAAATGATAACGCAAGAAAATGAAGCATAAACTTGAAAATCCAGTAGAACTGTACAATCATTTTAAACTCCCTTGAAAAAAGACATGAGCCAAACACCAAACAGAAGCCACAAACAAAATAGTTGCTCAATGTGGCTATTTCACCAGAAGTTTAAGAGATGTATTTTAGGTCGTCATAGACAAATAGTCACATTTTTCTGCATGGTGAAGTGGCTTGGCAGGTTTGGAACAGGTTTTTTGGCATCTTGAACGAGAGTTGGATCTGTCCGGCTGATTTACATGTGTTCAAGGCAGCAACCTTTTGCAGCAGGATACTGGTGCATTTGGTTAGAAAAGACTGCAAGATTATGAATCAAACAGGTATTCCCTCTCATCATCTTTTTCATGTAAGGATTAATTTCATGGCTTCCAAGTGGATTTCAGTGGATGGCCTTTTTAGGGGGTTGTCCCTTATGAATTTACAAAGGGATTGGAAAACACTTCAGTTAGTGTTTTCCCCCTTTTCGACTGAGGCAGATCTCTTGCTTCTTTTTTGAACTACTCTCTCTTCTCATCAATAAATATTCTTCAATCCAATAAACAAGGCATCATAGGACAAGGAAACACTGCCAGAAATATCATCGTTTTGCTCTAATGAGATATTTTAGATCGCACCAGAAACCAATAAATTCCAGTAGTTAAACAATGAAATGGGGGAATATGATCATGGACATCATGAAAATTTAAAAGTTAAAAAATGAGGAACCACAAACAGTTTCAGTTATAGCTATTAAGATAGTGCCAGTTGCTAGACAAATAAGATTAAAATTAAATGCTTTTCATTCCATGCACATCTAACCACAACTAACAATTTGGAGTTCATAAAATAAAAGAACACTCAGAGTAGATCATTTCTTTGTTTCCAAACTTGTTACTTTAAATCATATGAGAGGAAGATTCTTAAGATTGTGATAAAGATTTTACAAAAGAAGAATTAACAAAAGATTACATTAAATGCAAATAAACATAGCAGAAAAAGGCAAGCATTAGGGTATTATAATTTCCACATATAGAAGAGATGTGAGAAAATATAGAATGGGTTAAAATAAGTAAATACATAAAAAAATGGTTAAAATGAAGCTGTCATTGATGTGTGTGTGTGTGTGTGTGTGTGTGGCGTGCGCATGTCAAAATGACTCCCGGTCCTTCCCTTAACATCTTTTGCTTTTGCATTGAAATCACTCTAATGTGTTTTAAGAGCATTCAAGTTCAAGCAATCAACAGTTCAATCTTTATCTCCCCCATTTTTCTTATCAAATTTGAGTATAAGGAGAAATGAAATGAACTTGTGTTTTATCCTTGCTTCAAGCTGAAAGGATTTTCACATAAAGTGTGGGTGAGAGATGCACGTCAAAAGTCAAAACCATTCATAGGCCTTCACCTAACTGTTTAAAATTTTGGTCAAAATGATTCTTGACCAAAACCGAATACAAAACTGAAACTGTAATAATAAAAAAAAGGACTAAATAAATCATCAAAGAGATGCCGCAGGGATAACTTCATATGGTGGAATGTGTGGCAACTATCCGGGACCTAAGCTAAAAAGGCATAAAACTGAAGAAAATTAAAAAAAAAAAAAATCACTTGACTTTTCAAGACTACGCATATTTTGTACAGCCAAAGTGTACAACAACATCCGGTGCAACCAAAACAAACAATCCACATTGTTTTCAATGGAAAAGTGGCAATTTTCAGAAACCTGAGAATAGTTTTGGATAGCTTTGTTGAAGCCACTGTGATAAGAGTGCACTACTTCATCAACAACTTCTTCAATAACATCACTTTGCTCCTTCAAATATTGGACCTCGCCTTCACGATCTTTTGATGTCAAAATGTGGACAACATGAGGTAAAGAATCAAAACGTGCAGCTGTCCAAAGCTCATCAACTCGAGAAAGTTCCTCCCTCAAATACTGCACTCAAAGGAAGCGCATAGGTCCATTATCCATCATAGAATGTATAGTGTGCAAGACTAAATAGGAGGTTAGAAAGTAGAAAACCATTAATGAAAACTTCAGATTTATGTGTATTTGTAGTCAAAGCACTCTCAGTATGTAAAACAATATACTACCTCCAGTCTCAAATCTAAGAAACTTGTACCTGCCTCACACTGATTAATAAGGTTAGGCTAATTGAATTTGCAGCAAAACATAATTTTTTTTTCCAAATTTGCCCTCAATTAATGGTTGACATTTCTTATCATGAATCCCAAATTTCTCTCTCTCATGCTTTATTTAATAATGGGCATTTCAGGAAAAAAAGAATTTAAAGACCCAGGAAGTGCCTTATATTTTGGACTACCAACAACACCACAACAAATGTCTTATATTTGAGACTGGGGGTAACTTAATTTAGATTGCACCAAAGGAATGCATCTTCAAGCAATAGATGTAAGGATACATTTCACACCATATTTTAGACCATATCAATACGCATCCTAACATGATTGATTGCTATAACATCAAAAGAAATAGCACTTTGAGGTCTGCAAACCTACAGCAATCATTAGAATTAACTATATCGAATAACCCAGCCCAAGCAAACAACTTGACCTTGAAAGAGCCTCATTTTAAATGGATTTCTTAAGAAGAAACCCATCACTATTAGAGAATGGGGAATAAATTAAAATATAGGCTAACGAGAGCAGGCACAGATGAATTAAATATCCAAATTCTACAATCTAGAATTAGAGAGAGATGAGTGGAGCTTAAGAGAAGCTCAAGTAATTTAAGATCCTAAGCAGTCCTCTTTCTAAGGTTCCTAAGAAACTGAAAGTTGCAAGTTATATTTAAATCTAGAATATAAAGGAGGTAACCCCACCCAGGTGTCCTCTCAAAATCTTACAAGACCAAGTAAGCAATTAGTAGATGGAATTTATGATCGCCCAAAGAAATAAATCTTCATGCCTATATAAGATGCAGAGAGCATCAAGAAGGCGTCCCACTTATTTTATGTAAATCATACTCATTATAAATTACCTGCTGCTCTCAAGAAACACTTCTTAAGAGCAGTTTTTGGAAAATAGTTTTCTTGGCATTTGCTTCTCCTTTTTCTGATGAAGTTTTCTTTTTATAAAAAAATCTCCATTGCTTATTGCAAGTTTCAAGCAGAAGGTTGATAAGAAATATGTTCATTAATTCCATTAAATTTATTTCTCATCTAAATTATATCTTTTAATAGGTTGAAATCATTTTTGTCCTATAAGTATTAGAAATCTCCAGGCAACTCAACAGAAAATATTTCAAGTACAGCAACCAATAAAATGAGAAATAGCAGGAGTTCAACTAATATGACATGAAATGATCACCGGGATGTAAGTTGGGGAGGTAAAAAATCAGATTAAGCCGGGTCACAATGAAAGGGAAACACAAATAAGTTTTGAAAAGCAGCTGATAGAATTGAATTTAAATAGTAGAACGTATTTTACAGATTACAACTCTTGAAGTAAAAGACCACCAAGAATGAGTGTTAGTCAGCAACATTAGCATGTTAAACAAATGCCTAGAGGGTCCGCAACCCATATACACAATGTAAACAAATGATTACATCAAACCCAAGGCATGAAGAAAGAGGGGCTAATACCATATTTAGTCCCTCCAGTTTGCCCTCATTTTGGTTTTGATCCCTCAAGTTTCTAGTCATTGGTTTTAGTTCCCGTAAGGGCAAAATGATCTAGGTTTTTATTGAGTTATAGAGCTCAATATTTTAAGCGAAATGAAACTTAAGAAACCGAAACCAAAATGAGGGCAACCTTGAGGAACCAAAAATTATATTAACCCAAGAAAGAAAAAAAACAAGATGATACATTTGAAGTACTTTGCATCTGCAATGACCCTTCTGACGAAACAAGATGATACATGCTAAGAGAGTAACAATATAAACATCAAACTAAAAATTTACTCCGCCACATATCTTGAAACATAAGTTATTTTGTAAACAGGTGGAATTCACAGGAGAAGCAAAATTTCACTCGACACTTAACAATCACTCAGCTGCAACCACAAAAGATCTAAACAATGAACCATGTCAAAGAATCCCACCAGCAAGAAAGCTGTGAATCACCTTAAATACAAATCTCAAAAGTAACAAAGTAAAGCTTACTTCTTTCTCTGGAGGAACCGGCAATTCATCAAAAAGTCCCATCTCGAGCCTTCAACGTCTCCGGACACCATAAAAATCTAAGATTAACTCATGCTAGCAAATACCATACTAACTGCATTGAAAAATACAAGAATATTCAACTTCTCTTACCAAAGGAAAGAATTTAATTAAAAATCTCAAATGCATCAAAACAAAAGAAAGGCACTACTGATTCTGAACACCAAAGAATTAAATTATGCGTATGTTTATGTAGTATGCGCTTCCAGTTTAAAATTACAATAGTAGATGAAACCAAGTACAGTAATTCAATTCTACATCCCTTTCTCTCGTTAAAAAGGTTGGATCATCAACCAAGGAGTAATTTGGCCAGAGAAGAAAAGCAGTCTAAAGGTTCAAGAGAATACCTCCGAAGTCCAGCTCCAACAGCAACCAAGCGTTTTTTTCTTCTTCAAATTTTACTTCAATAATCTGAAACAAACAACATCAAGAGATTATTATAAAAGAAATAACAGAAAATCGTTTACAATTTAAACAAGTAAAATAATTAAAAATTAGCACTTGATAAGATTATCAGATTAAGTGTCTTTTGATCTTTTCTAAGTATCTTTTATAAAACATGAATAGACAAGAATATCATCAGTTACTTTTTCACAATCATTTTGCATAAAACAAAAACATTTTTACAAATTTCAGCGTTCTATATTAACATTACCATCAGCAGTTGCATGCATAATAATTTATTCATAGTCATATTTAATTTTTGATGAAATCTGATAAGGTGAATCGAAGATTCCAACAAGCAATGTATTATTAGGAAATATTGCCACAGGGGACAAAAATCTTCTCCACTGTCAAAAGCAGAGATAGATTTCTGTTTCCTCTTCATCCGCATACTTAGTTGAGCTCTACGGTAATTCAGTTCATTCGCTACACTTCCTCCTCTACCCAGAATAACAAGTTACAAAACTGCTTCCTATGTGCGCACTCTCATAATTCCCGAAAATTCCATAGGCATTTGACAATTCATAACCGTACACAGCTAAAAAAATCCGATATACATTGCACTTCAAAGATCGTGAGAATTTTCCTTCATATCCGGATTCACCCAAAGACGCTCCTTTTATTTTCGACGTCAAATCACACAATTGGTTGCGTAAATCAAATGCATTTATACAGCAAATGTAAACTTACTCATGCAAGAAAGCTGGATGGAGCTGAAGCTCAAAAACCCAATGCCACCGTCGTTGCTCACCGTGAAAGAAGTGCGGAATGAAGGGAAACTGTGGATTTGAGTGTGGCGCTCGGAGCACAATCGGAATTCAGAGTGGGGCAAGTGAAGTTGGCGATTGAAGGGAGATGCAACGGAGAAAGGCGAGGATTTCAAAGTGATGGTGAAGCCACGGTTAAGGACGGCCGGAGCGCAGGTTGGCGTCGTCGCGGGAGGGCGTGAGCGCGTGGGGAGAATACGAGAGCTCAATTAAAGCTCCACAAATCTGAATTGACTGGTAATTAAACAGAGAAAGGAGACGGGTCCTCGAAGATGTTAAGCGCGTGTATTGGATCCAAAAGTCCCAAAAATTTTATCAAAAAAACCAATATACAGTGATATTCAATTATCAAATTCATGTTTAAAGTAAAAGCAAGCAGGTAAGACGCCAAAAAAAAAACTGGGAGAAATTTCAGACAGGAACGAAATAAAGAAATCGATTATTGACAAAAATCTCGAAGGTTTGAAACTTCGGGCCGTATACTTTTCTCGAGAAAAAATAATTCTGTTCAAAGAAAATGATTCATGGCAATGTGAAATTAACTACACAGCTTGGTAGGCTTGTGATTAAAAAGGGATTGAATGACAAATTTTGTGGAAGCTTTTGGTGGGAGTGCAATCGGTATTACACCCTTTTGTCCTTAATTAAAATCTCGTTTGTTTGTAGTATAATAAGATATCTTACATTAAGGACAGAATATATTACTCCCCATTCCCCTATGTCCTTAATATAAAATTTAATTAATTTTTTAAAAAAAATTAAAAAATATAAATAAGTTATTTAATCATATCATATATTTTATATTATTATATTATATATTATTTTATAATGGAAAAATAATGAGTACAAATACTTTAAAGTAACTTTTTAGTTTCTTTAATTCCTCCAAAAAAATCAATTAGGTCTTATATTTATAACTAGAGGTAGTATTAACTTTTGATTGGTTCAATATTCTTTTGAAAGTTTTAAAAGAGTTAAGATGAAATTTTGCCTGGAAGTAACCATTCAGGAACGTTGGATATCTAAAAGTTTTTCAAAAAGCAATATTGCCCTAAAAATATTAAAAGGGAGCAATTTCATCCCTATCATTAAAAAACTAACATCGATCATTAAAAAATTAATATTCACCGTTAGCATTTTTAACAATAATGGGTAAAATTGCTAAGTTTTGGTTACCTATGATGCAAAATCGCTTCTTAAAATACTTTTGAATGCCCAACACTCCCAAGTGGTTATTTTTGGGGCAAAAATTGCACCTTAATCATTTTTAAATATTACATCATCTTGTAGGAATGTTATCCCTTAGTGTAACAATTTTGAATATTAAAGTTCAATTTTGATTTTAAGTTTAACTAAAAGATTAATTAGTATTATTTATGATCTAAAGATTAATTGATATTTTAAACTTGATCTTGTTATGTTATCAAATATCAATGTTCAAAGTAGAAAAATAATTTAACAAGCTTGGGAAAGTTTGGACTAGCTCTAGAGCCTGCAGGTTGGGCCCGCTAGCCAGCCAAAAGTGGTGAGCTCAGGCCGACTAAATAATCCCCCGCCTCATTTAGCCCACAAGCTATGGCGGGCTAGCCTGCTTGATTGTTAAATTTTTTTTCCAAATTTCCTTAAACAAAATAAATTCAAATATCCTTATTGGTGTGTTTGACTACTTCTTCATCCTTTTTATTTGACATTTTTATTTACTTTTATTTTTATATTATATTTATTTATTTCACATTATTAAATTAAAAAGAGAAGTATTTATATATTTTTTTGATGTGAGTGGGTGAAAAAAAGGGATGTGAGAGTGAAAATGGCTACCTAAAACATGCAAAAGAAAAAGAAAACGTGATGTGAGTGGATGTAAGAGAAAGTGAGTGAGAGTAAAAAAAAAGGATGGTATGATAGGTTTTTTTTAAAAAAAATTAAGGTGCAATTTTAATAATAAAGTTTTATACGAGGGGCATCTGGCAATGTGATGAAAGGAAATGTGATGTGATAGATTTTATAAGAAAATGTGAGTGGTACGTTAGGAAACATGAGTGGTATGATAGGTTTTATAAAAAGGGAATGGGATGTGAGTGGATGTAAGAGAAAGTGAGTCAAAGTAAAAAAAAAGAAAAAAGATGGTATGATAGGTTTTTTTTTAAAAAAAAAGGGTCAAGATGTAATTTTAACAACAAAGTTTTATATAAGGGATATCTGGCAATATTAAGTTTTTATGGGTGCTAAAATAGGGTTAAGGGGCAAAAATATTCATAATATTTTTTTAAAAGTACATTCACCACCACAAATTTTTTTTGGGTGCAAAAGTAATCATAAATTTTTAAAATGGGAGCAAAAGTGACACTTCCGTTAAAATTACCTAACAGTTGTTAACTTTGGTGCAAAAATACCAGAATACCCTTATCTAAAAAAAAAGTAAAAATACCCATAAATGTTTTTCAAAAGTGCAAAAATACCCATAAACTTTTTCCAAAAGTGTGTCCACCACCATAACCTTTTTTTTAAATAGGAGTATTTTAGTACTTTTGCACTAGAGTTAACGACCGTTAATTAGTTTTAACGGAAGTGTCACTTTTACCCCCATTTTGAAATTTCATGATTACCTTTGTACCCAAAAAAAATTTATAGTGGTAGATGCACTTTTAAAAAAGTTTATAGGTATTTTAGCGCTTTAACCCATTAAAACATACATAAACTTAACAAAAAGGAACAATTTTATCACCACCGTTAGATGTCTTTAACGGATATTTTCTTTTGTTTTTTGGGGGTCCCACCTAGTCTTACACATGTCAAAAACCCCCCACATTCTCTTTCATCCCCATCAACTATCTCCCTTGTTTGTTATTGTTCTTCTCTGTATCTTTCTTCTTCTATATTTCGCCCTCAGGTCTTCGGAATGCTCAATAGTCAATAGGAAAGTCAAGAAGAGAGGAACTGATGTTTGAAAAACTTTCATTTGCAATTGCGCACCGGAAGTTTCACACGTCGTGCTTTTTATTGTTGGAGCGAATCGTCTCTACCCTTTGGTCACTTCCTTACTCTGAGTTGAACTTCCTTCGTCTCATTTACTCTCAACCTCTTCTCAACTCAACCACCATTCTCACACCTATCCTCTCTCTCTCTATATATACACATACTCATATGTAGCTTGACAGACTCCATTAGGTTCCTACAAGGTCTACCGACTACTCGAATGCGGACTACAAGTCCCTCTATAAACCCTTGCTTCATTTCAGAAGATTCAAAACAATTTCACATCGTAGGTTGCCATTGTTGGAGCCAATATCCATCCCATTGAGAGCTTGGACTACGAGTATGTGGTTTTTTCCTTTTTCTTCTATTCTTTGAAATTTGGAGGAAGTTTTTATTTTTGTTATGGGGCTTCATCTGTTGTGAGTGAATTTGTGTTCAATTCTTTACTTCTTTGTTATGGGGTATACAGGATTGTCGAGAACAAGTTATTCAACCCTCAAAAACCCCGCCTAATCTGATATAATGATGGTCAAATTCTTGTCGAACTTAAACCTGGACAAAGGGTCAGTGGGTAGAGGCGGGGAACTTAGGTAGGCAAATAGAAACATAGCAAGGCAGTGAAGGCCACGACGATGATCAAAAGTGGAGAGTGGGAGGATGGGAGGAGAGGGAATTGTGGGAGTGGATTGTCGTAGCTGATCATGAGGTTGAGGTGTTTGCAGCTATTGGAAGCAGAGAATTTTCCTGCAATCAATCAAACAAATGACAGGTTGAATCCTTTGATGTAAATTTTGAATCTCATCGAAGGGAAAGAAGAGAAGGACACGACTTTCCTCCTTTTCCCTTTTCGTCCGCTACGCTCCTTTTCCTTAAAACGGTGCTGTTTTAGGCAAAAAACTCAAGCCCCTCACTTTTTTTTTTGAAAAATAGTATTCACTATCCAGAAGTATTTTTTTAGTACCGGTCAGTACTCTATAATATTTTTTCAGTATTATTCAATATCCTAAATTAATTTTTAGTGCATCAAACATCCTGAAATATTGCACCAAACACATTTTAGAGTATTGGCTAGGACTAAAAAATTACTTCAGGATACTGGATAATACTGAAAAATTATTTTAGGATCTTAAAAAAATATTTTAGATATCCTGAAGTGTTTTTTAAGTACCAGTTAGTACTCTGCAATATTTTTTTCCCAGCATTATCTAGTATCACGAACTAATTTTTAGCGCACCCAACATCCTTAAATATTGCACCAAAAATATTTCAGAGTACTGACTGATACTAAAAAAATATTTTAGGATACTGGATAATACTGAAAAATTATTTCATAATTTTAAAAAAATATATTAGGAAACTGACTATGCTAAAAAAATACTTCATTGTGGTGAATACTATTTTTCAAAACAAAAAGGTGAGGGGCTTGAGTTTCTTGTGCAATACGGCACCGTTTTAAGGAAAAGGAGGTAGCGGACGAAAAAGGGAAAGGAGGAAAGCCGAGTTCAAGAGGACGTGGCTTTCCTCCTTTTCCCTTTTCAACCGCTCCTCTCTTTTACCTTAAAACGGTGACGTTTTCGGCCAAAAACTCAAGCCCCTCACCTTCTTTTTTTTTTAAAAAATAGTATTAACTATCCTGAAGTATTTTTTTCAGTGCGGGTCAGTACTCTATAATATTTTTTTAGTATTATTCAATATCCTAAATTAATTTTTAGTGCATCAAACATCCTGAAATATTGCACCAAACACATTTTAGTGTATTGACTGGGATTAAAAATACTTCAGGATACTGAATAATACTAACATATTATTTTAGGATCTTAAAAAAATATTTTAGACATCCTAAAGTGTTTTTTAAGTACCGGTTAGTACTCTGCATTTTTTTCAGCATTATCCAGTATCATGAACTAATTTTTAGTGCGCCCAACATCCTTAAATATTATACCAAAAATATTTTAGAGTACTGATTAACACTAAAAAAATACTTTAGGATACTGGATAATACTAAAAAAATATTTTAGGAAACTGACTATGCTAAAAAAGTATTTCAGGATGGTGAGTACTATTTTTCAAAAAAAAAAGGGTGAGGGGCTTGAGTTTTTCCCCCAAAACGGCACCATTTTAAGGAAAAGGAGCACAAAGAATGAAAAGGGAAAAGGAGGAATACCGAGTCCAAAGGAGAGGATGCAACTTTCCTACTTTTTCCTTTTCATTCGCTGCGCTCCTTTTCTTTAAAACAGTGCTGGTTTAGGCATAAAACTCAAGCCCCTCACCTTTTTTTTTTGAAAAATAGTATTCACTATCCTGAAGTATTTTTTCAATACCGGTCAGTACTCTATAATAGTTTTTCAGTATTATTCAATATCCTAAATTAATTTTTAGTGCATCAAACATCCTGAAATATTGCACCAAACACATTTTAGTATATTGACTGGGATTAAAAATACTTTAGGATAGTGGATAATACTGAAAAATTATTTTAGGATCTTAAAAAAATATTTTAGACATCCTGAAGTGTTTTTTAAGTACCAGTTAGTACTCTGTAATATTATTTTTCAGCATTATTCAATATCATGAACTAATTTTTAGCGCACCCAACATCTTTAAATATTGCACCAAAAATATTTCAAAGTATTGACTAACCCTAAAAAAATACTTTAGGATACTGGATAATACTGAAAAATTATTTTAGGATCTTAAAAAAATATTTTAAGAAACTAACTGTGTTAAAAAAATACTTTATGATGGTGAATACTATTTTTCAAAAAAAAAAACGGTGATGGGCTTGAGTTTTTTGCCCAATATGGCACCGTTTTAAGGAAAAGGAGCGTAGCGGATGCAAAGGGAAAAGGAGGAAAGCCGAGTCCAGAGGAGAGGACGCGTCTTTCCTCCTTTTCCTTTTTCATCCACTGTGCTCCTTTTCCTTAAAATGGTGCCATTTTGGGCAAAAAAGTCAAGCCCCTCGCCTTTTTTTTTGAAAAATAGTATTCACTATCCTGAAGTATTTTTTTCAATACCAGTCTCTATAATATTTTTTCATTATTATTCAATATCCTAAATTAATTTTTAGTGCATCCATCCAACATCCTGAAATATTGCACCGAACACATTTCAAAGTATTGGCTGGGACAAAAAAGATACTTTAGGGTATTGGATAATACTGAAAAATTATTTTAGGATCTTAAAAAAATATTTTAGACATCCTAAAGTGTTTTTTAAGTACGAATTAGTACTCTGCAATATTTTTTTCTGCATTATTTAGTGTCATGAACTAATTTTTAGTGCACCCAACATCCTTAAATATTGCACTAAAAATATTTCAGAGTACTGACTGACACTAAAAAAATACTTTATGATACTGGATAATACTAAAAAATTATTTTAGGATCTTAAACAAATATTTTAGGAAACTGATTGTGCTAAAAAAATACTTCATGATGGTGAATACTATTTTTCAAATAAAAAAGGTGACAGGCTTGAGTTTTTTCCCCAAAACGACACCGTTTTAAGGAAAAGGAGCGTAGCGGACGAAAAGGGAAAAGGAGGAAAGCCAAGCCCAGAGGAGAAGGGGGCGTTGATAGGGACGAGAGAGAACGTGGGGACCACAGAAAAGTAATGTCCGTCCATTAAAAACATGTGGTAAAATTGCCCCTTTTCCGTGTATATTTTAGCACGTAGATGCCCCAGACATAATACTTTATTGTGACTCAGACCGGACTGGTCTACTGACCAGAACGGCCAGTCCAATCCGGGTTTGAGTACATTGCTTCGGACACCATAAAAATCTAAGATTAACTCATGCTAGCAAATACCATCCTAACTGCATTGAAAAATACAAAAATATTCAACTTCTCTTACCAAAGTAAAGAATTTAATTAAAAAATCTCAAATGCATCAAAACAAAAGAAAGCCACTACTGATTCTGAACACCAAAGAGTTAAATTATACGTATGTTTATGTAATATGCGCTTCCAGTTTAAAATTACATTATTAGATGAGACAAAGTACAGTAATTCAATTCTACATCCCTTCCTCTCGTTAAAAAGGTTGGATCATCAACCAAGGAATAATTTGGCCAGAGAAGAAAAGCAGTGCACAGGTTCAAGAGAATCCCTCCGAAGTCCAGCTCCAACAGCAACCAAGCGTTTTTTGTTTTTGTTTTTGTTTTCCCAAATTTTACTTCAATAATCTGAAATAAAGGGAAAATAACTCAAAAAGAACTTTGAATACACTAAAAGACTAAAAAGTGTTAGAAGATTTAGAAATCCCTCAGAGGTGCTAGCACTTATCAGGGATTTACAATTTCAGAGGAAAATTACCATTTTACCCTTACCTGGATTTTTATTAAAATAATAAAAAAACCTCCGCCGGCCAGCCGCCGGCGGTGGCGGCCTGCAGCTGGCCGGCTGCCCGGCCTCGACGGCAGGCGAGCTCCGCCGGTAGGAGCCCTGGCCAGGGAAAATTCAGTCAGGACTGACGGAATATTCCCCCAAGCTTTGGGAAAAAAATCCCAAAGTTTGGTGGGGGTGGGGGTTCTAACCCCCACCTGTGGTGCATGCACCTCATGACCACTGGGCTACATCAGTATTTGTAGTGCAGAAAAAATATATATAGTAAACTTTTATTTTTAACTAAACCAACTAACAAGTTCAAATAAGGAATTCGTAGATTGATAAAATAAATTAACAACTTCATATAAGAATTTCATAATTTTTCGCTTTTTAAGCAAAAAATCCACCTACTCTCTCAGACCATTCACTAGTTTAGATAAGGAATTCTCAAGTTCATATGACGAATTAACAAATTGAGAATTCCTTATCTAAACTAGTGAAATTCTTTTATAAAGTTGTTAAAAAACAAAAATTGTGAAATTCTTATATGAAGTTATTAATTTCTTTTATCAATCTGTCAATTCCTTATATGAACATGTTAATTGGTTTAGTTAAAAATAAAAGTTTACTATATATATTTTTTCTGCGCTACAAATACTGATGGGCTTCCTTAACCGTGGGTTCGAACCCCCACCCCTACCAAACTTTGGGATTTTTTTCCCAAAGCTTGGGGCCGAGGCCCCTGCCGGCGGCGCCCTCCCGACGCCGAGGCTGGCCGCAGGCCTCCACAGGCGTCCGACCGGCGGAGGTTTTTTTATTATTTTAATAAAAATCCAGGTAAGGGTAAAATGGTAATTTTCCCCTGAAATTGTAAATTCCTGATAAGTGCTAGCACCTCTGAGGGATTTCCAAATCTTCTAACACCTTTTGGTCTTTTACTATATTCAAAGTTCTTTTTGAATCATTTTCCCTGAAACAAACAACATCAAGAGATTATTATAAAAGAAATAACAGAAAATCGTTTGCAATTTAAACAAGTAAAATAATTAACAATTAGCACTTGATAAGATTATCAGATTAAGTGTCTTTTGATCTTTTCTAAGTATCTTTATAAAACATGAATAGACAAGAATATCATCAGTTAATTTTTCGCAATCATTTTGCATACAACAAAAACATTTTTACAAATTTCAGCTTTCTATATTAACATTACCATCAGCAGTTGCATGCATAATAATTTATTCATAGTCATATTTAATTTTTGATGAAATCCGATATGGTGAATCGAAGATTCCAACAAGCAATGTATTATTAGGAAATATTGCCACAGGGGCCAAAATTCTTCTCTCGTGTCAAAAGCAGAGATAGATTCCTGTTTCCTCTTCATCCATATACTTATTTGAGCTCTACGGTAATTCAATTCATTCCCTACACTTCCTCCTCTACCCAGAATAACAAGTTACAAAAATGTTTCCTATGTGCACCTCTCATCATTCCCGAAAATTCCATAGGCATTTGACAATTCATAACCGTACACAGCTAAAAAAATCCGATATACATTGCACTTCAAAGATTGTGAAAATTGTACTTCATATCCGGATTCACCCAAAGATGCTCCTTTTATTTTCCACATCAAATCACACAATTGGTTGCGAAAATCAAATGCATTTATACAACAAATGTAAACTTACTCGTGCAAGAAAGCTAGATGGAGCTGAAGCTCAAAAACCCAATGCCACCGCCGTTGCTCACTATGAAAGAAGTGCAGAATGAAGGGAAACTGTGGATTTGAGTGTGGTGCTCGGAGCAGAATCGGAATTCAAAGTGGGGCAAGTGAAGTTGGCGATTGAAGCGAGATGCAACGGAGAAAGGCGAGGATTTCAAAGTGATGGTTAAGCCACGGTTAACGACGGCCGAGGCGCAGGTTGGCGTCGTCGCCGGAGCGCGTGAGCGCGTGGTGGGGAGAATACGATAGCTCAATAAGGCCCCACAAACCTGAATTAACTGGGAATTAAACAGAGAAAGGAGACGAGTCCTCAAAGATGTTAAGCGCGTGTATTGGATCCAAAAGTCCCAAAAATTTTATCAAAAAAACCAATATACAGTGATATTCAATGATCATTTGTGTCTGGTTTGAAGGGAGGCTAGGGGAGGGAGGGGAGGGTTTTTAAATTACAATTTTGTACAAATGAAATTCAAAATTTACTCCTCATTCTTTTAAATTTTGAGTTCCCGCCCAAAATTTACCCCCACATTTTTTTTAAATTTTGGATTCCCGCCTAAAATTTAAATACCTTCAACCTAAAAAGGTAATTTAACGCCCCTCTCCTCCCCTCCCTCCCTTCAAACCAAACACACCCTAAAGGAAAAGCATGCAGGTAAGATGCCAAAAAAAAAACTGGGAGAAATTTTGGATAGTGACAAAATAATGAAATTGATTACTGGTAAAAATCTCGACGCTTTGAAATTTCGGCCCGAGTACTTTTTCGAGAAAAAATAATTCTATTCAAAGAAAATAAAAATATTAAAAGATAAAAACATGCTCCCAATATTCATAATATCATAAAAGTGTTAAGTGTCTGATTTGTCATATTTGAAATCAAAAGAAAATTACACAATGCCTTTGACAAAATCATCTTCTTCATCCTTCGACAAAATCATTTTCTCCTCCAATAATGACGACAATGGCCTCCTTTGGCAATGGTGACTATTTCTCTAGTGACGACGGGCTTTACTTCTTCGATCTCTACCACCATATGCAACTTTTGCAATTTCTCCAGCTTACATGGCATTGAGAAAATGAAACATTTTATTGATAAAGGCTAATCTCGATTTGGGGCTCGAGTAAGAGGAGATTTTTAAAGATCACTATCAGGTACCTTGCAAGTGACAGTGCTTTCATTTAATCATTCGAGTGGCATGTTCAGGACTCGAGTCTCCACTAAAAATATTGTTTTCCCAAATCGAGATTAGCTTTTCTCAATATAACATTACATTTTTCCAATGTCATATAAGACTTTCACAGGTTCATAGATTCAAGTAATAGCCAAAAGACTTGCGAGTTACTTTATGGTAACTAGCCAATTTTTAAAAAATCACTCGAGTTACAAATTCATCACTCGAGTGATACACAAATATTTGCAAGTTACCTCTTGGTAACTGGATGAAGATAACATGAGAACCTTTAAAAATCTATGATTACCCATCATCATCATCATCACCACTAACAACTCCAACACCATCACCCCTAACAACTCATCGTATTCTTCACCATTATCACTAACATCTGCTTCATCATTGACATCACTGACAAAATCTCCCACTCCAACTACACCGCCATCAATAGGACGGGTACTTCTGGGTGAGTTGCACTAACATGGCTTCACCATTTTTTCAATCGGAACCTCCTATTCCATAGGCATAGGATTGAAGAACAGATTGTGAAACTTCATATTTAGCCACACGGACCAATTTTGCCCAGAAAACCGCAGGAGTAGCATTAGAGTGGGGTCAGTCTTCCTCTTCAGCTTTTTCTTTGCCATCGTCGTTGTAGAAAGCATTGGAGCGAAGCTTCAATCAGTCTCCATGAAAGAAGGATAAGGAGAGGGAGAGAGAGGGATTCAGCCATGGATGCAAGGGAGAGAGACGCATAAACGGGAAAAGGCCAATGTGTAATTTCATTTAAATTTTGAAAATGTCTATTCAGGAACTAAAACCTCAGTAGGAATATGCAAATTGATATCACATTTTTATCTTTTCCCTATTTTAAAGTTCTTTGTCAAGGATTTTCCCAAAATGATTTATGGCAATGTCAAATTAACTACATAGCTTGGTAGGATTGTGATTAAAAAGGGATTGAATGACAAATTTTGTAGAAGTTTTTTATGGTAGTGCAATCTATATTACACCCTTTTGTCCTTAATTAAAATCTCATTTGTTTGTTGTATAACAAGAATTCTTATATTAAAGGTCAAATGTAGTACTCCCTCATATTCTTAATATAAAACCTAATTGACCCTTTTCGGAGAGATTAAAGAAGATAAATATGTTATTTAATCATATCATATATTTTGTATCATTGTATTATATATCAATTTATAATGGAAAAATAATGAGTACAAATACTTTAAAGTAACTTTTTAGCTTCATTAATCTCTCCAAAAAAGTCAATTAGGTTTTATATTTATGACTAGAGGTAGTATTAACTTTTGATTGGTTCGATATTCTTTTGAAAGCTTTAAAAGGGGTAAGATGAAATTTTGCCTATGAGTAATCACTCAGGAGTGTCGGATATCTGAAAGTTTTTCAAGAAGTAATGTCACTCTGAAAGTGTTAAAAGGAAGCAATTTCACCCCTACCATTAAAAAAACCAATGCCAATTGTTAAAAAATTGATATTAACCGTTAGCATTTTTATCAGCAGGGGGTAAAACTGTTAAGTTTTGGATACCTTCAAGGCAAAATTGCTCGTTAAAAAACTTTTGAATGCCCAACTCTCTTGAGTAGTTACTTTTGGGGCAAAAATTGCACATTAACCATTTTAAAATATTACATCGTCTTGTATGAATGTTAACCCTTAGTGTAACAATTTGGAAGATTAAAATTCAATTTTGATTTTAAGGGTAACTGAAAGATTAATTGATATTCTAAACTTGATGTTGTTATGTTATCAAATATCAAATAACAATGTCAGGGAAAGTTTGGGCTAGCTCTAGAGTCTGTGGGTTGGGCTTGCTAGCCCACCAAAAGTGGTGAGTTCGGGCCAACTAAATGCTCCCCCCTCATTTAGCCCGCAAGCTACGGCGGGCTAGCTTGCTTAATTATTAATTTTTTTCCCAAATTTCCTTAAACAAAATAAACCCAAATACTGGTGTATTTGACTACTTCCTTATACATTTTATCTAACATTTTTTATTCACTTTTTATTTTTATATTATATTTATTTATTCCACTATTATTAAATTAAAAAGATAAGTGTTTATCTGTTTTTGTAATGTAAGTGGGTGAAAAAAATTGATGTGAGAGTGAAGATGGCTACCTAACATAAACATACAAAAGAAAGGAAATGTGATGTGAGTGGATGTAAGAGAAAATAGGTGAGAGTAAAAAAAAAGATGGTATGATAGGTTTTTTTTTTTAAAAAAAAGGTCAAGATGCAATTTTAATAATAAAGTTTTATACAAGTGGCATTTGACAACATTAAGTTTTTATGGGTGCTAAAATATACATAAACTTAACAAAAAGAAACAATTTTAACACCACCGTTAGATGCCTCTAACGGACATTTCTTTTTGTTTTTTAGGATCCCACCTAATCTTAAAAGTGTCCAAAACCCCCCACGTTCTCTCTCATCCCCATTAACTATCTCGCGTCTAGATTCTCTTCGTGCCTCCCACCCTTTACCTCTCCTATACACAAAACTACACTGTTTTTGGTATAAATTAGGAGGGTGTTCCACTTTATTTTATTTTTTTCAAAATAACGTTTAAAGCCCTCGAGTATTTTATTTTTGAGTAGTACCCAATGTTCTAAAATATTTTTTGTATACTATGTAGCATAAAATAAGTTTTCAGGAGTACTCAGTATCTAGCAAGATATATCCTGAACTATTTTTTCACTCACACTCTGTATCTTAAATTTATTTTTATCGAATTCAGCACCTTAAATTATTTTTCTAGTTGCAACGAGAAGCCTCTAAAATGTTTTTGAATGGCAATAAGCACCATAAATTTGGGATACTGAGTGTAGGATATGCTACGCTAAAATATAGTATAAGAGATGAAATGCTATTGGAAAAATATTTTAGGATACAGCTTGCCATATATTGGGTGCTACTGAAAATTATTTTATGATACACAGTGCACAAAAAACTATTTTAAAATATTGGGTGGTACTAAAAAAATACTTCATGGACTTGAATGTTATTAAAAAAAAGGTGGAACACCCTCCCAATTTACACAAAAAATGTGTAGTTTTGTGTACTAGAGACGCAAAGGGTGGGAGGTGCAAGGGAGGGAAACTGGACACAACTATCTTCCCTGTTTGTTACCCTTCTTCTCCATATCTTTTTTCTTCTCTCTATCTTTCACCCTCGTGGCTTTGAAATAGTCAATAGGAAAGTTGGGAAGAGAGGAATTGTTCTCTAAAAAACATTCGTTCATAATTGCACACCGGAAGCTTCACACATTGAAAGTGAACCGTCTCTACCCTTTGGTCACTTCCTTGCTTTGAGCTAAACTTCGTTCATCTCATTCACTCTCAACCTCTTCTCAACTCTCTACAACTCAACCACCACTCTCTCACGTATCCACTCTTTAAATATATATACTAATAGACATATACTCATATGTAGCTTGACATACTCTATTAGGTTCCTACAATGTCTGCCAACTACTTGAATGGGGACTACAAGTCCCTCTATCAACCATTGCTTAATTTCGAAAGATTTAGAACAATTTCATATCCCAGGTTGCTATTGTTGGAGCCAATATTTGTCCTATTGAGAGCTTAGACTACGAGTATATGGTTTTTTATTTTTTCATCTATTCTTTGAAATTTTGGAGGAAGTTTTTATTTTAAATTTTTATGGGATTTCATCTGTTGTGAATGAATTTGTGCTCAATTCTTCACCTTTTTGTTCTGAGGTATACAGGATTGTCAAGAACGCTCTTCAATCATCAAAAAACCCGCTTTATCTTATATGATGATGGCCATGTTCTTGTCGAACTCAAACCTAGACAAAGGGTCGATAGGTGGAGGCGGGGAACTCAGGAAGGCCAGTAGAAACAAGCAAGGCAGCGAAGGCCATGGTGGTGATCGAAAGTGGAGAGTGGGAGAAGGGGGAGGAGGGGGAGTGTTACGCCCTTATCTCATTTTCACCTTTATCAGAGTATTCACGGAAAACGATATGCGGTTCGGTGGGTAACACAAGAATAGCATTAATATATTGATAATATGTGCATGATTACAGAAATTTCCCATCGGGGTTCGTACATAATAATTACAAGCCTTGTAGCAGCACAGGGCTCTAGGGTATCTAAACCCGTCTTAGTGAAACGAATACATCTTTCCGTCTTTGTTCCACCACTGTATTCCTCCCGTGTAGTTCTCTTCTCTGCTTTCAGTAAACCTCTTGTTTTCACCTGTCTATTTTGTTGGTAGGGGAGGGTGAGATTCAGGAGAATCTTAGTAGGAAGCATATACCATAATGCATGTATGATAGATGCTATATGTATGGCATGTTAGTTTTAACTAGATGTATGCCCCATAATGATATTTCTGCATACTCAATGTTTCAAACAACATACTTATGGCCATAGCATAAATAGAAACAGAGCTTCATTTATTCAAATATGCTTTACACAATCAAGTAAAGTAATCACATACATCACTACATAAGCAGAGATATCAATACATGCAAATAAGTTAAGTCCCCTACTTTGTGTCCCTTTTGCTAAATAGAAATAGTTCATCGATCTACGTGCAAACAGCTCAGGCTCCATATTCGATCTTACAATGTCAAATGTACCATTTAGACACTTCCATAGTGTTTCTGGGGTGTATATTAGCCTATGGCGAAAACTTACCAAAATGTCTCCGGGACCCATACCAAACCCTACCGTACCCGGTTCGACTGTACTTTTCCCAAAATTCTAACCTGGGCTATCCTGACATATTTTTGCCCAAGGAATCCATTTCCAGACTTGGAATTATCAAATTCACTGTCAAATTAAAAAATTAGCCTTGTCAGCTCCACTTTAAGGGTTTCAGGGGCGTTTTCGAAATTATGCCTTTTCGGCCTTTTCTGAAAAAGTGACCAACTATAACCTCACCTAATTTTTCCTCCTGAACTCAATGGAACCATTAATTTCACGAAAATCCAACTCTAACAACTCCAAACTAGCCTTGCCAAAATTCTCAATTCCTAGGGAAAATTTGGGGTTTTTCGGTTTCGGCTCCGTAAACGTGTTTCTTTCTACTCCTAACCACTTTATTAACTATTACATTAGGTTACAACTACCATTTGGACCCATTCTGCAGCGTAACCTTTAGGCATACACATTTCCAAAATTTAAAACAAAGGACAATCGGGCAAAATTTCACTGATTAAATTGTTCATAGCAGCCAGAATAGTCAATATACAAGAGTTTGAAAGCTACCTCAAGCTCCCATTAGCTTTTCCCCAATATGGCTAAAACCCTAACCTTTAAACAACATATTTTTGAGCCTCCAAACCTTAAAGAACAAAGAAGAGCAGCTTAGGGTTGGAGTTATATGCGTTAGGAGCTAAATCGTCAAAGAAATCGGCTTACCGTACAAGATCTCCTTTCCTTCTCTCTCTAAGAGCTCTCAACACTTCTCTCTCTAGTTCAGCTGCTGTGTGTGTGAAAATGGGCTGGAGAAAGAAGGATGATGATATTTAATTATTAATTTAATTTCAAACAATTTCAGATTTCAGCAACTTCTGGCAGATTTTCTGCTCAAAATTTGGAAAATCATAACTAATTCTAGAAAAATTGAATTGGAGTGATTCCAAAGGCTATGGAACCCTTATTGAGTTTGGTTTCAAGAAAAAATATAGACTTTAGCCATTTGGAAGGGAAAAATTCCCAGAAATACCATCTTTGGATGCTGCTCCAGAAACTTTTCAGTTTTTCTGGGCTAACTTCAAAAATTCATAAATTTTTGTATATAACTTTAATTGAGTTATATGACCTATTAAATTAAAGCTTGAGATGTATTCTTTCACTTTGTAAAATTTCATAATTTTTAAAAATCATTTGTAGAATGAAATGCATTGGACAGCAACACCGCCTCACTCGAAGCAATGAAACGGAATGCACTTGCAACTCTAACAAATTCCATTTTTGTATACAAACTTCCCATACTCTTTAATTCGCTATTTTATTCATTTTCATACCTCAAAGATATAAAAAATATTAGGGAATAGATTTGGGACACCTGCTAAACCAGAGCTTAGCAGTATATTGTTCATTAATTTGTGTACATGATGATGATGTGTTTATATTATTCATTAATTTGTGCATACCTTGGCGCATAACATATTTAATTTTCGCATTCTCTATGAACAATATTATGTCTTTACGGGGATTCTTCGGAATCTCACCCTATTTTTAAACAAATACCTCAGTGGGTACCAGTGGGGCAAAGGGCAAGGACATTTAAGCTGGAAAGTGAGCGGCACGTGTCTTGAGGCGAGGTCAAGAACGTGGTTATACTTTAGTCTATGTTTTGATATTTTGACAAAAATTGTAAATATTAAATTTCTGTTGTATTTTCTGTATTTCGTCAACGAATGATATCAGTATTGTAAACGAATATTTCTATCAGTATAACTGTACTTATTTGTATGCCCATTGAATTCCGTTTTTATTACTCTTTGAATATTGAAATGGAAACGGGTGTTGACAAGATCTCTTAGAATTCTCTTTATACTCATGTTTGTGTGTACACATGTCTATGGTTGTAGGTTATTTTGATATTCTATATTTTTTCTAAAAAAAAAAGACATGTCCGATGGACCAATTCCGGAACTAATTTAAATTGTCCTTCAAAACTCAATAAACCAATATATATATAATGATAGCCAAATCACCAAAGGCATATCATATCATACTAATATTTTTGCATGCAAATTTATCTTATCACAATAATAATTTAAATTGTTGAAATAAGTACTCTACCTTATAGCTAGAGTTAGAGAACAAACCCTCTCATGTCATGCACAAAACTATTGAGCTTGAAAACTAAGACAGTATAGGCTTAGATTACAACTATACCTTAATACAGCTTTCTCTAAATTTTCTTGGTACAAGATTGATTATTTCTTTATTCTATCCACACCATTACTTCTTTATTCCCTTTACTGATAAAAAGGGTGTAGAATGAAAGAATATGCTCGCCAATTCTAGACAGAAATGTGGGGTAAGGAAAGATGAAAGAGTTGGCAACTCAAAGACTGCATAACTATTTTAAAATGCTTTACTGTAATCATAGATGATGCTTTTGTGTGGTTCTATGACTAAAATTTATCTTTATTAAATCTTTAATTCATGGGAAAAGAAGGGATTTTTTTCATCTATAATCTATTCATGATTAAATTCTTTGAACATAATGTATTGCTGCAGTAGTTATTGCTACTCCGATGCTCCAATTTTAATTACTCTATGTATATTCCATATAATTCATTTTCGATATCTTATTACTTTAACAGTATAAGGTTATGCCAAACTTGACTTGTAAACTGTAAAGATTTTGTTGTGAACAAATGTCTTCCGCTGTAAGAAATTAAACATATGGCAAACATCAAATCTGGACTTTGCAGGAAATCCAAGTTTCATCATCTGAGGTGCCTAGCAAACATAGAGCCAAATCTCCTAGCTTTTTACTATATTATTTGCATATCTTTATTCACCAAATGCTGGAGTGAGATGTCATTGAAAATAATGGCTAATGGCTGATTGGACGATAAAAGCCTTTGAGACACTTGGTGCATTGATGGTCGAGATTTGGGAGATGAATTCAAGCAAGCTAACACTATCGTGACCAAAAAAGTCACGTCGTGTGCATCTTTTTGTGATGGCAGTGGGAGACGTGGGTCTAAGACATTTGTTAGCAAAATGCTTTCATTACAGGTCTTTGAAAATGACAATATCAACTCTCCGGGATGTCTTCCCATGAATGTTTCTAATGTCAACACTCCAAAACTATAAACATCACATTTTTCAGTCACAACTAAGGTGTATGCAAGTTCTGCAACAAATCAAAAATTAAAGAAATTATGTATTATCCCAAGGTAAGTAATGGTTAAAATAAAATACAATACAACAAGAGAAGTAGTAGAGAGTTGAAAAAGCTAACCTGGAGCAACATAACCATAAGTACCAACTAAAAGAGTTTGATTAGATGAATCTCGATCAAGAATTCTGGCTATACCAAAGTCAGATAGCAAAGCCTCCATCTTTGAGTTCAACAATACATTATTACTTGTTACATCTCGGTGTATAATTGGAGGAGCACAATCATGATGCATGTAGAACAAAGCATTTGCTATTCCTTTGACGATATTCACCCTCATACTCCAATCCAACTCTTTAGCCTCATCATCATTATTCAAGACATAAAAAAGGCTTCCTCTTTCCATGTATTCATATATGAGAAACATGCATTGATTATGCAAACAAAAACCATGGAGCTTTATAATATTGCGATGTCGAATTTCACTTAACACCTGTACTTCATTGTGAAAACTCTTAACAAAAGATGTGTTTCCATATTCTCTTCTATGAAGTTTTTTCAATGCTACAATTTTGCTACTAGGAAGTTGTGCTCTATAAACGCTTCCATAAGCACCAGTTCCAATGCAATATTTGATGTCAAATCCCTCTGTTGCTTCAATGATGTCTTCATATGCAATTTTTCCATCATAATTCCATATAGAAAACAAATCCCCATTTTTTATTGGTCTCATCTCAATTATGGATTTCTTGTTGTTTTGTAAGATTTAAATAAGATGAAGCCAACAACAAATATGATGACAGGGAAAATTGTCAATGGAATAATGATTTTCAAGAAAGACTTTGGACCTTTAGAAGAACCATGTATTTTCTCTAGACCAAGTAATTCTTTATTGCCATCTAAAATGACTTTAGGAGAAGAGTAATAAACTTCACTTGGAACGTAGCCACTGAGATGATTGTATGACAAATTGATGTAGCAGTACAACCAACCAAGTTCTTTAGGTATACTACCTGAGATATTATCATGGCTCAAATCAATAATGCTACACAATGGTGGAACACGTCGTATACCAGATGGTAATATTCCATTGAATTTGTTGTGATTAAAGTCTCCATAAAAATCAAAAGAGTTCAAAAAGTAGAGCATGTTCCCATTCATATTATTTTGGGAGATATGTAGATGAAGAAGATAACAGAGATGTTTAAACTTAACTGGCATGTTACCACTCACTAATTTTTTAGAAAATCAATGACTTGTAAATATATCAAATTATAAATCGGAAAAGGGATATCACTTATATATAGTGAATATTAAATTTGACTACAAATATAAGTTTCTTAAGATTTGTCATAAAACTCGAAGTTAGAGGCATGACTCCAACTACATTGTTTGTACTCAAATCAAACAATTTTAAATAAGGTTGGTAAGTCTGAAAGGTAACATACCTATAAGTTTGTTGTAAGACAAGTCCAAATATATGAGTTTATAAAGAGCTCCAATCTGAGTTGGAATGGTTCCTGTCAAAGACAATCATTTGAGTTGCAAATATGTTATAGGTTATTTCTTATCAAATAAGAATTTAGGGTTGACCTACTCTATTATGTTATAGACATAAGTACAACATTTTTAAATTGAGTAAATAAGTAAGGTATAGCCAAAGGTACATAACTCACCAGTAAGATTGTTATAAGACAAATTCAAATGGGTTAGATTATAAAGAGCTCCAATCTGAGTTGGAATGGTACCTGTCAAAGCCAATCATTTAAGTTGCAAATGAGTTGTAGGTTATTTCTTATCAAATAAGAATTGAGGGTTGACCTACTCTATTAAGTTATAAATGTAAATTCAACATATTGAAATTGAGTAAATAAGCAAGGTATATTCATAGGTATATAACTCACTAGTAAGATTGTTATGAAGAGTTCCAATTTGAGTTACAAACATGTTTGTAGGTTATTTCTTATCAAATAAGAATTGAATATTTACTTAGTCTGTTAAGTTATATAGATAAATACAACATTTCTAAATTGAGTGAATTTGTAAGGTAAGAGGTAAAGGTAAACTCACCACTAAGATTGTTATCAAATATGTCTAAATCGATGAGATTATGAAGAGCTCCAATTTGAGTTGGAATGGTTCCTGTCAAAGCCCTCTGTTGCTTCAATGATGTTTTCATATGCAATTTTTCCATCATAATGCCATATGGAAAACAAATCCGCATTTTTTGAGTCTCTTGTCTCAATTATAGATTTCTCGGTCTTTTCGAAAGATTCAAATAAGATGAAACACAGAACAAATATGATGACAAGAAAATTTGTCAAAGGAATAATGATTTTCAACAAAGACTAATCCTTTAGAAAAACCATGCTTCTTTTCTAAACCACGTAATTCTTTGTTACCATAGAAGGTGTTTGGGGGGAAAGAGCTATAAACTTCAGTTGGAATATAGCTATTGAGAAGATTGTATGATAAGTTGATGTATTGCATCCTAAAAAGATCTCCAGGTATACTACCAGAGAGTTTATTGTAGCTCAAGATAATGCTACACAACGGTGGAACACTGCATATACTAGATGGTAATATTCCATTGAATTTGTTATGACTAAAGTCACCATGAAAATAGAAATAATAGTTCAAAATTTAGGGCACATTTCCACTCAGATTATTTTGGGAGATATTTAGACAAAAAGTATTTAAGAAATTTCCAAACCGTCATGGCATGCCACCACTTAGTTGATTTTGAGAAACATCAAAGTCTTGTAAATTTTTAAAATTGAAAATCGAAGATGGGATAGCACTACAACAAATAAATTTGAGGACAAAAATAAATTATTAAGATATGTCATAAAACCTAAAGTTAATGGAATGACTCCAACAACATTGTTTCTACTCAAATCCATCAATTATAAATAAGATTGGGAAGGGTGGATGGTAACACACCTGTAAGTTTGTTGTAAGACAAGCTCAAATGAATGAGATTTTGAAGAGCTCCAAATTGAGTTGGAATAATACCTGTGAACCCCATTTTATGAAGATTCAAATAAACTAGTTTTGGTAATTCAATGAATAAATTTGTGTTTAACTACAAGTCTTTGATTGTGTGGAGGAAAATAAATAGTTTTAAATTAAATAATGTTGCAAGGTAAGAAAGGAAAGTGTATAACTCACCAGTAAGATTGTTATAAGACAAATCTAGATAGACGAGATTTTGAAGAGCTCCTATCTCATTTGGAATTGTACCTATCAAACCCATTCTAGAGAGTATCAACTTGTTTAGTTTAGGAAATGCAGTGAGATTGAGATCTGCTAGCCGAGGTTGTTGTGAATGGATTTTTGGTTGGTTAATTGAAATAACTCTTCCAAAGATATTGCAACTTATGCCATGCCACTCACAATGGGAGTTGAATCCATTTTCACTGATGTTCCACCATTTGCTCTCAAGTAGTGCGTGCTTGTCCTCTGCGATCAAGGCTAATTTTGGCATCGTGTGATGATAATTAATGGAAGTGATCATCAAATGAGTACAAAGGTTGTTATTATAGTCATGTGATCAAATGATAAGAGCATACCATCACTTTTGAAAGTTTCGATCAAGGGGTTTCTCTCATTACAACCAAAATATTGTTTGTTCTTGTTATTTATTATTGAGGGTAATTTATAGAGCATTCAGTATTATTGTTTTTCTTTTTTGTATTTGAATTGTTCATATCATAAAGCTTAAAAATCACTTCTTGATACTCTGGTTTTTTTAACTCAAAACATGCTAAGTTTTAATCCTTTAAAACATGTCCTCAATGTATTATTTCTTAATTTTTAATTAGTTGGGATAAGGATTAGAGGTAGCTAGCTCACTTGAAATAATATCGTTACAAGATAAGTTTAGATATGTGAGCAGTTGAAGACTTTCCATTTGAGTTGGAATTGAGCCTGTCAAAACACATTCCTTTGAGTCAAAAATCTATCCTGTTATTTCCATCCAAATAAAAATTATAGGTAGTAAGAGTGGAAGAGAACTCACAACTAAGGCTGTTATGAATCAAGTTCAGATGATTGAGATTATGAAGAGCTCCAATCTGAGTTGGAATGGTACCTGTCAAAGCCAATCATTTGAGTTGCAAATGTGTTGTAGGTTATTTCTTATCAAATAAGAAGTGAGGGTTGACCTATGCTATTAAGTTATAGATGTAAATGCAACATTTTTAAAATGTGTAAATATGCAAGGTATGGCTGAAGGTACATAACTCACCAGTAAGATTGTTACAAGACAAGTCCAGCTGGATTAGATTATGAAGAGTTCCAATTTGAGTTGGAATGGTATATGCCAAAACCAGTCATCTGAGTTACCAATATGTTTGTAGGTTATTTCTTATGAAATAAGAATTAAGGATTTACCGACTCTATTACGTTACAGGGGTAAATACAACATTTCTAAATTGAGTGAATTTGTAAGGTAAGATGGGAAGGTAACTCACCACTAAGATTGTTATCAGATAAGTCTAAATTGGTGAGTTTATGAAGAGCTTCAATTTGAGTTGGAATGGTACCTGTCAAAGCCAATCATTTAAGTTATAAATGTGTTGTAGTTTAATTTTATCAAATAAGAATTGAGGGTTAACCTACCCTATTAAATTATAGATGTAAATACAATATTTTTAAATTGAGTAAATTTACAAGGTATAGTAGAAGAAGGTACATAACTCACCAGAAAGTTTGTTGTTAGACAAGTTCAAATAAATAAGATTTTGAAGAGTTCCAATTTGAGTTGGAATGGTACCTGCCAAAGCCAGCCATCTGAGTTACAAATATGTTTGTAGGGTTTTTCTTATCAAATAAGAATTGAGGATTTATCGACTCTATTAAGTTACAGAGGTAAATACAACATTTCTAAATTGAGTGAATTTGTAAGGTAAGAGGGGAAGGTAACTCAACACTAAGATTGTTATCAGATAAGTTTAAATTGGTGAGATTATGAAGAGCTTCAATTTGAGTTGGAATGATACCTGTCAAAGCCAATCATTTAAATTATAAATGTGTTGTAGTTTAATTTTATCAAATAAGAATTGAGGTTTAACCTACCCTATTAAATTATAGATGTAAATACAATATTTTTAAATTGAGTGAATTTACAGTGTATAGTAGAAGAAGGTACATAACTCACCAGAAATATTGTTGAGAGACAAGTGAAGATAAATAAGATTTTGAAGAGTTCCAATTTGAGTTGGAATGGTACCTGCCAAAGCCAGCCATCTGAGTTACAAATATGTTTGTAGGTTTTTTCTTATCAAATAAGAATTGAGGATTTATCGACTCTATTAAGTTACAGAGGTAAATACAACATTTCTAAATTGAGTGAATTTGTAAGGTAATAAGGGAAGGTAACTCACCACTAAGATTGTTATCAGATAAGTCTAAATTGGTGAGATTATGAAGAGCTTCAATTTGAGTTGGAATGATACCTGTCAAAGCCAATCATTTAAGTTATAAATGTGTTGTAGTTTAATTTTATCAAATAAGAATTGAGGTTTAACCTACCCTATTAAATTATAGATGTAAATACAATATTTTTAAATTGAGTGAATTTACAAGGTATAGTAGAAGATGATATATAACTCACCAGAAAGGTTGTTGTGAGACAAGTGCAGATAAATAAGATTTTGAAGAGTTCCAATTTGAGTTGGAATGGTACCTGCCAAAGCCAGCCATCTGAGTTACAAATATGTTTGTAGGTTTTTGCTTATCAAATAAGAACTGAGGATTTATCGGCTCTATTAAGTTACAGAGGTAAATACAACATTTCTAATTTGAATGAATTTGTAAGGTAAGAGGGGAAGGTAACTCACCACTAAGATTGTTATCAGATAAGTCTAAATTGGTGAGTTTATGAAGAGCTTCAATTTGAGTTGGAATGGTACATGTCAAAGCCAATCATTTAAGTTATAAATGTGTTGTAGTTTAATTTTATCAAATAAGAATTGAGGCTTAACCTACCCTATTAAATTATAGATGTAAATACAATATTTTTAAATTGAGTGAATTTATAAGGTATAGTAGAAGAAGGTACATAACTCACCAGAAAGATTGTTGTGAGACAAGTTCAGATAAATAAGATTTTGAAGAGTTCCCATTTGAGTTGGAATGGTACCTGCTAAAGCCAGCCATCTGAGTTATAAATATGTTTTTAGGTTTTTTCTTATCAAATAAGAATTGAGGATTTATCGACTCTATTAAGTTACAGAAGTAAATACAACATTTCTAAATTGAGTGAATTTGTAAGGTAAAAGGGGAAGGTAACTCACCACTAAGATTGTTATCAGATAAGTCTAAATTGGTGAGATTATGAAGAGCTTCAATTTGAGTTGGAATGGTACCTCTCAAAGCCAATCATTTATATTATAAATGTGTTGTAGTTTAATTTTATCAAATAAGAATTGAGGTTTAACCTACCCTATTAAATTATATATGTAAATACAATATTTTTAAATTGAGTAAATTTACAATGTATAGTAAAAGAAGGTACATAACTCACCAGAAAGATTGTTGTGAGACAAGTGCATATAAATAATATTTTGAAGAGTTCCAATTTGAGTTGGAATGGTACCTGCCAAAGCCAGCCATCTGAGTTACAAATATGTTTGTAGGTTTTTTCTTATCAAATAAGAATTGAGGATTTATCGACTCTATTAAGTTACAGAGGTAAATACAACATTTCTAAATTGAGTGAATTTGTAAGGTAAGAGGGGAAGGTAACTTACCACTAAGATTGTTATCAGATAAGTCTAAATTGGTGAGATTATGAAGTGCTTCAATTTGGGTTGGAATGATACCTGTCAAAGCCAATCATTTAACTTATAAATATGTTGTAGTTTAATTTTATCAAATAAGAATTGAGGTTTAACCTACCCTATTAAATTATAGATGTAAATACAATATTTTTAAATTGAGTGAATTTACAAGGTATAGTAGAAGAAGGTACATAACTCAACAGAAAGGTTGTTGTGAGACAAGTACAGATAAATAAGATTTTGAAGAGTTCCAATTTAAGTTGGATTGGTACCTACCAAAGCCAGCCATCTGAGTTACAAATATGTTTGTAGGTTTTTTCTTATCAAATAAGAATTGAGGATTTATCGAATCTATTAAGTTACAAAGGTAAATACAACATTTCTAAATTGAGTGAATTTGTATGGTAAGAGAGGAAGGTAAACTCACCACTAAGATAGTTATCAGATAAGTCTAACAGGATGAGATTGTGAAGAGCTCCAATTTGGGTTGGAATGGTACCTATTAAAGCCAATCATTTGCTTTATAAATGTGTTAGAGGTTATTTTTATCAAATAAGAATCGAGGGTTAAAATACCCTATTAAATTATAGACGTGAATACAATATTTTTAAATTGAGTGAATTTGCAAGGTAATGTAGAAGAAGGTACATAACTCACTAGAAAGATTGTTGTGAGACAAGTGTAGATAGCTTAGATTTTGAAGAGTTTCAATTTGAGTTGGAATGGTACCTACCAAAGCCAGTCATCTGAATTACCAATATGTTTGTAGGTTATTTCTTATCAAATTAGAATTGAGGATTTACTTACTTTATAAAGTTACAGAGGTAAATACAATATTTCTAAATTGAGTGAATTTATAATGTAAGTGGGGAAGGTAAACTCACCACTAAGATTGTTATCAGATAAGTTTAAATTGGTGAGATTATGAAGAGGTCGAATTTGAATTGGAATGGCACCTATCAAATCCAATCATTTGAGTTATAAATGTGTTGTTGTTTATTTTTTATCAAATAAAAATTGATGATTAACATATTCTATTAAATTATAGACATAAATACAATATCTTTAAATTAAGTGAATTTACAAGGTATAGTAGAAGGTACAACATTTTTAAAGTGAGTTACAAATATGTAGAGGAATTTTAGAAGAGCCAGCGATCTAATTCTCTACTCCAAATAGACTATGTTAGAGAAAAATAATAAATATAAATATTTTAAAGTAATTTATTTAGCTTCTTTAATTTTCCTAAATTAGTCAATTGAGTTTTATATTAAGGACCAGAAATAGTAACTAGAGTTAATTATCATAGAAAAGTATGGAGTTAATTAATCAATTGAGTTTTATATTTAGAGAAAAGTCAAGTACTCCTAATTTTGTCAAATTTAAAATTGAACAAGCAATGGCTCCATCCAACTAATTAGTAGTACTACTCAAGCTCAAGAATTTCAAATATGTGAGAGTTGTGAGAGAAGAGGGTACTCTACCAATCAATCCAGTTTCTGTAAGATCCAAAATTTTAAGATTGGGAAACACAGTGAAGTTGAGATCTGCTAGCTGAGGCTGGCCTAAAATGTGTCCACCTCGTCTTATGGAAGTAACGCTTCCGAAATCATTGCAAAATATGCCATACCAGTGACAAGGGTCCTCTGAAAAGTTGAGGCTATTCCACCAATTGCTCCTCAACAAAGCAAGTTTCTCCTCAGCTATCATGGCAGTTGCAATACTGGGCAAGAAACTAATGGCAGGGCATAATAATAATAATATCATCATAGTGCCTATTGTTGGAGGAGTCCATATAATAATGGAGAGTGCCATTGGTTGGTTCATGCAAAGTGATCGGAAAGGAAGAATGCAGAGGCTGAGACTTCGTTGTTCAAATATATAGGAAGATTAATTAATTGTTAAGAAAAAATTTACTCTCAATTATAAAAATAAAAGTCAATAGAAGAGTTTGTTTTAACATTTTTTTTTTAAAACTCTCCCTACTGACCTAACATATTTAGAAATTTTTTCTTGGTAAGTAATTTTTAATGCAAATGGTTAAAAAATATTTGAAAAAACTTAGTATAAAACTTCTACAAATATATTCAGGTCTTTAATATAAGACTAGTTGATTTTTTAAAAAAATTTTAAAGAAACTAGATAAGTAATTTAATCATCACATATATTATATATTACTATTAGATTATATATTGATTTCATAAGTTGATAAATTAGTTTGATATAAAAATGATAAATATAAATATTTTAAAGTAATTTAATTAATTTTTTTAATATCTCTAAAAAAGTCAACTGAATTTTATGTTATTAACAGGAGGTAGTATAATTTAATTAATTATGTTAATGTTTAGTTAATTAAGCAACTTTTACATTTTTTTAACCAACAGCAACTTTTACATTTAGAATAGGTAAAAAGGTAAAAATATATCACTTGAAATTTAAAATTTAAAATTGATTTTGTTAACAAAAAATAATAAGATTGACAAAAAAATATAACAATTAGATTTTAAAATTCAAATCATATTTATTTATCTTTTTCTCTTTTCCCCCTAGAATATAGCTTTCAGCCGGCCTTTAGAAAAGGAGAAATCGGAGTCAAATGAAACGCGTGGTGTTGCCAATTTTGTTTTCGGCGTGATCGTAGCAGCTTATTGGGTCCAGTATATTAGTCCATATATAGGATGTTACTGCTCAAGCTCTGTGCGTGCCATTTGTAACCAAAAAAAATGAAACGCGTTGTACTTTTTTTTTTTTTCATAAAAGAAACGGGTTGCATGTCAATAAAAATAAATAAATAAAACTCGTTGTACTATTTGTCAGTGTCACGTGAAGCCACCTTATTTGACCATAATGCTCTGCTTGGATGGAGGAAAAAATTGGGAGGGAAAAAAATAGAAAGAAAGAAAATACAGAAAAGAGAAAACTGGAGAGATAATGTTATCCCTTGTTATATTTGGATGGATAGAAGAAAATATATGAAAGAAGGAAAATAAGAAAATAATATAATGACAATAACACCCTTATTTGTCATAAGGATATATTATCTCATTGCTTCTATTAAAATAAACTGAAGGCAACAATCGCACTAAAATTAACACTATTAAAATATTTTAAAATCAAATTATATCTCAAATATTTTTTCATATTATTTTATTTTAAAATAAAATAATTGATGAAAGTATATTTTTATATTTTTTATTTAAAAAATCATAATGAATAATTTTTCTAAAATAAAATATAATACTCCCTCCGGTTCTAAATATAAGATAAAGTTGAATTTTTTGGAGAGATTAAGGAAGTAAATTAAATTACTTTAGAATATTTTTATTTTTATTTTTTTCTCCAAACTAATTAGTTTGACTAATAAACTAATATATAATCTAAGGGTACACAACATATGATATGATTAAGTAACTTATTTGATTTCTTTAATCTCTCCAAAAAAAAATCAATTTTATCTTATATTTAGGAAAAAAGAGAATAGATTAAAATGAAAAATGGATGATGCGGACAAGGAAGACAGACGAGGATTGGCGAGACTGGAAGATTAATATATACATTAGAGGGGGAGGCGTGATGAACTAATGATGATGGGTGATGGCAGGGGAGGGTAATACGTGGAACAAAATTTTTCTCTGAAAATCTCTCCATATATGGAGAGAAGTTTTGGAGAGAAAATTATGTAGGTCCCACACCATATTTTCTCTCTCACTTTTTCTTTCCCCCACTTTTTCCCCTTCATCCAAGGAAAGGAAAAATCATCTTCTCTCATATTTTCTTTCCTAATTTTCTTTCCTCTTTGATTTTCCCTCAATCCAAGCAAAGGGGTAAGTCTTCACCTTAAGTCTTTACCTTTTATGACCATAAGTCTTCGCTTGTAACGCCATGTCAGTAAAATTCACTCATCATATCCTGGTCAAAATAAAAAGAAAATTTACTTATAGTAAAAATCAATATTATTTCATATCCTAGTAGATAAAGAATTCATTTTAATTTTAAATATAAAGCTTTAATAGAAGAAAACATATAAATATCACTTGAATTTCTAAACTCTAAAAAAAGTTTATTAATACTTATAAAATATAGAGGAGGGATGAGGTGAGAATTTGAGTTTAACTCACCTTATATATTAAAAGGGGTATTTTTGTCTTTTTTCTAAAACATGAAAAACCTAGATTCTCACCTCAGCTCTTCTCTATCCTGTACAAGTGCTAATAGACTTTTCCGAGTTTCAGAAGTTTAAGTGATATTTATACGTCTTTTTTCCAAACTTTGACCCACCTTATCTTTCAAATTTATAATCTTCTACTAAAATATCCATATTAATTATATGTTGTAAGGGGGTTTTTTTTTATAAAAAGATAGTTACAACATAATGCAAATTATTAGAAAATGTATTATAAGAAGTTAACATACATTTATTATAAATAACTAGCTTAATTAATTTTATTAAATTCAGAGTTATTTAAAATGACAATTGAACCCTTAAAAACAAACAAGCAAGAAGCATAGTTAACCATGAAAAATTAATTTTGGACTTTATAAATATTTGAAATAATTTGAATTTTTCAATATATTATATATATATTTCCCAACATTCAATAACAAACACACACTACGGGTAGCTTTTAAATAAAAATTGAGGATTAACATACTCTATCAAGTTATAAAGCTAAGCACAACATTTTTAGATTGAGTAAATTTGTAAGGTAATAGTGTAACGTATGTAAGTTATCTGTAATATTGTTATGAGACATGTCCAAATCAATGAGTTTATGAAGAGCTCTAATCTAAGTTGGAATGGTACATATTAAAGACATTCATTTAGATTATAAATAGGTTGTAGGTTTTTTTTTTTTTAAATAAGAATTGAGAGTTAACATATTTTGTTAAATTATAAAATTAAGTATAATATTTATAGATTGAGTGAATTTGTAAGGTAATAATGTATTTAACACACTGACAAGATTGTCATTAAAAAAGTCCAACTAATAGGTAGCTGAGATTTTGTATGAGGAGCTCCTGTTTGAGGTAGAGCCATGCCTATCAGCCCCTTTGAAGTTGAGACCAGCTAGCTGAGACTGGTGGTTTGAAAAGAATCAATACCGCGTTATTTTGATAACGCCTCCAACATCATTGATAAAAAGTCATTGATATGGAAGAAAGTTCGAGCAAAGAATAATAACGGGAGAATGATAATTAGGTCCTAAATAAAAAGAAAAATGAAAAATGATTCCTTAAAATCTCAAAATGATAAAAAGGTTATAAGAAATTGTCAAAGAACGCTCTTGTAGTTATCAACAACCTATATTGTTAATATGACTATTTTTTATTTTGAGATTTCAAGGGATCTATTTTTTCATTTTTTTTCTTATTTGAAACCTGACTGTAATTCTCCAAATAATAAAAATGCCACTTTCACACCCATCTCAATTTAATTTATTTACACAAATTAAAGTGATCACGAAATGAATACACCCACAGAGGGTTTATGTAGATCGAGTAAGAGATTATTGAATCGCTTTGAACGTATTGTTTATGCGTCAAAAGGTCGTCGGACATAATGATGATATCGGGTGAGATGGGCAAAGGAAAAGTTGTTTATGGTCTTCCTCAATATTATAAAGTCTTCCGTCTTTGAAGTTTTTAGAGTGAAAATGGACACGGAAAAGCTGGGTCAAATAAAAAATATGCTGGAATTATAAAATAATATTAAGGTGTAATTTTATCAATAAGATTTTTTTAAAAAAACACATGATATAAAAATACCAATAAATAATTTAATGGTCTTAATAAATTCGTTTCATTTTAAATTATTTATTGATATTTTTGCCAAATCCAAAACTTATTCATGTCATTTGCTCAATAAAAAAAATTATTAAAAAATTACACCTTAACCTTATAAAATGTTAAGAAATATGAGAAGAGAAAAAGAGAATATAATTCCTCAAAAGTAACAAAGTAAAGCTTACTTCTTTCTCTGGAGGAACTGGCAATTCATCAAGAAGTCCCATCTCGAGCCTTCAATGTCTCCGGACACCATAAAAATCTAAGATTAACTCATGCTAGCAAATACCATCCTAACTGCATTGAAAAATATAAAAATATTCAACTTCTCTTACCAAAGTAAAGAATTTAATTAAAAAATCTCAAATGCATCAAAACAAAAGAAAGGCACTACTGATTCTGAACACCAAAGAGTTAAATTATACGTATGCTTATGTAATATGCGCTTCCAGTTTAAAATTGCAATAGTAGATGAGACCAAGTACAGTAATTCAATTCTACATCCCTTCCTCTCGTTAAAAAGGTTGGATCATCAACCAAGGAGTAATTTGGCCAGAGAAGAAAAGCAGTGTAAAGGTTCAAGAGAATACCTCCGAAGTCCAGCTCTAACAGCAACCAAGCTTTTTTTTTTTTTTTTTTCAAACTTTACTTCAATAATCTGAAACAAACAACATCAAGAGATTGTTATAAAAGAAAGAACAGACAATCGTTTACAATTTAAACAAGTAAAATAATTAAAAATTAGCACTTGATAAGATTATCAGATTAAGGGTCTTTTGACTCTTTTCTAAGCATCTTTTATGAAACATTAATAGACAAGAATATCATCAGTTAATTTTTCACAATCATTTCGCATACAACAAAAACATTTTTACAAATTTCTGCTTTCCATATTAACATTACCATCAGCAGTTGCATGGATAATAATTTATTCATAGTCATATTTAATTTTTGATGAAATCTGATAAGGTGAATCGAAGATTCCAACAAGCAATGTATTATTAGGAAATATTGCCACGGGCCAAAAATCTTCTCCACTGTCAAAAGCAGAGATAGATTCCTGTTTCCTCTTCATCCATATACTTAGTTGAGCTCTACGGTAATTCAGTTCATTCCCTACACTTCCTCCTCTACCCAGAACAACAAGTTACAAAACTGTTTCCTATGTGCACTCTCTCATAATTCCCGAATATTCCATAGGCATTTGATTATTCATAACCGTACACAACTAAAAAAATCCGATATACATTGCACTTCAAAGATCGTGATAATGGTACTTCATACCCGGATTCACCCAAAGACGCTCCTTTTATTTTCCACATCAAATCACACAATTGGTTGCGAAAAATCAAATGCATTTATACAGCAAATGTAAACTTACTCGTGCAAGAAAGCTGGATGGAGCTGAAGCTCAAAAACCCAATGCCACCGTCATTGCTCGTTGTGAAAGAAGTGCAGAATGAAGGGAAACTGTGGATTTGAGTGTGGCGCTCGGAGCAGAATTGGAATTCAGAGCGGGGCAAGTGAAGTTGGCAATTGAAGCGAGATGCAATGGAGAAAGGCGAGGATTTCAAAGTGATGGTAAAGCCACGGTTAATGACGGCCGGAGCGCAGGCTGGCGTCGTCGCCAGAGGGCGTGAGCGCGTGGGGAGAATACGAGAGCTCAATTAAAGCTCCACAAATCCGAATTGACTGGTAATTAAACAGAGAAAGGAGATGGGTCCTCGAAAATGTTAAGCGCGTGTATTGGATCTAAAAGTCCCAAAAATTTTATAAAAAATCCAATATACAGGGATATTCAATGATCAATTCATGTTTAAAGTAAAAGCAAGCAGGTAAGATGCCAAAAAAAAAAATCTGGGAGAAATTTCAGACAGAAACGAAATAATGAAATCGATTATTGACAAAAATCCCGAAGGTTTGAAATTTCGGCCCGAATACTTTTCTCGAGAAAAATAATTCTGTTCAAAGAAAATGATTCATGGCAGTGTGAAATTAACTACATAGCTTGGTAGGCTTGTGATTAAAAAGGGATTGAATGACAAATTTTGTAGAAGCTTTAGGTGGTAGTGCAATCTGTATTACACCCTTTTGTCCTTAATTAAAATCTCATTTGTGTTATAAGGTATTAAAATTCGGACCGGGTATTCAACCGGTCAGGGTACTGAATTAAGGGTCAGTGGGTTATATTGGGGCTAAACTGGGGTCAAACAGGTGAGAATTTAAAGATTTTAGGCTTATAAATATGAAATTCTAAGGAAATTTTAAATTTTGTTTTAAATAGGAACTCGAATGAGTCTACTAGCTGGTTCGTCGGTTTCCGTGTTGGACCGGTTGGTCCGGTCCGGGTTCCTTAACATTGGTAGTATAACAAGAGATCTTATGTTAGGGACCGAAGTACTCCCCCAAGTCCTTAATATAAAATTTAATTGATTTTTTTAAAAAAAAATTAAAGAAGATAAATAAATTATTTAATCATATCATATATTTTACATCATTATATTATATATCAATTTATAATGGAAAAATAATGAGTACAAATACTTTAAAGTAATTTTTTAGCTTTTTTAATCTCTCCAAAAAATCAATTAGATCTTATATTTATGACTAGATGTAGTATTAACTTTTGATTGGTTCAATATTCTTTTAAAAGTTTTAAAAGGGTTAAGGTGAAATTTTGCCTAGAAGTAACCACTCAAAGCGTTGGATATCTAAAAGTTTTTCAAAAAGCAATATCACCTGAAAATATTAAAAGGGAGCAATTTCACCCCTACCATTAAAAAGCTAACATCGATCGTTAAAAAATTGATATTAACTGGTAGTATTTTTAACAACAACGGGTAAAACTACTAAGTTTTGGTTACCTACGAGGCAAAATCGCTTCTTAAAATATTTTTGAATGCCCAACGCTCCCAAGTGGTTACTTTTGGGGCAAAAATTGCACTTTAATCATTTTAAAATATTACATCGTCATGTAGGAATGCTAACCCTTAGTGTAACAATTTTGAATATTAAAGTTCAATTTTGATTTTAAGTTTAACTGAAAGATTAATTGATATTTCAAACTTGATCTTGTTATGTTATCAAATATCAATGTTCGAAGTAGAAAAATAATTTAACAAGGTTGAGAAAGTTTGGGCTAGCTCTGGAGCCTGCGGGTTGGGCCGGCTATCCAGCCAAAACTGGTGCGTTCAGGCCGACTAAATGATCCACTGCCTCATTTAGCCTGCGAGCTATGGCCGGCTAGCCTGCTTAATAGTTAATTTTTTTTTCCAAATTTCCTTAAACAAAATCAATCCAAAAATCCTTATTGGTGTGTTTGACTACTTCTTCATCCTTTTTATTTGACATTACTATTCACTTTTATTTTTATATTATATTTATTTATTCCACTATTATTAAATTAAAAAGAGAAGTATTTATATGTTTTTGTGATGTGAGTGGGTGAAAAAATGGGATGTGAGAGTGAAAATGGCTACCAAAAATGGATAAAGAAAAACGAAAATGTGATGTGAGTGGATATAAGAGAAAGTGAGTGAGAGTAAAAAAAAAAAGATGGTATGATAGATTTTTTTTTTTTTTTTTAAAAAGTCAAAATACAATTTTAACAACAAAGTTTTATACAAGGGCATTTGGCAATGTGATGTGAGTGGGTGTAAGAGAAAGGAAATGTGATATGATAGATTTTATAAGAAAATGTGAGTGGTATGATAGGAAACATAAGTGTTATGATAGGTTTTATAAGAAAGGAAATGTGATGTGAGTGGATGTAAGAGAAAGTGAGTGAGAGTAAAAAAAAAGATGGTATGATAGGTTTTTCTAAAAAAAAAAAAAGGAGGTCAAGGTGTAATTTTAACAACAAAGTTTTTATACGAGGGGCATTTGACAACATTAAGTTTTTATGGGTGCTAAAATAGGGTTAAGGGGTAAAAATACCCATAAAATTTTTTTAAAAGTACATTTACCACCATGAATTTTTTTTAGGTGCCAAAGTAATCATGAACTTTCAAAAGAGGAGCAAAAGTGACACTTCCGTTAAAACTAACTAACGGTCGTTAACTCTAGTACAAAAGTACCAAAATACCCCTATTTAAAAAAAAGGTAAAAATACCCATAAACGTTTTTTAAAAGTGCAAAAATACCTATAAACTTTTTCCAAAAGTGAGTCAACCACCATAATCTTTTTTTAGATAGGGGTATTTTGGTACTTTTGTACTGGAGTTAACGATCATTAGTTAGTTTTAACGGAAGTATCACTTTTGTTAGATCTCACATGTTTTGATGATAACAAAGATTGGTATGAAAAAGATTTGATAAACAAACAAGTTTGAACAAAGTAATAACAGGGCAAATAATCACTTGAAGTAAGCACTGGAGTAATGAAGAAAGGCCAAGAGAAAAAGCTGAGAAACTTCATCACTGGCAAAATTTCTAAAGGGTTACTCGAGTAAGTACTCGAGTAATGAGACCAAAACTTGAAGTAACCAGAGAAACCTTCAAGTAACCTACCAACGTTACTCGAGTACTAAGGTAAAAGACCTCCAGTTGTTCTCGGCCTGCCAACGTTACTCGAGTGAGTACTCAAGTAACCAGGTAAATCACTTACAGTTGCTCTCCGCCAGCCAATATTACTCGAGTATGTACTCGAGTCCCCTGCTTCAAGAAATATGTTGCTCTCGGCATTTTCAATCCCGCCAATGTTACTCGAGGTGCTACTCGAGTAACTCACTGTGGTAAGCAAAACCTGAAGGTAATACTCAAATAACATGATATGCTGTTATCACACTTCACTCGAGGCACTACTCAAGTATGCCGGTATTCAATTATTCTTTATCAAATATTTCAATGAGATTACTCGAGTCAGTAATCGAGTAATCTGCAGATTTATTTACACAGCACTTGAAGTATGTACCTGAGTAAACTATGCAAAAAATTTATGTTTACTCGAGTAAGTACTCGAGTAATAGGGTAAGAAAACTTGAAGTGCTCTCGGCCATGAAATCCTGCCAGCATTACTAGAGTGAAGCATCGAGTAACCTAAAATTTATTTGAGGGATTACTTGAGTAGTTACTCGAGTAACCTATGAAGAAAATTGTATCACACCCGAGTAAGTATCCGAGTAAACAGGTATTTCCAAGGTTTGTAAATTTGTTTACTTCATGCCCTACCCGAGTAATGTAATGTTCATTCATTAACTTGCTATCATTTCTCTCATGATGATACTCGAGTAAACTTAATGAATACTCGAGTAACTACTCGAGTATGCAAGTACATAACTTCAAAAATCATTTCAAAGTTCATTGATTTGTTTCCTATGTGATTAACCCTTCATTGTATTAGTATTCTTAGCATATCCGCAGATAAACAATGAAGAGATCTTACCAAATAAGGAAAGTCAAATGCAACGTTCAAACGCTACCTACCGCCACCTACCGCAAATGGATATTTTTCAAATACTGGAAAAGTCAACAGTGGCTGCGCACGCTCTAACGGGTAAGAAGAAAAATGTTCCAACAATCATTACCAACACATCTATATATATAGGAACATCCAAGCAGAAAAAGAACAAGAACACACACACGAACGCATTATCAAGTTCAATACTCTGTTTTACATATACTTGTAATTCTGTACTTCAGTGATTCTTATTCACTCTGTGAGAGAGATATTTCATTCAAACTCAATATTTGTTATTGAGGTAACTTAAGGTTGTGGAACCTTGAGTTGGGATTGGATTACAACTTGTAAGGGGGAGCGAGTGTCTAGGCGAAGGAACTTGCTTGTAACGAGGTGCCAAGAACCCACTGAATCTTAGAAATTATAGTGAAACTCTCAGAGAAGCTCTGAGGACTGGACGTAGGTCAAAGTGGTTGTGGCTGAACCAGTATAACTCCCGGTGTACACTTCGGTGATATTTCTTCTTACTCTTTACTGCTTTATATTCACCGTCAAGGTTTATATTTGCAACGAAATTTTTAGTATCACCCAATTCACCCCCCCCTCTTGGATGAAACGCTTGCTCTAACAACTTTTGCCCCCATTTTGAAAGTTCATTATTACTTTTGTATCAAAAAAAAAATTTATGATGGTGGATGTACTTTTAAAAAATATTTATGAGTATTTTAGCCCTTTAACCCGCTAAAATATACATAAACTTAACAAAAAGGAATAATTTTACCACCACCGTTAGATGCCTTTAACAAACGTTTTCTTTTGTTTTTTTGGGGTCCCACCTAGTCTTACACGTGTCAAAACCCCCCTACATTCTCTTCATCCCCATCAACTATCTCCCTTGTTTGTTATCGTTCTTCTCCATATCTTTCTTTTTCTATCTTTCGCCCTTGGGTCTTCGGAACGCTCAATAGTCAGTAGGAAAGTCAAGAAGAGAGGAACTGATGTTTGAAAAATATTCATTCACAATTGCGCACCGGAATCTTCACACGTTGTGCTTTTTATTGTTGGAGCGAATCGTCTCTACCCTTTGGTTGCTTCCTTGCTCTGAGCTGAACTTCCTTCATCTCATTTACTCTCAACCTCTTCTCAACTCAACCACCACTCTCACACCTATCCTCTATATATATATACATACTCATATGTAGCTTGACATACTCCATTAGGTTCCTACAATGTCTGCTGACTACTCAAATGGGGACTACGAGTCCCTCCATAAACCCTTGCTTCATTCCGGAAGATTCAGAACAATTTCACATCACATGTTGCTATTGTTGGAGCCAATATCCGTCCCATTGAGAGCTTGGACTACGAGTATGTGGTTTTTCTTTTTTCATCCGTTCTTTGAAATTCGGAGGAAGTTTTTATTTTTGTTATTGGATTTCATCTGTTGTGAGTGAATTTGTGCTCAATTCTTCACTTCTTTGTTCTGAGGTATGTAGGATTGTCGAGAACGAGTTATTCAACCCTCAAAAACCCCGCCTATGAACACCCTATTTTGCCCGGACCCCACTCAAAAATTAAAAAAATAATAAAAACAAAAATAAAAGAAATCCCTCTCATTGTTGATGATTGGTGTCTAAATTGGCAATCATCATTAAAGGAAAAATTAAAAAATACATAAAAAATGAAAATAAAAAAAATCCTCCCACTGATGATGACCGGTGTCCAAATTGGTAATCATCATTAAAAGGAAAAAAACAAAAAAATTTTAAAATAATCCTCTCATTGATGATGATTGGTGTCCAAATTGGCATTGTCATTCATTAAAGGAAAATATAAAAAAATATAAAAAAGTATCTCTCATTCATGGGTTTAAATTAGGAAGTTGCTTGTAGGGAAAATATAAGAAAATAAATAAAAAATGAAAAAATGAAATAAAAAATCTCTCATTTATGTTGATAAGTTTAAATTAGGAAATTACTTGTGGGAAAAATAAAAAAAATTAAAAATGAAAATTAAAAAAATCTCTCATTGATTGTGATTAGGTCAAGTTAAGAAGTTTTATTGATAGAAAATACAAAAAAATAATAAAAAACGAAAATTAAAAAAAAAATCTCCATTGATGGTGATTAGGTCAAGTTAGGTAGTTTTTAACATAAAATACAAAAAAAAATTCAAAAATGAAAATTCAAAAAAGAAAGAGAATTTATGAAGAAAACCCTACATTGAGACTATAAATATGGGAGCAAGGGTTGAAGCAAGACACAAGAATTTGAGAAGAATTCCTGAGAGAAAAGAGGCAAGGTAGAAAGCTATTATTCTTTTACATAATTCTTCTAAAATATGGGGTTTTTCTCTCATGGGGGTAAGAGAGGGTGGAGTTGATTGAGAATTTGTTTGTGTTCTTTTCTTCCCTCCTCTATCAGGTGTCTATATATTTTCCAATGGCTATGAAAGTGTCAATATGACAAGAGGCGCATACATATAAGACCCTTGACACCTTTCCTTCTCTAGATATACACAAGCATGCCATAGCCATTTGATTCCATCAATGTGTTTCTTTGTGTTTTTGATTATTTTATCTTAATTACACTATCTCTCTTTATTGACCAATGCAAGCATTTGGATTCCACTGACACATGATTGCATCCATATACCCTCTCACGTTATCTCTCTTGTAATCAAACTTTTGCTTGTATTATTATTATTTTTTGCGTCAGGGAATGAGTACGCATTTTTCTTCTTCATGTTATTACTTGACTCCTTGATTGCATCTCTTATGATTCACCGTGCTTTCATCTTTATGCTTTCATTACCACGTCTTTATGCTTACCTCATCATGATTCACATGTGCGTGAACCATGAGCCATGACTTTGATATATGTTAGGGTTGCCAAATATAATGGATCAGGTGGCTTACAAATGCGAGGATGAATGGTATGTGTTGGCCTTTTTCATATTCCAGGTATTATTGTTGACATGGATGAATTGTGTGTGATTGTGTTGTTCTATCCATGTGGTTTCCTTACTTTGTCTCTTTTGTAGCACGGTTCAAAGCGCCAGAGGTACATGCTCTTACTATGTCTTTATTGATTTTCTTACCATCTTAGAGCCCGTTTGGTTCAACCCCATTGCATGCCTGCAATGGTAATCATGATTGTATTACTAAGATAAGAGTGTTTGGTTGCTCTTTAGCATGGTAATAGGGTTTACCATGGTAATGATGATTACCAAAAAATTGGTAATCCTCATTCATACCTCCTCCCTATGAATCCCCATTACCATCTTATTGCATGGTTTAAAAAGTCCAATTTACCCTTGAGTTTCTCATGTCTTTGATTCACTTATCTCATTTCACTTGCCAAAACTACCACCGCCACTACCTCCTCCTCCTCTACTGTCGTGACCTCCACCTGCTACCGCCACCACTACCTCCTCCGCCACCGTCGCCGTCGCCACCACCACTAACTCTTCCTCCACAGTCGCCACCGTCACACCCCCGCCACCACTACCACCTCTTCCTCCGCCACCGCTACCTACCCACCGCCGCCTACCATTACCTGCTTCGCTGCCACCTGCCTACAGTGGCCACCGCCACCTCCTCTGTCGTCGTCGCCCCTAACACTACCTCTTCCTCCGTCGCCGCCACCTCCCGCCTACCACCACCACACACCACCTCCTTTGCCATTATTACCGTTGCCACCCGCCCACTGCCACCACCACCTCCTCCGCTGCCGCCGCCCCCATCATTGCTGCCACCACTACCACTTCCTTCTCCATCTTTGTCGCCGCCGACTCTTCACTATTTTTTCTACAAAGATTATATTAAGGGTAAAATAGACTTTGTGTAATATATTAATTTTAAATAATTGTTAAAATACTAACTCATTGCACATTACTTAAAAATCAAACCAAATACTACCCCTGTAATTAATATTGCATTGTATTACCATTGCATCGCATTGCACTGCACTGTAAGGTGTAATGGGATCGAACCATACGGGTTCTTAGTCTCTTTTGAATGATAGGTAGAAAATGCAATTCCTTGTTGGCTTAATGAACTTTTTTTTTTCTCTTTTTTTCCTTTTACAGGTAAAAAGTTTCAAAATAAAAAAAAAAGTTCTTTTCTTAGAATAAGCAAATTTGGTTTTATATGATAAAACAAGAACAAGGCCTTTTTTAAAAAAAATTAAAAAATATAAACCAAAAAAAAAATATTTTTATTAAATAAATTAAATAAAATTTTTCTGTAAAACACCAACCAAGTGACATGCTTTTCTACCCTCTGAACTACGTCGGCTTTGATCCCTCTAAAGGGTACATAGGCCCTAGGTTATCTTCCTAGGTCAAGTCCAACTTTGTAAATAAATATATTTTTCATTATTTTCTTTAGTTTTCATTTCATTCATTTTTGTAAATATTCTCTTTTTTATTTGGGTAATTATCATAAGATTAAAGGCCATATTTATTTTTAAATAATTAACTTAGGGTAACCATTCTTATGAATGGGTGTTGTAGGGTGTCTAACACCTTCCTCATACACAATCGACTCCCAAACCCTAAATGGTTTTATAGACCAGTTTCATTTTTTTTTAAAAAAAGGTTTCCAAAATTATCCTTTTTAAAATTTTGGTTGCGGCTCCATCTTTTTCCAAATTTCGAGCGCTACAGCTTGACGACTTCGTTGGGGATAGTTTAAGAGTCAAGCCTATTTAAGTTAAGTATTTAAAAATAATATGGCCTTTATCTTATTTTAATTACCCTTTTTCTGTTTCTTTTTTGTGAATATTTGTTTTTATTTATTAAATTCCTTATTCATCTAGTTGTTTATTCTTGTTTTTTTGCTTTTCTATATATCTTGTGATCTGCTTAGCAGATGAGGGTTGGGTAGAACCTAGGCCCACAGGTTGATATGCTCTCCACACACACTCAACACATACATTATTCTCCTCACACACATTTTGCACCCTATACCAGATCTGTGAATTCCTTAGGTGAGTGGAAGTTTCTAGCAATTTCCCTGTAGGGTTTTAAGAACCCCTTTCAAAACCCCCGAGGACAATTTCGTTAGATGGGGTCTTCATCTTTATGATGGGAGCAGTTAGGAGACCTTTATCTGTGAGAATTAAAACCACCTTGAAACCATTGCACCTATTAGTGGAAATTATCGACCTACCTAATTAATTAGTACCTGTCTTACTTTAGATAGATAACCCCATCCTAGGGTTATTCCTAAAATAGGACACTGGAGGGCATATATTTATTTATTGCTGATCATCTTTATTATCATCCATGCATAATTAATGAAACCCCTAGGATCAAGTGACTAACTGTCACTCTACCTGAGTGTGTATCTAGCATTACTCCACATAAAGATACATCACAAGGACAATGTATGCATTAGATAGCCAACCTTAGTCTAAGAGTTTATGACCCTAAAAGACCATGATATCATCACATCAATCATGTTAGAAAACATCTCAATGAGAGATAATCCTTTAGGACTTGTGAGGTATCATTACATCATTCATAGGCATTTTAGCTTCATTTTGATATGGGCCTTGGACATATTAATCATTTTACAAAACCCTTAGCCACGTAATAGCTTAGGTCATTCGCAGGTTAATGGGCACTTCATTCTCCCTATGAGGTATTTGATCTCTTGAAGAGGTGAAGTTCCTTTTCTTAATGTCCATCACCCATATCAAGGCTAGAAAGCACATGTAATTATCTGCATGGCATGCATTTGGAAATACTTTTTGACTTTTCTTTCTCTTTTCTTTAATGAAGGGCAAGTGAATATCCAATTATTGAAAATTTGGCATAAATGTTAAATGGCACAAAAGCCAAGTTTAAATCAAGTTCCTACAAGAAAGGTATATAGAGGGAAAGGCATCAGACTGACCGCAGGAGTAGAACCACTTGAAGGCCTAATTCAATTAAGTCGTTGTATTCAAGCTTTAGTCAAATTGTGCTTGATGAAGAAGTATGAAAATATCATTGATTTATTACATGTGACTATGTATAATGATGCTATCATAGAGCTGGGCCAGCATTGGGATACCTCTTTAAGATGATTCACTTTCTCTGATTTTCAACTAGCCTTAACCCTTAAAGAATACGGGGAAATCCTTAGGATGCCAATTAAGAGGAGTGATAAGATCTACCATTATCCAGGCCAACTACCTTCTCAAGGAGGAATAGCAAAGTTGTTAGGGTTCACATGGAAGAAGTACAGATTGTAGGCACCGGACAGGTCAAGGGGATTACGAGGACCACAGTGGAAGCTCGCTTAGCAAGATTAGCAAAAAATAAAGATTGGGAGAGTTTTTGCAGGGTCTTTGCCTTTTCTATTTATGGCATGATCATCTTTCCTTCATCAGCAAGAATAATCGACTTTGGAGCTATCAGTATCTTTCAATTCATCAAACATTACCAAATCAACCCAGTACTAGCAATTTTAGCAGAGACCTACATGTCATTATCTTAGTGCCACCTAAAGAAGGAAGGTTGAATAAAATGCTATCTTACATTACTTGAGGTATGGATGCTGAGTCACGTGTATAGAAAGAAGAAGTACTTCCAGGAAAGGCATGATAAGTTTACTAATCCACTCATAGCTTTCAATCATCTTCAATTAAACAAAAATGATTAGAGGAAGGAGTTCTCATTGTTAACAGAAGATTCTCTTTTATGGAAAATAGAATAGTGGGAGGATGAAGAGATTATCTATCATTACGGGGACTTTTCTAATATGCCTCTCATGGGACCAAGAGGATGTATTAACTACAACCCTTCTTTAGCATTAAGGCAATTAGCATTTCGGCAAAAAGCTCCCTCTCAGGAAGAATTGCAAGCCATACACTTCCTGTATGAAGAAGATGGTGGGAAGGATTTATGTCAAGAAATCAAAGAAGCCTGGAGCAAGATATCATACAAGGGAAAGGCTGAGCTGGGGAAGCGAGAAATAGGTGCAACTCTAGGCTATAAGGACTGGCTCAAGGATAGAATTAAAGGAGCCAATCCATCTTATTCTCCTCAAGATCCTTTATTAGGAAACAATGCCCAAGAAGTAAATAAAGAATTGGCAAGTCGCCTGGAAACAAGAGAAAAGGAACTGGAGGAGCTGTCTATGATGGAATCTCAAAATAAGAGAAAGATGAGTTAGCTAGAAGACAAATGCGTATCCCTTCAAGAAAAATTGACAGAAAAGAGAAAAAGAAGAGATTTAGAAGAACACTTAAGAATCATGAAGCTAGAAGAAGAAAACAAAAGCTTAAAAAGAGCTATGCAAGAGAACGGCAGGCAAATGAAGAACAATAGAGTTTCGATTATTGAAGATGATTACAGCAAAAGAGTTGCTCAAAGAGAAATTGCAAGACAATACCCCCTTAAGAAATTGTAAGGGGAAATTGATATTCTTACTCAACTCTTGGAAAGCAAGAAGGGTGAATTGGTTGTTGTAAGAGCCAGTAGTACAGAAACCATCCAGAGCCTTGTGGATAAGCTAGATCATGAAAGGAAAGTTTTAGCCAACTGGACACTCCTCTACCACAGACAAGTTGTTGTGACAGAAGAATGGGTAAATAGGTGTAGTAACTTAATCAGCTTTGTTAACACCAGGATCCCAGAATTTGCTAACACATTCAAGTGCGCTGAAGGCATGATTATTCCTTTGAATCCACAAACAGAGATTGTTGATTTTTTCAACTCATGTAATCAAACAGTAGAGGAACTCAAACTTGTAACTAAATTTTGATATTATCAAATAAAAGTATATCTCGCTTCATTTACTATCATTTTTTGCGTGCCTATCACTACGATCAATAACAAGATCTTAGGCTAGGGTGGGATTCAAGGTCTTCCCTGCCTAATGATCAACTCTAATTCTCCCTGTAGAATAATAGATTCTCTGAGGAGGCTAGAGGGCACTTGTTCCAGAAGACTATGTGTCGACTCAATACTCATCAATGACCCTTGGGTAGGATGGGACTCAAGGTCCCTCCTATCTAATGATCAACTCTAGTTCTCCCTGTGGAATAATAGATTCCTTGAGGAAGCTAGAGGATACTTGTGCCAGAATATTTTTATGCCAATACACTGTGGATAACTTATTATGCCTGCTTGAAATTGTGAGTTCAAATAAACTAATGATATTTTGTTCCTTTCTAAGCAGGTGATACAATATTGTTGTGTCTAAACGTCCTAACCAGCTACCCCCTGCGCATTCATACAACACGCGCTCATGTAGTCGCCAGATGGCAGCCAATCCCAGTGAAGCTGAATCTAATATGAATCATCGGATGTATCATATAGAGGCACAAATGACATATTTGAAAGAAATAATTTTCACCTTGACTATAGCTCTTCAAGCCTAGAATAATGAGAAAGAGTCAGGAACATCAAATCCATTGAAAAATGCTGAGATAAGCATACCAAAAAAATGGCGTTAAACGACAGAAGAGCCTCAAAGTAAATAGAATCCTCAAATTTCAAACACTAAGGAGGAACAACCAGGTGAAGATTCAACATACACTTTCAATATTCCCTCCCTATCAGCTGAAAAGGAGGGATGGAAGGAAGAGTTAGGTGAAGTAAAAGACCAACTAAAAGCCCTCCAAGGACCTAACACTTGGGGTTCACTTGATCTAAAAGATTTATACTTGGCACCACATGTCTCGATTCCTAAGAAATTCAAGATGTCGGACTTCGATAAGTACAATGGTACGGGGAATCTAATATACCATCTTAAGGCTTATTCCACTAAGATGCTTGTATGGTCACAAGACGAAAACTTTTTGCTACTCTTCTTCCATGAAAGTTTGAAAGGGCCAGTACCGGAATGGTACATGCAACTTGATCAGACCAAGATCAAGAAATGGAGAGATTTGATTGATGTATTCATGAAACAATACAGGTTCAATCTTGACACTGCCCCCACCAAGGAACAACTGAAGTCAATGAGCAAGAAAGCCACTGAAGATTTCAAAGATTATGCCCAAAGATGGAGGATGGTCACAGCACAAGTTCAACCTCCCCTTATACCATTCGAGCTCTGTTCTTGTTTCATTCGTACTTTGCAAGAACCTTACTACATATACATGGTTGGAATGCACGTCATCGATTTTTCTAGTTTGATTGAGATTGGTGAGTGAATCGATGCTGACATACACGACAGCATGATTCTTTAAAGTGAGAGCAACATCAAAAAGGGGAATAATGGGAAGAAGAAGGAAGGCGATGTTTGCTTCATTCAAACCACTAGACAACCCCAAGCAATACATCAAGGTGTTAATTATGGGTTTCGACAGATAAAGAATGATTCGACACCAAATAGGCAAGGTCAAGTTGAAGGACGAAGGAATTGGTAGCGATGAGATAATCACCAATGGCCGAATTTTGGCATGACAAATACGGAACTATATCACCAACTTTTAGAATGTCAACTGTTAGGGCCATGTACTTATAAACAGCTTCAATCGCTGTACCCCGCTTGGTATGACTTTAATGCCTGATGTGAATACCATATGGGCACTCTAGGACACTCAATAGATGATTGTGCAACATTCAAGAGGAATGTATTAGACTTAATTGATTATAATCACATTCAATTGAAGAAGAACGACAACTCTGCTATCAACACCAATCCTCTTCCAAGCCATGGAAACCAAGTAAATATTGTTGATGAAATTGAGTTCTCTAATGATCCTCTACTAGTAGGAGAAGATATATATGCTTGTTTAAAGGTAGCAGATTATACGCCTCGAGAGGAGAAAGAAGTAGGCATGGTGGAAAAAAGACATGTCGAGCTTGTCGTTAAAGAACCATATGAAAAAAGAAATTCTAATGTTGTTTCTTTCACCATGTTGACACCATTGTAACAGCCTTCAGTGACCATTAAGGTACTGACCCCTTTTCCATATCAAAGTAATCACACCATACCATGGAGATATAAAGGCATTGTTGAGAATCCTTCATGGCAAGTAATGGAAGCCGAGGCCAGCAACAAAACAATCGTTCGCCCAATAGGAGTAACATGAAGCATGAGAGCTTAGCTGCTGTAAAATGTGGGATCATCAAAGAAAGGAAAACAAACCAATGTTGAAATTCCATCAAGTTCTGGCCTAAAAGACATGGAAAATAAAGATGAAGAATTCCTTCAAATCATGAAGCAAAGTAAATGTAGCACAGTAGACCAATTGAATAAAACTCTAGCCAAGATAAAGATGAAGAATTCCTTCAAATCATGAAGCAAAGTAAATGTAGCACAGTAGACCAATTGAATAAAACTCTAGCCAAGATCTCAATTCTCTCTTTGATCTTGAGTTCTGAACTGCATCGTCATGCGCTACAAAAGGTCCTAAATGAAGCATATGTGCAGTCCAGTGTGACCCCAGAGAAGGTGGCAAGCATTATAAATGTGGCGAGGGCGTTCTCTACCATCTCATTTTCAAGAGAAGAAGTTGTTCAATCAACTGTTGATCAGTATAAAGCCCTCTATATTTCCCTGAAGTACAGAGGGTTCATTGTGGCCAAAGTGTTGATAGATAGAGGATCAATGTTAAATGTTTTACCATTATCCATATTTGAGCAATTATCAGTAGAGGCATCAAAGGTTAAAAAGAGTAACATGATTGTTCGAGGGTTCGATGGTACTTGAAGAGGCGTGTTGGGAATGGTCCGTTTGCCATTACAGATTAGACTAACTTCATTCGCAGTAGACTTTCAACTTATGAACATTGACCCATCCTACTCTATGCTGTTAGGGAGACCATGGATACACTCGACTGGGGCAGTACCTTCTACCTTACACCAAAAGGTAAAGTTTGTTGATAGTGGGAAGATAGTAATAATTAAGGGCGAAGAAGAAATCATAGTGTGCAAGCCGAGTGCTCTTCCATACATTGAGGCGGCCGAGCACAAGGAAGGAATGGTTTTCCAAGGCTTTGAAGTCGAAGGACTCAAGGGATATAAAAATGTTAACTCCATAGTAACCAAGATAATAGAGAAGAATGGGTTTAAGTATGGTGGAGGATTGGGCACTCGCCTCCAAGGCATCGAATCCCCCATAAATCTGCAACAGAATCACAAGTGCCAAGGGTTGGGATACGAGCCACTATTGGAAAGATAGTTAAAAAAGCAAGCAAGCTTGAAGATAAGGAGGGAGGGTGAGTACTTTGAAATCCCCTACATAAGGAAGACATTCCCGATGTCCTCTGAAGTGCTAAACAAGCTGACTGTTGCAATGGTTTCAACAATAGTCAAAAAGACCTGCACGTGGATTTCAGCTGATGATTCTAGAAAAGCTCTGGAAAATTGGAAGTTTGAGGACACCTTGAATTCTATTATTTTAGAGTAACATGCCTAGCTAAAAGTTGTCCTTTTATGTTTTGCATGCGCCTTTAGGCAAGCTCTTATATGAACCATGAATAAAGATGATATGCGAATAAAATTCACTTATTTATATCCATTCTTCCTTTTTTTCCTACTATTCATTCGTTGTTCATTTTTCGCCCTCCAGGAAATCGATTTCTTCGGAACTCTTATCCAACACAGAGGTTTCTGAGTCCTTGAATGATGATTCGCTTGTTGCCATTGATATGTATAATTATGAGTGTGATAATGATGAGATCATTCAAGTATACAAAAAAATCCTCAAATCCGATGACAATAGATTGTGCCCACATGAAGATGTAATTGAAGTAATAAATATGGGCACAGAGGAAGAAAAGAGAGAACTAAAGATAGTAGATAACCCTGAAAGAGAGCAAATGGTTGAACTCTTCAAAGAATTCATGGATGTGTTCGCAATTTCGTATGGTCCTATCAAGACATGCCAGGCCTTGATCCAAGGATTGCCTCTCACAAGATTCCCTTATTCCCAGATACCAAGGCTAAAAAGTAGAAATTGAGGAGGCTCACTTCTGATATATCCTTAGTAGTTCGAGATGAGGCGATGAAGCAATTAGAAGCGGGTTTCTTGGAAGTAACTAAATACCCACAATGGATAGTAAATGTTGTTCTTGTCCCAAAGAAGGAAGGCAGAATTCGAATGTGTGTTGATTATCGAGATCTGAATAAAGCTAGCCCAAAAGATGATTTTTGTAACCCCATCACGGTAATTATATCCGGATTATGAATTTCAAGTGAAATAGAGACCAATAAGACAAAATCAATATTTATAATCCCTCATCCTCAAGATGGGGTGTCCAGAAAAGTATTTCAAAAACATAATAAATCTGGCCTCACATTCACATTCGAGTACAATTACCTGTGCAGTTAAATCACATTCATAAATATCAGAGTGCACAACTAAAATCCCGGCAATCCCGGGTTAAATGTATATATAAAATGGGTTTAAAGTTTCCCAAAATTGGGGATTACATATCCAAAAATAATATTCACATCCTATATATACAGTAATCCCAAACCAAAACAGATAACTAATAGTCCAAAAATTATAATGTCTCTACTAGTCCTAGCCGCTCCTAGTTGCCCGCTTCTCCTTGGAGCCACTTGCCCTGTCTGATGATTAGTCAAAGGAAAGAATAAGATTCAAAAGAATCTCAGTAGTAACAAATCACTCATACAGTATATAAACACATGTATGTAAGATCATGTTCAGAGCAACACAATGATTCATGGCTCACGCCACAAACGACAGCATTCACAGTTGTAATCACAATACGACAGCTTTCACTGTAATCTCTATGCCCGCTTTCGCGGTAAACATTATGCCAGCTTTCGCTGTAATCACTATGTAGCAGCATCATAAAGCACAAAGCATCACAAAGCTTTACAAGGCATGACAAAGCAACAACAGCAATATAATGCATGATAGACATATATACAATACATTTACACAAAGTATAAGAGAGGAGTCACTACCTTGTTCTTTCCTGACATTCCTTGGCACAGTGGGCTCACGAGTCTGGCAAATGTCAAATCCTATAACTAAATTAGGGACAACCGATCAATCTCTTTTCCAAATACATATTTCCGTAATGCTCTAAGTTGGTTATCATTTGAACTCTTTAAGTGGCTATTAGAGGCCTAAACATATGCTAAAAGGGTTGGGAGAAGCTACCCTGAAGACCCCTTTTTAGAAAGCAAAACACTAATTTTTGGCTGACTCACTCGAGTGAAGATGACCTCACTCTAGTGACAAGAGACTTGTACTCGAGTGAGAATGGCTCTCACTCGTGAGTGTTTGACAGTGAGCAACAACCATGGTCAGAAAGTGATCACAATACTCGAGTATGAGGTTTTGTACTCGAGTGATGACTCCAAATTCACTCGAGTCTCTGAAAGTGCAACACAGGAAGTGACAACCCGAGAGCACAGATAACTTCAAAGGAAGAAGCTCACTTGAGCATAACCCTTGGCACTCAGGTGAGAAGACTATACTTGCGAGTGTCAGAACACACTCTTGAAAATTGGCCAGCGAGTGCATACCTGAGAGTAACCCTTAACATGACCTCACACCTTCACTCGAGTGAACCCATGCTCACTTGAGTGATCACCAATATCACTCGTAGGTTAAGAAGTGCACTCTTGCTTTTTATCAGAAAACCAGGTGAAATGCGGAAGGAAGAAGGGAAATTATATTGCAGCACTCGAGTGAGACCCCCTCACTCGAGTGATGCTATCAGATTGCCAGATCGCAGCAACTAACAGAAATTCCCAGATTTGCCAAAACTAATCCCAATAGTTCCCAAACTCAACACAAAGCTCATTCCCACTTAAAATTTCATAAGGAACCCATTGGTAGCCTCAAAACACTCAAAAACTCATCCTAACCACAATCTTATAACACACACAATATCCAATTTCATACAACACACTTCCAAAATTCAAAACCATATTTAACACTCAAATAACTTCACAATATACCAGTTCCAACATCATTCACCATGTAATTCATGCATTCACAATTTAGCATAAAACCAGGGCAAATTCCAGAATTTATCAAACTTAACCAAAAATCACAATAAATATACCAAAATAATCTAAATGCTCACCTCTTCAATTGCCAAAGCCAAAACCTTGATTCTCAAACTTCCAAATTTGCTCCAACACCCAAACTACCACCTTTCAAAATTCTGAAACCACCAAGATGAAGCTCTTAACACTATGAACAAGTTTAATGAAGAGTGTTTGAGCATATGAGAGCCATTACTTACCAAAAATCAAGCTTTCTCTTTCTCTTTCTTCCTTGGGTCACCGGAAATGGAGGATGAGGAGAGAGTTGATGAGAGATGATGAAGATGATGATGATGATAGAGGCAAGCATATATTTTTCCCTTCCCAAAGCTCAAACGAATAGGAGAGAGAAGCAAGAGAAAAGTGAGTGGTTGACTTATGTGCATGATCCTTTGGTCCACAAAATGCCACTTGACTGCTCACTTCCTCCATGAGCTTACATAAGTGCATAACATACAATTCTGACCCATAGCCAATAAATCTCAACCATTGATCTTTAATCACTAATGAGTTTCCTCTTTGGTAACTGACCAATTGGTTGGTAAATTTCTAATTTTACCATTTTGCCCCTGCTTTTCACTATGCTTACTAAATATTACCAAGTATATTTATATCAAATTCATATCACATTTCTCTAAAAGCATTTAATTACACTAATTACAATCAATTTCGAAGTCATTAGCCCTTAATCTTAAATTGGGTCATTACAATTTTCCATTGCCTCATATTGAGTCCTAGTTGATAATATGGCCTATAGCTATATGTACTCGTTCATGGATGGGTACTCAGGGTATAACCAAATCCCTATAGATGAAGAGGACAAAGAAAAAAACCACATTTATTACACAATAAGGCACTTATTGTTACCGTGTCATGCCATTCAGCCTAAAGAATACTGGGGCAACTTATCAGCATGCCATGGTGGCACTCTTCCATGATATGATGCATAAAGAACTTGAAGTATACATGGATGATATGGTAGCTAAATCTTCTGAGAGAGAAAGCCATGTTGTGGTGTTAAGAAAGCTGTTTGAAAGGCACGCAAGTACAAGTTGCGGCTAAATCCTAACAAATGTGTCTTTGGGGCTTTATCTAGAAAATTATTGGGCTTCATTGTAAGTCAAAAAAGGATTACAGTAGATCCTGACAAAGTGAAAGCAATACGGGAAATACCTCCTCCTCAAACAGAAATGGAAGTTCGAAGCTTTTTGAGGCAGTTGAATTACATTGCATGATTCATTGCCAACCTGACTGCAACCTATGAACCGATATTCAAGCTTTTAAAGAAGAACTGCACAAAGAAGTGGGATGAAGATTGCCAGCAAGCATTTGATAGAATCAAGGATTATTTTCTTAATCCCCTAATTTTGGTTCCTCCTACACCAGGATGACCTTTAATTTTGTATTTGACAATATGACCCAACTCCATAGGAGCCATGCTATGGCAACATGATGCATCTAAGAAGAGAACAAGCGATCTATTACTTGAGTTAGAAGTTTAATGATTATGAGTCACGTTACTAGATGATCGAGTGAACTTGTTGTGATTTAGTTTAGGCTACCAGGAGGTTGAGGCAATACATGCTCTATTACACTACTTGGTTAATTTCTAGAGTAGACCCACTCAAATACATCTTTGAAAGCTCGCATGTAGCAGGAGGAATTTCTAAGTGGCAGGTAATATTGTCTGAATATGATATAAGGCACGTCACTCAAAAATCCGTCAAGGGTGGTACGATAGCTGATCACTTAGCGAAAAACCCCATAGATGAATGCCAACCACTAGATTTCAAATTCCCAGATGAAGACATATGTGCTACAGAGGATCCAAATGAGGAAACCAAATCGAAGGATTGGGAGATGTATTTTGATGGGGTAGCAAATATGCATGGCAATGGTGTAGGAGCAGTAATCATATCCCCAGACGGAAAGCAATTCCTGATTGCTATAAAGCTAAGGTTTGATTGCACCAATAACATGGCAGAATATGAAGCTTGTATTAATGGTATCGAAGCTACTATAGATCTTGGAATAAAAAACCTAAAAGTCTATGGTGACTCAGCTTTTATAATTTATCAAGTGACTAGTGAATAGAGTACCAAAGACCCAAAGTTGATCCCTTATCAAGAGTATTTAATAGAGTTAATCAAAAATTTTGAAGTAATCAATTTCCATCACATGGCCAGAGAAAAGAATCACTTCACTGATGCTTTAGCTACTTTAGCAGCTATGATCCAACTCGATTGTGGGGTCCAAGTTCGGCCAATGCAAATTGAGACTAGAAGATTGCCAACATTTTGCTTTAATCTTGGAAGAGATCGCGATGAGCAACCTTGGTATCATAGTATCAAGATGTATATGGAACATGATACTTACCCTCCAGATGCAACATACAATGAAAAGAAGACCATCCGGTGAATGGCTATGGGCTTTTTCATTAGTAATGACATCCTGTATAAGAGAAGCTTTAATGGGACATTGCTATGCTGTGTAGATATGAGAGAGGCGCGCAATATTATGGCGGAGATCCATGAAGGCATATGCGGTACGCATGCAAATGGCCACTCATTAACTAAACAAGCTCAAAGATCCGGCTACTACTGGGTAACTATGGAGAATGATTGTATCAATTATGTTGGAAAGTGTCATAAGTGCCAAATATACGCCAACAAAACTAATGTTCTTGTAACTCTAATGCATAGTCTTGTGTCTCCATGGCGATTTTCCATGTGGGGGATTGATGTCATCCAACCAATTAATCCAAAAGCCTCGAATGGCTATCGTTTCATCCTTGTTGCTATTGACTATTTCACTAAGTGGGTGGAAGCCAATTCCTTTGCTAGTATTACTCAAAAGGCCTTCATCAAATTCATAAAGGCCAATATTATCTGTAGATATGGGTTGCCGGAGAGGATTATAATTGACAATGCACCAAACCTCAATAGGTTAGCAATTAAAGAATTATGAGATCAGTTCAAGATCAAACATAATAATTATGCACCATATAGGCCACAGATGAATGGTGCAGTTGAGGCAGCCAATAAAAACATTAAAAAGATCATTGGCAAAATGACAGTGACCTATAAGGACTGGCATGAAATGCTTCCGTATGCATTACACGAATACCGTACCACAATGCATACTTCAACCGGGGCAACTCCTTACTCTTTAGTTTTTGGCATGAAGGCTGTCACTCCAATTGAAGTGGAAATACCATCCCTGAGAATCTTGGCTGAATCAGACCTAGATGAAAGTGAATGGATACGCTCTCAGTTTGAACAATTCAATATGATCGAAGAAAAGAGACTCAGCAATATGTCATAGGCAGTTATATCGGTCAATAGTGGCAAGGGCTTTTAATAAGAAACTGCGACCCAGGGGTTTAAAGTAGGAGACCTAGTCCTCAAAAAGATCCTGCCAAATCAAGAAGATGACAGAGGTAAATGGGCTCTGAATTATGAAGGCCCATATGTTGTTAAGCAGGCTTTCTCAGGAGGGGTATTGATATTGACAAACATGAATGGCCAAGATTTACCAAGAACAATCAATTCAGATGCTGTAAAGAAATACTATGCATAAAAAACATAGCTTACTAAGTTGAAAACCCGAAAAGGCGGCTTAGGCAGAAGTAAAGAGCAAAAAAAAAGGAGCTCGCTAAGTTAAAAACCCAAAAGGGCGGCTTAGGCAAAAGTTAGAGCAAAAAAAAGGCTCGCTAAGTTGAAAACCTGAAAGGGCGGCTTAGGCAAAATTAGAGCACAAAATTGGGAGCTCGTTGAGTCAAAAACCCAAAAGGGTGGGTTAAACAAATATCGAAGAAGGTTATCAGTTCTAGCCCCATGACTCTTTTTACTTTGTTTATTTAGAAGACTCCATAATCACTCGTTGAAAAGTGCATATCTCTGGCAATCAAGCAAGGCACTATCAGGGGACTACACGAAATTGAAAGCGAAGGACCTCCTAATAGCATCATGTCCACATTGATATATGCTCATCATTATGCATCTACATGAATATTGGAAGATCATTTCTTTCAAATGAATCTTCACCCTTAGTATATCTTTCCCTTCTATTAAATCGCATGTCAAACTTTGTGTCATTATTTGTATAAGGGTAACTCTTTTTAATGAAACTACAATTTTTGTCTGGATAAACACTCACAATGATATACATGGTGTCCTCTACTCCCAATTAACTTGTGTAATTTCAGGATCATTAGCAAAGGTCCCAATTGGAATTTTTGTTGTGGGGTCAAACAGTTGACAAAGGGACACAATTTAAATGAGGGTTCTAGGCTGTGGCATCTATGTGAATCTCATTATACACATCTTCATACATCCTACAAGACTGCGCAAGTAAGGGGGTTCTGGTTAGGCACTTGGACAAAGAAGGAGCAATATCACCCACCAAGCTCTTTTTTAATACCACCATTATTGCACTCATCCTCATTTCATCATTACCTTATCATAATTATCTTCATCATCGCTAGCATTATCATTGTGTTCATCATCCTCATTAGGATTTTATTATCACTGTCATCGTCATTATAAGTGTCATCACCTTATCATGATCATCTTCACTATTATCATAATCTCCTTGTAATCATGGCCATTATCATCCTCCTCATTGTCATTGCCCTCATTAGTGTCATTATCATGTTTAAGGGGACTGCAAGCTTAGTGTCACATCATCATCACCACCATTATCATCATCATCTATGACTTCTCCATTAGGGCTTCAGCTTTATCATTATTAGTGTCATTATCATATTGCATGTTTGGGTCACTACGTGCTTAGTATCGCATCATCACCATTTATAACTTCCTCATTAACACTTCATCAATATTTTCATCATTATCACTCATTATGTGGGGCATCACATGCTTAGTGTCACACCATGACTATCATTACTGTCATTGATGACATCATCATAAATACTTCATCATCATCTTATCATTACCATCATCATTATCAATATTAGCATCTTCATTGGCATTACCATAAGCACTAATCCAAGGGGCATCACATATTCATAGCACCCTTTCAAAAGCCTTGTACAACTGGCACCCTTTGAAAGCCCTGTACCGGCAGGCACCCCCAAAGCCCAGTAACAGATGGCACTCTCTCAAAGCCCTGTACCGACAGGCACCCCCAAAGCCCAGTAACGGATGGCACCCTCTCAAAGCGTTGTACCGACAGGCACCCCCAAAGCCCAATAACGGCTGGCACCCTCTCAAATCCCTGTACCGGCAGGCACCCTCAAAGCCTAGTAACGGCTGGCACCCTTTTCAAAGCCCTGTACCAACAAGCACCCTCAAATCCTAGTAACAGCTAGTACAATTCTTTTAAAGCCCAATAACGCTTGGCATAAATCTTTTAAAGCCCTGTAATGGCAGGCACTATTCTTTCAAAGCCCAATAACGGCTGGCACAATTCTGTCAAAGCCCAGTAATGCTGGAACACTCTCAAAGCCCTGTATCAGCAGGCGCCCTTTAAGCCCAGTAATGACTGACATAATTTTTTTAAAGCCCTATAATGGTAGGCACTATTCTTTCAAAGCCCTACATCAGCAGGCCCTCTCAAAGCCCAGTACCAACTGACACAATTCTTTTACGCCCCACCAAAATCCTATATAATTAGGCACTTCGCTTCCACTCCAGGTTGTTAGAACCGGCTAACACCCAAGAGGGGGTGAATTGGGTGTATAATAAAAACTTAAGAACTTTGAAAATCTTTTTGCACCTTAACGAAAGTGGTAAGTATAAAGGTTTATAAATCAACAGTTAGATTAAATAATAAATGCTGGAAATATAAGAGCTTAGGGAAGAGAATATACAAACTGTGATTTATCCTGGTTCGGTCCAATCTGTGATGGCCTACGTCCAGTCCCTAGGCTCCTCCTGAGATTTTCAAATCCACTATCTTCTTGTTTAATCAGGGCACAAGAAAAGCCTTTACAATCCCACAAGTTTAGCCGGGTACTTGTGAAACCTTTTACAAATCTCTCACTGAAATACTCCCCCTTACGGCAAGTCTTACGAGCAAAGCAATCCCGAAGATCTTCCTCTCCTACTTACTCGTGCAAGTCTTATGAGCAGCAACATTCTCTACTGCTTGCACCTCGTAAGTCTTACGAGCAGAATGTCTTACTGGATATTCTCTCTACAGCTTCCCCCGTAAGGAAATCAACCCTCTCAAGGTCCCTCTACCTTGAGATCAATTCAGAAATACAAATGAAAGTGTTTACAGAATCTCTCATAGAGTAGATATAATACTCATTGAAGTACAATACAAATAATCACTCTCTCAATGATAAGTAATACAGAAGCTGCAGAACAAAGAGTGTTTGGGTAAAAGCAGAGGATTCATGTTTCCATCATTTTTCTCGTAGTTGCTCGCTATCTCAGTTACCCATCAACGTTGAATGCTATCTCATTTATAGTTGATGAAGATGATGACTGTTGTGAGCATTCATCCGTTGGAGTCATTTTGACCGTTGAGCATATTTGAAAAACAAGCTACTATGAAATGTCCGTTGCAGAGTGGAGCATCTCGTTGAAGAGCAGGATGATTCATTTTGAGCTGTACGTCACGTTATGGAGCGGGATGAATACGTTTGATTTTCCAGAAAATCTCTCATGGTGGGTCAGTTGCTTGTCGTGGTAGGTAGCCGCCATTCGATGTGTAATGATGTTGCCCGCCACACTTGACTCTTTTATTTGAATCTGTAATCTCACCGTTAAATTTCTTGTTTCACACTGCAAAATGGTTAATCACTAATATGATGAAGTATTAGTCATGGGTATGTTGGATCATTGGTCAAAAGATGAATTTCTGGCTTCTGTGACTCATCACGTTGAGTGAAGATATTTGCCATACGTGACCTCCGTTCTTGAAGATGCAATCCAAATATTTAATCTCCTATTTTACACTTGAAATATATGTTAGTTAATGTTTAGGAACAATAACAAGTGAAAACATAATGACTGTATAACATTTAACCACGTTTGGATTGATGGCTATGAGAGTCTGAACTTCTGCGTTGCTTCTGTCAGGACTTCACTCGAGTGCAAAGAAGCCTCACTCGAGTACATGTACAATTTCACGTTCTGGCTTCCTCTCAGGCAAACACTTTCTGTCCAACACTCGTATCTACTCGAGTGCAATTCTGGACATCACTCGAGTGCAACCAGTCATGCTCGAGTGTGCTTCTTGTTTTCACGTACATGCTTCTTCTCGGGTTAACACTTTCATGTCAAAACTTGCATGTGCTAGAGTGTAAAATAGTCTGATGCTCGAGTGTGGATCCTAGTGCTCGAGTGTTGTAAATTTCTTCACGATTCAGCTGCTTCTGGACATCACTCGCACGACATTTTTCAAGAGTGCGTTTTTGCACTCGTGAGTGATGTGGGGCCACATTAGACAAAATTTATTTATTTGATTTTAATGATGTATCATAAGAAAGCTCTTGCCATATGCATTCCAATGCAAAAAGAATCAGCTCCAGACTCCTTGTATTCTGCAAGTTATGATCGAAAGAGTGTCTATCGCACTAGACTGCACAAGCGTCAACTTCCAGAAGGCATAGCTCCTAGAATATACGTTCAAATTAGGCAAATTACCTATCCATGGAAAGCTCTTTGAGTCTAGTTTCATTTGGGACTGGTCTCGTCTCAATCCGATGTGTGGTTTGTGAGTTATATGCAAAATACCGAACCTGTCTTGAAAAGTGACGGTGATTTCAGTGTCATCTTCCACGGATCATATCTCCTTCATTTGAGCTTCTTTAAATATTATCTTGGTTTAAATTTTACATGTTGTGAGTCTTCTTTCATATTCCACCAGTTTCGGGTCAATCCGACATGTGGTTTGAGAGATATGGCCAAAATACCGGACCTCTGTCAGGCTAAACGTAAAACAGAGTAGAATAGAGTGTTCATCCCGTGCTCGAGTGCAACACCTCTGGCACTCGAGTGTTGAGCTCACACTCGAGTAAAACTCCTCTAGAAGTGCCATAACTCACATATAAGTCATCTTAGCTTTGTATTAACCTATTCCAACCATCATTTGATCATAGAAGCCTCCGGTATCATCATAGAAACCTCCAGTATCACTTCTAACAACTTGAACCTTGATATTCTCACTAGAACTTATAATTTCTTCTTTCCTTCCATATCTTTCTTCTTGATTTTCCTCTTGATAATAATTCTCCATAACCCAAGTAAGCATCTCCTTGACTATCTTCAATTTCTTTCTTCTTCTTCCTCTTGTTCATTTTCATTAATTCAATCTTCTTCATTCTTTGCTTGACTAATCTACAAAATATGTAACATTAAATATAGTAGTTAGTCAAAGAAATACATTATATAAACTTTTTGCTCTTATCATTTCATATCTATATTTGACATCATCAAAACTATATCTAACACAGGTAATCATCTATCTCCACCCGCGTTCTTCTCCCCTATGAACCAAGTAAAGAGGGGCATGGGCATTGTATTTTGTCCAAACCCTCTTTGGTTCTAAGGGGGCATCTTGTTCTTTTAGTCGGACAAAATACGTGTTCTTATCTTTACTTACTTTATAGACGAGAATCTCACTTTTCTCAGCTATGAAACAAGTAAAGAGGGGCAACTATGAACACCTTATTTTGTCCGGGCCCCACTCAATAATTAAAAACTAATAAAAACAAAAATAAAAGAAATTCCTCTCATTGATGATGATGGGTGTCTAAATTGGCAATCATCATTAAAGGGAAAATTAAAAAATAAATAAAAAATGAAAATAAAAAAAATCCTCCCACTAATGATGACCGGTGTCCAAATTTTCAAATATCATTAAAAAAATGAAAGTTAAAAAAAACTCCTCTCATTAATGATGATTGGTGTCCAAATTGGCATTGTCATTCTTTAAACAAAAATAAAAAAAATCCTCCCACTGATGATGACCAGTGTCCAAATTGGCAATCACCATTAAAAGGAAAAATAAAAAAATCCTCTCATTGATGATGATTGGTGTACAAATTGGCATTGTCATTCATTAAAGGAAACTAAAAAATATATATACAAAAAAATATAAAAAAATATCCCCCATTCATGGGTTTAAATTAGGAAGTTGCTTGTAGGAAAAATATAAGAAAATAAATAAAAAACAAAAATACAAAGTAAAAAATCTCTCATTTATGTTGATAAGTTTAAATTAGGAAATTACTTGTGGGAAAAATAAAAAAACAAAAAAAAAATCTCTCATTGATTGTGATTAGGTCAAGTTAAGAAGTTTTATTGATAGAAAATACAAAAAAATAATAAAAAATGAAAATTTAAAAAAAAATCTCTATTGATGGTGATTAGGTCAAGTTAGGTAGTTTTTAACATAAAATACCAAAAAAAAATTAAAAATGAAAATTCAAAAAAGAAGGAGCATTTATGAAGAAAACCCTACCTTGAGACTATAAATACAAGGGCAAGGGTTGAAGCAAGACACAAGAATTTAAGAAGAATTCCTGAGAGAAAGGAGGTAAGGTAGAGAGCTATTATTCTTTTACATAATTCTTCCAAAATATGGGGTTTTTCTCTCATGGGGGTAAGAGAGGGTGGAGTTGATTGAGAATTTGTTTGTGTTCTTTTCTTCCCTCTTCTATCAGGTGTCTATATATTTTCCTATGCCTATGAAAGTGTCAATATGACAAGAGGCGCATACATATAAGACCCTTGACACCTTTCCTTCTCTAGATATACACAAGCATGACATAGCCATTTGATTCCATCAATGTGTTTCTTTGTGTTTTTGATTATTTTATCTTAATTACACTATCTCTCTTTGTTGACCAATGCAAGCATTTGGATTCCACTGACACATGATTGCATCCATATACCCTCTCACGTTATCTCTCTTGCAATCAAACTTTTGCTTGTATTATTATTATTTTTTGCGTCAGGGAATGAGTACGCATTTTTTTCTTCATGTTATTACTTGACTCCTTGATTGCATTTCTTATTATTCACCGTGCTTTCATCTTTATGCTTTCATTACCACGTCTTTATGCTTACCTCATCATGATTCACATGTGCGTGAACCATGAGCCATGACTTTGATATATGTTGGGGTTGCCAAATATAATGGATCAGGTGGCTTACAAATGCGAGGATGAATTATATGTGTTGGCCTCTTTCATATTCTGAGTATTATTGTTGACATGGATGAATTGTGTGTGATTGTGTTGTTCTATCCATGTGGTTTCCTCACTTTGTCTCTTTTGTAGCATAGTTCAAAGCGCCGGAGGTACATGCTCTTACTATGTCTTTATTGATTTTCTTGTCATCTTAGTCTCTTTTGAATGATAGGAGGAAAATGCAATTCCTTGTTGGCTTAATGAGCTTTTGTTTTTTTCCCTTTTACAAGTAAAAAGTTTCAAAATAAAAAAAAAATGTTCTTTTCTTAGAATAAGCAAATTTGGTTTTATATGATAAAACAAGGAAAAGGCCTTTTTTAAAAAAAATTAAAAAATATAAACCAAACAAAAAATATTTTTCTTAAATAAATTAAATAAAATTTTTCTAAAAAATACTAACCAAGTGACACACTTTTCTACCCCCGAACTACGTCGGCTTTAATCCCTCTAAAGGGTATGTAGGCCCTAGGCTCTCTTCCTAGGTCAAGTTCAACTTTGTAAATAAATATATTTTTCCTTATTTTCTTTTTGTAAATAAATGTTCATTTTTTTCTTTAGTTTTCATTTCATTTATTTTTGTAAATATTCTCTTTTTTATTTGGGTAATTATCATAAGATTAAAGGCCATATTTATTTTTAAATAATTAACTTAGGGTAACCATTCTTATAAATGGGTGTTGTGGGGTGTCTAACACCTTCCCCATACACAATCGACTCTCGAACCCTAAATGGTTCTTGTAGACCAGTTTCATTGTCAAAAAAAAGGTTTCCAAAATTATCCTTTTTTAAAATTTAGGTGGCGGCTCCATCTTTTTCCAAATTTTGGGTGTTACACCGCCTAATCTGATATGATGATGGCCATGTTCTTGTCTAACTTAAACCTGGACAAAGGGTTGGTGGGCGGAGGCGGGGAACCCAGGAAGGAAAGTAGAAACAGAGCAAGGCAGTGGCTATAATCAAAAGTGGAGAGTGGGAGGATGGAAGGAGAGGGAATTGTGGGAGTGGATTGTCATAGCTGATCATGAGGTTGAGGTGTTTGTAGCTATAGGAAGTAAAGAATTTTCCCACAGTCAATCAAACAAATGACAGGTTTAATACTTTGATGTAAATTCTGAATCTTATCGAAGGGGAAGTGGAAGGGGAGAAGTGGGGCGTTGATAGGGACGAGAGAGAACGTAGGGGCCACAAAAAAGTAAGGTTATTAAATCAACAGGATCGGCCGGTTTAGCTCAAAAATAGACACACCGGGAACCAAACCAGTCCGGGTAAGCCACTAGACCGGGGTCACGCTTGATTTGATGCTGACTCTACGTGACTCAGGTGAGTCCCCAAGTTGTTTTTTTCCCCTTTAGATGGAGCCGCCTCGGAATTTAACTAGGGAAAAAGAAGGAAAGCTTGAAGATGATGGAGATAGAAGAGAGAAGCAAGAGAACACTGAATTGATGATGAAAGAAGAAGAAAACATGAAGAAAATAGAAGAGGTCGAGTAGATTTGCAGAAAATGAAGTGGACGAAGAAACTAGAAAGGAAATAAAGGCATGAAGGAAGTCACCAAGTGTAGACGGATCGAAGACTCAAACTGCAACAGGAATAAGGGGGAGGCTGGTAGTGACCACTGTTCATGTTGACAGAGGAGGAGATCAAGGGTTTGAAGCTATTCATATTGGTGAAGTTGCTACTAGCAGATCAAAGAGATAAAAGCTTGGGGAAAAGCATACAAAATTGTAGATGAAAAGGCATGGCATGCTTACTTGTGTTCTCCTCATCGAAGGGGAAGAAGAGAAGGGGGCGTTGATGGGATGAGAGAGAACGTGGGGACCATAAAAAAGTAACGTCCGTCCGTTAAAAACATGGGGTAAAATTGCCCCTTTTCCATGTATACTTTAGCACGTATAAAAATTTAATGGTTCTAGATGCCCCAGACATAAAACTTTATTGTTAAAATCACACTTTTACCCTTAAAAAAATTAATTGACAAGCTACACAAGCCTGTCCTGTTTAGCCCGTAGGCTATGTTAGGCTGGCCTGCAACCCACGGCTAGACCATATTACCGGCCCTAGCCTAACTCATGGCCAAGCATGTGCAAAGCCCATGTCTGCTAAAGCTAGAAAATCGGGCTGAACCCATCAAGGGCCCTGCTTATTATTTAGATCCTTTAGAAGAAGTCAGGTCTGAAAGGGTCAGCCTTGTAGAACCGTGGGCTTAAACAAGCCGGCCCGTTTAAGCGCGCCAATTTTTTTTTAATTTTATTAAATGACTACAAAAATTGAAAATATTTTTCAAATCATGTAGTGTTGTTATTTGAGCATTTTAAATGAAAAATTGATTACGTTCTTATTAAAAAGCTACTAGAAGTTTGTTAATGACATTGTAGTTAGTTAAAAGTCTTCTAATTGAATTTTTAAAAAAATATTCCTCAATTTTTAAGAATCTAGCATTTGGTTCTTAATATTTTCCAAAATAAAATTTTCCTTATGAAATAAAGACCTTTTATGGGAGTTAGGCCTAAACGGGCCGAGCTTGTGAAGGCAGGGCCGCCTCGACTCGTTTTCCCACCTCTAATGTCTACTGGTTTCTAGTGCTCCACAAACATGCTCTTGAACAAAATCCAAACTTGCCCTTGATTTGCTATTTGGGCAAATAAGAGAACAAAAGGAAGAGAAATTTCTCTTGATATGGAGAATAAACAATGATAAACTTCTCTTTTGAAGAAAACTAGCACAAAACCCGTGCAATGCACGGGCGTTTATTGTATAAGTTTTCATTGTTTACGTTTGTAATATATAAATATAAGACAATATTTACTTTTTATCATGTATGAAGAAGAATGATATATTTAAACATTTTCTTTCATATTAATATATACAAAAAGTAGAAGTTCTATAAATATATTTGCTAGCCCATTTCCTCTGTTCAGATGCACATATCTCTGCAAGGAAATGAATCTAGTAATAATTTGAAAAGAATGAAGAAAAACTTAAAGATCAAATGTATGTGTAATAAAAAATCAGTCCTATATTAGGAAATTCTTGAGAGAGAAACGTCCAAAAATAGTTTTAATGCTTAATACTATTAATTGAAACTTACAATTATTTTAGTTCCCTTTCTGTCTTCTCTAATATCTCTGTAGATGCATAAATCATAAGTAATACAAGTAATATAACTATTAGCCTACTATATTTCCTTAGACTTTGAAATTCATCCTTCAATGTAGGAAGATATGAAACACTTTTAGTAGATATTACCCCTCTTAGAATAGAGTTAAACGCCAAAAGAACAAAACCTATATTACCTGTAAATGGCTTTTGTGAGTATGAGGTATGGCATGAGGTACGGCATGAGGTACGCCATAATCTACAGAACGCCTTTTGGGTTATCCCTGTTAGGAATATATGGGATATCATGAGAGGAATCACAACAGTTCTATAAAATCAATTCTTCTCCATCTAAAATGAAAAAAAAAATCATTTTCTAAATAAAATCAAACCAAACCAAATTCAAAATATCCAAATGCAAGGGATTATAATACTACCAATGCAACAAAACAAAACCTTAGTGAAGACATACCCATTGTTCTTTGGTTTATACTTGCCATTCCCATTCTAATTCTCAACTAACCTGTACTTCCTTTTTAAAGACTTCACTAGGCATAATTAGGTTTCACCATTTCAACAACTTCCTTACCCTAAAAAAAAAAGAACCAACTCTACATTAGTAGCAGAGATTGGGCGAAATGACAGAGAAATTCTAACGAAAAGGAAATTTGGTAAGGACAACAAATTGAAGAAGGATGATAAAGAAGAATAGAAGAAGGAAGAGGTAGCAGAGAGAGAGAGAAGTTGAGGAGGGGAAGAGAGGCTGAAATTTATGCTAGAAAGAGACTGATCCATATTTAAACATGTTGAAGAGATAGAATCACACCCTACTTTTGTAATATCCCGAATTTTGGGATTGGAAGCTTGGGAATAAGCCTGAATTAAGTGGACTGCTAAATCCCAGTTAAGTAGGTGCCCCAAATTTATTCCCTAATATTTCTTATATCTTTGGGGTATTAAGAAAGTAAAATAGTGAATTTTAGAGAATGTGATTATGCTTCCAGTGAAATTTTTTGTGAGGAAGTGAGCTTGTCATGTGATTTTGTATGACCAAGTGATGAGAAAAAATTATGAGATTTTACAGGGTGAAAGTAGACATCCTAAGATTTAATTCGATAGGTTATAGGACTCAATTAGAACTATATACAAAGAGTTATGAATATTTGAAGTTAGCCTAGAAAAACTGGAAAGTTTCTGGAACAACATGTAAAGATTAAAAATCTGGGAATGATGTGCTTTCAATTGGCTAAAGTCTATATTTTTCCTTGAAACTAGACTCAATAAGAGTTCTATATCCTTTAGAATCACTCCAATTTAATTTTTCTAGAATTAGTTATGATTTTTCAAAGTTAGGGCAGAAAATTTGCTAGAATTTCTAAAATCCAAAAATAAAGCAAATAAATAAAATAACATAAGATATATTATAAAATATATCATCTTCTTCCTCCTAGCTCATTTCAGCATAAAACAGCCCTGAAATAGAGAGAGAAAGAGAAAATTTTTCTAGAGAGAGAAAGTGAAGAGATATTGTACTGTAAGTTGATTTTTTCGATAAATCCTTACCTAATGTGTATAACTCTGCTCCTAAGCTACTCTTCTATGTATTTAAGGTTTGGGAAGCTCAATTTCTATTGTGAAGAGGGGTTAGGGTTCAGCCATTCTTGAGAAAAGCCAGAGGGAGCTTGAGGTAACTTCCAAACTCTTTTATATTGACTATTCTGGCTGCTGTGGACAATTTAATCGGTGAAATTTCGCAGATTGTCCTTGGTTTTAAATTTTGGAAATGGATATGCCTAGAGGTTATGCTGCCCAAATTTGGTTCAAATGGTAGTTATAACTCAATTAAATAGTTAATAAAGTGGTTAGGAGTAAGAAGGAATATGTCTGTGGAGTCGGAATCAAAAAACCTAAATTTTCCCTAGAGTTTCTTAGATTTCAGCCAGTACTAGAAAATGGGGTTAAAGTTGGATTTTCAATGATTTGATGATTCCATTGAGTTCAAGAGGGAAAATTAGGTGGGGTTACAGTTGATCACTTTTTCAGAAAAGCCCGAAAAAACATAATTACGAAAAACGCCCCTGAAACCCTTAAAGTGGGGCTGCCAAGGGCAATTTTTATCTTTTGGCATTGAATTTGGTAATTCTGAGTCCAGAAATGGATTCCTTGGGAGAAAATATGTTAGGATAACCTAGGTTAGAATTTCAGAAAAAGTACAGCCGGACCGAGTACGGCCGGACTAGGTCGGGTCTCGGGGGCATTTTAGTAAATTTTCATAATAGGCTTATATAACCACCAGAAACACTATGAAAGTGTCTAAATGGTACATGTGGAATTTTAGGATAGAGTTGAGAGCCCGAATTATTGGCACGCAAATCGAGGCACACGATTCGAGGTGAAAAAGGTTTAAGGTAGGGGACTTACCTTAATTTCATGTAATTGATATCTTTGCTTGTGTAGTGATGTATGTGATTGCTTTACTTGATTGTGTAGAGCATATTGGAACAAATGAAGCTGTGTTTCTGTTTTGTTGTGGCTATAGTTTTGTTACATGAAACATTGAGCATGCAGAAATGTCATTATGGGGCATGCATCTAGATAAAGCTAACATGTTATATATATATAGCATCAATCATGCATGTGACAAATCCCTATTTTATTATATATTTTCATATTTTATTTGGGGATTTTTGTCATGATAATTGAGCCTAAAATGTCTCCTTTATGATTAATTGTGATTAAATGTGTTTAATGAAATTAAGGTTGAAAAGGGGTAATAATGTCATATATTTTATGATTTACCTTAATTGATTAATTTTTTGGAATAGAAGGCATTATATTTTGGGTTTATTTTAATTGCATATCAGTTTGGAAAAAATTTCAGAAAAGAACAACCCCAAATGTTTTAAAAATCATGTCTGTCACCATAAAGTTTTCAAGTGCTCAGTTTAATCCCTCCTGAAAAGTTTCAATTGTTTCATTTTAATCCCTAGGTCAAAACGTGCGTTTTTACCAAGGGTTCAGTAAAAACACGGAGAAAACGGGGAGCTGCAGAAAAGGAGAATTGAAATTGCAGAGAGGACGCGAGAGACAGCCGCAACGCACAAACCGCCCCACTCCACCTTCGCCTTCCTTCTCCATTTGCATCCCCACCGTCGCATCACCATCATCATCCTTCCTCCACCACCGGCAGTAGCCAACCTTCACCGACCTGCAACCAAGGACAGAGCCGAGAGTGCAGAGGGAGGTGGAACAGAGACGACACAGCCGCACCTCATCGGAGACAGAGGGAACTGTCGGGAACCAGAGTCTCCTTCCCCATTGTTGAGTTTCGATTCCCTCTCCATCACCATTCCTCATTGTCCACCGATTCTCCACCTTGCTCACACCGCCACATCCGTCCTTCCACAGTTAACAGAGATGGGGTTCAGAGTTTGAAGGCGCGACGTTGTTCAAATCAGCACCGACCACCACCATTCTTCTACTATTCCAGCGATTTTCAGCTTCCCAAGCTCTCCATTGTTCCAGACCGTGGTTGACTCTGTTTCTGAACTCACAGAGGCCGTGGCCTGCTCTGAGTCGTCTCTGGATTTAAATTCAGCACTAAATCAAATTAATTCAGTGCTAATTGTTTACTTTAATTGCTGATTTCATGGCTGAATTAGTTGTGATGGTGATTGCTTCTTTAATGGCTGGTTCCTTGGTACTCTGTGGCTGAGTTTATTTTCTCCTAGAGTGATGAGTTGATTCTTGAGTTTGGAGCTTCAAAGGGGAGTGTTCTACTATTTAATGTCTATTTTTAATTTTTTATATTAATTGAATTCTAGGTTTAGAATTTGATTAGTATATTGGATTGGAATTTTGTATCAGGGTTCCATAAAATTCTTGAGATTAGATATGTATTTGGTTTTAACTTTGTGTATTTGACATTTTGAACTTAATTAGTAGCAATTTCTTGTGTAATGACTTGGTTAAGCTTATATTGGGAATTGCTATGAATATATTATGCTTGTAATGCAAGGGTTCTTGGTTACTTGTGTCATTGCATATTATTAATTTCAATTGCTAGTGTTTAAATTGGGTTTCGGTCATAGGGATTAATTTCTACCCGGTGTAGAGGAATTAATTCACCTAATTCAAGCTAGCTCAAAGGGTCTTTTGAGCAAATTTGTCAAACTAGCATACTCTCATTATCTTTTGAAGCAATGATGGATGAAATTCATTGTTCTAGGAGGCTTTATCATACTTTGCAAAACAAGTTTTAATTACATTCCTTGTTATTTGAAAAATCCCAAAAATATTAGTTTTAATTACATTCAATTCATAGTTTTAAAAATCAATTAATCATGTTTTACCTTAGTCAATTTTGATACTTAGTTTACTTAAGAATTATTTTCGTTTTTTTTTGGCTCTATAAAGTGAACACGACCCAGATCGTACTACTATATTTCAGTATTATTCGGTATTTGAACCCTAAGGCGACTAAAGGGAGTTTCAAATTGGCGCCGTTGCCGGGGAGTCAAGAAATTGGTTTTCTAGTAACTAAGTGTCAAGTACTTTTGATCTGGGTGAACCTTTAGGATTTTTACTTCTAGTATTTTCATACTTAGTCATAGTTTAGATTGCATGTTAGTTAGTTTAGATAGTTTTGCATGTTTTTCATAGCACATTGCATCTTTGCATAAAAGATTTTGAAGAAATACAAATAAATATCTTGATTTTTCTTTGTTTTTGCATTTTCATTCTTGCATTTTTTTTTTCTCACTTGAATTTTGCATGACTTGTGCTTGATTGATGTAAAGTGGTGTTATTGCATTCGAATTGATTGTGGATAACTTTCTTTTGATCCTATTTGAGTGCATGATTCCAAATTTTCAAGTAGCAATGTTTGTGATATAGTTTTTCATGTGAATAGTGAATATTTTGACAAAACAATTGTCAATTTTCTTGATTTCTCCATTTCTCCTTGTCCATACACATTATACATATTCATACACACTTGCACTCATTCCATGTCATATCTTTTGCTTGAATTTGTATGCAAGACAATTTTGGCATTCTATTGTTACATTGATTGCTTGATAGCTTTGTATGTCTGACCATTTTGATTAGAAAATTGATCAATCCACTACCCTTGACTTTTACATTGATCTAAGTGATTGTGTTTTTCAAGGTGCAACTATGGACGGTGATGGTAATGGTGGACCAAGGAGAAGAACTATAAGGGATGTGATAAGATCTGACATGGCTTATGATCCTTTTAGTGTTGCATGCCCTAACTTTGAAGTTAATTTTGATACTTAGTTTACTTAGAAATCATTTTCGTTTTTTTGGCTCCATAAAGTGAACATGATCCGGATTGTGCATGCATATCGGTACTGTTTTTCTACTGAGATTCTCTCGAATCTCACCCTCCCCTACCAACAATTTAGATAGGTGAAGACAGAAGGTATGCTGAGAATAAAGAAGAGAACCGTACGAGGGGAATGCAGTGGTGGAACGTAGACGGGAAGATGTCTTCATTTCATTGGGACGAGTTTAGACGCCCAAGTAGCCCTGTGTGGTTACATTGATAGTAATTATTATGTACGAACCCCTATGGAGAATTTTTATAATCATGCACATAATATCGGTATATTTCTGCTATTTCTGTGCTGCCCATCGAACTGCATATCGTTTTCTGCAAATACTTTAATAAAGGTGAAAATAAGATAAGGGCATGACAACTTTCATTATCACCCATAGACGTACACCCCTACGTTTGACAAGTTAGGAACGTTCCAAAATCTACATTGAGGTAATACTTAATGTCATATATTAAATATGTTATTTTAGGATATTATCAAATTTGTCAAAAATTCCGGCATTATGGTATTATATGAATATAGTAAATATTAATTTAAATGTTTTAAATAATTAAGAACAAAATTTTAATTCAAAATATATAAAATATATTTTAGTTATGATGTTATAATTAAAGTCAAAATATATAAAATATAAAACCCGTTAGTGGAAGTAGTGGGGTTGTTACCCATATATTAGAAGTTATTTCTTTAAGTTAATTATTTTGGGAGATATTTTAGGATATTATCAAATTTGTGAAAAATTCTGGTATCATGGTATTATATTAATATAGTAAATATTAATTTAAATATTTTAAATAGTTATGATATTATCATTTAAGTAAAAAAAATATAAATATATAAAATATAAAAATCAAAAGGCCATGACTAAATTTTTCACACATTTTCTTATAATTTAAAATAATATAAATAAAATTTTATAATATTTTAAATATTATAAAAAAATGTTTTATTAAACTATTTAAAATGGCCTAGGTGGAAGTAATGGGGTTGTTACGTATATATTAAAAATTATTTCTTAAGTTAAAATATGTAAAATAAAATATGTTAATAATGAATAAGCCACATAAAATGCTTACGTGTGGCAGAGGGCAGCTCAAACTGCCACTTTTATATAATACTCCCTCCGGTCCTAAATATAGGATAAAGTTTGTAGTGCAAATTGCACTACAAACTTTGTCCTATATTTAGGACCGGAGGTAGTAAGAGATAAGAGATATGAAAGACATGAATTCAACTGTTAGCATAATGGCTTTTCAAAATAACCGAAACAAAATAAAAGAAGGGGAATTTATAATAAGCTTAAATAATAATAAAATATAAGATAAAATAACAATAAAATATATAATAAGTAAATAATAGGATTTGATTCATATAAACGAAAAAACAAATTAAATATAACCATAAATAATATTGCATAATTAAATATCATAACAATATATATTTTTTCCATTAAGAGAACGAGAGGAAGAAAAATTTGTCTTGATATGGAGAATAAACATTGATAAACTTCTCTTTTGAAAAAAATAATTATAATCAGTTTAAAGTTTAAACAAAGCAAGCGTTTGTAGCTCAATGACAATTAGTAATTGATTTCTTTGTTGAGTCCCCTATTTTTATATTTGAACTCAACATTGTTTTCAGATATTAATAATTATTAAATTTTAATCAGCCATTAGCAAGTAATTAATTATATTTTTACTTCATTATCAGTAATTAATAATTATTTTTCTTGTTAATTTTTATGCTTAGTAAATAATATTTCATATCCCTTGGTTTATAAAAATTAATAATCTAATTATTATTACTTAATTATTTTCCCCTCATTGTTATCAATCATTTGTTGTTTGTATCATTAGATTATTACCTAATCATTAATCTCAGCTTTAATATGAATATCGAAGCATTATAGAAGGATATTTTATATTTATATTTTCAATTCAAGACTACCTCCATCACTAAAACTTCCTTGAAAGGAAAGGAAAGGAAAGGGGAGAATCAAAGCTAATTTTAGTCATATATAGCATTCTACAAGAAGCAATCCAATTCAAAAGACCCTAACTATGAGCATATTTCTCAAGGAGGATTTGAATATTTCCATTAATATCTTAATAAAAAATTGAACTAAAATTTAAACGTGTTAAAAATTATGGAAAAGTTGGGTCAAATAAAAAAATATGCTAGTATTATAAAATAAGGTTAAGGTGCAATTTTACTAACAAAATTTTTTCCTACGAGTAGAGCTGGGAATCAGGGCAGCGCCGGCCCTTGATGGGCCAAGGCCTAAAAGGGCCGGCCCTTTTAGGCCTGGGGTAAGAAAAATTGATGTTTTTCAAAGCCCGGTATGAGAGCATAAGGGTTAGGGCCGGCCTGCAAGGCCTGAAACCCTTTTCACAAAATTTAACAATTTTTACTTTTTTTTTCAGTTTTTTTTTAAATTACAACAAAGAAATTCCTAATTTAACATATATATGTTGTCAAAGAGTGTAAATGGTATGCATCATACAACAAACAAACATAGTCATTAAGTCATAATCAAAGTTAAACTATTGTCTACATACCATAATTACAAATAATTAATGGGAAAACTTTACATAATTAAAAAATACTCCTTACAAATATGTCTTGAAAAGTATAAGTAGTCAACAAAATAAACAACACAAGATATAAATAAAATAATCACCATAAAATAAGTCAAAAAATACAAAATTGGTAAGAATACTTATGAAATAAGAAATATATTATATAAGTTTTTAATTTTTAGGATTCTTAATATAAGATATTCTCATGAAACTTAATTCTAAAAAAGATAATAACAACTAAATATTTGCAGCATCATTAACAAAATATAAAAAATCAATAATATTATTATCATATAAATAAATTTAAATATATATATATATATATATGAGCCTAAAAGGGTCGGCCTGTGGCCCTACAGGGCCGGCCTTTTTAGGCTTGCTTTCATTTTGTAGGCAAAAATGTTAAGCCCGGCCCTTGTAAATTCAGGGCCTAAACGGACCAGCCCGACGGGCTAGGCCTGTTTTCCTGGCTCTACCTACGAGCACATGACACAAAAATACCAATAAACAATTTAACGGCCTTAGTAAATTTGCTCCATTTAAAATTATTTATTAATATTTTTGCTCATTCCAAAATTTATTTCTGCCAAACGCTCATAAGGAAAAATTTTGTTGGTAAAATATTACACCTTAACCCTATAAAATATTAAGAAACATGGGAAGAGAAAAAGATAATATAATAATAAGAAAGAAGAATTCATATTCACTATTTGAGGCGTATGCGTCTCAAGTACATTGCCCTATGGCACAACTTTACAATATTAATAAATCAATAAACTATATCAATATCTCCATATATGATAGTGATATATATGATGATAGGTGATATTATGGGATAATAGAGATAATAGAAAAATACAAACATCCACATAAATATTATATTCATAACAGCTAGATAATTATAGCTCATGAGTTTTTGTATCATTGATCTCCTTTTTTTTTTTTTGCCAGCATTTATCAATGATTTCCTCTATGAAAAGAAATCGAATGTTACATAATTAATTCACTAGCCAATTGTCGTAATTAATTGAAAAAAAAAAGATAAGAACATACCACTTGAACTTTAAAATCCTAAATTAGTGATTTTCTACTAAAATGAGATGTCAATTGTTAAATTCTTGTAGTTAATACCTATACTTTTGTAGGAACAAAATTAATTTGAGATTTTGAAATTTAAGTAGTATTTTCTTGTCATAGAATATATATTTAACCTAGAAGCCATAGAGTATATACTCCTGTGGTCCTAAATTTCACATAAATAAAAAAACTTAAATCTTATCAAATCTGCTCTAAAATTTATCTACTTTTTAGCCTTACCCCTATTTAATATATATTATACTCTATGGGAATAAATTTATACCATAATAAATTAAGGATAAAATCATATATTCATAAGAAAAACTTAATTATATGACTTATAAATAGGACAAAAAATTTTCTTTCTCTACTTTATAAAAAGGACCTGAGGAGTATTATGTTTCTAGGTTGTTTTCCGTGAGATGAAGGTTCAAGACATCGGAGGAATAATCTCTGATCTCATGGCTTGCAGTTTTATCTGATTAATCTAATCTTTCAAATTAAAAAGTTTAACTTAGCATCAGTTTGTTGGAAATTGGAACTTTTCTTGTTTGATAAATAGTTTAATATTTATGGTTCCCAAAAAAAGAATCTTAGGGTTTTCCCAAAAATGGATGGCCGATAAAATAATTATTTAGTTATACACTCATACTTTACTTGTAACGGCTTTTAAAACTCTTAAAAATGCTTAGAAAACTATTAGTGACATATGTTAGAACCGGCTATCACCCAAGAGGGGGGGTGAATTGGGTGTATAATAAAAACTTAAGAACTTTAGAAATCTTTTCGTATCTTAACGAAAGTGGTAAGTATGAAGGTTTATAAATCAACAGTTAGATTAAATAATATATACTGGAAATATAAGAGTTTAGGGAAGAGAATATGCAAACTGTGATTTATCCTGGTTCGGTCCAATCTGTGATGGCCTACGTCCAGTCCCCAGGCTCCTCCTGAGATTTTCAAATCCACTATCTTCTTGTTTAATCCGGGCACAAGAAAAGCCTTTACAATCCCACAAGTTTAGCCGGGTACTTGTGAAACCTTTTACAAATCTCTCATCAAGATACTCCCCCTTACGGCAAGTCTTACGAGCAGAGCAATCCCGAAGATCTTCCTCTCCTGCTTACTTATGCAAGTCTTACGAGCAGCAACGTTCTCTCCTGCTTACACCCCTGTAAGTCTTATGAGCAGCAACGTTCTCTACTGCTTGCACCTTGTAAGTCTTATGAGCAGAATGTCTTACGGCAATTCTCTCTACTGCTTCCTCGTAAGAAAATCAACCCTCTCAAGGTCCCTCTACCTTGAGATCAACTCAGAAATATAGTTGAAGGTGTTTACAGACTCTCTCACAGAGTGGATATAATACTCACTGAAGTACAATACAAATAATCACTCTCTCAATGATAAGTAATACAGAAACTGAAAATAGAGAGTGTATGGGTAGAAGCAGAGGATTCATGTTATTCACATGTTGGTGTCGTTTTTCTCTGTCTTTCTCAGTTTTTCTGTCTTTCTCAGTTTTTCTGTCTTTCTCAGTTTTTCTGTCTTTCTCAGTTTTTCTGTCTCCCTTCCAAGTTGAATGCTCTCTCTCATTTATAGTTGATGAAAATGATGACCGTTGTGAACATTCGTCCGTTGGAGTTCCACTGCTTCATTTGAACGTTTGAGCATATTTGAAAAATAAGCTTCTGTCCGTTGTGGAGCAAGGTGGAGCGTCTAGTTGGACAGCAAAGAAATTCATTTTGAGCTGTACATCACGTTGTGGAGCGTTTTGTGTTTCCGACAGTTTTTCATGGTGGGTCAGTTGCTTGTCGTGGTAGGTAGTTGCTGTGTGTAATTTGAATCTGCAACCCGAACGTTTAAAATCCTGTTTCACACTGCAAAATACTTAATCATTAATATGATGAAGTATTAGTCATGGGTATGTAGGATCATTGGTCAGAAACTGGATTTCTGGCTTCTGGGACGTATTACGTTGAATGAAGAATTTTCATACGTGACCTCCATTCTTGAAGATTCAACCCAAATATGTAAACTCCTGTTTTACACTTGAAATATATGTTAGATAATGTTTAGAATCAATAACAAGTGAAAACACACTAATTTAATAACATGTAATCATGTTCGGATTGTTCGCTATGAGACGTGGTGTTTTTTTTTGGTTTTCTGCAGAGTATCACTCGAGCATGAATGGCTCACTTCGAGTGATCTTCCATTTTTCCTTCATATGCTTCAGTTCACGGTCTGTGCTTGCATAAGATTTTAGGGAGACAGAATTCCCACTCGCGGGTGATGTGGTCTCTCACTCGAGCACACATACCTCTGCTCGAGTGAGACGCATATTCTTAAGAAATATGCTCTCAAAGCTAGCACTCGCATCAGGATTTCAGAGGGATGAAATTATCACTCGCAGGTGATATACAGCCTCACTTCGAGCATGACTCCTTCTGCTCGAGTGATCTTATATTTTGCACTGGGAAGCTCTTCTCTGGACAGCACTCGCAGTACCTTGCTCGAGCACAGAATGCTCATGCTCGAGCACTGACGTCTCTGCTTCGAGTGAATGAAGGAAGCACGCCTTTACTTGCTCTCGGCCAAACACTCGCATGCCCTCACTCGCATGTGTGCTCGAGTGAGAATGACTTTTCTGCTTCGAGTGCATACCTTGTGCTCGAGTGTTGCAACTATCTTCACATTTCAGCTGCTTCTGGACATCACTCGCACGACATTTTCAGAGAGTCAGTTTTTTCACTCGCGGGTGATGTGGGGCCCCTTTAGAAAAATTTGATTCATTTGATCCAAATGATGTATCATAAGAATGCTCTTATCATATGCATTCCAATGCAACAAGAATCAGCTCCAAACTCCTTGTATTCTGCAAGTTATGATCGAAGGAGTGTATATTTCGCTAGTCTGCACAAGCATCAACTTCCAGAAGGCATAGCTCCTAGAATATACGTTAGAATTATGCAAATTACCTATACATGGAAAGCTCTTTGAGTCTACTTTCATTTGGCACTGGTCTCGTCTCATTCCGATGTGTGGTTTGTGAGATATACTCAAAATACCGAACCTGTGTCAGAAAGTGACGGTGATTTCAGTTTCATTTTCGACGAATCATAGCTCCTTCATTTGATCTTCTTTCAATATGATTCTGGTGCCAATTTTACGTGTTGGGAGTCCTCTTTCATATGCCACCGGTTTCGGGTCAATCCGACGTGTGGTTTGAGAGATATGATCAAAATACCAGACCTCGCTCAAGCTGAACGTAGAACAGAGTAGAACAGAGTATGCACCCGTGCTTCGAGTGAGAAAGCCTGTGCTCGAGCATGTTCTTCCTGTGCTCGAGCATAACACCTTGTGCTCGAGCACAACTCCTCTAGAAGTGCCAAAACTCATATATAAGTCATCTTAGCTTCATATTAACATATTCCAACCATTATTTGATCATAGAAACCTCCGGTAACATTATAGAAACCTCCAATATCACATCTAACAACTTGAATCTTGATATTCATGATAGATCTACCAAGTTCTTCATTCTTCAATATCTTTATTTTTTATCCTCCTCTTGATAATCATTCTTCATAATCCAAGTAGGCATCTCCTTGACTATCTTCAAATTCTCTTCTTCTTCTTCCTCTTGTTCATTTTCATTAATTCAATCTTCTTCATTCTTTGCTTGACTAATCTACAAAATATGTAACATTAAATATAGTAGTTAGTCAAAGAAATACATTATAAAAACTTTTTGCTCTTATCACTTAATATCTATATTTGACATCATCAAAACTAATCATATCTAACATTCTCCCCCTTTTTGATGATGACAAATCCTTTAAGAAAAATATGTCTGAATGAAGTGCAACATACATGTATAATGCAAAGTGCAAACATACATATACATATTATAATGCAAAGTGCAACATACATATTTTTCTTACATTTTTCTCCCCCTATTTGACATCAGCAAAAAGTTTGAAATATATAACGAAGTAAGATTTGTGAAGAAGTAAATAAAGTAGAAATGACTTTAATCACAATGAATGAACCAAGAAAACAATTGACTCTCCCTTATGTGAAGGAACTGAAAATAGATTTGGAGAGGTTTTCAAGAAAACTTTTATAATCAAGATCAATGAAAAATATGAAACGTATTCTTGAAATGTAAACAGAGAAAGGTTTAGAAATGCTCATGTAGATTTTGAAAATTGATGAAGTGCTCCATGAAATCCGTTGCTTTATCCTTTGGCAATGCTAGTTCATGATGATGTACACCACACTTCTGTTATGCAACTCAATATATATCCATGTTGTTGCCAAGATTCTCCAATTGATTTGAGCTTCTATTTAGCATGTTCAATGCTCAGTTATATTGCTTTGAATGTTGTAGCCAATATATATTCCTTAACTGAACGTTAACAACATCCTCAAGATTGATAGAGTCTTCTTGTAGTATGTTGAGGAATGTTATTGCACAAAACAAATTCTCCTGTCATAAAATTTAAATCTTTCTTCGCAAAGAGAATTGTTAGTTCAATAAACTGTTCCTTTCCATATGATATATTAAGATTATGAAAAGAACAATATAATAACTCATCATCAAAACTAATCAAGACATGGTGAATACAGATGAGTATGTTAAAAGGATTTTCTTTCCAATAGGAGATGAGCTTTCAATATATAAAACACATGTGAATGTGAAGCTCCCCCTTAATTGATGCATGGTTTTAAAACATTATCAGGAAAACAGTTAATAACTCTCCTGGATTTGAGAAACCTTTGAAAACTTTATAGAGAAAATGATTTTGACGGTATGAAGATTTAGAGAGAAATTAAATGGCAATGCTAATCAGAGGTTTTAAGAGATATAATCCAATATCATCTGAGTGGTTACTTGAGTGATTCTACTCAATCATTACGCAATTGTATACTCAAGTGATACAACTCAAGGATTTTGAATTAAGCAAGAATACAATACCTCACTCGAGTAATATCGTAATCACTCGAGTTATAATTCTCTGTAGTCCATTGATACATCGTTGGCTAGTTACTATCTGAATATATGATCTGACGATGTAATCTCTGTTGCTACTTGAAGATACCAAGTTGAGCTCGGAATAAGACTTTATGCGCATATTTGCTTAGTATGTGCCCCTTGCTTAGCAAACATCATTGAGAACTTTTAATTTAATCATAGCACATAACACCCTTATTTTGTTATTCATCATCTCAAATAGAACTTTGAAGTTCTGGTTCACTAAGTCACACAACTGCTTCTTCTTATCATTGAATGATGATCTCAGCATTGTTTGCAGCAAGCTCTGTGTGATTGTTGAAGCTCCTTTCTCAGAAAGTTTTAGACAAATTGACCAAAGAATGAAGGATCATGGAGACCAACTCTAGCAAAGTGTTGTCTCTCCTTGTTCGCCATAACTCTAGTATAGGTATAGCAGATAATCCAGTGAAGATTAGACATAGAGCTAGGATAGTAGTTGAGAATCCTCATAGGCTCATTAAGCTTGATGATTCTGTGCATCTCAGCATCTTCCTCTGAACATCTCTGTTGGCTCCATATCATAGTGAAAATGTCTAATCACTTTGAAATGATAAGGACGGTGGGTAGACAACAAAGATTCATATTGGATAAACTTATTCTTGGCTCTGTGCTGCTTTGAAATAATCTCCGCTGGGTCTACTAAGAGATCTTCCTTCTCTTTCTCTTTCTCTAATTGTATCACTAGCTAGTTATTTGCTAGTGATGGGATGTCATTTGAGTAATATCATATATTCTGCTTCATCTCATGCTGCAACATTATCAGTCATGCCTTTTCTGTTAGCCTCTGACCTTTGTATCCAAAATGAAAGCATCTTGATCAACTCCTGTAAAAGTATAAACATATGCTTTCTGGTACCCATCTTCTTTGGGTCCGTACAATATTAGACATAGAAACTCTTATGCTCTTAAGCAATTAATCATATGAAATTTCAGCAAAGAGTATCATAAACAAAAATATATTTCTTTTCCCAATCAAGTCATTATAAAGCATAATGAACAAGTAATACCAAGAATGATGATTTCAAAGATCAATGACAATTTGTAAATACATTTTAAATAGAAATTATGTCATTGATAAGATTTTCATGCAATAGATGTAAGTTGGATCAAAGAGAGTATAGAATCTATCCATAATGACCAACTTTTATGAAGTGATAAATCATGAATGAAACCAAATTTTCAAGAATGATAATGAGATATGCCAATTATTTCAAAATCTCATATGTTCTTTCAAATCATAAATATGCATTAAGATTTTGAATACATGAAAACTCATTTATGAAGCTTGTTAAATACCAATGCTTATGTCAAAAACAATGGAAGTCAACAGTTATAAAAAAAAATATATATCAGAAAGCTTCACTAAGGAATTCAACTAAGATAACATGTTAATTAACATGTTGGAAAATTTTCTCAAGAACAAAAGTCATATGGAAAATGAATTAGCCAAAATGGCTTATCTTGACATATATAAGCATGATGACTTTAGTATTGATCAAGAGATAACCTTGCCTTTTAGAGTTGCATCTTAAAATGGATAAAATTCAAGGTAGCAAGACTTAAAGTGCAAGATTCTAGTTACTCAAAAAATGGATGAAGACAAATGGTAATGCATTTGAGCAATAATATGAGTATAAGAATTTATGGATGATGAAGCACATACTCATTGATCCAAATGACTAGAGTTCTAGAATATTATCCCGGTAAGTTATTCCACAATAATGGTTAATGCATTAAGATTCAATGCACTAATGAACATTTATAATGATAGGAATAACATGGCCAACTAATGATTTATGCATTAGGCACAAGGCTTTCACAAGTTGAATTCTTATCAAGGGAATATACTTGACACTCATATAGATAGTTAACTTGTTAGACATAAGATCTAACTTGTTAGAAAATAAAGATTGAGGAGTTCAAGTAGTAACAGGTTTAAGATTAAGAAATAAGTATGTGAATGATGAGGAAAACTCTAGTGGATGGATTTGAAGCATTTCTGACTTCCAGTATAAAAATATTAACTTCCAATTTTGAAACCGATTTGAATGCAAACAAGATATGAATAATTTTCAAATAATGTGTATGCATTTTTATAACAAGATGAATTTGAAATCCAAGTAAATTTATGAAATGTGCATTTCAAATTTCCAATTCATAGAAAAATTATGCATAATTTGGAATCTAGGTACATTTTTGAAATATGCATTTCGAAACTCAAATACATAGAAAGATTATGCACAATTTCATTTTCAGTTCATTTAGCAATCTAAAAACAATTTAAAAACCATAAATGATTGATTGCTAATGATATATAGTAATGAGCAAGAATTAACCACTCAAAATGAGTTGGAAAGAATGAGTACGATGGTTGAGTTTTGAAATTACTGATACAGCGTACCTGGCTTGAGTGTAACTTGTAGACACCCAAATTAATTTCCATCTCCTTGTATCTTTGTATTCAAATCCTCCAAGATCACTTGAGTAATCCATGTTTTGAAGCTAATTTATGCATTTGTGTCTGTGGCTTTCATGAGTTCTTATTGCACTTTCAAGTGAGTTCTCTATGCAGTCGAGTGTGCTCCCGTCTCACTCGAGTGTGTGACATTATTCTTGATTAACACAAGAGTGTCAGTACTCGAGTGTTAATATGCCTTGCACTCGAATGTCATGATTCTTTTTCAAATTATTCCTGCAAAAATCATATAACCATTTTTCTTCCTTGGGTATCCAATTCTACTTGGATCCACTTATGGTTAGCTTAAAAGAATCATAATTCACATGCTCTAAGAATATAATCACTTCAAAGAAATTGAACATAATGAATTAAGTATGACTTTATGCATAAACATTGTTTTCTCATGAAGTATGTATATGCATGACAAGTTAGATTAACGAACATTGCAACTCTTTATGTATGATTTTTCTAAAGATTGTGAAAACATATGTGCAATGCTTATACCTAAGGTAACAAGTAACAATGTATAAACCTCAATAAATATTAAAAACAACAGCATAGGAGGTTTTATCATTGTGTACCTTTGCCTTAGATATTTGGAGGATTGCTTTTGCTTACCCATTGCATCTTTCTATGATGTTGATACTTTGAATATCTTGCTTTAGGTGCTGGCAACCTTCTCTCAAAATATATAGACTCCAGGAGTCTTTTATTTGATGCTTCAGAGATCCTCCTTTTCTTATTCTCCTCAAGATAGTTGAATGGTATTCCATGGTAGTTCATTCTTGAGGTGGAACGTACTCCTTTTCTCCATTGCCTTTCTTCGTAGTTAAACTTTGCCGTTCCAGCAATGGGTGATCCGAGAGTATTCCTAATAGATGTGAATCTCCATTTAGGTGCATGAGAAACTCTTGGCTTCTTCTTTATCTTCTCCGTACCCTTATGTCCATTCCTCTTATGATTAGTCTGCATACATAAAGTACTAGATGGACATTTTGGTACCCACATATACTTGGGTCCTTGATTATTAGTATTAAACCTTACATGTTTCTTCGGTACCCAAATATACTTATTTCTCACATGGAAATTTCTTCTAATATAGCATGTGTGAGAAATATGACCGGATTTACCACAATAATTGCAGATTGTATCAAGATAAGCATTATGGGATATCATGCAAGTATTATGTCGATCATAAGAGTAGAAATTCGAATGGATTTGATTTGAACTTTCTTTCTTCCCAACAAACTTTCCAGCATATTTGAAAACATTTTTTCTTTTCTTAATAGAATCAACAATTGGTTGAGAAACAAACTTTTGTAAACTCTGAAAATCATTTTTATGAAAATCACACAAAGAATTGGAACTTTTTACCTTAAGTTCATCTTGAGCTCCAGAGAGTGATTTTTCATGTTTATCCATACTGAGCTCTTTTCGGGAATCCTCTTCTTCTTGTTTATCCATGTTGACTGTATGGAAGTGTTCTATGATTTTTCCATCTTCATCATCAACTTCCAATTGTTCATGCATAGTAGATGCATAGCGTGTAGTTTCACATGAACTGTCAACACTTTCAACTTCAACACAATTGTTAGAAGCATAAATAGAATCAAGAGTGTCCCAGATATGTTTAGCATTAGAACAACATCTAATTTTCTCAAAATCATTTTCGGTTAAAGTACTATACAGAATTTTCATTGCTCTAATGTTCAATGAAAACATTTTCTTTTCACTTTCTGTCCAATCCTTTCTAGGTTTGAAATAAAAAACATTTGTAAAAACATTCCACATATCAAAATCGAAAGCTTTTATAAAACTAGTCATTCTAGCTTTCCAAAACCAAAAATCAATATATTTCAAAAGAGGTGGAATTGTATAATCAAAACCTTCTGAAAGTATAAAACACCCAAAATTAGCCATTGTAACTCTTGAGACGGTTAAGTCCTTTAAACAAGAGCCCGGGCTCTGATACCAAATGTTAGAACCGGCTATCACCCAAGAGGGGGGGTGAATTGGGTGTATAATAAAAACTTAAGAACTTTAGAAATCTTTTCGTATCTTAACGAAAGTGGTAAGTATGAAGGTTTATAAATCAACAGTTAGATTAAATAATATATACTGGAAATATAAGAGTTTAGGGAAGAGAATATGCAAACTGTGATTTATCCTGGTTCGGTCCAATCTGTGATGGCCTACGTCCAGTCCCCAGGCTCCTCCTGAGATTTTCAAATCCACTATCTTCTTGTTTAATCCGGGCACAAGAAAAGCCTTTACAATCCCACAAGTTTAGCCGGGTACTTGTGAAACCTTTTACAAATCTCTCATCAAGATACTCCCCCTTACGGCAAGTCTTACGAGCAGAGCAATCCCGAAGATCTTCCTCTCCTGCTTACTTATGCAAGTCTTACGAGCAGCAACGTTCTCTCCTGCTTACACCCCTGTAAGTCTTATGAGCAGCAACGTTCTCTACTGCTTGCACCTTGTAAGTCTTATGAGCAGAATGTCTTACGGCAATTCTCTCTACTGCTTCCTCGTAAGAAAATCAACCCTCTCAAGGTCCCTCTACCTTGAGATCAACTCAGAAATATAGTTGAAGGTGTTTACAGACTCTCTCACAGAGTGGATATAATACTCACTGAAGTACAATACAAATAATCACTCTCTCAATGATAAGTAATACAGAAACTGAAAATAGAGAGTGTATGGGTAGAAGCAGAGGATTCATGTTATTCACATGTTGGTGTCGTTTTTCTCTGTCTTTCTCAGTTTTTCTGTCTTTCTCAGTTTTTCTGTCTTTCTCAGTTTTTCTGTCTTTCTCAGTTTTTCTGTCTCCCTTCCAAGTTGAATGCTCTCTCTCATTTATAGTTGATGAAAATGATGACCGTTGTGAACATTCGTCCGTTGGAGTTCCACTGCTTCATTTGAACGTTTGAGCATATTTGAAAAATAAGCTTCTGTCCGTTGTGGAGCAAGGTGGAGCGTCTAGTTGGACAGCAAAGAAATTCATTTTGAGCTGTACATCACGTTGTGGAGCGTTTTGTGTTTCCGACAGTTTTTCATGGTGGGTCAGTTGCTTGTCGTGGTAGGTAGTTGCTGTGTGTAATTTGAATCTGCAACCCGAACGTTTAAAATCCTGTTTCACACTGCAAAATACTTAATCATTAATATGATGAAGTATTAGTCATGGGTATGTAGGATCATTGGTCAGAAACTGGATTTCTGGCTTCTGGGACGTATTACGTTGAATGAAGAATTTTCATACGTGACCTCCATTCTTGAAGATTCAACCCAAATATGTAAACTCCTGTTTTACACTTGAAATATATGTTAGATAATGTTTAGAATCAATAACAAGTGAAAACACACTAATTTAATAACATGTAATCATGTTCGGATTGTTCGCTATGAGACGTGGTGTTTTTTTTTGGTTTTCTGCAGAGTATCACTCGAGCATGAATGGCTCACTTCGAGTGATCTTCCATTTTTCCTTCATATGCTTCAGTTCACGGTCTGTGCTTGCATAAGATTTTAGGGAGACAGAATTCCCACTCGCGGGTGATGTGGTCTCTCACTCGAGCACACATACCTCTGCTCGAGTGAGACGCATATTCTTAAGAAATATGCTCTCAAAGCTAGCACTCGCATCAGGATTTCAGAGGGATGAAATTATCACTCGCAGGTGATATACAGCCTCACTTCGAGCATGACTCCTTCTGCTCGAGTGATCTTATATTTTGCACTGGGAAGCTCTTCTCTGGACAGCACTCGCAGTACCTTGCTCGAGCACAGAATGCTCATGCTCGAGCACTGACGTCTCTGCTTCGAGTGAATGAAGGAAGCACGCCTTTACTTGCTCTCGGCCAAACACTCGCATGCCCTCACTCGCATGTGTGCTCGAGTGAGAATGACTTTTCTGCTTCGAGTGCATACCTTGTGCTCGAGTGTTGCAACTATCTTCACATTTCAGCTGCTTCTGGACATCACTCGCACGACATTTTCAGAGAGTCAGTTTTTTCACTCGCGGGTGATGTGGGGCCCCTTTAGAAAAATTTGATTCATTTGATCCAAATGATGTATCATAAGAATGCTCTTATCATATGCATTCCAATGCAACAAGAATCAGCTCCAAACTCCTTGTATTCTGCAAGTTATGATCGAAGGAGTGTATATTTCGCTAGTCTGCACAAGCATCAACTTCCAGAAGGCATAGCTCCTAGAATATACGTTAGAATTATGCAAATTACCTATACATGGAAAGCTCTTTGAGTCTACTTTCATTTGGCACTGGTCTCGTCTCATTCCGATGTGTGGTTTGTGAGATATACTCAAAATACCGAACCTGTGTCAGAAAGTGACGGTGATTTCAGTTTCATTTTCGACGAATCATAGCTCCTTCATTTGATCTTCTTTCAATATGATTCTGGTGCCAATTTTACGTGTTGGGAGTCCTCTTTCATATGCCACCGGTTTCGGGTCAATCCGACGTGTGGTTTGAGAGATATGATCAAAATACCAGACCTCGCTCAAGCTGAACGTAGAACAGAGTAGAACAGAGTATGCACCCGTGCTTCGAGTGAGAAAGCCTGTGCTCGAGCATGTTCTTCCTGTGCTCGAGCATAACACCTTGTGCTCGAGCACAACTCCTCTAGAAGTGCCAAAACTCATATATAAGTCATCTTAGCTTCATATTAACATATTCCAACCATTATTTGATCATAGAAACCTCCGGTAACATTATAGAAACCTCCAATATCACATCTAACAACTTGAATCTTGATATTCATGATAGATCTACCAAGTTCTTCATTCTTCAATATCTTTATTTTTTATCCTCCTCTTGATAATCATTCTTCATAATCCAAGTAGGCATCTCCTTGACTATCTTCAAATTCTCTTCTTCTTCTTCCTCTTGTTCATTTTCATTAATTCAATCTTCTTCATTCTTTGCTTGACTAATCTACAAAATATGTAACATTAAATATAGTAGTTAGTCAAAGAAATACATTATAAAAACTTTTTGCTCTTATCACTTAATATCTATATTTGACATCATCAAAACTAATCATATCTAACAACATATAACAAAACTATACCAATAGGCATTAGTTCTGGTGGAAGAGACTTTGCTTCTTTAAGTATGAATTCCCAAGTTTAAGTCCATGTGTATCTTATCAAAACTATACATACATATATATAATATAACAAAACTGTCTTAATCTTTTGTTTATAGTATTTCATAGGGGCTCTAAATTCTAACGTAACTGTGCTACCCAGAAATTAAGTAATGGATTTGGAGTTAAGGTAAGATCATTACCTTTCTGTTTTAAAAGTGATGAAAGGCTTTTTGAACAAGTCAAAATTGTTAAAGTTTACAATGATAAAAGGAAGAGTAGCAATGTATCAAAAAAAAAAAAGCAAGGGTAGCAAGCTCCAGGAACAAGCAAAAAAGTTCATCAATTTATGACAATATATATTCCGTTGGGAAAGAAAAAGTTGGCTGAAATAATTTGTGTACTTTATATTAACTTATATTTATTGCACTTAAATATCCCTTCCAAGAGAAATGAAGAATATCTCAAAAAAGAATATTTTATAATCAGACAAAAGTGTAGTTAAAACTTAAAAGACATTTCAATAGGTCATTACGATTCTCAAAAAAGTATAAATTATTTGTGTAATTTATTCTTATCACTTATTTTTTTGATTCTATTATCTTTTCCATATAATTCAACACATTTCTGACTTTATTCATATTTAATATACAGTATACCTCACGCGTGAACAAAGTTAACACAATAATAAATGAAAGGTAAAATTATATTATCCTTACAACGCCTTGCAAATTTTGGAGCTCCTCTCCTATCTTCTCCCTGTTGGCCAAAGCAATCCCCAATGTGATTTTGGAAAATCCACAGAGTCCTTTTGGTCGACGAGGACAATGTGCATATGAGTTCATGGGGTTATGGTTGAGGAGGATGAGACATATGGAGAGAGTAATTTTGTCTTTCATGGGTATTCTACTTCGCTTTGCAATTTTAGTGCTAAATGTTTCTAGTAATGCTGAAGGTGGGTGGTAACTTCTTGTTCTTGCTCATTGGTTTCTTCCATATGTTTCATATGATGGGCGCTTTTAATGCACTGAGATGGGAAAAATATGACATAATTGCTTTATTGTTGCACCAAATCTCTTAGAATTCTCTTTATACTCATGTTTGTGTGTACATATGTCTATGGTTGTGGGTTATTTTGATATTCTATATTTTTCCAAAAAAAAACAAGAAGAAATGTTAGATGGATCACGTTGGGCAAGTCACATGCAATCCTGAACTAATTTAAATTGTCTTTCAAAACTCAATTAGCCAATATATATATATATATAATGACAGCCAAATCGCCAAAAGCATATCATATCATTCTGATATTTTGCGAGCAAATTTATCTTATCACAATAATAATTTAAATTGTTGAAATAAGTACTCCACCTGATAGCTAGAGTTAGAGAACAAACCCTCTCATGTCATGCACAAAACTATTGAGCTTGAAAACTAAGACAGTGTAGGTTTAGATTACAACTATACCTTAATATAATACAGCTTTCTCTAAATTTTCTTGTTACAAGACTGATTATTTCTTTATTCTATCCACACCATTACTTCCATTATTCCCTTTGCTGATAAAAAGGGTGTAGAATGAAAGAATATGCTTGTTAGTTCTGGACAAAAAAGTGGGGGGAAGGGAAGATGAAAGAGTTGGCAACTCAAAGACTGCATAGCTATTTTAAAATTCTTTATTGCAATCATAGATGATGCTTTTGTGTGATTCTATGACTCAAATTTATCTTTATTAAATCTTTAATTCATGGGAAAAAAAGGGATTTTTTTCATCTATAATCTATTCATGATTAAATTCTTTGAACGTAATGTATTGCTGTAGGAGCTGTTGCTGCTGTGATGCTCTAATTTTAATTACTCTATGTATATTCCATATAATTCATTTTCGATATCTTATTACTTTAACAATATAAGGTTATGCCAAACTTGATGTGTAAATTGCAAAGATTTTGTTGTGGATAAATGTCTTTAGCTGCAAGAAATTAAACATATGGCAAACATCAAATCTGAACTTTACGACAAATCCAAGTTTCATCATCTGAGGTGCCTAACAAATATAGAGCCAAATCTCCTAGCTTTTTATTATATTATTTGCATATCTTGATTCACTAAATGCTGGAGTGAGATGTTATTGAAAGGAATGGCTAATGGCTGATTGGAGGATAAAAGCCTTTGAGACACTTGGTGCATTGATGGTCGAGATTTGGGAGATGAATTCAAGCATGCTAATGCTATCATGACCAAAAATGTCACATCTTGTGCATCTTTCTGTGATGGCAGTGGGAGACGTGGGTCTAAGACATCTGTTAGCAAAACGCTTTCACTACAGGTCTTTGAAAATGACAATATCACCTCTCCAGGATGTCTTCCCATGAATGTTTCTAATGTCAACACTCCAAAACTATAAACATCACATTTTTCAGTCACAACTAAGGTGTATGCAAGTTCTGCAACAAATCAAAAATTAAAGAAATTATGTATTATCCCAAGGTACGTGGAGGTTAAAATAAAATACAATACAACAAGAGAAGTAGTAGAGAGTTGGAAAAGCTAACCTGGAGCAACATAACCATAAGTACCAACTAAAAGAGTTTGATTAGATGAATCTGGATCAAGAATTCTGGCTGTGCCAAAGTCAGATAGAAAAGCCTCCATCTTTGAGTTCAACAATACATTATTACTTGTTACATCTCGATGGATAATTGGAGGAGAACAATCATGATGCATGTAGAACAAAGCATTTGCTATTCCTTTGATGGTATTCACCCTCATACTCCAATCCAACTCTTTAGCCTCATCATCATTATTCAAGACATAAAAAAGGCTTCCTCTTTCCATGTATTCATATATGAGAAACATACATTGATTATGCAAACAAAAACCATAGAGCTTTATAATATTGCGATGTCGAATTTCACTTAACATCTGTACTTCATTATGAAAACTCTTAGCAAAAGATGTGTTTCCATATTCTCTTTTATGAAGTTTTTTCAATGCTACAATTTTGCCACTAGGAAGTTGTGCTCTATAAACACTTCCATAAGCACCAGTTCCAATGCAATATTTGATGTCAAAGCCCTCTGTTGCTTCAATGATGTCTTCAAATGCAATTTTTCCATCATAATTCCATATGGAAAACAAATCCCCATTTTTTTTCGGTCTTGTCTCAATAATGGATTTCTTGTTGTTTTTGTAAGATTTAAATAAGATGAAGCCCACAACAAATATGATGGCAGGGGAAATTGTCAATAAAATAATGATTTTCAAGAAAGACTTTAGACCTTTAGAAGAACCATGAATTTTCTCTAGACCAAGTAATTCTTTATTGCCATCTAAAATAACATTAGAAGAGTGATAAACTTCACTTGGAACATAGCCATTGAGATGATTGTATGACAAGTTGATGTGGCAGTTGTGAAGCCAACCAAGTTCACTAGGTATACTACCTGAGATATTATCATGGCTCAAATCAATAATGCTACACGGTACATACTAGATGGTAATATTCCATTGAACTTGTTGTGATTAAAGTCACCATGAAAATCAAAAGAGTTTAAAAAGTAGAGCATGTTCCCATTCAGATTATTTTGGGAGATATGTAGATGAAGAAGATAACAGAGATGTTCAAACTTAACTAGCAAGCAACCACTCGATTGATTTTTACAGAATCAACGTCTTGTAAATATATCAAATTATAAATAGAAAAAGGGATATCACTTATATATAGTGAATAGTAAATTTGACTACAAATATAAGTTTCTTAAAATTTGTCATAAAACCCAAAGTTAAAGGCATCACTCCAACTACATTGTTTGAACTCAAATCAAACAATTTTAAACAAGGTTAGTAAGTTTGGAAGGTAACGTGCCTACAAGTTTGTTGTAAGATAAGTCCAAATATATGAGATTATAAAGAGCTCCAATCTGATTTGGAATGATACTAATCAAAGCTAATCATTTGAGTTGCAAAAGTGTTGTAGGTTATTTCTTATCAAATAAGAATTGAGGGTTGACATACTCTATCAAGTTATAGACGTAAATACAACATTTTAAAATAAAGTAAATAAGCATGGTATCGCCGAAGGTACAAAACTCACTAGTAATATTGTTATGAAGAGTTCCAGTTTGAGTTACAAACATGTTTATAGGTTATTTCTTATCAAATAAGAATTGAAGATTTGCCTACTTTGTTAAGTTATAGAGGTAAATACAACATTTCTAAATTGAGTGAATTTGTAAGGTAAGAGGGAAGGTAAACATACCATTAAAATTGTTAAGTTTAAATCGGTGAGATTATGAAGAACTTCAATTTCAAGAAGAATGGTACCAGTCAAAGCAAATCATTTGAGTTATAAATGTGTTGTTGTTTATTTTTATCAAATAAAAATTGAGGGTTAACATACTCTATTAAATTATAGACGTAAATACAATATTTTAAAATTGAGTGAATTTGCAAGGTATAATAGAAAAAGGTACGTAACTCACCAGAAAGCTTGTTGTGAGTCAAGTACAGATAAATTAGATTATGAAGAGTTCCAATTTGAGTTGGAATGGTATTTGCCAAAGCCAGTCATGTGAGTTACAAATATATTTGTAGGTTATTTCTTATCAAATAAGAATGGAGGATTTACTTACTCTATTAAGTTATAGAGGTAAATACAACATTTCTAAATTGAGTGAATTTGTAAGGTAAGAGGGGAAAGTAAACTCACCATAAAGATTGTTATCAGATAAGTCTAAATCAGTGAGATTACGAAGAGCTCCAATTTCAATTGGAATGGTACCTGTCAAAGTGAATCATTTGAGTTATAAATGTGTTGTTGTTTATTTTTATCAAATAAGAATTGAGGGTTAACATACTCTATTAAATTATAGACGTAAATACAATATTTTAAAATTGATTGAATTTGCAAGGTATAGTAGAAGAAGGTACATAACTCACCAGAAAGTTTATTTTGAAACCAGTACAGAGAGATTAGATTATAAAGAGTTCCAATTTGAGTTGGAATGGTACCTGTCAAAGCCAGTCATGTGAGGTGCAAATATGTTTGTAGGTTATTTCTTATGAAATAAGAATTGATGATTTACTTACTCTTTTAAGTTATAGAGGTAAATACAACATTTCTAAATTGAGTGATTTTGTAAGGTAAGAGGGGAAGGTGAACTCACCGCTAAGATTGTTATCAGATAAGTCTAAAATGGTGAGATTATGAAGAGCTCCAATTTCAGTTGGAATGGTACCTATCAAAGCCAATCATTTGAGTTATAAATGTGTTGTTGTTTATTTTTATCAAAAAAGAATTGTGGGTTAAGATACTCTATTAAATTATTGACGTAAATACAATATTTTAAAATTGAGTGAATTTGCAAGGTATAGTAGAAGAAGATACATAACTCACCAGAAAGTTTATTTTGACCCAAGTACAGATATATTAAATTATGAAGAGTTCCAATTTGAATTGGAACGGTACCTGCCAAAGGCAGTCATGTGAGATGGAAATATGTTTGTAGGTTATTTCTTATCAAATAAGAATTGAGGATTTACTTACTCTATTAAGTTCTAGAGGTAAATACAACATTTCTAAATTGAGTGAATTTGTAAGGTAAGAGGAGAAGGAAAACTCACCACTAAGATTGTTATTAAATAAGTCTAAATCGGCGAGATTATGAAGAGCTCCAATTTCAGTTGGAATAGTACCTATCAAAGCCAATCATATGCGTTATAAATGTGTTGTTGTTTATTTTTATCAAATAAGAATTGCAGGTTAACATACTTTATTAAATTATGGAAGTAAACACAATATTTTAAAATTGAGTGAATTTGCAAGGCATAGTTGAAGGTACATAACTCACCAGAAAGTTTGTTGTGAGGCAAGTGCAGATAGATTAGATTATGAAGAGTTCCAATTTGAATCGGAATGGTACCTGCCCAAGCCAGTCATGTGAGGTGCAAATACGTTTGTAGGTTATTTCTTATCAAAAAAGAATTGAGGATTTACTTACTCTATTAAGTTATTTTCGGAAAATACAACATTTCTAAATTGAGAGAATTTGCAAGGTAAGAGGGGAAGGTAAACTCACCTTTAAAATAATTATCAGATAAGTCTAAATTGGTGAGACTATGAAGAGCTCAAATTTCAGCTAGAATGATACTTGTCAAAGTCAATCATTTGAGTTATAAATGTGTTGTTGTTTATTTTTATTAAATAAGAACTGCGGGTTAACATACTCTATTAAATTATACACGTATATACAATATTTTAAAATTGAGTGAATTTGTAAGGTATAGTAGAAGAAGGTACATAACTCACCAGAAAGTTTGTTGTGAGACAAGTCCAGATAGTTTAGATTATGAAGAGTTTCAATTTGATTTGGAATGGTACCTGTAAAAGCCAGTCATCTGAGTTACAAATATATTTGTAGGTTATTTCTTATGAAATAAAAATTGAGGATTTACTTACTCTATTAAGTTATAGAGGTAAATAACACATTTCTAAATTGAGTGAATTTGTAAGGTAAGAGGGGAAAGTAAACTCACCATAAAGATTGTTATCAGATAAGTCTAATTCAGTGAGATTACAAAGAGCTCCAATTTCAGTTGGAATGGTACCTGTCAAAGCGAATCATTTGAGTTATAAATGTGTTGTTGTTTATTTTTATCAAATAAGAATTGAGGGTTAACATACTCTATTAAATTATAGACGTAAATACAATATTTTAAAATTGATTGAATTTGCAAGGTATAGTAGAAGAAGGTACATAACTCACCAGAAAGTTTATTTTGACCCAAGTACAGATATATTAAATTATGAAGAGTTCCAATTTGAGTTGGAACGGTACCTGTCAAAGCCAGTCATGTGAGGTGCAAATATGTTTGTAGGTTATTTCTTATGAAATAAGAATTGATGATTTACTTACTCTTTTAAGTTATAGAGGTAAATACAACATTTCTAAATTGAGTGAATTTGTAAGGTAAGAGGGGAAGGTGAACTCACCGCTAAGATTGTTATCAGATAAGTCTAAAATGGTGAGATTATGAAGAGCTCCAATTTCAGTTGGAATGGTACCTATCAAAGCCAGTCATTTGAGTTATAAATGTGTTGTTGTTTATTTTAATCAAAAAAGAATTGTGGGTTAAGATACTCTATTAAATTATTGACGTAAATACAATATTTTAAAATTGAGTGAATTTGCAAGGTATAGTAGAAGAAGATACATAACTCACCAGAAAGTTTATTTTGACCCAAGTACAGATATATTAAATTATGAAGAGTTCCAATTAGAGTTGAAACGGTACCTGCCAAAGCCAGTCATGTGAGGTTCAAATATGTTTGTAGGTTATTTCTTATGAAATAAGAATTGATGATTTACTTACTCTTTTAAGGTATAGAGATAAATACAACATTTCTAATTTGAGTGAATTTGTAAGGTAAGAGGGGAAGGCAAACTCACCACTAAGATTAAGCATGTTTGTTTTAGCGATCAGATTGGTTATAAGCCGCTTTTCACGTAGATCGAGACACAACTCCTCTCACATACCTACCTCGTATACCGTAAATTACGATTGAAAAGCTGCTGTTAAGCATTCCAATCGCTCATCCAAACGAGCATATTGTTATCAGATAAGTCTAAATTGGTAAAACTATGAAGAACTCCAATTTCAGCTCGAATGGTACTTGCAAAGTCAATCATTTGAGTTATAAATGTGTTTTTATTTATTTTTATCAAATAAGAATTGAGGGTTAACATACTCTATTAAATTATACACGTATATACAATATTTTAAAATTTAGTAAATTTGTATGGTATAGTAGAAGAAGGTACATAACTCACCAGAAAGTTTGTTGTGAGACAAGTCCAGATAGTTTAGATTATGAAGAGTTTCAATTTGATTTGGAATGGTACCTGCAAAAGCCAGTCATCTGAGTTACAAATATATTTGTAGGTTATTTCTTATGAAATAAAAATTGAGGATTTACTTACTCTATTAAGTTATAGAGGTAAATACAACATTTCTAAATTGAGTGATTTTGTAAGGTAAGAGGGGAAGGTGAACTCACCGCTAAGATTGTTATCAGATAAGTCTAAAAGGGTGAGATTATGAAGAGCTCCAATTTCAGTTGGAATGGTACCTATCAAAGCCAATCATTTGAGTTATAAATGTGTTGTTGTTTATTTTTATCAAAAAAGAATTGCGGGTTAAGATACTCTATTAAATTATTGACGTAAATACAATATTTTAAAATTGAGTGAATTTGCAAGGTATAGTAGAAGAAGGTACATAACTCACCAGAAAGTTTGTTGTGAGACAAGTGCAGATAGATTAGATTATGAAGAGTTCCAATTTGAGTTGGAATGGTACCTGCCAAAGCCAGTCATGAGAGGTGCAAATATGTTTGTAGGTTATTTCTTATCAAATAAGAATTGAGGATTTACTTACTCTATTAAGTTATAGATGTAAATACAACATTTCTAAATTGAGTGACTTTGTAAGGTAAGAGGGGAAAGTAAACTCACCATAAAGATTGTTATCAGCTAAGTGTAAATCAGTGAGATTACGAAGAGCTCCAATTTCAGTTGGAATGGTACCTATCAAAGCCAATCATTTGAGTTATAAATGTGTTGTTGTTTATTTTTATCAAAAAAGAATTGTGGGTTAAGATACTCTATTAAATTATTGACGTAAATACAACATTTTAAAATTGAGTGAATTTGCAAGGTATAGTAGAAGAAGATACATAACTCACCAGAAAGTTTGTTGAGACCCAAGTACAGAATTATTAAATTATGAAGAGTTCCAATTTGAGTTGAAACGGTACCTGCCAAAGCCAGTCTTGTGAGGTGCAAATATGTTTGTAGGTTATTTCTTATCAAATAAGAATTAATGATTTACTTACTCTTTTAAGTTATAGAGATAAATACAACATTTCTAAATTGAGTGAATTTTTAAGGTAAGAGGGGAAGGTGAACTCACCGCTCAGATTGTTATCAGATAAGTCTAAAATGGTAAGACTATGAAGAACTCCAATTTCAGCTCGAATGGTACTTGTCAAAGTTAATCATTTGAGTTATAAATGTGTTTTTATTTATTTTTATCAAATAAGAATTGAGGGTTAACATACTCTATTAAATTATACACGTATATACAATATTTTAAAATTGAGTGAATTTGTAAGGTACAGTAGAAGAAGGTACATAACTCACCAGATAGTTTGTTGTTAGACAAGTCCAGATTGTTTAGATTATGAAGAGTTTCAATTTGAGTTGGAATGGTACCTGCAAAAGCCAGTCATCTGAGTTACAAATATATTTGTAGGTTATTTCTTATGAAATAAAAATTGAGGATTTATTTACTCTATTTTGTTATAGAGGTAAATACAACATTTCTAAATTGAGTGATTTTGTAAGGTAAGAGGGGAAGGTAAACTCACCGCTAAGATTGTTATCAGATAAGTCTAAATGGGTGAGATTATGAAGAGCTCCTATTTCAGTTGGAATGGTACCTATCAAAGCCAATCATTTGAGTTATAAATGTGTTGTTGTTTATTTTTATCAAAAAAGAATTGCGGGTTAAGATACTCTATTAAATTATTGACGTAAATACAATATTTTAAAATTGAGTGAATTTGCATGGTATAGTAGAAGAAGATACATAACTCACCAGAAAGTTTGTTGTGACCCAAGTACAGATTTATTAAATTATGAAGAGTTCCAATTTGAGTTGGAACGGTACCTGCCAAAGCCAGTCATGTGAGGTGCAAATATGTTTGTAGGTTATTTCTTATCAAATAAGAATTGATGATTTACTTACTCTTTTAAGTTATAGAGATAAATACAACATTTCTAAATTGAGTGAATTTTTAAGGTAAGAGGGGAAGGTGAACTCACCGCTCAGATTGTTATCAGATAAGTCTAAAATGGTAAGACTATGAAGAACTCCAATTTCAGCTCGAATGGTACTTGTCAAAGTCAATCATTTGAGTTATAAATGTGTTTTTATTTATTTTTATCAAATAAGAATTGAGGGTTAACATACTCTATTAAATTATACACGTATATACAATATTTTAAAATTGAGTGAATTTGTAAGGTATAGTAGAAGAAGGTACATAACTCACCAGAAAGTTTGTTGCTAGACAAGTCCAGATTGTTTAGATTATGAAGAGTTTTAATTTGATTTGGAATGGTACCTGCAAAAGCCAGTCATCTGAGTTACAAATATATTTGTAGGTTATTTCTTATGAAATAAAAATTGAGGATTTACTTACTCTATTAAGTTATAGAGGTAAATACAACATTTCTAAATTGACTGATTTTGTAAGGTAAGAGGGAAGGTAAACTCACCGCTAAGATTGTTATTAGATAAGTCTAAATGGGTGAGATTATGAAGAGCTCCAATTTCAGTTGGAATGGTACCTATCAAAGCCAATCATTTGAGTTATAAATGTGTTGTTGTTTATTTTTATCAAAAAACAATTGCGGGTTAAGATACTCTATTAAATTATTGACGTAAATACAATATTTTAAAATTGAGTGAATTTGCAAGGTATAGTAGAAAAAGATACATAACTCACCAGAAAGTTTGTTGTGACCCAAGTACAGATTTATTAAATTATGAAGAGTTCCAATTTGAGTTGGAACGGTACCTGCCAAAGCCAGTCATGTGAGGTGCAAATATGTTTGTAGGTTATTTCTTATCAAATAAGAATTGATGATTTACTTACTCTTTTAAGTTATAGAGATAAATACAACATTTCTAAATTGAGTGAATTTTTAAGATAAGAAGGGAAGGTGAACTCACCGCTCAGATTGTTATCAGATAAGTCTAAAATGGTAAGACTATGAAGAACTCCAATTTCAGCTCGAATGGTACTTGTCAAAGTCAATCATTTGAGTTATAAATGTGTTTTTATTTATTTTTATCAAATAAGAATTGAGGGTTAACATACTCTATTAAATTATACACGTATATACAATATTTTAAAATCGAGTGAATTTGTAAGGTATAGTAGAAGAAGGTACATAACTCACCAGAAAGTTTGTTGTAACCCAAGTTCAGATAGTTTAGATTATGAAGAGTTCCAATTTGATTTGGAATGGTACCTGCAAAAGCCAGTCATCTAAGTTACAAATATATTTGTAGGTTATTTCTTATGAAATAAAAATTGAGGATTTACTTACTCTATTAAGTTATAGAGGTAAATACAACATTTCTAAATTGAGTGATTTTGTAAGGTAAGAGGGGAAGGTAAACTCACCGCTAAGATTGTTATCAGATAAGTCTAAAAGGGTGAGATTATGAAGAGCTCCAATTTCAGTTGGAATGGTACCTATCAAAGCCAATCATTTGAGTTATAAATGTGTTGTTGTTTATTTTTATCAAAAAAGAATTGCGGGTTAAGATACTCTATTAAATTATTGACGTAAATACAATATTTTAAAATTGAGTGAATTTGCAAGGTATAGTAGAAGAAGATACATAACTCACCAGAAAGTTTGTTGTGACCCAAGTACAGATTTATTAAATTATGAAGAGTTCCAATTTGAGTTAAAACGGTACCTGCCAAAGCCAGTCATGTGAGGTGCAAATATGTTTGTAGGTTATTTCTTATCAAATAAGAATTGATGATTTACTTACTCTTTTAAGTTATAGAGATAAATACAACATTTCTAAATTGAGTGAATTTTTAAGGTAAGAGGGGAAGGTGAACTCACCGGTCAGATTGTTATCAGATATGTCTAAAATGGTAAGACTATGAAGAACTCCAATTTCAGCTCGAATGGTACTTGTCAAAGTCAATCATTTGAGTTATAATTGTGTTTTTATTTATTTTTATCAAATAAGAATTGAGGGTTAACATACTCTATTAAATTATACACGTATATACAATATTTTAAAATTGAGTGAATTTGTAAGGTATAGTAGAAGAAGGTACATAACTCACCAGAAAGTTTGTTGTGAGACAAGTTCAGATAGTTTAGATTATGAAGAGTTCCAATTTGATTTGGAATGGTACCTGCAAAAGCCAGTCATCTGAGTTACAAATATATTTGTAGGTTATTTCTTATGAAATAAAAATTGAGGATTTACTTACTCTATTAAGTTATAGAGGTAAATACAACATTTCTAAATTGACTGATTTTGTAAGGTAAGAGGGGAAGGTGAACTCACCGCTAAGATTGTTATCAGATAAGTCTAAAAGGGTGAGATTATGAAGAGCTCCAATTTCAGTTGGAATGGTACCTATCAAAGCCAATCATTTGAGTTATAAATGTGTTGTTGTTTATTTTTATCAAAAAAGAATTGCGGGTTAAGATACTCTATTAAATTATTGACGTAAATACAATATTTTAAAATTGAGTGAATTTGCAAGGTATAGTAGAAGAAGATACATAACTCACCAGAAAGTTTGTTGTGACCCAAGTACAGATTTATTAAATTATGAAGAGTTCCAATTTGAGTTAAAACGGTACCTGCCAAAGCCAGTCATGTGAGGTGCAAATATGTTTGTAGGTTATTTCTTATCAAATAAGAATTGATGATTTACTTACTCTTTTAAGTTATAGAGATAAATACAACATTTCTAAATTGAGTGAATTTTTAAGGTAAGAGGGGAAGGTGAACTCACCGGTCAGATTGTTATCAGATATGTCTAAAATGGTAAGACTATGAAGAACTCCAATTTCAGCTCGAATGGTACTTGTCAAAGTCAATCATTTGAGTTATAATTGTGTTTTTATTTATTTTTATCAAATAAGAATTGAGGGTTAACATACTCTATTAAATTATACACGTATATACAATATTTTAAAATTGAGTGAATTTGTAAGGTATAGTAGAAGAAGGTACATAACTCACCAGAAAGTTTGTTGTGAGACAAGTTCAGATAGTTTAGATTATGAAGAGTTCCAATTTGATTTGGAATGGTACCTGCAAAAGCCAGTCATCTGAGTTACAAATATATTTGTAGGTTATTTCTTATGAAATAAAAATTGAGGATTTACTTACTCTATTAAGTTATAGAGGTAAATACAACATTTCTAAATTGACTGATTTTGTAAGGTAAGAGGGGAAGGTGAACTCACCGCTAAGATTGTTATCAGATAAGTCTAAAAGGGTGAGATTATGAAGAGCTCCAATTTCAGTTGGAATGGTACCTATCAAAGCCAATCATTTGAGTTATAAATGTGTTGTTGTTTATTTTTATCAAAAAAGAATTGCGGGTTAAGATACTCTATTAAATTATTGACGTAAATACAATATTTTAAAATTGAGTGAATTTGCAAGGTATAGTAGAAGAAGATACATAACTCACCAGAAAGTTTGTTGTGACCCAAGTACAGATTTATTAAATTATGAAGAGTTCCAATTTGAGTTGGAACGGTACCTGCCAAAGCCAGTCATGTGAGGTGCAAATATGTTTGTAGGTTATTTCTTATCAAATAAGAATTGATGATTTACTTACTCTTTTAAGTTATAGAGATAAATATTAACATACTCTATTAAATTATACACGTATATACAATATTTTAAAATTGAGTGAATTTGTAAGGTATAGTAGAAGAAGGTACATAACTCACCAGAAAGTTTGTTGTGAGACAAGTTCAGATAGTTTAGATTATGAAGAGTTTCAATTTGAGTTGGAATGGTACCTGCAAAAGCCAGTCATCTGAGTTACAAATATATTTGTAGGTTATTTGTTATGAAATAAAAATTGAGGATTTACTTACTTTATTAAGTTATAGAGGTAAATACAACATTTCTAAATTGAGTGATTTTGTAAGGTAAGAGGGGAAGGTGAACTCACCGCTAAGATTGTTATCAGATAAGTCTAAAAGGGTGAGATTATGAAGAGCTCCAATTTCAGTTGGAATGGTACCTATCAAAGCCAATCATTTGAGTTATAAATGTGTTGTTGTTTATTTTTATCAAAAAACAATTGCGGGTTAAGATACTCTATTAAATTATTGACGTAAATACAATATTTTAAAATTGAGTGAATTTGCAAGGTATAGTAGAAAAAGATACATAACTCACCAGAAAGTTTGTTGTGACCCAAGTACAGATTTATTAAATTATGAAGAGTTCCAATTTGAGTTGGAACGGTACCTGCCAAAGCCAGTCATGTGAGGTGCAAATATGTTTGTAGATTATTTCTTATCAAATAAGAATTGATGATTTACTTACTCTTTTAAGTTATAGAGATAAATACAACATTTCTAAATTGAGTGAATTTTTAAGGTAAGAGGGGAAGGTGAACTCACCGCTAAGATTGTTATTAGATAAGTTTAAATAGGTGAGATTATGAAGAGCTCCAATTTCAGTCCGAATAGTACCTGTCAAAGCCAATCATTTGAGTTATAAATGTGTTGTTGTTTATTTTTATCAAATAAGAATTGAGGATTAGCATACTCTCTTAAATTATAGACGTAAATACTATAATTTTAAATTAAATGAGTTTGCAAGGTATAGTAGAAGAAGGTACAACATTTTTAAAGTGAGTTACAAATATGAGTTTGCAAGTTACAGTAGAAGAAGGTACACATTTTTTAAGTGAGTTACAAATGTGTTGGAACTGTTTCTTACCAAGTAGAGGAATTTTAGAAGAACGAGCGATCCAATTCACTACTCCAAATGTTTCAGTGTTATCATTAAAAATGTAGCATGGAAAAGAGCTACAATTTTCTTTGGAATATAACAACTTTCCTGGTTTTACAGGTATACTTTCATAGATGTAATTGCAGCTAAAATTGACGTGACAAATTGATGGAGAAAAGCATAAGCTAGGTGGTAAAACCCCCCCTAAGTATGTTATACTACCTCCAATTCTTGATACAAAACTCAGTTGATTAATTTGGAGAGATTAAAGAAATTACTTTGTTATAGTATATGTGACATGATTTCTTTAAAATACTTATATTCATAATTACATTATATATCAGTTTATAAGTCAAATAAACCATGCTAGAGAAAAATAATAAATATAAATATTTTAAAATAATTTATTTATCTTCTTTAATTTTTCTAAATTAGTTAGTTGAGTTTTATATGAAGTACCGGAGGTAGTAACTAGAGTTAATTCCCATAGAAAAGTATGGAGTTAATCAATCAATTAAATTTTATATTATGAGAAAAGTCAAGCACTCCTAATTTTGTCAAATTTAAAATTGAACAAGTAATGGCTCCATCCAAGTAATTAGTAGTACACTAGTACTACTCAAATTCAAGAATTTCAAATATGTGAGAGTTGAGAGAGAAGAGGGTACTTTACCAATCAATCCCGTTTTTGCAAGAACCAAAATTTTAAGATTGGGAAACGCAGTGAAGTTGAGATCTGCTAGCTGAGGCTGGCCTGAAATGAATCGATATCGGCTTATGGAAATAATGCTTCCGAAATCGTTGCAAATTATGTCATCCCAGTGACAAGGGTCCACTGAAAAGTTGCGGCCATTCCACCAGTTGGTATGAAACAGAGCAAGTTTCTCTTCAGCTATCATGGCAGTAGCAATATTGGGGAAGAAACTAATGGCAGGGCATAATAATAACAATATCATCATCACAGTGCTTATTGTTGGAGGAGTCCACATAATAATGGAGAGTGCCATTGGTTGGTTCACACAAAGTGATCGGAAACGAAGAATGCAGAGGCTGATGAGGCTTCATAGTTCAAATATATAGGAAGATTAATTAATTTTTATGAAAAAATTTACTCTCAATTCTAAAAGCAAAAGTTGGTAGACGGTCAAAAAAAAAAAAAAGAGTTAGTAGAAGAGTTTGTTTTAACATTGTTTTTAAAACTCCCCCAATTGACGTAACATATTTAGGAATTTTTTCTTGGTAAGTAATTTTTAATGCAAATGATAAAAAAATATTTGAAAAAAATCTAGCATATAACTTGTATAAATATACTTGTTTCGTTCTTTAATAGAAGATTAATTGATTTTTTTAAAAGATTAAAAAAATAAATAAATGAAACCCGTTGTCGTGTCTCGCGGGGTCGCCTTATATAAGTCTACACCTTTTTGACCAGAAGTCTTCGCTTGTTCCCCCATGTCAGAAAAATTTACTTATCCTGGTCAAAATAAAAAGGAAATTTACATATAGTAAAAATTAATATGATTTCATATTTTAAATATAAAAGGTAGATAAAGAATTCATTTTAGTTTTAAATATAAGACTTTAAGAAAAAAAAGACATATAGATATCACTTAAATTTCTAAAATTCAAAAAAGTCTATTAACACTTACAAAAGATGAAGAAGGGATGAGGTGAGAATCTAAGTTTAACTCACTTTTTATATCAAAAGGGGCATTTTGGTCTTTTTTTCAAAACATGAAAAATTTAGATTCTCACCCCATCTCTTCTCTATCATTTACAAGTGTTAATAGGTTTTTCTGAGTTTTAAAAGTTTAAGTGGTATGTATACATCTTTTTCCCAAATTTTAATCCACCTTATATCTCAAATTTATAATTTTCTACTAAAATATCCAAATTAATTATATGTTGTAAGGGGTTTTATATAAAAAGATAGTTACAACATAATGCAAATTATTAGCAAATGTATTATAAGAAGTTAACATACATTTATTATAAATAATTAGCTTAATTAATTTTATTAACAACCACGAAATAGTAACACACTCTTATATAAAGAACCATAAGTTATAATACTTTACAGTTTATACTCTTATGAAAACCAGACTTGTTTGAAATGACACTTGAAGCCTTAAAAAACAAACCAGCAAGAAGTATAATTAACCATGAAAAATTAATTTTGGACTTTATAAATATTTAAAATAATTTGAATTTTTCAATAAATTATATATTTTTCCCAACATTCAATAATATGCGCACACTTCGTGTAACTTTTAAATAAAAATTGAGGGTTAACATACTTAATCAAGTTATAAAGCTAAGCACAACATTTCTAGATTGAGTGAATTTATAAGATAATATTATAATATATGTAAGTCATCCATAATATTGTTATGAGACAAGTCCAACTCAGTAAGTTTATGAAAAGCTCCCATCTGAGTTAGAATAATACCTGTTAAAGCCATTCATTTGAATTGCAAATAGGTTGTAGGCTATTTCTTATTAAATAAAAATTGAGGTTAACATACTCTATTAAGTTATAAAATTAAACACAATATTTATAGATTGACTGAATTTGTAAGGTAATAGTGTAATGTACTAACTCACTCAAGATTGTTATGAGAAAGTCCAAATAATAGGTAGCTGAGATTTTGTATGAGGAGCTCCTGTTTGAGATAGAGCCATACCTATTAATCCCTTTGAAGTTGAGATGAGCTAGCTGAGACTGGGGGTTTGAAAAGAATCAATACCGCGTTATTTTGATAACGCCTCCAACATCATTGATAAAGTCATTAGCATGGAAGCAAGTTAGAGCAAAGAATAATAATGGGAGAATTATAGTTAGGTTTTAAATAAGAGGGAAATTAAAAAAATGATTCTTTGAAATCTCAAAATGAAAAAATAGTCCCAAGAAATTATCAATAGGCGCTCCTGCATTTGTCAATGACCTGCATCTAGGTTGTTAATGGGATCATTTTTTCATTTTGAGATTTTAAGAAATCATTTTTTCGTTTGGAACCTGACTAATTCTCCTAATCATAAAAATGCCACTTTCACACCCATCCCACTTTCATAAAAATTAAAGTGATCACGAAATGAATGCACCCAGTGTGTTTATGTTTATCGAGTAAGATACTATTGAATCGCTTTGAATGTATTATTTACGCGTCAAAAGGTCGTTGGACATAATGATAATATCGGGTGCGATGGGCAAAGGAAAAGTTGTTTATGGTCTTCCTTTTTTTTTTCCCCTCAAAGTTTATGGTCTTCCTCAATATTATAAAGTCTTCGGTCTTTGAAGCTTTTATAGTTGAAAATGGACGGGGAATTTCCATGAAATTCAGAAAAGAAACTCAGTATTTTTAACTTTTAGGATTATATTTTTAAAGATGGGTGCCGAATCAAATCTTACAACCGAGTGAGATAAAGGTGAATGTTCAAGAGGGGGATATTGAATACGTGGACAATGGTCAAAGGGGGCCAGCTTTGTGCAATAATTATAGTCTGGAAAGAAGAAGTGTGAGTATAAAGAAAGAAACTATTTCAACACCAAAGATAATGTCTAACATGCTAAAAAGAAAGCAAGTAGGCCGAGCGCGCCTGGCTTCTCTCCCATGCGGTTTCGGTCCATTGCCTCTCCCTTACTTCAAGCTACGTCGTTTTGCGCGCAACACAAAGTCCCCTTCAATGCTCAATTTGGTCGCTCTCCACTTTCCTCTTACTGGTTAAAAAAAACAGAAAGTCCTCCACTTCCTTCCCAGACTCACCCATGTGATAAGAGAAAGGGTTGTAAAAACATTTAAAAAATATTTATTCTTTTGAAAAAATTAGTAAGTGTCGTGTTTATCATGGTTTACATGGAGATTGAGGAGACACACCAGTAACTTTTCAATAAGATACTTATCTAACTTGCAATATGTTTCAACAAAACTAAAATAACATTAAACCTTATTAATTCTATGTTAAAATTTAACAAATTTTGAAATTTATCCTCATTTATGCCCTACTAAAAATATTCATTCTATTAAAAAAGATATGATGAATCCTATTTATAAGTCATATTATTAAGTCTTTTATATGGATGTACAATTTTATATTTCATTTATTATTTCATATACTTTATCCTTATAGGGTATAATGTATATTACACTAGGGTAAATTTAAAAAATTGTTAAAGTTTAAAGCAGATTTAATTAGGTTTAATGTTATTTTAGTTTTGTTGAAACATATTGCAAGCTAGATGAGTATCTTATTGAAAAATAACTGGTGTGACTCCTCAATCTCCATGTAAACCATGATAAACACGACACTTACTACTTTTTTCAAAAGAATAAATATTTTTTAAATATATTTTCACAACCCTTTCTCTGATCACATGGGTGAGTCTGGGAGGGAAGTGGAGGACTTTGTTTTTTTTTAAACCAGTAAGAGGAAAGTGGAGAGCGACCAAATTGAGCAATGAAGGGGACTTTGTGTTGCGCACAAAACGACGTGGCTTGAAGTAAGGGAGAGGCAATGGACCGGAACCGCATGGGAGAGAAGCCAGGCGCAGGCCGAGCTCATAAACTTGTCTTTGGATCAATTTTAAAGGGTGGGCCATTGGTTATAATCAAGTCATGGAGTAAGCTGGTCAGGGTGCAGATTCTCGGTATACAGAGATGCGAGGAAACATGATAGAACATGCCGAGTCACACACTACTTATTGATGATTTTAGCGTGAAACTCTTCACTTTTTGAACAACTATCACCTACTTACTAGAAGACGGTTGTTTACGAATGATGGTAGTCTTTTGTCGTGTCACGCGGGGTCGCCTTATTTAAGTCTATACCTTTTTTACTAGAAGTTTTCGCTTGTTCCCCGATGTCAGAAAAATTTACTTATCCTGGACAAAATAAAAAGAAAATTTACTTATAGTAAAAATTAATATTATTTCATATCCTAAATATAAAATGTAGATAAATAATTCATTTTAGTTTTCAATATAAAACTTTAAGAAAAAAAGACATATAGATATCACTTAAATTTCTAAAATCCGAAAAAATCTATTAATACTTGTAAAGGATAGAGAAGAGATGATGTGTGTATCTGAGTTAACTCACCTTTTATATCAAACGGGGCATTTTGGTCTTTTTTTCCAAAATATAAAAAATCTAGATTCTCATCTCATCTCTTTATCCTTTGCAAGTGTTAATAGGCTTTCCTGAGTTTTAAAAGTTTAAGTGGCATGTATATGTTTTTTTCCCAAACTTTAATCTACCTTATCTCTCAAATTTATAATTTTCTACTAAAATATCCAAATTAATTGTATGTTGTAAGGGGTTTTATATAAAAAGATAGTTACAACATAATGCAAATTATTAGAAAATGTATTATAAGAAGTTAACATACATTTATTATGAATAACTAGCTTAATTAATTTTATTAACATCCACGAATTAATAACACAACTCTTTTATAAATGACCATAAGTTATACTCCCTCCGGTCCTAATTATAGGACATATTTACCTAACTTTGGAGAAATTAAGAATAGTAGTTAAATTAGTTAATCTTATTTATTTTCCTAAAATGCCCTTATTTAATACATACAAGAAATCATGTTCTATTGATGTTGATCACTTGCCTTGAAGTATCAATTGGGGTATTTTGGGAAGAAATTGACAAAAATTAAAACTTTGTCCTATAATTAGGACCAAAATCAACTCCCAAATATTGTCGTATAATTAGGACTGGAGGGAGTAATACTTTACAGTTTACTCTTATGAAATTCAGACTTGTTTAAAATGATAATTGAAGCCTTCAGAAACAAACAAGCAAAAAGTATAATCAACCATGAAAATTAATTTTGGACTTTATAAATATTTAAAATAATTTGAATTTTTCAATATATTATATATTTTTCCCAACATTCAATAATACACACACACTACGTGTAACTTTTAAATAAAAATTGAGGGTTAATATACTCAATCAAGTTATAAAGCTAAGCACAATATTTATAAATTGAGTGAATTTGTAAGGTAATAGTGTAATGTATGTAAGTCATCCGTAATATTGTCATGAGACAAGTCCAAATAAGTGAGTTTATGAAGAACTCCCATATGAGTTGGAATAGTGCCTATCAAAACCATTCATTTGAATTGTAAATATGTTGTAGGCTATATCTTATTAAATAAAAATTGCGGGTTAACATACCCTATTAAGTTATAAAATTAAGCACAAAATTTATAGATTGAGTGAATTTATAAGGTAATTTGATGGGGAAAAAAAGAATTTGGAAGGTAATAGTGTAGTGTACGTGACTCACTCAAGGCTGTCATGAGAAAAGTCCAAATAATAGGTAGCGTATGAGGAGCTCCTGTTTTAGTTAGAGCCATACCTATCAGTCCCTTTGAAGTTGAGATCAGCTAGCTGAGACTGGTGGTTTGAAAAGAATCAATACGGCGTTATTTTTTTTTTTTAGGACAAAATACCGCGTTATTTTGATAACGCCTCCAACATCATTGAGTCATAAATATGGAAGCATGTTAGAGCAAAGAATAATAATGGGAGAATTATAGTTAGGTCTCGAGAAGGAACATTGTAATATCCTGAATTTTGGGATTAGAGGTATGGGAATAAGCCTAAATTAAGTGGACTGCTAAGCTCAGGTTTAGTAGATGTCCCAAATCTATTCTCTAATGTTTCTTATATCTTTGGGGTATTAAGAAAGTAAAATGGTGAATTTTGGAGAATATAATTACAATTTTGGTGAAATTGCTTATGAGGTAGTGCGCTTGTCATGTAATTTTGAATGACCAAATGATGATAAAAAATTATGAGATTTTACAGGATGAAAGTAGACATCCTAAGCTTTAATTTGATAGGTCATATGAATCAATTAGAGCTATACACCAAAAGATATGAATTTTTGAAGTAAGCACAGAAAAACTGTGAAATTTCTGAAACGGTATGTAAAGATTGAAATTCTGGGAATTTTGTAATTCCATTCAGAAAAAGCATATATTTTTCCTTGAAACTAGACTCAATAAGGGTTCTATAGGCTTTGGATTCACCTCATTTTGATTTTTCTAGAATTAGTTATGATTTTTCAAAGTTTGGGCAGAAATCTGCCAGAATTTTGTAAAAATCCGAAAATTGGGAAAATGAATTAATTAAATGGGATATATTATTTTAAATCAGCTCCTCCTTCTCCAGCCCCATTTCTGACGTGAACCAGCTGAACATAGAGAGAGGAAATGTGAAATTTTAGAGAGAGAAAAGGGGAGGAAAAAACTTGCAAAGGTAAGTGATTTCTTCGGTAAATCGGTTCCTAATGCGTATAACTCCACTACTAAGCTACTCTCCTGTGTGTTTAGGGTTTGTGAAGCTCAAAATCTCTTGTTGGAGTAGCTAGGGTTTCAGCCAAGTCAAGAAAAGCCAGAAGGAGCTTGAGGTAACTTCCAAACCTTCGTATATTGACTATTCTAGCTGCTGTGGGCAATTTAATCGGTGAAATTTCGCCGGATTGCCATTGGTTGTAAAAATGGAAAATGGGTTTGTGGGGCTGTTATGCTGCCAAAATTGGTACTAAATGGTAGTTTTAATCTAATGGAATAGTCAATAAAGTGGTTAGGAGTAGAAAGGAACACGTTTACAGAGTCGAAACCGAAAAACCCCGATTTTCCCCTTAAAACCCATATATTTCGGCCAGCACTATAAATGGGTCTTAGAGTTGGATTTTCAATGATTTGATGGTTCCATTGAGTTCAGGAGTGAAAATTAGGTGGGGTTACAGTTGGGCACTTTCTCGGAAAAGGTCGAGAAAGTATAGTTACGAAAACGCCCTAAAACCCTAAAAGTAGGGCTGCCAAGGGCAATTTCGTAATTTGACATTGAATTTGATGATTTTGAGTCCGGAAATGGATTCCTTGGATGAAAATACGTCAGGATAGCCCTAATCAAAAATTTGAGAAAACGTGCCATCGGGCCGGGTACGGCGGGGCCGGGTCCTGGGGTATTTTAGTAATTTTTCAAGATAGATTCATATAACCCCCAGAAACACTATGGAAGTGTCTAAATAGTACATTTGACATTGTAGGATCGAATATGGAGCCCTGAGCTGTTTGCACGTAGATCGATGCACGCGTTTCGAGGTGGAAAAGGGTTAAGGTAGGAGACTTACCTTACTTGCATGTATTTGATATCTTTGCTTGTGTAATGATGTTTGTGATTGCTTTACTTGATTGTGTAGAGCATATTTGAATAAATGAAGCTCTGTTTCTGTTTTCATTGTGGCCATAGTCTTGTTGTATGAAATATTGAGCATGCAAAAATGTCATTATGGGGCATACATCTAGATAAAGCTAACATGTCATACACATAGCATCAATCATGCATGCATTATGGTATCTATTTCCTACTGAGATTCTCTCGAATCTCACCCTCCCCTACCAACAATTTAGACAGGAGACGACAGAAGTTATGCAAACAACAATGCAGAGAACCGTACGAGGGGATTACAGTAGTGGAACGAAGATGGGATGAAGTCTCTGTTTCATTGGGATGAGTTTAGACACCCTAGTAGCCTTATACGGTTACCTTAATCGTAAGTATTATGTACAAACCCCTATGGGGAATTTATGTAATCATACACATATTATCAGTATAGTTATGCTATTCCTATGTTGCCCACCGAACCACATCTTGTTTTCCGCAAATACTCTGAAAAAGGTTAAAACAAGGTAAGGGCGTGACATTTTGGTATTAGAGCAAGGATTCTGGCCACAGAATTGTCTGCTCAGAGTAAGTGCGGTGGTTCTGGCAACAGGATGGTATACTGATATGCTTGATTACACAGTAGTAGGTATAACGAAGTAAATTACTTCGGCTAGTTCACAAGCCCCTGAAAGGTACAAACACGCCTCAAGGAAATAATGGAATACCCGGAAGGTAGTACATGTTACCATACCAGTAAGAGGATGGTACAAGGATGACATAGACACCGAGGGAGTGGATCCAAGTAAGGCCAAAGTGTGGAGCCTCATCATAAACCAGAATCACCTGTTGGCTAAACAGTGACCAGCCACAGTTATGGGTAGTTAAGTGACAGGAAGATATGCCACAAACAGACAAGACAGAGACAGATCCGGGTTTCATTACTGATCCCAGAGTTGGAGCTGTATACGTGATGCATAGTTTACAACCGGATCGAGGATTAAGGGATTGACAATATCCTTGTGCGTCTACCCTTGACCCCAAGGCAGGTGCCTCCAGGCTAGATGATCCAAAATCAGTAAGTGGGGTCCAGTTAGAGATTGGGGGTGTGACACTAGCTCAATTATAGCAGGGTTCACCACGGCGCTCATCTTAACCCTTAGGGTGAGTGTTCGAATCTTGCGAAAGGCGAAAGAAAGGCATCAGAAGGGGGAATGCTAATATCTTTGTGAGTCCATCCCAGGCCCCTACAACTAGGTCATCCAGTCATCAGATTGGGGTCCAGTCAGAAAGAATAGGGATGTGACAATGAAAAGGCGAGTGAGGATATTCGATTGAGTCCAAGTACCCAGTTACCCATCTTACCTCGGAAGGGTGCGATGCTGGTGCTACTATGACAATAAAAAAGTGAAATTGATGAATCTGGAATTATGTCCCTTGGGCTTGAATTGGGCTTACTGACAAGGGGTAGACTTACTGAAATTGATGAATAGTGCATATGGGTATATCGAACATAGTGCCTATGGGTACACTGAGTATGATTGAGCATGGTACCTACGGGTACACCAAACTGCATATTGTTATTCTGATTCAGATGGATAACAAATGGTATGTAATGATCAATGATCATTAGGAAGATTATCTAAGAAAGGCCAATGTAGTAACATAGACTATGTGATAGTTAATATGTTGTATGTTCTGTATTCTGTGATATGAACTCGTGCCTAGGGCACATTACCTAGCTGTAGTCTGGGACTCAGCTGAGGTACACGAACATTACCTGGTTGTGGTTGGGTGCCCAACCAAGGTACACGAATATTATCCAGCTATGGTGCGGGAAGTGTATATGTACCGTTCGATGGGAAGTGTATATGTACCATTCGGCCTAGTAAGGACCCAACTATGAAACACAATCTACCTAGCTGTAGTTGATGACTCAGCTGAGGTACACGTAAGGGTTTCAACTGGATGGTTGGCCCTGAACTTTGTGTACACACACAAATTGATGTTTTAACTGGGTGTTTGGCCCTGAACTTTGTATACACACACGGATTGATGTGATTTTCATTTTACACTATATGGTGCATGACATATTTATCTATCATATTTTCTATGGATGATTGTGGGTTACTATGGAGGGCCATGTGGTGTGAATAAAAAGGCACCCTACTCGACTAGGCTGCTAGCCATATCCTAAGGGACTCGGGTACGAGGCCAAGAAGGGCTATGGGTGTGACAATAATAAAAAAAAGGGATGAGATGTTTATATCAAAATTTCCCAGAACTCAATATTATACATAGGATGATGATTGTAAGAGGAGCTTTAGAGAGCTGATGATGAAAATTTATTAAAGTACCAACACTGATAATCCCCGATCCATAGAGGGCCTTTGTTGTTTTCACTAATGCCAGATGGCATGGATTAGGAAGGAAATTGAATCCCCAAATGAGAGCAGGCATAGAACAAGATGAGAATTGACGCGAGCCGAGTGAGGGTATACGCATCTCATCAGCTGAAGCTTCGGGAATTGAACTATTCCATCCATAATCTTGAGTTGATGATAAGAATGTTTATATTGAATCGGGAAATGTTGCCTTTATGGCATAATTCTGGAGTTGTACTGCGACCACAAAGATTGAACGTTCTGATCGGAAAGGGCTACCTATGGTGAAATCTGATCGGAGAGGGCTACCTAAGGCAAGTTCTGACCGGAGGGGGCTGACCAGGTGTATGGGCGCCTGTGTGAAGTACCGACTACAGAACCCTAGAGTACAGCGACAATGATGATGAACCTGTGAGTGCAGCCACCGTGATGACGAACCCTAAAGTGCAGCTGCCATGAAGTTGAATCATAGAGTGGAGCTACGGAAACGTTGGTCCTCAACGATGGTGTATTGTAATGAATCCCACATTGAATGTGTTTTCTTGAGATAAGAGTTTATATGGATCAGAATGATTCAAGTTCAAACAGGTAAAGAGTGGGCACAGAGAAATATAGATTGTGGGTGTTGTCGGGTGTCATGGGAGGTTCTTGTAGGATTCCTATTAAATCATCCTAATATTATTAAAGCTCATATGAGGAGATGGACATCATAGTGGGTAGTGAAAGTATGATGAATCTAGGTGCAATTTTGAAACTTACAGGAGGGGTTGATGTTCGCACCATTGTTGATCATCCCAAAACATAATATGGCCTTGATGGTCGATAGTGTTACAGTATATGAGATGAACAGTATTACACCTTGAGTGGTGTACAATATTACATCCTGTGTGGTGTACAATATTAAACCCTGCGTGGTGTACAGTATGATGACTTGTATGGTCAACAGTCACACAACTTTTGTAGTTTGTGGTGACACATGTGAACTGGAATTTGGATGAACCATAGTGTAGTAGGGTAGAATGGTGGCGAATACCTCTCAACAGCACCAGTGATAATAATCCTAGATCTACAGTCGAGCTTTATGGTCTACACAGATACAAGTAGGCATGGATTGAGATGTGTTTTGATGCAATAAGGTCGAGTAGAGGCATGAGCATCTCCATAGCTGTAGCCTCGCAGAATGAATTATCCACTTGCACATCGTATAGCTAGTGAATAATGCACACAGTATGGCCAATAAGGGTCAAATAGTCATTTGATCCTGAACACCGAATAGGTAGGCATAAATTACAGAAAGTGTACAGGTTTGTACAGAGTGGTAAAACTGAGATATTCAGTATTGTGAGAATAGAATGACGTAAGCCGTAAGGCTAAACACATCGGGCAGTGTCTCGAGAAGGCAATGATGCCTAGAGTTACTAATAGACTATGAGTCCTGAGATCATAAGACCTGTTGAACGAGTATGTCCTTAGGCCAGTAAATTGCTATGGAACTAGAATTATGCCGAACAGAGATAAAGGTTATAAGACCTAATGTGCATGTATTATACATATGCGTAACATAGGAAAGGATTGAGTGATAAGGATTGATCCCCAACTTGTAGACGTTCAAATTTCGAGGACGAAATTTATTGAACGGGGGGAGAAATGTAATATCTCGAATTTTGGGATTAGAGGCATGGGAATAAGCCTAAATTAAGCAGACTGCTAAGCCCCGGTTTAGTAGATGTCCCAAATCTATTCTCTAATATTTTTTATATCTTTGGGGTATTAAGAAAGTAAAATGGTGATTTTGGAGAATATAATTACAATTTTGGTGAAATCGCTTATGAGGTAGTGCGCTTGTCATGTGATTTTGAATGATCAAATGATGATAAAAAATTATGAGATTTTACAGGATGAAAGTAGACATCCTAAGCTTTAATTTGATAGGTATATGAATCAATTAGAGCTATACACAAAAAGATATGAATCAATTGCACTCTAACTTAATACAAATACACATTTGTGTTTGCACTCTAACTTAATTTTCACACCACAAAAGATCATTTGCAATTCATGGAAGGTCACTTGCATTTTAACTTAAATTTCATACCATGGAAGCTCAGTTGTTTTTCCTAAAAGCTTAGTTACAATTCGTAAAAGGTCTCTCGCAATTCATGGAAGTTTAATTACAATTTGTGGTTCACCTTCTATTCTATGAATCTGCCATGATTCACCTTCATTTGATTCTTCGTCTTCCATCACCAAATCTATCATGACTTGCTACTACGCAAGATCTATTATTTTTCTTTTGGAAATTTTATTTTTGTTTTCAACCATTTTAAGAAGGTAGAGGAGGGAGGGAGCAACAACATAGATCAAAGAAATAGGAGGAGTGAAGAAGGCAGGTGCAACGGCGACATAATAGGTTACTAGGTCTGATGGGTGTTGTAAGATGGAGGTCACCGTCATTGGTTGCTAGAGTCACCATAGTTCATTGTTGGGTTTGCTTGGGGAGGACATGGAGTTTGTGACGGGTGAAGTTAGAAAGATGAAGGAGACGATAAGGGAAAGGATGGTAGTGAGGAAACTTATGGGTAGAAAAGGTGAAAGGATAGATCCTTATTTCATCAAGTATATAAGGAGTTTTATAAGGAATTAAGGGCAAAGGCTGGAGAGTATAAGATTTACAAGATTGCACAGAATAAGGAGAGAAAATTGAGAGACCTAGACCAAGTGAGGTATATAAAGGAAGGAAGAAGAAGACAAAGTTTTGGTTACTGAAGGAGATATTAAAATAAGTAGTTCAATGATAGAAGGTGAAGGTTGACTTGTGACTTAAAGGATTTGACAACTTGAGAAGTGACAAATCCCTATTTTTGTTATATATTTTCATATTTTATTTGGTATTTTTATCATAATTACTGAGCTTAAAATGCCTTCTTTGTGAATAATTGGGATTAAGAGTAAATGCATTGAATTAGAAAAAAAAAAGCAAAATTGTCATAAAAATTGTAATTACTCTTGATTATTGATTTTTTTAGAATATTTGGTGTTGGATTAATTATTTTTTATTGTAGATGTTTGAAGAAATTGGATCAAATTTGAAAATAGAAGTTTGGGTTCAAATTGCAAAAATTATAGCTTAGCCTCACAAGTGTTTTAAAATTTACAGTTTGGTCGCTCTTCTCAAAACTGTTGCATTTTCATAGATTAGGGCATAAATTAGAGTTAAAGCTCAGATGGCAATAAGAGATTGAAGCGTCACAGAGACTACTTCCCAACTTGCATCTTCTTCATGAGCTCATGAAGACCACCACCCTCACCATATCACTTTCACCTTCTTCCATTACTGCCACCTACCACCATCCTTACGCCCACCAACGTCGGTGACCTCTCAAACCAGAAGAAATAAAGCCACGACAAAGAGACTTGAGATCGGGGAGAGAAGATGAGAGCTCGTGGTGAACCAGAGATGACCATCGATCAACGCGTTTTCTTCCAACACCGGCACCCACCTTCGTCGTCCATTACCATCAGTATCTTGCTTGCCACCAGAGTGGCTGAAATTCTCTTAATCCTTTGTAGCAAGGGACAATGGCATGAACTTGGACTTTCAATAGGGGAATTTTTGCTCTTCCCTTCCTCTATTTGTACATTGTATTTGTGATTCCTAGGTCTTAGGATGAATTTTATAATGTTGGACTGATTAATTTGATGTATTTAGAGGATTAGATGTAGCTTGAACCTTTGTTAGCTTAATTATTATTTCTTTGTATGAGTTAGTCATTGAATTGATTATTTTGTAAATATTTTGTGTTAATTTCAAGATGGCTTGTTTAGTGGATCAATGGCGTCATGTGTTTATATTGCTTACTTGAATTTGATCTTATTAATTATGTTTAGCATTGTACTTTAGCATCCTTCATCTTGATTTTTCATATGTGTGGCCATTGTTAGATTAAGATTAATAAGAAAATCAAGTGGTAATGTGAGATGGCTCGGTTATTAGATTAAAAGCTAAATTCAATTTTAAGTCCATTTAATTGCTAGAGTGCTTAATCAACCTAATTTAGAGATATTAATATGCAAGGTGGCTTGGTATTAATTAATCTAAATTAGGCCTAGCTTAAGGGGATAGACGTTAGAGTTTTTTGAAGCTAACATATTAATCTCCCACAATTATTTGAAGTGAGAATTGCCTGCACTATTGCTATGAAGGATTGTCCATTTCATTATTAATTTTGAGTTTATTCCATTATCTTACTCATTCATATCATTCCATTCCATTTCATAAATTAAAACCCCAAAAAGAAGTAGCTTAGGACCAATTTAATTTTCACTTGTGTAACATCCCAAATTTTATATTCACCTAAAATATAATGTAATTAATTGATAAATTCAATAAAATGGTGAATATTTATGAATTTGGATCTTGTGAATTTTGAAATATTCATATTCATAAGGAAATGGGCAAATTAATTCAAAAATTGAATTAAATTACAAAGGGGATAGCAAAATCATAATTTTGCCAATTTAGCCCAAGATTAATTATTTTCCAATTAATTGGAATTAATTTCAATTAATTAAGAAAAAATAAAGGAAAAGACATAATGGGATTATCCTTTGTGGAATAAATCAAGAATTGGGAAATTAAGGGGGATTATAGATAATTAAATTTTTTGAATTATGGGACTAATGAAATGCAAATTTTCCTCCTCTTTTTCTCTTTTAATTTCGTCCATGCATGAAAGAAAAAGGGAAAAATATTTAATACATGATCACATGCCACAAGAAGAAGGAAATGATGACTATGGTTGAGTAAGTTGATAGATTAGATGTTGAGTGTAAGGTTGGACTTAGATAAAAAAGTATGGACTAGTTGGAGAAAAAAAGGGAAGTAGGGATGGAAATTTTGGAGCAAGAAAAGGGAAGACAATGATTTAATTAATGGCCAAGTCAATAAAGAAATTATGAGGAAGAGAAGAGTGTGACAAGTGTCACATTAGAAGCCCTTGATCAAATCAATGGCTAGGAAGATGGAAGACTAAGTTAATAAAACATTTTTCCTTCCTCTTTTCAAGTCACATTCGGCCAACCACAAGAGAAGAGAGAGAGAGAGAGTGAGCTTGAGAGTTCTTGAAGGTTAGAGTGAAGGAGGAAGAGGATTAAGGTAAGAACTTGTTTTTAAAAGTGATTAAGCTTACTATTATGTGTATTTCATTTTCTAATCTCTTATTCTTCATGGAAATCATGGTTTAGCATGCTAATCTTCAAGGTTGAGGAGAGAGAGAGGACGTCCTAGAGAGAGAAACACCAAGGATCAAGAGGTAATCTCCAAAACCTTAACTTCTTAGTGTATTAAAGTTGTTGTGGGTGATTGTTGTTTTGTTTTTGTGATTTTTGGGATGAGTTGTAAACTTAGAAAAGCCATAACCCTAAGCAGTTATGCTGCCCAAAATCCTTTAAATCATGATTAAGAAGTGTTTAAGTGAGTTAATCAAGGATTAGAAGTGGAAAAAATTTAAAGTTTGGGAGCTAAAACATAAAACCTCATTTTTCCATTTTTCCCTAATATTTTTGGCAAGCATTAGAACTGATAGTAGGAGTTGGATTTTCATGAAATAAATGGTTCCATTGAACTCAGTGGGCAAAATTAGGTGGGGTTACAATTAGGCACTTTTTCGATAGAGATTAAAAAAGCATAATTACGAAAACGCCATTGAAATCCCTAAATAGGGGATGTCAAGGGTATTTTCGTAATTTGACATTAAATTTGGTGATTTTGATCCTAGAAATGGATTCCTTGGGTGAAAATAAGTTAGAATAGCTTTGGTCAAAATTTTGGGAAAACGTGCCATCGGGCCGGGAACGACGGGGCCGGGCCGAGGTCTTGGGGCCATTTTAGTAAATTTTCACCATAGACTAATATAACCACAAGAAACACTATGGAAGAGTCTAAAATGATACTTGGATAGGTTATGACCTATTTCTTGTACGTTTAATATTTTAGGACCGAGTCGAAAGCTGAAATGACACGCGTTATGAGACACCGTTAAACAGAGGATTATAAAGCGTTGAGGTAGGGATATTATCCTTCATACACTATGCTATAAGTTATTAGATTGTGTGGATGCCATTGTTTTGTAAATGCACTTTATTAATCAATATGATTTGCCTAGAGAGGCGCAGTTAGTGCCAGAGGTGCACTTACACTTGGAGTTGGCAGAAGTCCAACCGATGTAGATTGTGGGGCTGGGCCCTACTCATGTATACATGACGATAATGTGTTTATATTGCTCATTAATTTGTGCATACCTTAGTGCATGTCATATTTACTTTTCATTTATAAACGATATTATGTCTCTACGGGGATTATTTGGAATCTCACCCTATTTTTAAACAAATACCTCAGCGGGTACCAGTGGGGCAAAAGAAAAAGACGTAGACGCCGGAAAGTGAATGGCATGTGTCTTAAGGTGAGGATAAGATCGTGGTCATAATTAGTCTATTTTGTGATATTTTGGTGAAATTTGTAAATATTAAATCTTCCGCTGTATTTTCTGTTTCCGTCGATGAACTATATCAGAATTGTAAACGAATATTTTTATCAGTATAATTGTACTTTTCTGTATGCCCATTGAATTCTGTCTTTATTACTCTTTTCAATATCGAAATGGAAACGGGTGTTGACAACTTGCCAAAAGTAGTTTAGTAAAAAAGGATGAAACTTATCCCTTTTAATCGTTTCATGTCAATTATTGCACTTAGTTCCTAGGTAATTAATAAAAGACTCATCAAGAGACGATTCGAGATTGCACCCTTTATTTGGCTTAATTTTGAAGAGGTTACTAATGCATACGCCAACATGTAACATCCTTAATTTTATTAGCATTTAGACATAGTTGTAGCTTAAATTTTATTTAGTCTATAGTATATGATAAATTAATAATTTAAAATAAGTATCAAGTCCGACAAACATATTCTATTAAAAAAATGTAAATGAAATACCTCCTTAAAATAATTGTTTTAAATATATGGCTATATGTTTGTGTGTATATTATTGGAGAAAAAAAAAGCATTAAAAAATGGTATGAATATTGACACTACTATTATTTTATTTATTTTTTTTAAAAAAATATTATTTTAATAAAATGATTCCAACCCTAACCTTTCTCCTATAAAATCCCATTCTCCTCCCACCAAAAACACCTCTCGGCGCCATGCATAGAAATTGTGACAGGTGCTCCTTTTTCTCACATTAATTTCTCTTGTTCATTTGTCTTTGCATTTGGCTAGTATTATTGTCTTGTCAAACCTTATTTTTCTTACCCTTCTTCCACTTTCCACCATATTGTCATGTCATATCCCACCTCATCTTCTTAATGCGCGTGTACTGTAGTTCTTGAAAAAAAAGGAAGAAGGAAAATTGTTGTTCATGCCTCATCCCTTTTTTCTTCATTTCTAATGGGTGATGCGTGTATAGATATTCATTTTTTCTTTGTAGCCCCATCTCCCTCCTTCAATGTGACTGTGCGTAGGTGTTATATATATATATATATATATATATATCATATATTGTGTATTTCAAGACCCTACATCGTTTTTCGTCCTTACTAGGTGTGCATGTGTATATTTGAGTTCTTGATAGATTCATTGTTAGGACTTAAGATTATACTGAAAATGAAACTCTAAACACTCTCCTATTTTGTCTTCATTATAGGTATTTGAGAAAATATACATACATGTTCTGTAATGTAAAACCATTTTCTATATTTTTTCTGAAAAGAAAAATATAAAGAGACACACATTAATTTGCCTCAGCATGCCTCAACCTCCCATTATTCTTTAATTTTCTACATTCAATATAATGTTTTATTGGGTACTAGGATTTTTTTATACTTAATTTCTTTATCTTCTTTAAACCAAGTTTTTTTGTTCCTTTTTTCCCTCAATTCACTCCACTTATGTCAGACCATTCATTTTTTACTTCAAATTTCAATTCAATCAAACATTTTATCTCTCATTTCTCTTATACATCTTATTTTTATGCCTTCTTCACTTTATAGCCACATACACCACCTGTGTGTCTTTATATATAGAGAGATTAGGTGGTTCTTCTTAAGGGTAGCTTTAATGTTCAAAATAGTTTATAGTGATTGCAGAATAGTATCGAGTTATATATTAATAGATATGTGTGTTTGTGAATTTGTAGGCTCTCATTGAGAACTTTGACGTAATTCTTTGATAGTTATTTGTAAGTTAAGGAGTAACAAGTAACTCTGAATATTTTTCTATATACTTGTAAATTGTGTATGATTATAAATGACTAACTTTTATAAAAAAAAAGGGGTTAAAGGTCACTTTTGCCCTAGAAGTATTCGCTTGGGGCCAATTTTGCCCCGGAAGTTTCAAAGTTGAAGCAATTTTGCCCTTGCGTTAGTTGACCATTAGTTGACTGTTAGTTGATCGTTAGCCAAGGAAAATTTGAAACTTTCAAGGCAAAATTGCACCTTAACCCAATGACCGTTAGTCGGGCGCATCGAACACCACGCGACGTGCTATGCTCTTCTAGCTGCTGGACCCTACTCCGGCTGAGCCAGGGTGGGTATACTGTTAAATAGAAAAAGAGAACTCCTCCTGACGCCCCAGCCAACGTCTCTGGACTCACTAATATTACTGTTAGCTGCCATATCCCGGTTCAGGAATTTTGACTCGATTCCCTTTCGAAGTACGCATTCTGCAAGCTATCAGATGGGCTTCCCCTGTCTCTAAGGATCGACTAACTCATGTGCAATTACCGTTCACATGGAATATTTCCCCTCTTCAGCCTTCAAAGTTCTCACTTCAATATTTACTACCACCACCAAGATCTGCATTGACGGTTGCTCCACCTGGGCTCAAGAAGATCTTGGTAGTAGTAGCTAATACTCAAGTGAGAACTTTGAAAGCCGAAGAGGGGAAATGTTCCATGTGAACGGTACTTGCACATGAGTTAGTCGATCCTTAGAGATAGGGGAAGCTTGTTGTAACACCCTAAATTTTATATTCACCAAAAATATTGTAATTATTTGAGAAATTTAATAAAATGGTGAATATTCATAAATTTGGAATTTATAAATTTTATAAATGTTCAATTTCATGAGAAATTAGGCAAAAAAATAAATATGGAATTAATTTGGGTGATTTAAAAAGCCCAATATTAAGGTCCAAAAATGAAGAAATATTAGTGAAAATATTTGTTCCAAAAATAGATGAAAATTGGCCAAAGAAAAATAAGAGAAGAAATTGGATTAGAAAGATAATGGTAAAATCGTAATTTTGCCAAATTATCACAAAATTAATTATTTTCTGATTAATTGAATTTAATTTCAATTAATTAAGGAAATTAAAAGGGAAAAATATATTTATAATATTTTGGTCAATTTAATATGAATTTATGAAAAATTTGAGCTAAAATGTAATTTTGACCAAAATTGAGACTTTACGTGTATGAGTAACTTGGACAAGTTGTAAAGCCGATTGAGACCATAGGGAGGGACTCCTAGGTGTCTCCTACACGTAGCTTGAGAAAGTAAATATTGGTTGGACTTAATGAGCAAGATTACCTGTACATGGAATTTATGTACATAAAGTTGGAATTTTTGATTTTGGAAAATTATTAAATAAATAAAGGATGACATAAGCTAATATAATAAGACTTCATCTCCTTCCTTGGCAGCAAAAATGACGTGAATCAGGTCTGAAATAGAGAGACAGAGTGTGAGATTTCTAGAGAAAGAAAAGAGAAGAAATTCCGCAAGGTAAGCCGATTTCTTCGACTATTTAGCTCCTAACGCGTATAACTTCAACTCTAAGCTACTCCTCTTTGTTCTTTAAGGTTTGGAGGCTCAAAAATCTGTTATTTAAAGGTTAGTGTTTCAGCCATATTTGGGAAAAGCTTGTGGGAGCTTGAAGTAACTTCCAAACCTTCGTATATTAACCATTCTAACTGCTATGGGCAATTTAATAGGTGGTGTAACCCCCTCTGTAATTATATCCGAAATACGCGATTAAAATGAAATAGAGACCAATAATAATCAAATAACATTTACTAACCCATCACATGACGGGGTTTTCACGAATACTTTTTGAAATGATTTATAAACATGGTCTCATATTCACATTTCGAATATAATTACTACGCGAAGATAAATCACATTCATATAAATATCAGAGTGCACAACTTAATCATCCCGATAATCCCGGGTACATACCTTCGCTAAAGATACACAGGGTACAATTACCCATTACAGTTCTTCAAATGGGGATTACACAATCTCATCTCGGAGGAGTCCTAGCCACTCCCTCCACGAGCCACTTGCCCTGTCTAAATTGTTGGTAGGGGAGAGTGAGATTTGAGAGAATCTCAGTAGGAAACAGATACCATAATGCATGCATGATAGATGCTATATGTATGACACGTTAGCTTTATCTAGATGCATGCCCCATAATGATATTTCCGCATGCTCAATGTTTCATGTAACAAAACTATAGCCACAGCAAAACAGAAACAGAGCTTCATTTATTCAAATATGCTCTACACAATCAAGTAAAGCAATCACATAAATCACTACACAAGCAAAATTAACAAATACATGCAAGTAAGGTAAGTCCCCTACCTCCAGTCTTTTCTCCTCGATTTGCGTGCCAGCAACTCGGGGCTTCACATTCGGTCCTACAATGTCAAATGTACTATTTAGACACTTCCAAAGTGTTTCTGGGGGTTATATGAGGCTATATCAAAAATTTACTAAAATACCCCCGGGGACTCGGCCCGGCCCCGCCATACCCGATCCGGTTGTACTTTTCTTGAAATTTTGACATGGGCTATTCTGACATATTTTCGCCCAAGGAATCCATTTTCGGACTCGGAATTATCAAATTCAATGTCAATTACAAAATTACCCTTGACAGCCCCACTTTAAGGGTTTCAGGGGCATTTTCGTAATTATGCTTTTTCGGCCTTTTCCGAAAAAGTGCCCAACTGTAACCCCACCTATTTTCGCCCACTGAATCCAATGGAATCATCAAATCATTGAAAATCCAACTCTAAGACCCATTTATAGCCTTGGCCGAAATATACATGTACTCCGGGAAAAATTGGGGTTTTTCGGTTTCAGCTCCGTAAACGCGTTCCTTTCTACTCCTAACCACTTTATTGACTATTCCATTAGGTTACAACTAACATTTAGTACCAATTTGGGCAGTATAACAGCCCCACACACCCATTTTCCATTTTTGAAACCAATGACAATCCGGCGAAATTTCACCGATTAAATTGTCTATAACAGCCAGAATAGTCAATATACAAGAGTTTGGAAGTTACCTCAAGCTCCCACTAGCTTTTCCTTCTTGTGGCTGAAAACCCTAACTTCAAAACACCAAAAGAGGAGCTTCCAAACCTTAAAGAACATAAAGGAGTAGCTTAGGATCGGAGTTATACGCGTTAGGAGCTAGATCGTCGAAGAAATCGGCTTACCTTGCGAGATTTCTCCTTCCTTCTCTCTATTTTTTCTCTCAACTCCTCTCTCCATATTCAGCTGTGCAGCACGTCGGAAATGAGCTGAAGATGATGAGAAGATGTTTTAATTCCATGCTTATGTCATCTTGCCTTTTGATGATGTCATAATTCCCAAAATTGGCATTTTCGGATTTTCTGGCAGATTTTCTGCCCAATCTTTGAAAAATCATAACTAATTCTAGAAAAATAAAAATGAGGTGATCCCAAAGCCAAATGAAAGGTATTTAAGTCCTCTTCATTGGAAAAATATGATCCATTACTAGAAATCACCACAAAATTCCAGAATTACACAAATTTCATCACTGCCCCAAAACAGAATCCATTTTCGACCTCAAACTTTGGACAGTCATATCTCCCAGTTCCCAAAACGAAATGGCACAAATTATATGTCCATTTTGAAGCTTGGGATGTGAAATTTAAGACTGGAAAGTTTCATAATTTTCTGACATCATTTGCCTAGTAAAAACGTCCACACGAGAAGACTGCCCAGACAGAATTCACACTGGACAGCATTTCCAATTTTTTGCAACCAATGTGTCCAATCCAATTTAAATCAATTCCAATGATTAAATACCACAACATGACACCATTTCCATCACAATATCCCATTCAATTCCTCCCTCTATTCTAAGTCAATTTGGATGTTAATCCACAATTGAACTCAAATACAGGGTTTTGGCGTTGCTCATAACACAAGCGACTACAATCCACTTTATATTCTCTAAAAGAGTTCATTAATCACTAACCACGTCCACTTTTGTAGTCATTAAACCCTAATCACAATTTGGGATCTTGCTAAACCGGGGCTTAGCAATCCAATAATCTCAGGCTTATTCTCTAAGCTCAAGTCTCAAAATTCGGGGTATTACAGGTGGAGTTTCGCCATTGGCTTTAAACTTTAGAAATGTGTGTACCTAAGGGTTTTGCTGCCCAATTTTATTTCAAATGGTAGTAATAACTCAATTAGATAGTTAATAAAGTGGTTAGGAGTAGAAAGGAACGTGTTTACGGAGCTGAAATCGTAAAATCCCGATTTTCCCCGGAGAACACATAAATTTCAGCCAACTATAGAAATGGGTCTTAGAGTTGGATTTTCAATGATTTTATGGTTCCATTGCATTCAGAAGGGAAAATTAGGTGGGGTTACAGTTAGTCACTTTTTCGGAAAAGGCCGAAAAAGCATGATTACGAAAACGCCTATGAAACCCTTAAAGTAGGGCTGACAAGGGTAAATTTGTGATTTGACATTGAATTTGATAATTCTAAGTTCGAAAATGGATTCCTTGGGTGGAAATATGTTAGGATAGCCTAGTTTAGAATTTCGGGAAAAGTGCAGTCGGACTAGGTACGTCAGGCCTGGGCTGGTTCCCCAGGGGCATTTTTGTAAATTTTTATTAAAAACTCATATAACCCCAAGAAACACTATGAAAGTTTCTAAATGGTGCATTTGGAATTGTAGAATTCGACATTTGCCCTGATCGTGAATGAGCTATGCCAGAGCATGTTCGGAAAGAACCAAGTAGTAACTCTTTCTCTTATACTTTGTGATGATTTCTTATGCTGCTGCGGTTACAGTTGGTGATAACTATCATTATACAGTAAAAGCTGTCGTTTACAACGTAAGTTGTCATTATTGTGATTACAGCGTAAGCTGTCATGATTGTGATTATAGCGAGAGCTGTTGCATTGTGTGTACAGCCGTGAGTGCTGTCATTTGTGGTAAAAGCTATGTATCTTTATGCTGCTGCTATTTATGATTTACTTACATGCTGTGTACTTATATATTGTATGAGTGACTTGTTACTACTTAGATTCTTTTGAATCTCATTCTTTCCATGAACTGACCTACAGACAGGGCAAGTGACTCCAAAGGGAAGTGGACAACCAAGAGTGGCTAGGACTCCTTAGAGATCTTTGATGTTGGTTGTTGTTATCCATTTTGATTTGGGATTACTGTATGTATGTGGAATGATTTTGTGTAATCCCCTATATGGGAAACTGTAAACCCTTAGTGAATGAATGAAACCCGGGGGTTGCTGGGATTTTTGTTGTACACTCTGATATGTATGAATGCGATTCAATTATGCAGGATAATTATATTTGAAACTTGAATTTGAAACCAGAATAGGAATGAAATTTTGAAAAATTTTGTGAAAACTCTACCGTAAGGAGGGGAGTTTGAAATGAGTTTAATTATCCATTGATCTCTAATTCATTTTAATTACGCCTTTTCGAATCATAATTATGATTTATCAGGCAGGGGGCTACACTTGTAACACCCTAAATTTTATTCACCAAGAGTATATTGTGATTATTTTATAAATTCAATAAAATGGTGAATATTTAAGGCCAAAGGAATTAAATATTGAAAATTGAAAGTTGAATGGTGTTTTCAATGAAATTGCCTGTGAGGCAATAAGTTTGTCATGTGGTTCTGGAAGAACAACTAATGAGCAAAAATTATGAAATTTTACAGGGTAAAAGTAGACATCCTAATCTTTAATTTGATAGGTAATAGGAATCAATTAAAGCTATGTACAAAGAGTTATGAATTTTTGAAGTTAGTCCAGAAAATCTAGAAAGTTTCTGGAGCAGTGGTCAAATATTGAAAAGCTGAGAATGATATGATCCTAGCTAGTAAAATTCCATATTTTTTCTTAAAATTAGACTTAACAAGGGTTCCATAGCCTTTGGAATCACTCCAAAAAGATGTCTACAAATTTAGTTATGATTTTTCAAAGTTAGGGTAGAAAATTTGCCAGAATTGGCACTATTCCAAAAATTGAAAATAGAATGATTAGAAATTGATTAATTGAATTAAAATTCCAAGTGTCATGATCATATAAGGAGGGGATTAAATTATAATGGATTTTTATGAGCACATGTCAAATTGCATTAAAATAATGCTACATGGACAAATAATGATGAAATGGTATGCTACCTTGAGTGCAATAATTGGTCTAGTTGGAAGAATAATGGTTTAGTTAGAGCAAGAGGAAGGGGGAGCACGTTTTTTTTAAAGCTAACCAAGAGAGAAGGCTAGTTCAATGTTAAGGGAAGTTAAAGGGAGCAATTATGAAGGGAGTATGGGTGGAAGCATGGGTTGAAGTATGATGGTTGACAAGTGTCACCATGACACCCCTTTATGAAGCCATTCCTTCCTCTTCCTTTGAGTTATTTTTGTCTAACATAGAGGGAGGGAGAGCTTGGAGAACTCTTGAGAGCTAGAGAGAAGAAGAAGAAGAAGAAGAAAATTCAGGTAAGAAGCTAATCTCTTAAGGGTTCTTGTGATTTTGTCATGGAATTCTTCTCTAAACCTTGTTTCTTCATGAATCCATAACCTTGAAGACAAATTTTTGGCTTAAGGAGAAGAGAGAGAGGACGCATAGGGAGAGGGGAACTAAGAAGCCTAAGAGGTAACTACACCAAACTCAAATCTATACTTGTATGGAGTTGGTTTTGAAGTTTGTTGTTAGTTTGGTGATTTTTAGTTGAATTGAAAAATTAGAAAAGCTATAATCCTAAGGGGTTATGCTGCCCAAATTTCTTTGAATCATGGTTAAGATGTGCTTAAATAAGTTAATAAGGGATTAGAAGTAGAAAAGTACAAGTTTTGGAAGCTAAAACACAAAACTCCAATTTTTCCATTTTTCTTGAATATTTCAGCCAGTACTGTTTCAGGGGGTAGGATCTGGATTTTCATAAAATAAATGGTTCCATTGGATTCAGTGGTAAAAAATAGGTGGGGTTACAGTTGGTCACTTTTTCGGAAAAGGCCGAAAAAGCATAATTACGAAAACTCCCCTAAAATCCCTAAATCGGGGCTGTCAAGGGAATTTTCATAATTTAACTATGAATTTGATGATTTTGAGCCCAAAAATGGATTCCTTGGGCGAAAATACGTCAGAATAGCCTTAGTCAAAATTTTGGGAAAACGTGTCATCGGGCCAAACTTACACTAGGAGTTGGTGGAAGGCCAACCAATGTAGATTGTGGGGCTGGGCCCTACTCATGTATACATGATGATGATGTGTTTATATTGTTTAGTAATTAATACATACCTTGGCGCATGTCATATTTACTTTTCACATTTTCTATGAACAATAGCATGTTTCTACTGGGATTCTTCAGAATCTCACCCTATTTTTAAATAAACATCTCAGCGGGTGCTAGTGGGTCAAAAGGCAAAGGCATAGACGCTGGAAAGTGATTGGCATGTGTCTCGAGGTAAGGGCATGATCGTGGTTATAATTAGTTTATGTTAGGATATTTTAGAGAATTATGTAAATATTTAGTTTCCGCTGTATTTTCTGTATTACTTTGACGAATGACGTGGGATTGTGAACGAATATTTTTATCAGTATAATTGTCCTTTTCTGTATGTCCACGGAATTCTGTCTTTATTACTCTTCGATTATTGAAGTGGAAATGGGTGTTGACATTTTTGGTATCAAAACTAATAAGTGGTTCTGGCATTATCAGAATGGTATACTGATATGGTTTTGTTTGCACTGCAAAAAGACATCATGATCAGTTCAAGTGAGCCGATGCTCATGGATAGTTCGAGTGTGCCTATGATCATGGATAGTCTGAGGAGACGATGGTGAACCAGCGTGTTCCTGACTGACAGCCGATGATCGATTATTTCAAGTATGGTGGAATGCGTATGCGATACACAACATGGAAGAGCGTGTCGAGGCTGCTCTTATAGGGTCCAGAGTCGAGGTCGGCATCCCTAGGAGTGACAAAAGGTTGAAGAGACCAAAGATGCGCTAGAGGAGTACCCAGAGTGGGATTCTGACTATGAAGACTTCGTTGGATGAGTCGTGTGTAACCCCCTTCACAATCAAGGCCGAGATTAAGTTTATAAAAACGTAATTAAGTGAAATTAGAGACCTTAGATGATTTGGGACTTAATCAAAATCAAACTTCCCAAAATTAGGGTCTATAAAAACTTTTCTAAAACCTATTTACAAAAGTCTTGTATTCACATTACAATACATAAATGGCCTGTACAGATTGATTTCATTTACAAATATCAGAGTACAGCATAAATTCCCGACACATTCAGGTTTTATTAATTAAATAAGGGTTTATAAGGCACAATTGCCCTTAGAGTTTCCCATAACCAGGGGATTAAACAAATACTATCCAATATGTACATGTAATTCCCAACAAAATATATCCAAATGATTTACAAAATGATAACCAATTTTCTAAAATAAAACTCCTAGCCAGGAGATCTATCCACTCTTCGTCGCTCGCTTTCCTTTGGATCCTTCAGCCCTGTTTAAAATTTGTTTTGGGAGAGTGAGATTCTAAAGAATCCTTGTAGTGACAAGTCACTTATAGTATGCACAACAATAAGGCATGAAAGCAAATCATCATGCATATATAGCAACTATAACAACAGTTACAGCGGTAAGAGTAGGTATGACTCATGTCACTCTTACGTTTGCTCACGCTGTATTGCACCACAACAATTCACATAATATATTTCACCACAGCTGGGATTCATATAAAGCATTTCATACGCAAGCCATACAAGCAAGATACATAACACACAGCCCATGGCTGGATTCACAATACGCCGCCCCACGGGTCGGATTCACAAAGATCCATGTTGATTACAACGGCACTACAACGACCAAGCTAGAGATGACCAGCGTCAATCCCTAAACGGCTCACGCTATAATGGACCATAGCACATATAGTTCATAAAGGTCAATGACAAGTCATGCATAACAAAACATCATACACAACATGAGAGAAGAGTCACTACCTTGATCCTTCTGTGCGTGTCCTAGAGTATATCTCTCCCGAGTAGGGTAAATGTCAAATCCTATATTCATAATTAGGGACGAAGTGTCAATTCTATATTCCAATTCTCAATGACTTCTTAACACTTAGTTTGGTTATCATTATTTCTCTTTTAGTGCCATAAATAACTCTATCAATAGCTCTAAAGGGTTGGAAGACTATCCCCAAAGATCCCCTTTTTGAAAGCTCGAATCTGATATTTTTCACTGAGACACTCGAGTGAAGATGGCCTCACTCGAGTGATATTGTATGGATACTCGAGTGAAGGAGATCTCACTCGAGTGATGGTACGGTCTGCACTTAGGTACTAGAGAGTGAACAACAGGGAGTGAATACCTAAGAGCACAAGAAACTTTTTAGAGACAAGAACACTCGAGCACAGGAAGCAACACTCGAGTGATAGCCAAATGCTTCATCGAGCACTACAGAGTGGAGTCCAAGAAGTAAGAACCCGATAGCAATGGGAGTTTTCAAAGGCAAGAAGCACTCGAGCATAGGACTTCTCACTCGGGTGGAAATTGAATACCCGCAAGTGCTAAAACATACTCTTGCACTTTAACCGCGAGTGACAACCCGAGAGGCAAGTTCTGGGTGTCAAATACACCAGCACTTGAGTGAGAGGAGGCTTACTCGAGTGAGAACCCACCACACTTGAAAGTGAAGCATCACTCTTGCCCTTTTCACAGAAGTGAAATGTAGAAACTGAAGGGAAAATGAAGAATTTCACTGACTCACTCAAGTGGAACCCAACCTTACCGGAGTGATATTCATCCCTCACTCGAGTGAACCCCAGATCACTCGAGTGACCTTATCAAAACTCAGAAAATGCAGCAAACTGATCACATTTCCTATCACTTACCCAATTGATCCCAATGGACCCAAAACTTCTACCAAAGCTATTCCCACACAAAAACATCCAAGGAATTCAATGGAATCATCAGTATTATCCAAATCCTACTCCATTATCATGCTCTGGTTTTGGGCGACACAAATCACCGATTTTCCAAAACCACTAAACTCAATCATTCAATTCCCAATCAATCCTATCTATCCATATACATTCCCAACATACCATTACTATGCCAAAAACATGCTAAAAGCCCAGTGGTCATTATTTTAGGATTAAAGGCCAAAATTTTCAGAAATTTTAAACTAAACCATTTGGCATAAAACTTAGATAAATTAGTCTCACTTACCTCTTTCACTTTGCTAAAGAGATTTCTTGATTCACCAACCTCTAAAATTTCGTGTGGGCACAAATCAACACCAATAGGCACACTATAAACATCAAAATGAAGCTCTCACTCCAAGGATCGACATTAATGAAGTAGTTTTTCTATTAGAGGTCATTAACTTACCTTAAATTCCAGCTTTTCTTCTTCTTATTTAGCCAATAATGGCTGCACGCATGAGAGAGAAAGATGAGAGATGAAGAGAGTGAGGTAGGAAATGAAGAATGATGATCCCTACACCCCCTTCATGCTTGTCCAGCAGAAAACAAGGGAAGAGAAAAGAGAGAAAATATTAAATAATGAAATTTGACTTTTCCTACTCCCTTGCCTCATATAAGCTTATCACATGTCTTAATCCCATTGGTTATCATCAAACAAGTAACTATTTAGTCACTTTAATCCCTCCATTAGCCATTTAATCATACTCCTCATTTTTCCTCTTAGCTAGAAATTAATTCCCTCATTAATCACTAACTCATGCCAATAATTCTATTCTTCCAATTTTCCACCACTTATGGCATATTAATTAAAATTGCCACAAAACAATTAATAATTCTAATTTAAATTCACAATTCACAAATATCCATAATAATTGTCATTAGCCCTTAATCAAAATTTGGGGCATTACACCATGTGACTGCGAGTCTTAGGCAGAGCCGATACAGGTGCAGTACGATCTGAAGCCAAATATAGAGTTGTCATACCTTCTCATGGCCAAGTATTACAGGGCACTGCAGGAGCAAGATACCCTGAGAGTCCGGTACTTAGCATTATTGACGAAGTAGAGACAAGGTTGTTTGTGGATTACCTCCAGATAGGGAAGTGGAGTTCTTGATTAATTTGAGGTATGGAGTAGGTGTTCGCCGTTTAGCTTCCGCAAGCGCACGGGTCGCAAGTAATAATTTAGTGAGTAAAGAGTGTCGATCCACAAGGACTATGACGAAAGTGAGTTAATTATTGTAACTATGTTCTTAACTAGTTTGAATGAAATCATTTGAAATTGAGTATGTCAATTAAGAAAATTTGCTAAAAACATTAAGGTAAAACAAAGGTGATTGTAAAATTGATTCTACTTCAAGGTTTAAAGGCTTAGGATTACTTCTTCCTCATTGTATTTCATGAAACTATGGAATTGATCCACTTATGCTACTTGTGTGAGTCCATATGCTAGTCAAAGATTCTTAGATAATCAATCAAGCTCTCTCAAGTCAAGATTGATTTTTAATCTTCATTAACAATATTCAATCTCCTATCTATCATTAATGAAAATCATCTTTCCCAAAGCAATTCTTTATTAGACTATGCTAGGTTGTTAGATATATCTCTATTCTGACAACAAACCATCCATTTAATCCTTAAACTTCAAGTTTAGCATGATTTATCAAGTTCTACAACCAAAATAGCTCCCTCAAGCATCATTCAATTGAACTAAAATAATCATGTGGTGATCAAGCACAAGATAGTAATTAAGCATAGAGAAAAATCAGCATATATTCTCAACAACTAGCAAAAGCAAGAAAATATAGTAGTTTTAATCCATACAATGAGTAGAAGTAATCCTAAATGAGAGTTTTAGCTACTCATAATCAATACAAACCAAAAACTAAACTCAAAAGTTATATCCATATCAGCAAATGGGGAGAAAAGAAGAGAAAAACCAGAAAAAGAGAAGAAAATCTTGAATTTCTTCAAAAATCACCTCCAAGAAGCACCAAAATCCTCCTCAAGCTCTCCAAGAAGCCTCCTTGTGGTTCTCAGCCTCTTCCTTGTGTAGAATCTATGCATTTCGGCGCCCCTATTAGGTTAAAAAGCAAGCTGCAACTTCAGTTTTTCAAAATGAAAAGTTGCAGTATCGCAACTTTGCTTTCGCTTTGCTATAGCGAACCCACAGCGTACGCGGTCAGAAGGGCCTATTTTTTATGTGTTTTAGCTTTTGCTTCGCTGTGGCATAGCAAAAGCGATTGGGGGCACCTTCAAGCTACTTTAATCTTCCTTTTTGGTTTTTGTTCTTCTTTTCTCCACCTCCAAGGATCCATGTAAGCTTCCATTTTTTGTCCTCATCTTCCTACAAAGAGAAGGATTTTATGAGCTTTCCAATTTTCTTCAATTTAATCTAAAACCCTATACATTTAGCACAAAATTTGCACTTTTTAAAGTATTTTCAACACATCACATTTTGCTTCATATGTATAAAGTTTATACACAATTTTAGTTTAAAACCACAAATATATAAGAAAAATATGATGAAATACAAGAATTTTCAGAGAATAACACTCCTCCAAACTTAAGCTTTTGCTTGTCCTCAAGCAAATTCACACATGTAACATGAATTCATAAATTGCTTATCTAAATTGCAGATATGTTCATGCCCTCATTCATTTCTCTAAAGATCATACTAAATAGGAACTTGAGAGAATATGCCAAGATGAATGCCTTATAATCTTTGAGCAAGTTTTTCAAGAGTCCATTGAGTGTGGGTGTGTGTATAGAATCAAAAGACATTTCTCCGGATTCTATCACAGTCGCACATAATACTCCAACTCATATACAAATTTTCAACTCTACCACTTCACTATCCTCTTTTCATCCTTCTCTACTTACAAGTTACCTCATATGGTATCAAAATCAAAGGACTTTTAGGCTTGTGATGTGGCCATGGGTTTAGGGTGTTTGAATAGAAGGGAAAAAGGAATAAATACAAAAACTTTGAGATTAATGAACTAACTTCTTTTTTTTTCTTTTTCTTTTTCTTTTCTTTTTTCTTTTTCAACAAAATTGAACTAACTTGTTTTCTTTCTACCAAGCCTCTTTGATTTTTTTTTTGGCTTGGCTTCTGTACACTTTGTTCAACCCTCAACAATTTACACATTTCATATTCACAACTTGCCCTTTCACATATCAAACCATTTTTTTAATCTCAAAGCAGGGTGTATCATGGTTTTTCAGGTTAGGGGTTAGGGAAATGAATTGGTTTTCAATAAGAATATTTATTTTGGTTTTTTTATAAAGGCTCAAAATTGGGTTCAAAATGGAAGAATAACAATGCAGGATAGCTTGAAAGGCTCAAACGCTTTTTAACAAAATGCCTAGATCATTTCTCAAAACCATGTGAGATGCACCATAAGCTTCAAAAAATTCTAAAGTAGATTTGGAAATTGTATCTTTGAAAATAGGTATATAAACTAGTTTACCAAGAGTTTCTTCAACAAATGCCTTCAAAACATCCCTGACTTCAATAGTGCAAGATTATGTTCAAGAGAATTCCTTAGAAACTCACTCCAACATTATAACTCAATCAACAAGGCATATCAATCACAATTTCCTGTCAAGTATAATGCTAAATAGCTATCCAATCATAGGACCATTTATGCAATCCTAAACAAACAATTTAACTAATTGAAAAGATATTTTCTTTACAATTTTCCAAGCAAAGGCTTAAATTTGTGAAATTTCATCTATTTCACCTCTTTTTTCAATCAAACTATATATCAAAACTGCTTGTATATCCCTGTGCACTCACTGTTCACATTCAAAATTTTCACATTTTAAAATTTTCACAATTTCCTTCCCCCAAACTCGAAATCAACAGTGTCCTCACTTTCAACTTAGGTTGAAGAAAAGATCAACATCCACTAACCTGTACGCTAACAGCACTCAAACTTGTACACATTTACAAGTAATATTCACATCAGTATCAGAGGTGCATCAAACAGTACATGCACAATTGCAACTAATCATCCAGTCAGATAAAGGGCATCAACGCCTATATTCAAACCTATCATAGGGACAGCCAGTGACAATAATAAAGTTAGCACATAAAACAACTGTTAGCCATCAGTAGCTAACAGTGGAGTTGGTGGAGGTGAAGGACGTGAAAGTGTAGCAGCGGCATTTTTCCATTTAGGCTCTGGCTTTTTAGGAGCAGCTCAACGCTTGGTCATTATTTGTACGAAATCAAAACCAGAAAACACACAAAAATAATGAACAATTCACAATTACCACAAGAAAAGGAAAAGAGAAACACTGGTCCTAAAAAGAAAAAGTTCCCCCAAACTTACAGCTAGCTAAGAACCTCAACAAGGCAATCTATAATTTCACTCCTAAACCTATCCTCGCTCCCCTGTATCACTACAAATGATCTCAAAGTGACTCGCCAACTCAAATGATCCCAAAGGGGCTCTCCACCTCAGTTGAACAACATAAGCGCTACTAACAAAGGGTTATGCAATGGAGTCAAGTGTAATAACAGCTGAAACACTTGGTTTTTCAAGAAAACAAGTTTCGCAAAATAGAAAACCCATTTCTTTACAGTGGTAACGCCTGAGAAAGAATACCAAAATTTTCAAAACAGTAGATGAATGCCTTTACACTTCAGTATGTCGAGAGGGGTTTCACTGTTACCAGATAAACTCAAACTTTCACAAGTAGCAACAACTCAATCAAAAATTCTAAAACATCCACTTGAGAAAGTATTTCTTAGTTCAAAATAAAGTTCAAAATTTGGAGAGATTTCCAAATAATTGGCACATGCAGGCTAATTCGAGAACTTATAGGTGCGGTTTCAAAATTGAAAATGAACTTTGGTAAAAATGATGTCAAAGCCATTGTCATGGCAGTAGAAAAAGAATATGAAAGCAGTTTGAAACCATATTTTCCAAATGAAGCACCTCTAGAACAAGTAAACATGGAACAAGGGTTTAAGCACCTAATCTTATACAGGAGTTCTCAAATTAGCCATTCATATGCCTATATGCAAGGAAATAAGAGACATTCACATGTACCTTCCAGAGGTTATCCAAACCACTAATGCTCAATACACTAATCACCAAATTAAACCACATCAATTCAAGCCTAAGTGTAGAATGCTTCATAGACTAGCTTAGATGACCAAATCACTGAAGTTCACGTAGGCATCCACAAGGATTGACAAGGAAGTAAACAACATTCAGAGGACAACATTGCTAGGCCTAAAACAAGTTTCAGTTGTTTAATCCTAAGCTCATAGATTAGAAGAATATCCACATAAGTAGCACATGTAGACTAGTCAGAGAATTAACAAAAATAGTAAAAATAGTTCCTTTTATGACAAAATGGCCTCTAAAAATCAAATAATTGTGAAAATCAATTAGAAATTCGAGGCTCCCAAGTCCATTTTCTAAAGCATGTAACCGGCTGTTTTATGTGACACAGCATACTTATTTTTTCAAAGCTGAAATTTTGATGAATTGTTTTTGTATATATATATGTTTCAATTCTCAAAATAACTAAGCATGTATAGCTACAGTGGGATATCAACTAATTTAAATATGAAACTATCTAACTAGTCAGGCACACTGTGATAATCCCAAACAATCAAAATCAGTTCAAGCTTAAAGTTAGCATGCTTCCCCTATTAATCATAACCACAAAGTCTTCATATTGCCGCCTTAATCACAATCTCAACTTTAATCTAACAAAATCCCAATAAAAATTTGATGAAGGATATGAAAACTACCTCAGATAAGAACAATAGCACAACTGAACAGAGAAGCCAAAGATAAGATCACAGTGAACCAGGGCAGAATACTGAGTGAGGAATTTGAAGATTATGGCCTGAAGTCACCCAAACGCAGTTGGACCGAACTCGTTGTAGGAATGGAAAAGTGTGAAAATTAGGAGGTGAAGGTGAATGAGGGCTCAGCTTCAAGCACTGTGAGCGTGACTGGAAGAGATGAGAGAGAAGGAAAGGAGGGGCCTTCGGTTGTGAGGGGCGGTGGGTGGTGAGATTTGAGGGCATTGAGACGATAAGCTGTGGGGAAGGGGAATGCTGGAGATGGAGCTGAGAGGAATGGGGAAGGGAACGACGGGTGGAGGAGCTTGGCCAGAAATGGTGGGTCGATGGTGAGCTATAGTGAAGATGGGAGGTTTAGGTTTTTGATGGTGGGGGTCAGTGGTGAACCGGGGTGTTTGAAGTGGGGGCAATGGTGAGGGAGAGTGCTACGGTGGAAGGTAAGGAGCGGTAGTCGATGATGATAAGGGGCGGTGATTGATGGGTCGATGAGGTGGCGCTGGTGGTGGAAGATCTGGGTGACGGTGGTGGGCAATAGTGCCGATAGGAGAGGATGAGCCGATGGAGAAGGTGGGTGGGCGAAATAGGGGTCGGTGGAGGCTAGATCGATGGTGCGTGAAGAGGGAGACGGTGGTGAGCAAATCGATTCTTGTTACACGATGGTAAAAGAGCTGGGTGATGGTGAGCTATGGGGGAAAAGGGTAATCGAGCGTCGATAAGGTAGGGAGACAACGGTGAGGGAAGGTGAATGAGAAGGTGGAGGCCGAACAAGAGAGAGCAATGGGTAGTGAGCTGGAGTGAGAGAGCGGGATTGGGAGGTAGAGCAACAGAAGAGGATGAGGAGATGCGGATCTGTGACGGAGGAGGCGATGTCAGTGAAGAAGAGGAGTCGATGGTGAGCTGAGGGTTGATGAATAGTGACAGAGCTGAGGGTGAAAAAGAGAAGAAGGGATTAGGGTTTGCTAGATGGGGAAATTTACAATTGGAGATTTAGATTTTGAAATTAGGGATGAATGTAGTTGGAATTGTGGTGTAGATTCAAATGGGTAGGGTGGGGATAAAATGAAATAATGAAGGGCAAAGAGGAAGACTAATATAAATATTTTTATTATTTTTTTAGTTTTTTTCCTTTTCTTTTCTTTTCATTTTTTTTAAGCTGCTAGGATGCACAGAAGGATTGTAAAATGGCATGTGTTCGCCTTGGCCTTGCTATAGCGAAGCAAGGGCGAACACAAGGAAAATTGCACAGAAGGGGTGAAAAATGGAGGAAGTTCACCTTCATTTCACTATAGCGAAGCAAGGGCAAACTCAAGGAAAACTACACCGAAGGGGTGTAAAATTGGAGGTTTTCGCTTTTGCTATGCTACAGCGAATTCATGGCAAAACTGGAAAACTGCACAAAAATATGGAAAAATGGGTTGCTTTTGCCTTCAGTATGCCATAGCAAAGCAACAGCAAGCATAGACACATAGCAAATCACAGAAAAACCAAACATTTGCTGCATCTTCGCCACAGTAAAGCAACATCAAAGGATGACAGCAAAACAAAAAAAAATTCTGACAGCAAAATAAGTCTCAAATCATCCTAATTCACCGAATTTCCACAAATGGCACCCAAATCTTATTGCACACCATTCAATCACATCAAAACATTATGACAACACCACACAAAAACAAAAATGCATGAAATGATTCCAAATCACCCCAAATTCTACCAACAACACCCAACTCACTTCACAAACCATTGAACCATATCAAAAATCATAAGAAACACCATTATGTACTACTTAAACATAGTCAAGTAAAGATTGTCAATTTCAAAGCTCAAGTCACAACATGCAAATTTCATCCTAATTTACATTCATCCAGCATATAATCAGCAAAGTACCAATAGTACGACTTATGTAATGAGTATGAAGTGAAAAGTTTTACTCCCCTTTGTAGTTCCAACTCCTTGTATCAAAATGCCCATTGTAGCTCCAATCCAATGCACTGCAATTCGTTCAGCCTTGGGAAAAACTTTCTTACCAACAAAAAGGTAAAACCAAAGATAAATCCACTAAAACACACAAAAATCAAAGGAAAATGAAAAGATACAGTGTTGCAAACTTAAGTTGCCTCCCAAGAAGCGCTTGATTTATAGTCTTCAGCCCGACTCTTCACTTTGTCAAGTTATATCGGCTACAGGTAAGGTGAATACTTGACAGTTCACCTCTCCACCACAATTGTGATTTAATATATGGCCGCTAGCTTGAAACCCCTTACAATCTTCATCTCTTAACACACCTCCACTAGAGGTAAATGCTTGGATCTTCAAAACCTCAATAGCCTATTCAGTAGCTCTTTTACATGCTTTTAGAATTTCTAAAATTTGTTCTTCATGTTGAATGGCTAATTGTGAAGCTATACCCAATGGCAAATTCTTGGCTCCCAAATAATCATACTGAAAGTTAAAAGGTAGAGCCTTCAAATGAAAAGAGCATGACTCTTTAATAGATGACTTCATTGATGATCTAGCAAGGGAAGACAAATCTATCGATTCCAATGGTATCCAACTCTTAGGATCAGTTGGTATTGCCCTAAAAATACTCATGTCTTCTTCCACCCTCTGTTTGAACTTTTAATGACAAGGCGTCAATAAATCCATTATGAATTGGCTTTTTGAATTCCTCATGCTCCACTTGCTCAATAATGTCAACTAGGAAGCATTGCTTAGCCTCATTAGGAGTCTTCATTAGCTTATGTATATTAAAGGTGACATGCTCATCTTCAACTCACATGGTAATTTCACCCTTTTCAACATCGATTAGGGTTCTAGCAGTTGCTAAGAAAGGTCTTCCAAAGAGAATAGGAGTTTCTTGGTCCTCCTCACAATCAATAACAATGAAGTCCGCTGGAAAAATGAACTTGTCTACTTTTACAAGCACATCTTCAATGATCCTTATAGGGTAAGAAATACTCCTATCAGCAAGTTGTGAAGTAATGGTAGTCGATTGATCTTCACTTAATCCTAGCTTGTTAAAAATAGATAAAGGCATGAGGTTCACACTTGAGCCAAGATCACACAATCCTCTTCCCAATAATTTATCCCCAATATGGTAAGGGATAGAGAAACTTCCAGGATCCTTCAATTTTGATGGAATCTTCTTGATAACATCAGTAAAGCTTTTGGTCATAGCGACTATCTCAAACTCATTAAACCTTCTTTTCTTAGAAAGGACATCCTTCATAAATTTGACATATTTAGACATCTTCTCTAAAGCTTCAGCGAAAGGTATATTAATGTGAAGTTGCTTGAACATTTCAATGAATTTCTTGAATTGACCATCGTCTTGATGCTTCTTAAGCCTTTGAGGGAAAGGAGGTGGTGGAACATATTTTGGAGGAGAAGTGTGTGTCTTCCTCTTCTTCTCATCCATATTTTTTGGTAGAACATGTTTTCCTCTCACTATGTTATTATGGTTTTCCTTAGCTGGATTTTCCTTTTTGTTCTTACCTTCTTCAACTTCAATTTCTTCATCAAGAACTTCATTGCTATCAATCTCAATAACAACATGGTCTGTCAACTCTTCACTAACCTTGCTTGAGCTTGGCACTTCCGTCAAATTTTTCCCACTTCTCAAAGTAAGTGCCTTGCACTCTGCTATAACTTCTCGCTTAGGATTAGGAATAATATCACTTGGAAGACTATTTCTTGGTTGAGTACTCAAGTGTGAAGCAATTTGTCCCACTTGTATCTCAAGATTCTTGATTGCCGTGTCATGAAGAGAAACTGTGCCAACTAAGCTTTCTTGACCTTTCAGAATTTGCCTCAAGAGTTTATTTGTCTCAGAATCACCCTTTTGTGGGTTTTGTGGTTGCTCAAAGCCTAGTGGACGCATTGGCTTACTAGTAAAAGCATAGTGATTCATTGGATTTTTACTAGGTCCATTCCTCCAAGAGAAGTTGGGATGATCCCTCATACCCTTGTTATAGGTATTAGAGTAAGGGTTGCCATGTGAATACCTTTGATTATTGTTTAAATAACTCACAGACTCTATAGTATGATAACATTCTTCATAGGAGTGAGCTTCTCCACATATTTCACAAGAAGGACTTAGAGCTTGGATAGCATTCACATTCTTGGATGAATTTCTCTCTATCTTTAATTTAAGTTGATCAAATCTCTTAGCCATAGCTTCAAGTTAAGCAACAATTTCCTTAGACACATTTGAAGTACTTGAAGGACTTGGTTCCTTATAGGTTATATAGCTAGAACGTGATTTTTCTGATTGTTGCAAGGAACTAGAAGCTATGTCCTCATATAACTGTGATATATCACAAACCCTCATTTTGCCAATTCCACCATTAGAGGCATTATTGAGCATATTTGAAGTGGGTACATCCAATCTGGCAGCAAAGGCTTCAAGCAAGACATAGGTTTTCTGTTCATGATTGGGACAACTACACCATAGCTCCTTGAATCTCTCCCATGCTTTATGAAAAAGTTCACCTGGCTGTTGTTGGAAACCTAAGATTTAGCTCTTTGAACTGCTCGTCTACCCCATGGGATGAACCTTGCCTTGAACTTGGATACCATTTCATCCCAAGTCGTGATTGAGTTAGAAGGTAGAGCGGTAAGCCAAGCTCTTGCCTTCTTGTCAAGTGATAGGGGAAAGAGTCACAATCTGAGTGTATTTGAAGTTACTCCATGAAACTTGAAGTTCTCACAAACTTGTACAAAGCATGTTAAATGGTCAGTAGGATCTTCATTCTGAGTTCCCAAAAACAAGCCGATCATCTGGAGCATTTGAAGCATGATTGGCTTCAACTCAAAATTTCAAGCTTGAATAACAAGAAACTGGATGCTAAATTGATAGGTGGAGTTTTCTTGCTCCATGTACTCATCTAAGATGCACTCCAAGTCATCATCATTAGGATTGGCCATATTGTAATATGGATGAGGATGAGGTGGTGGTCTCAGTTGCTCTGGTGCTGGTAAAGGTTCCGGTCCTTGGATAGGTTACACTTGAGGTGGAGTCTCCAGTTTAGTTTCAAAGTCTTCAGAAAAATATTCTTCAATAACACTGTCAAGAACGTTCTCTAAATCAGTTTGCATACGGAGCAAGAGTACCTACAATTCAAAAATTCTCAAAACGAGTATCAAACTTATCAACTAATAGAACTATTCTAAGAAAAACAAGAAAAAGAACTATAGCTATAACTATACTTAAAAACAAAGCTGATTAAGAAAATGAAACAAGAAGAAGAAAAGAATTCAAGCGTAATCAAGCACACAATTACACTAATTAACTCAAAAGACTTTAGTCAATAGTCCCCGGCAACGGCGCCAAAAATTGTTCGCCATTTAGCTTCCGCAAGCGCACAGGTTGCAAGTAATAATTTAGTGAGTAAACGAGTGTCGATCCACAAGGACTATGACGAAAGTGAGTTATATATTATAACTATGTTCTTAACTAGGTTGAATGAAATCATTTGAAATTGAGTATGTCAATTAAGAAAATTTCCTAAAAACAATAAGGTAAAACAAAGGTGATTGTAAAATTGATTCTACTTCAAGGTTTAAAGGCTTAGGATTACTTCTTCCTCATTGTATTTCATGAAACTATGCAATTGATTCACTTATGCTACTTGTGTGAGTCCATATGCTAGTAAAAGATTCTAAGATCATCAATCCAGCTCTCTCAAGTCAACATTGATTTTTAATCTTCATCAAAAATATTCAATCTCTTGTCTATCATTAATGAAAATCATCTTTCCTAAAGCAATTCTTCATTAGACTATGCTAAGTTGTTAGATATATCTCTATTCTGACAACAAACCATCCATTTAATCCTTAAACTTCAAGTCTAGCATGATTTATCAAGTTCTACAACCAAAATAGCTCCCTCAAGCATCATTCAATTGAACTAAAATAATCATGTGGTGATCAAGCACAAGATAGTAATTAAGCATAGAGAAAAATCAGCATATATTCTCAACAACTAGCAAAAGCAAGAAAATATAGTAGTTTTAATCCATACAATGAATAGAAGTAATCCTAAATGAGAGTTTTAGCTACTCATAATCAATACAAACCAAAAACTAAACTCAAAAGTTATATCCATATCAATAAATGGGAAGAAAAGAAGAGAAAAACCAGAAAAAGAGAAGAAAATCTTGAATTTCTTTAAAATTCTCCTCTGAGAAGCACCAAAATCCTCCTCAAGCTCTCTAAGAAGCCTCCTTATGGTTCTCAGCCTATTCCTTGTACAGAATCTATGCAATTCGGTGCCCCCATTAGGCTAAAAAGCAAGCTGCAACTTCAGTTTTTCAAATAGCGAAGCGAAAGCAAAAGCCACTGGGGCACCTTCAAGCTACTTTGATCTTTCTTTTTGTCTTTTGTTCTTATTTTCTCCACCTCTAAGGATCCATGTAAGCTTCCATTTCTTGTCCTAATCCTGCTATAAAGAAAAGGATTTTATGAGCTTTCTAATTTTCTTCAATTTAATCTAAAACCTTATACATTTAGCTCAAAATTTGCACTTTTTAAAGTATTTTCAACACATCATATTTTCCTTCATATGTATAAATTTTATACATAATTTTAGTTTAAAACCACAAATATATAAGAAAAATATGATGAAATACAAGAATTTTCAGAGAATAACAGTATGTCTAATTTCTTAAGCCCCATATCTTATGGCTCCAAGCGAGATGGCGGAGCTAAAGAAGCAGATCGAGGAACTACTTGAGAAAGGGTTCATACGACCAGCGTATCACCCCGAGGTGCTCTTGTGCTCTTCGTAAAGAAGAAAGATGGAAGCCTACGTCTCTGTATCAATTACCTAGAGCTGAACAAGGTAACCGTTAAGAACAAGTATCCACTCTCTAGAATTGATGATTTGCTTGATCAGTTATTTGGTTCCTGTATATTCTCAAAGATCAATTTGTGATTGGGATACCATCAGTTGAGAGTTAAAGCAGAAGATATATCAAAGACTGCTTTCAGGACCAGATATGGGCATTACGAGTTTCTAGTGATGCCATTTAGGCTGACTAATGCACCTACTGCGTTCATGGACTACATGAATCAAATCTTTCGTCCTTACTTGGACCAGTTCGTTGTAGTTTTCGTTGATGATATACTGGTATACTCACGGAGTGAGGCTAAACACAAACAGCATCTGAGAACTGTGTTGAACATATTACGTGATAGGCAACTCTATGTCAAGCTGAGCAAGTGTGAATTCTAGCTTTCAGAGGTAAAGTTTCTAGGCCACGTTGTTTCACAACAAAGGGGTTGCTGTTGATCCTAGTAAGGTGGAAGCAGTACTGAACTGGAAGAAACCAGAAATGGTATTGGAAGATCCTAGGTCCAGTCGGTTATTATTGAAGATTTATACAGAACTTCTCCAGAATTGCATTACTGTTGACTAAATTGACGCGGAAAGCTTAACATTTTGTGTGGGATAAGAATTGTGAGAAGAGCTTCATAGAGTTGAAGCAGAGGTTAACTACAACACCAGTGTTAACGATCCCAGATCTTGAGTTTTTGTATGTTGTGTATACATATGCCAGTAGGCATGGATTGGGATGCGCATTAATGCAACATGGCCGAGTGGTGGCATATACATTGCATAAACCTCATGAATTGAACTATCCCACCCATGATCTTAAGTTAGAGGTAATAGTGTTTGCTTTGAAAATCTAAAGACATTATCTCTATGGTGAGACCATAGAGTTATACTGTGACCACAAGAGTTTAAAATACTTGTATGATCAAAAAGAGCTCAATATAAGACAGCACAGATGGATGGAGTTGCTGAAAGATTACAATCTTGAAATTAAGTATCATCTAGGTAAGGCTAATGTCGTCGTTGATACATTAAGTTGAAAATCAGTGCAAGTGGTAGCCATGATCTATAAGCAAAAACTGATATTGGATTTTAGAAACCTAAATCTGTCTAGTCAGATTCTGTTAGGCAGTGGGGTCATCCAGATATATAACGATAAGTCAAGAAGCGGATTTATGTTCCACCGCAACCAGAACTGAAACGATAAATCCTGGAGGAGGCACATAAGAGTAAGTATACTCTACATCTAAGAGCTACAAAGATGTACCATGACTTGAAGGCTCAATACTATTGGGTAGGGATGAAAAGAGAGGTGACCGAGTTCGTTGCTTGTTCCTTGACATGTCAGAAATTGAAGGTTGAACATCAATGACCATCGAGACTCTAGACGAACCCTGAGATACCTGAGTGGAAGTGAGAAAGCGTTACTATGAATTTCATGACAGGATTGCCTAAGGTTAGAAACCATGATGTCATATGGGTGATAGTTGACAGATTCACAAAGATAGCTCACTTCCTACCAGTTAGCATTCACTATTCTCCTGACCGACTGGCGGAGATCTACATCAAGGAGATTGTGAGATTACATGGTACTCTGAAGAACCATCTCCAATCGAGATTCACGCTTTAATTCCAAGTTTTAGAAGTCGGTACATGAAGCTTTGGGTACCAAGCTCTATTGTAGCATATCATATCATCCTCAAACTGATGGGCAGATAGAACGAACGATCTAAACCCTTGAGGATATGCTAAGGGCGTGTGTGATTGATTTTAAAGGTAGATGGGACAAATTCCTTCCTTTGGTAGAGTTCGCCTACACTAACAGGTATCATTTGAGCATCCAGATGGCTCCATATGAGGTACTCTATGGGAGGAAGTGTCAATCGCCCGTATACTGGACTGAGTTGTCTGAGAGGGAATTACTAGGGCCAGACCTTGTTGATCAGACAATGGAACAGATCAATTTGATCAAGCAGATATTGTTAGCTGCTCAGAGCTGACAGAAAAGTTATGCAGATAAAAGGCGAAAACCTTTACAATTTAAAGTCATTGACCATGTTTTCATGAAAGTATCACCTGTTACGGGTATTGGAAGATCATTGAAAGCAAAGAAGTTGTAATCAAAATACATTGGTCTATTCGAGATGTTAGAGAAGATTAGTCCTGTAGTGTATTGTATCTCTTTTCCACCGAGTCTGAGCAGGCTACATGATGTTTTTTATGTTTCCCAAATGAAAAGGTTTTGACCTGATCCAGAACACATAATAGAGTACGAGGATGTGGAACTGCGTGAAGATTTAACTTACGAAGTCATACCTGACTGAATCATCGATCGGCAGGAAAAGTAACTCTAAAACAAGATTATTTTGTTTGTTAAAGTCGTCTGGAACGAGTTATCACCCTAGGAGGCTACGTGGGAAACGGAAGAAAGTATGAAGAAGCGTTACCCAAAATTTATGAATGTATAAGTGTAGAAAATTTTGGGGATGAAATAGGTTCAAGTGGGGGAGAACTGTAACACCATAAATTTTATTCACCAAGAGTATATTGTGATTATTTTATATATTCAATAAAATGGTGAATATTTAAGGCCAAAGGAATTAAATATTGAAAATCAAAAGTTGAATGGTGTTTTCAGTGAAATTGCCTTCGAGGCAATGCGTTTGTCATATGGTTTTGGAAGACCAAATGATGAGTAAAAATTATAAAATTTTATAGGGTATAAGTAGACATCCTAATCTTTAATTTGATAGGTAATATGAATCAATTAAAGCTATGTACAAAGAGTTATGAATTTTTGAAATTAGTCTAGAAAATCTGAAAAGTTTCTGGAGCAGCGGTCAAAGATTGAAAAGCTGGGAATGATATGATCCCAGCTAGTAAAATTCCATATTTTTCCTTGAATTAAAATGTGTTAGAAATTGATTAATTGAATTAAAATGCCAATTGTCATGATCATATAAGGAGGGGAGTAAATTATAGTGGAATTGTATGAGCACATGTCAAATTGCATTAAAATAATGCTACATGGACAAATAATGATGAAATGGTATGCTACCTTGAGTGTAATAATTGGTCTAGTTGGAAGAGTAATGGTTTAGTTGGAGCAAGAGGAAGGGGGAGCACGTTTTTTTTAAAAGCCAACCAAGAGAGAAGGCTAGTTCAATGTTAAGGGAAGTCAAAGGGAACAATTATGAAGGGAGTATGGGTGGAAGCATGGGTTGAAGTATGATGGTTGGCAAGTGTCACCATGACACCCCTTGATGAGATCAATGGTGTAGAATAAAGGGAGGAAAATTTATGAAGCCATTCCTTCCTCTTCCTTTGAGTATTTTCGTCTAACAAAGAGGGAGGGGAGCTTGAAGAACTCTTGAGAGCTAGAGAGAAGAAGAAGAATAAACTTAAGGTAAGAAGCTAATCTCTTAAGGTTTCTTGTGATTTTTTCATGGAATTCTTCTCTAAACCTTGTTTTTTCATGAATCCATAACCTTGAAGACACATTGTTGGCTCAAGGAGAAGAGAGAGAGAGGACGCATAAGGAGAGAGGAACTAAGAAGCCTAAGAGGTAACTACACCAAACTCAAATCTATACTTGTATGGAGTTGGTTTTAAAGTTTATTGTTAGTTTGGTATTTTTGGTTGAGTTGAAAAATTGAAAAAGCTATAACCCTAAGGGGTTATGCTGCCCAAGTTTCTTGGAATCATGATTAAGATGTGCTTAAATAAGTTAATAAGGGATTAGAAGTGGAAAAGTACAAGTTTTGGAAGCTAAAACACAAAACTCTAATTTTTCATTTTTTTGAATATTTCAGCCAGCACTATTTCAGGGGGTAGGAGATGGATTTTCATAAAATAAATGGTTCCATTGGATTCAGTGGGCAAAAATAGGTGGGGTTACAGTTGATCACTTTTTCGGAAAAGGCCAAAAAAGCATAATTATGAAACTGCTCCTAAAATCCCTAAATCAGGGCTTGTCCATGGTATTTTCATAATTTAACTGTGAATTTGGTGAATTTGAGCCCAAAAATGGATTCCTTGGGCAAAAATACGTTAGAATAGCCTTAGTCAAAATTTTGGGAAAACGTGCCATCGAGCCGAGGTCCTGAGGGCATTTTGGTAAATTTTCACCATAGACTAATATAACTGCAAGAAACATTATGGAAGAGTCTAAAATGTATATTTATAATTTTAGGACCGAGTCGGAGGCCGGAACAATACGTTTTTTGAGGCACATTTAAAAAGGGGTTTATAAAGCTTTAAGGTAGGAACATTATCCTTCATATATCATGCCATAGTTATATGCTTGTGTAGATGTCATTGTTTGTAAATGCGCTATATTAATCAACATGATTTGCCTAGAGAGGGACATTTAGTGCTAGGGTACACTTACACTGGGAGTTGGCGGAAGACCAACCGGTGTAGATTGTGGGGTTCGGCCCTACTCATGTATAGATGATGATGATGTGTTTAATTGTTCATTAATTAGTGCATACCTTGGCGCATGTCATATTTACTTTTCGCATTTTCTATGAACGATAGCATGTTTCTATTGGGATTCTTCAGAATCTCACCCTATTTTTAAATAAACATATCAGCGGGTGCCAGTGGGTCAAAAGGTAAATGCGTAGACGCTGGAAAGTGATTGGCACGTGTCTCGAGGCAAGGACATGATCATGGTTATAATTAGTTTTTGTTTGTATATTTTGGAGAATTATGTAAATATTAAGTTTCTGCTGTATTTTCTATATTAGTTCGATAAACGATATAGGATTGTAAATGAATATTTTTATCAGTATAATTGTACTTTTCTGTATGCCCACAGAATTCCGTCTTTATTACTCTTTGATTATCGAAATGGAAATGGGTGTTAACAAAGTCCGTTTGATAGCGTGCAGCACGTGCACTTTGAAAGGGAATCAAGTCAAAATTCTTGAACTAGGAGGTGGCAGCTGACAGTAATGTTAGTAAGTCTGGAGACATCGGCAGGGGCTTCGAGAAGAGTTCTCTTTTCTGTTTAATAGCCTGCCCACCCTGGCTCAGCCGAAGGTAGGGTCAAGCGGCTTGAAGATCACAGCACGTTGCGTGGTGTTCAATGTGCCCGACTAACGGTCATTGGGTTAAGGTGAAATTTTGCCCTGGAAGTTTCAAAATTGAAGCAAATTTGCCCTGGCTAACGGTGAACTAACGGTCAACTAACAGAAGGGCAAAATTGCTCCAAATTTGAAACTTCCAAGGCAAAATTGGCCCTTGAAAAACTTCCAGGCCAAAATTGGCCCCATACGAATACTTTCGGGGCAAAAGTGACCTTTAACCCAAAAAAATGGACTGAATTTTGTGTGTGTGTGTGTGCGTTTTGTAAATTTTCAAGTCAGTAATGTTATAAGTAAATTTCTTTATGACTCACTTTATTCACATAGGTAATACTTTAGTTATAATTAATGTATTATTGGATTATTGTTTTCTTTTAAATATATTTGAATATGTGATGATATTTGATATGAATTGAAGCATTATTTATTGTTCCTTGTCTTTTAATGATCTTATATGCACTGATGATTGAATATAGGGTCAAAGGCCATTTTTGCCTCGGAAGTATTCGTTTGGGGCCAATTTTGGCCTGGAAGTATTTCGAGGGCCAATTTTGCCCCGGAAGTTTCAAATTTAGACCAACTTTGCCCTTACGTCCCAAATTTGAAATTTCAGGGGCAAAATTGCACGCTATCATCCTTCCCTTAAGGTGCAATTTTGCCCTAACTAACGGTCAACTAACCCTGGCTAACAGTTAACTAACGTAAGAGCAAAATTGGTCCAAATTTAAAACTTCCATGGCAAAATTGGCCCTCGAAATACTTTCGGGCCAAAATTGACCCCAAACAAATACTTCCGAGGATAAAATGGCCTTTAACCCTTGAATATAATTGTCACGGCGGATACATTTATGATGGGTTGGAGTAAGGAAGAATTTGTATGTTAAGATCTTTTACAACGTGGTATACCATCACTCGGTGCATAGTGGATGACACTTATCAAGGTCCCTTCTTCCATGTTTTCCTTTGATCGGGATTGCATTGGAGCTATAGGACATGTGACACCTCCTTAGTTGTGTTCTTTTAAGGAGGGAAGCCATAGTCCAGACTTAAGCTCTATACCTTTGGTCAGGTGTATCTTAAGAACTGGTAAGCTTGGGACAATCCATTCAAATGGATGGGTTTCTATTGGACTATGTGTTAACCTATAGCTTCAGTCAGCGGTATAAAGATGGACGGTGATATAAGGGGGGCTGCATATTGCATATTGTATATTGCATAATTGTATACTACATGTTGTGATGAAAATATATATTGACATAATGATAATTCGATTTTTAATTATTTTATATGAAGATTATGGTACATGCAAATATATATGTAATCAGTTCCTTCTTTTAAATCATATGTGGTTTGCTTGTGTACAGTAGAAACTTTCAGTAGTTACTGAGATGTGGCATCTCATCCCTATATATAAACATTTTTCATGTGATTATTCTAGTAGGGGGCAAGGGAAGGCACCTATGGAGTGAGCCTTGAAGGCTCTTTTGTGCTCCTAGAGCCTACGTTATGTCATTTTTATTTGCCATAACCCTAAGACTTCAGCATTTCATTTTGTTTACTGTAAATTTTAGGTATTTAATATGACACTGTGATATGGGTTTTAGTTGAAATAATTTTTGTATTTTGATGATTTGGATGTTGAGTATTTTTATTGGTGATATTTAAAATACTTTGCTTAAGTATTTGGTTGTTTGATTTGAGGTTTTACACAACACGCTCCTTCAAGAGGCGTCGTTCCAGAGAAGCAAGTAATTGTTTCCCTAGTAACTAAGTATCAATCTTTGATTGATTGGTACGTTGAGCTTTTAGGTTGCATTTTAGATAGTTTTGCAGGCATTTTGCACAGAAAAATTTGAAGAAATACCATCAAATGTCTTGATTTTTCTTTTTTCTTTTTGCATTTGCATTCATGTATTTCTCTTACTTGATTTCAATTGCTCTATGCTTGGTTGATGTATAGTGATTTCATTGCATTTAGATTGCTTGTGAATAACTTGCTTTATATGCTATTTAGGCACATGATTCTGATTTTCAAGTCACAATTTTGGTGGTATACCTTTCCATATGTGAATAGAGAGTACTTTGAAAACACAATGGCTAATTTTCTTAATTTTTCCATTTCTTCTTGTCTATACACATACCATACACATTATACATACTCACATACACTTGCACTCATTCCATTTCAAGCATTTTTGGTTGAATTTATGTGCAAGATAGTTTTGGCACTCTGTTGTTCCATTGCTTACTTAATAGCTTTGCATGTCTGACCAATTGATAGGACATTCGATCATTACACTACTCTTGACTTTATCATTGACCTAAGCAATTATGTTATCTAAGGTACAAATATGGAAGGTGGTGGTAATAGTCAACCAATAAAAAGAACTATAAGGGATGTAACAAAATCTGATGTTGTAACGTCCCAGCGTCTCTCTCTCTCTTGATATTGTTCGCTTTGGGGTCCCGTCAGCCATCACGCTTTAAAAAGAGTTAAGAGGAGAGGTATCCAAACCTATATAAGGCATCTTTTTTCCCCTTCCCAACCGATGTGGGACATAACACTCCACCCACCTTTGGGCCTATCGTCTTACTAGCATATCAATCCACATTAACCTGAGCTTGGCTTTGATGCCATTTGTAACATCCCAATGCTTTGCTCTCGGTATTGTCCACTTTGGGATCCCATCACCCCTCATGGATTTAAAATGCATCAAGAAGGGGAGGTATCCAGACCCTTATAAGGCATCTTCTGTTCCCCTCACAAGCCGATGTGAGATATAATACTCCACCTACCTTGGACCCATGTTTGATGAACTTATTATAAGGTATGGGTTGAAGGAAGAGCCTTTATCATTATTGAATCAGTTTATCATTGTTCCCAAATCTGATATTAAAAGGTAGCTTAAGCTTCTTAAAGGTTGATGTGGGTTGATGTGTCAGTGAGAACGCTAGGCCTAAAGGTGGGTAGAGTATTATGTCCCACATTGGCTTAAGAGGGGAACAAAATATGCCTTATAAGGGTCTGGATACCTCTCCCTCTTGACTTGTTTTAAAACTGTGAGGGGTAATGGGACCCCAAAGCAGACAATATCAAAAACGAGGCATTGGGATGTTACATATTTGACTTATGATCCTTTCAACATTACATGCCCTAACTTTGATGTCAACTTTGAGGTTAAAGGTCCTTTGATTAATTAATTACCTCATTTTCATGGACTTGAAAAGGAAGACCCTTACAACCATCTCAATGCTTTTGCATATGGCTTGCTCAAGCATGAAGCCTGTTGGTGCTCACCTAGATGATGGGCAACTAAAAGTGTTCCATCTTACTTTAGAAGGGAAGGCTAAAGAGTGGTACATGATTCTACCATGGCATATTAGTGATGCTTTTTATTCATAGGTTAATTTTAAGAAAGTTTTCTTAGATAATTACTTCCCTAGTTCAAGCATTGTAGAACTTAATAAGGGATTCTATTCTATCAAATAAGATCCTTTGGAGTTATTTTATGAATATTGGAGTCATTTTTAAGAGCTTTTAGCTAAGTTCCTGCACCATCAAGCAACGATGAGCAGTTGATTCAATATTTTTGTGATGATCTTCTACCTAATGAGAAGAGTATTTTAGATGCTTCAGCTGGATGTTCTTTGGAAGATTGCACTACTAAAGAGGCATGGGAGCAAATTCGAGCAAGAGCTAGAAACACTCAACAATATAATGTGTGAGAGATAAGAAGAGTCTATGACATAGGTTCCAATAAGAGGATGGACTCACTTGAGTCTAAGATAGACATAGTCACCTCATAACTTTCCTTCAACATACATGAGCTCAGGAATCTAAGTGTCTAACAAGTAACCTCTCCTAATAATTCACAAGTTCTTGTTGCACCTAGTTGTGGTAGATGTGGTTTGGTGATACACATTAAAAGTTTATGCTCTAACCACCATGAGGAAGTTAATGCTATGTATCAAGGGAGACCAAACTCTAAAATGGGATCCTAATTCCAATACTTATAATAAAGGTTGAAAAGCACATCAAAACTTTTAGTTGCATAATGATGAACCTACTTACTACAAGGCTTCTACCTCTTAAGCTTTGCAACCTCAACACTATATTCCAAATGATGATGACTGCTTCTCTCAACTTCTCAAGAGTATCAACTGTATGCATGATGATATGAATAAGAAGGATGCAAACACTAAAGAAAGGTTTGCAAGTTTGAAAGTTAAGATGGAGCAATGGGAGATTGAGACCGCTAACTTAAATTCTTTTGTCACTCAGTTTTTGGATAGCATTAATGACAAGAAAGCTAAGTTTAGTGGTGATATGCCTTCTAATAGGGTCATCAATTCTAAAGCTCCAAATGCTTTGACCTTAAGAAGTGAGAAGATGGTTGGGTTCAATGAAGATGTTGATAATGAGGAAGTAGATAAGGAGATCATAGTGGATCCTCTTTCCAGAAGTGATATGGCTCCTCACCCTCCTAATTGCAAGAAAATGATGATTCTTTTCACATTTCTAAAGAGCAAGCTCCTCATTTTGCGAGCAAGTAAGAGAAGAAACTCCTTGAGAAGACTTCCAATAAGCAAGATCAAAGGTAAAAGGGAGTGGTAATTGCACAAGAAGATGAAAGAGCCAAGATGTCATCCAACCATGAGCTAGCAAAAAGGTTGTTGAAGATAAGTTTGATAAAGAAATGTTTGAAATGTTTAGTAAAGTTGAAGTGAATTTTCCTTCTCTTGAGTTGATTAAGAAAATGTCAAAGTCGACTAGGTTTTGAAAGATGTTTGCACAAATAAAAGGAAGTATATGTATAATTAAAGAATCCAACTGGGGTATAGTGTAAGTGCTTTATGTAAGCCTCAATTACCAATTAGGTGTAAAGACTCGGGTTCTTACATATTCCATAAACTATAAGCAAGATTACCATTTAACATGCTTTACTTGATTTGGGTGTTGCTATAAATGTCATGCCTTCTTCTATCTATGAGTCCCTTAGTATTCAAGTTGTTAAAAATATAAGTGTAGTTCTTCAGCAAGCTAATAGAATGATTAGATACCCTAAGGGCATTTTTGAAGATATTTTAGTACAAGTGAAAGGCCTTGTATTTCCTCCTGATTTCTATGTGCTTGATATAGTAAATAAAAACAATAGTCATACTACTTTAATTCTAAGAAGACATTTCCTAAGGACAGCTGAGTCTATTATCAACATGAAGCATAGTACCATTATTTTGGGGATTGGAGGCCTAGAGGTCAAATTCAATATCTCTGAGGGCATGAATCACCCTTTCTCTTATTGTTCATAAGTGGGCATTATCATGATTGATTGTCAAGATGATGATTTGCATGATTTGATTGAAGATACTTTGACATGATCGAACATGATGATATTGCATCCATTGCCTTCCCCCTTCTTATACTTTTTTGTTTTGTACATGTGAAAGTGCATGTCATGTATCAATTGTCTTGAGATTGATGACTGACTTTCCTGTTCACATGTTTTTGATGCTTCATCTAGTTCAGTTATTGTTGACAATTAGAACTAGTAATCCAGGCTGAGCTGGCATGTTGGGCTCTTCAGCCCGTTAAAATAAACAGGTTCGGGTTGGGAAAAAGTGGCCCATTAGGTATTTGAGCTAAACGGGTTGAGCTTGTTTAACCCATGGGCTAAACGGGCTAACCCGTTTAAATAAAAAAAAGGTTACTTTTTACTCTGCCACTTACCCACTCTATCTCAACTCTCAACAACTCTCATGAACAGACACACTCGACTTGAGTCTTGACAAGCGACATCACCTATGCCGCGTCCACGGTCCACTGAACCCTAGTCTCCATATGTCTTCACTCATCTTCTTTGCTCACCGACTCTTGAGTGGTGACTTATGGGTCCAGCCGTTCGGCAACTGGCATGCCATCGATGCCCCATCTTAAATAGAACCCTAACCAGTTAACCCTCCTCATGCTCTTCCTCTCCTATTTACATGCTAGTACTAGTATCCGGTGACTGGCGAAGTAGTAAAGCTAAAGCACTAAAGCCTGAGTGCCCGACGGCGATTGCCCTTTCCCCTATCTGATTTTCCTTTCTCCATCCGGCGTCCGAGGCAGTGAGGTACTATTTGAGTAATAGCTTGTTCGAATTTTTTAGATATCTTCCCCACCTAAATTTGCTTGGTTGGGTCAAATGCGGTTACTTTAGAACTAAAATTTTATAACGGGTGTTTGTTCAGGATTATGGGTTAAGTATCAACTCTCGATACATATGCTCTTCTAATTAGTTTAGCATGGAAGCTAAATTCAAGTTCTATGATAATGAATCCTTATCCATAATTCTACCTTCTCATCCATAATGAACGAGTTCTATGATTTTTTGATATATACAAGTCAGTAATGTTCATAGTTTGACGCTGTCTTTTTCAAATCAAGGTTAGCGAGAATTGTGATCCTTGTTTGGTTTTGCTTTATGAAAAACGATCGATCACTGTCTATTAATTACCAATATATTCAATGCTTTTTCAGGCTGATAGGCTAATCAGGCTCATTGTAGCCCACCAGCCTAACCCGCTGATCCCGAAACCCATGTCAGGCCAGCTCGTTGGGCTTAGGCTGGCTCGAAATCCCAATACTATTGAAAATCCTTTATAGTCTTTACTTGATGGCCATGAGAAAGGTATGTGTTGTAATGTTTCAGGTAATGATGACTCCCAAAGAGCTGTAATAGAAGCTACTCATAATGATTCTCCCTTGGAGGGTGCTTGCTCTGATAAGGGAAGCAGAGAACTTAAAGCATGTGAAAATGCACTAATACCTTAATCCCCAAGCACTATGGACACCACTCTTTCACTTGGAGCACTCGATACTATGGAGCCCATTCCTTCTGTAACATCCCAGTGCAACGCTCTTGATAGTGTCTGCTTTGGGGCCACATCATCCCCTCACGACTTTTAAACACGTCAAGATGGGTGGTATCCAAACCCTTACAAGGGCCTTTCGTTTCCCTCCCAGCCGATGTGGAACATAATACTATTATAGCATCCCAGCGCTCGCTCTTGATGTTGTCCATTTTGGGATCTTCGCACCCCTTATGGCCTTAAAACGCATTAAGAGAGGGAGGTTTAATTTCTCCTGATATGGAGAATAAACAACAATAAACTTCTCTTTTGAAGAAAATAGCAAGAATCATTTTAAATGAGCTTACTGATAATTAATAATTGATTTCTTTGTTGAGTCCCCTATTTTTATATTTGAACTAAACATTGTTTTCAAATATTAATAATTTTTAATTTTTAATCAGCTATTAGCAAGTAATTAATTATATTTTTACTTCGTTATCAATAATTAATAATTATTTTTCTTGTTCATTTTTATGCTTAATAAATAATATTTCATATCCCTTAGTTTATAAAAGTAATAATCTGATTATCATTACTTAATTATTTTCCCCTCATTGTTGTCAATTATTTGTTGTTTGTATCATTGGATTATTACCTAATCATTAATCTCAACTTTGAAATGAACATCAAAGCATTATAGAAGAATATTTTATATTTATATTTATATTTTCAATTCAAGACTACCTCTATCACCAAAACTTCTTTGAAAGGAAAGGGAAGGAAAGGGGAGAATTAAAGCTAATTTTAGTCATATATATCATTCTACAAGAAGTGTAATGACCCAAAAATGGGATTGAGGGCTAATGACTTCAAAAGTGAATGTAATTATTATTGAATAAACACTTTTGAAGAATGTGTGATGGGAATTTGGTTGTTTTAGTAATTCCAATGGGTTCCTTGTGAAAAATTGTGTGGGAATAGGTTTGATTGTTGATTTTGTAGCCATTGGACACATTGATTGAAAATTGGAAAAAATTGTCAAGTGTAATTCTGTGCAGGGCAGTCGGTTTGTATGGACATTTTGAATGGGCAAATGGTGTCTAAAAATTATGCAACTTTCCAGTTTTAAAGTTCACATGTCAATATTCAAAATGGACATATAATTTGTATCATTTCGATTTGTGAGCTAAGAGTTATGATTTTTTGAATTTGCCTAGCGAAATTGATTATTTTCTGGAGCATCGGTCAAAGAATTAAATCTGGGAATGATATGCTTTCAGCTAGTAAAAGGCTATATTTGTTTTTTGAAACTAGACTCAATAAGGGTTCTATATCCTTTAGAATCGCTCCATTTCAATTTTCTAGAATTAGTTGTGATTTTTCAAAGTTTGGGCAAAAAATCTGCCAGAATTTACACAAAATCCGAAAATAGGAAAATTTGTGATGGCAACCTTGTAATTATAAGGAAATTTGTGAGCAGCCTATTTTGCTCTAATTTGGGCCCTTAAGTGACGTAAATATGGGCTAATTAGAGGGAAGAGACATTGGTTCAAATACAATGGAAATATGACACAAGAATGATTTTTGGATAAAGGTCAAAACAAAAAGAAAAGTGGTCAAATATTGCAACACAAAATAAATTGTGTGGAAGAGAATGTGGAGGAGGATGAATGAGATAATTGAGTACATATTTTATTTTCTCCTAATCTTCAATGTCGGCCAAGCAAAATGGCTAAAGGAAAAGAGATGATGATCAAGTTAAATGGCACATGTTAAAGCCCATTAAATATCATTTTCGGAAGGAGGTGTAAGGGATATTTTATGACACTTATTCCTTCCATTCCAAGAGCTCATTTCGGTTGACATTATGCAATAGAAAGAGAGAGAGGGCTGAACGTGAAAGGCAAGCACAAGTGAGAGCTCAAGTGATCCAAGCCAAGACAAGGTGAGTTGATGGTGATTTTTACTTGTCTATGCTATCTAACTCAAAGGAAACCTCTTCTAGGCTCTTTTCCTTCATGAATAACACTTGTAGAAAGTAAAATCAAGAAGGGGGGAGGGAGGGGGGGAGAGAGAGAGAGAGAGAGAGAGAGAGAGATAAGCCATTTTTAGAGAGAGGAAGCCAAAGAAAACAAGGTGAACTTCAATACATATTGTTTCTTGATGCTTATTGCTTGTTGTGATAGTTTGGTTGGGTTTATGGCTTGATTTTGTGGGTTTGTGATTTTTAGGATATGAAACCCTAAGGGGTTATTCTGCCCAAATTCACACTAATAATCTTTAAAAGGTGTTTAAGGGATTAAACATGGGATTAGAAGTGAAAAGAAGGGGATTGATGGATTGAAATCAAGAAAAACACATTTTCCCTTTTTGTGATACAAGTTTTGTCCAAGTAGAGGAATGGGGATAGGAGCTGGATTTTCAATGATTTGATGGTTCCATTGTGTTCATGAGGGAAAATTAGGTGGGGTTACAGTTGGTCACTTTTTTGGAAAAGGCCAAAAAAGTATAATTACGAAAACGCCCCTGAAACCCTTAAAGTGGGGCTGCCAAGGGTAAATTTGTAATTTAACATTGAATTTGATAATTCTGAGTACGTAAATGGATTCCTTGGATAGAAATATGCTAGAATAGCCCAGGTTAGAATTTCGGTAAAGGTGCAGCCAGAACGGGTACGGTGGGCCCAGGTCGGGTCCTTGGGGGCATTTTTGTAAATTTTTATTATAGACTCATATAACCCCCAGAAACACTATGGAAGTGTCTAAATGGTGCATTTGGAATTGTAGGATTCGATATTTGCCTTGTTCGTGATCCACCTGCCCTAGAGCACAATCGGAAAGAACAAGGTAATGACTCTTTACCTTATACTATATGTGATGCATTGTATGTGTGTTTATCATTGTTTTGTGATGGTTGCGGATGCTGTGAATTTGTGGTTGTGAAAGCCGAAAGGCTATTTGTGAATTTCGTAAGGCTATTTGTGAGCCGTAAGGCTATGTGAAAGCCGTAAGGCTATATGTGAGTTACATGGCTATGTGTAGGTACCGCTATGTCAATAGTCCTTGAGTCACTAACAACGGTTTGAGTAAAGACTGCGTGCCTTCCTGGCGGTTAAAGGGGATGAGGGTAGGGTGTGATATGTGATGCTGATGTTGCTTGGTGATTTACTTGCATACTGTGTGATCATGTGTGGTATGAGTGATTTGTTACTACTGTGATTCTTTAGAATCGCATTCTTTCTATTGACTAACATTCAGACAGGGTAAGTAGCTCAAAGGGAAAGGAGACAACCAAGGGCGATTAGGGATTCTACAGTTATATAAGTTGGGTCGTTGGTTATCGAATTTCGGTTTGAGATTATTGTATACATATTTTGGGAGGTAAATGTTGAAATGATTTTGTGTAATCCCTTCCATGGGAACTTGTAAACCTTAGTGTTGATATATATATATATATATATATGAAACCCGGGGTTGTTGGGATTTTTGCTGTACACTCAGATATATATATATATATATATATATATATATATATATGTGTGTGTGTGTGTGATTTAACTGCACAGGGTAATTAGTTTCGGAAGATGAATCTGAGACCGTATTGAATGAATTTTAGAAAAGAAATTTGAGAAAAATATATACGTCGGTCTCTAGTTCATTTCAATTACGCACTCTCGAATCTTAATTACGGTTTCTAAGGCAGGGGGTTACAAGAAGCAATCCAATTCAAAAGACCCTAAATATGAGCATATTTCTCAATGAGGATTTGAATATTTCTATTAATATCTTAATAAAAAAATTGAACTAAAATTTAAAGGGAAAAATACAAATAAATACTATTTGAACTTCAAAATCCCAAATCAATTATTTTCTAAAAATCTGAGTTGTCAATTGCTATACTCTTTTTTATCAATCACACTACTCTTATTGTCAACAAAATCAATTTGAGATTTTAAAGTTCAAGTGGTATTTTTTTTTTCTTTTTCTCAAATTTAAATGTGTTAAAAATTACGGAAAAGCTAGGTCAAATAAAAAATATGCTGGTATTATAACATAGGTTAAAGTGCAATTTTACGAGCAAGATTTTTTCCCAGAAGCACATGATGCAAAAATTATCAATAAACAATTTAACGGCCTTAGTAAATCTGCTCCATTTTAAATTATTTATTGGTATTTTTGTCAATTCCAAAACTTATTTGTGTCATACGCTCATAAAGAAAAACTTTATTGATAAGATTACACCTTTATCTTATAAAATATTAAGACATATGAGAAGAGAAAAAGATAATATAATAATAAGAAAGAAGAATTCATATTCACTCTAAATACTAATCTCAAAAGTAACAAAGTAAAGCTTACTTTCGTCCCTGGAGGAACAGGCAATTAATCAAAATGTCCCATCTCGAGCCTTCAATATCTTCGGACCAAGGTAATTAAATCCGAACCGGTAACTAAACCGGTCGGGATACTAGGTTAAGAGTTAGTGGATCAGATTGGAATCAAACCGGAGCTAAATTGAGACTAAACTGGTAAGAAATGGAAGATTTCAAGATTATTAATATGAAATTCTAAAGAAAAAATTTAAAAAATTGATTTTTAAAAAATAAAAATAAAAGACTCAAACCGGACTGGTCTACTGACCGGAACGGCCGGTCCAGTCCGGGTTTGAGTACATTGCTTCTGACACCATAAAAATCTAAGATTAACTCATGCTAGCAAATACCATCCTAACTGCATTGAAAAATAAAAAAATATTCAACTTCTCTTACCAAAGTAAAGAATTTAATTAAAAAATCTCAAATGCATCAAAACAAAAGAAAGCCACTACTGATTCTGAACACCAAAGAGTTAAATTATACGTATGTTTATGTAATATGCGCTTCCAGTTTAAAATTACATTATTAGATGAGACAAAGTACAGTAATTCAATTCTACTAAAAGACCAAGGTGCATGCACCTCATGACCACTGGGCTAAGGAAGCCCATCAGTATTTGTAGTGCAGAAAAAATATATATAGTAAACTTTTATTTTTAACTAAACCAACTAACAAGTTTAGATAAGGAATTCGCAGATTGATAAAAGAAATTAACAACTTCATATAAGAATTTCACAATTTTCGTTTTTTAAGCAAAAAATCCACCTACTCTCTCAGACCATTCACTAGTTTAGATAAGGAATTCCCAAGTTCATATGACGAATTAACAAATTGGGAATTCCTTATCTAAACTAGTGAAATTCTTTTATAAAGTTGTTAAAAAACGAAAATTGTGAAATTCTTGTATGAAGTTATTAATTTCTTTTATCAATTTGTCAATTCCTTATATGAACTTGTTAGTTAGTTTAGTTAAAAATAAAAGTTTACTATATATATTTTTACTGCACTACAAATACTGATGGCCTTCCTTAGCCGGGGGTTCGAACCCCATTCCCACCAAACTTTGGGATTTTTTTCCCAAAGCTTGGCCGGGGCCCCTACTTGCGGAGGTTTTTTTATTATTTTAATAAAAATCCAGGTAAGGGTAAAATGATAATTTTCCCCTGAAATTGTAAATCCTTGATAAGTGCTAGCACCTCTGAGGGATTTCCAAATCTTCTAACACCTTTTGGTCTTTTACTATATTCAAAGTTCTTTTTGGGTCATTTTCCCTTAAACAAACAACATCAAGAGATTATTATAAAAGAAATAACAGAAAATCGTTTGCAATTTAAACAAGTAAAATAATTAACAATTAGCACTTGATAAGATTATCAGATTAAGTGTCTTTTGATCTTTTCTAAGTATCTTTATAAAACAGGAATAGACAAGAATATCATCAGCTAATTTTTCGCAATCATTTTGCATACAACAAAAACATTTTTACAAATTTCAGCTTTCTATATTAACATTACCATCAGCAGTTGCATGCATAATAATTTATTCATAGTCATATTTAATTTTTGATGAAATCCGATATGGTGAATCGAAGATTCCAACAAGCAATGTATTATTAGGAAATATTGCCACAGGGGCCAAAATTCTTCTCTCGTGTCAAAAGCAGAGATAGATTCCTGTTTCCTCTTCATCCATATACTTATTTGAGCTCTACGGTAATTCAATTCATTCCCTACACTTCCTCCTCTACCCAGAATAACAAGTTACAAAACTGTTTCCTATGTGCACCTCTCATCATTCCCTAAAATTCCATAGGCATTTGACAATTCATAACCGTACACAGCTAAAAAAATCCGATATACATTGCACTTCAAAGATTGTGAAAATTGTACTTCATATCCGGATTCTCCCAAAGATGCTCCTTTTATTTTCCACATCAAATCACACAATTGGTTGCGAAAATCAAATGCATTTATACAACAAATGTAAACTTACTCGTGCAAGAAAGCTAGATGGAGCTGAAGCTCAAAAACCCAATGCCACCGCCGTTGCTCACTATGAAAGAAGTGCAGAATGAAGGGAAACTGTGGATTTGAGTGTGGTGCTCGGAGCAGAATCGGAATTCAAAGTGGGGCAAGTGACGTTGGCGATTGAAGCGAGATGCAATGGAGAAAGGCGAGGATTTCAAAGTGATGGTTAAGCCACGGTTAACGACGGCCGAGGCGCAGGTTGGCGTCGTCGCCGGAGCGCTTGAGCGCGTGGTGGGGAGAATACGATAGCTCAATAAGGCTCCACAAACCTGAATTAACTGGGAATTAAACAGAGAAAGGAGACGAGTCCTCAAAGATGTTAAGCGCGTGTATTGGATCCAAAAGTCCCAAAAATTTTATCAAAAAAACCAATATATAGTGATATTCAATGATCATTTGTGTTTGGTTTGAAGGGAGGCTAGGGGAGGGAGGGGAGGGGAGGGTTTTTAAATTACAATTTTGTACAAATGAAATTCAAAATTTACTCCTCATTCTTTTAAATTTTGAGTTCACGCCCAAAATTTACCCCCACATTTCTTTTAAATTTTGGATTCCCGCCCAAAATTTAAATACCTTCAACCTAAAAAGGTAATTTAACGCTCCTCTCCTCCCCTCCCTCCCTTCAAACCAAACACACCCTAAAGGAAAAGCATGCAGGTAAGATGCCAAAAAAAAAACTGGGAGAAATTTTGGATAGTGACAAAATAATGAAATTGATTACTGGTAAAAATCTCGACGCTTGGAAATTTCGGCCCGAGTACTTTTTCGAGAAAAAATAATTCTGTTCAAAGAAAATAAAAATATTAAAAGATAAAAACGTGCTCCCAATATTCATAATATCATAAAAGTGTTAAGCGTCTGATTTGTCATATTTGAAATCAAAAGAAAATTACACAATGCCTTTGACAAAATCATCTTCTTCATCCTTTGACAAAATCATTTTCTCCTCCAATAATGACGACAATGGCCTCCTTTGGCAATGGTGACTATTTCTCTAGTGACGACGGGCTTTACTTCTTCGATCTCTACCACCATATGCAACTTTTGCAATTTCTCCAGCTTACATGGTATTGAGAAAATGAAACACTTTATTGATAAAGGCTAATCTCGATTTGGGGCTCGAGTAAGAGGAGATTTTTAAAGATCACTATCAGGTACCTTGCAAGTGACAGTGTTTTCATTTAATCATTCGAGTGGCATGTTCAGGACTCGAGTCTCCACTAAAAATATTGTTTTCCCAAATCGAGATTAGCTTTTCTCAATATAACATTACATTTTTCCAATGTCATATAAGACTTTCACAGGTTCATAGATTCAAGTAATAGCCAAAAGACTTGCGAGTTACCTTATGGTAACTGGCCAATTTTTAAAAAATCACTCGAGTTACAAATTCATCACTCGAGTGATACACAAATATTTGCAAGTTACCTCTTGGTAACTGGATGAAGATAACATGAGAACCTTTAAAAATCTATGATTACCCATCATCATCATCATCACCACTAACAACTCCAACACCATCACCCCTAACAACTCATCGTATTCTTCACCATTATCACTAACATCTGCTTCATCATTGACATCACTGACAAAATCTCCCACTCCAACGACACCGCCATCATTAGGACGGGTACTTCTGGGTGAGTTGCACTAACATGGCTTCACCATTTTTTCAATCGGAACCTCCTATTCCATAGGCATAGGATTGAAGAACAGATTGTGAAAATTCATATTTAGCCACACATACCAGTTTTGCCCAGAAAACCGCAGGAGTAGCATTAGAGTGGGGTCAGTCTTCCTCTTCAGCTTTTTCTTTGCCATCGTCGTTGTAGAAAGCATTGGAGCGAAGCTTCAATCAGTCTCCATGAAAGAAGGATAAGGAGAGGGAGAGAGAGGGATTCAGCCATGGATGCAAGGGAGAGAGACGCATAAACGGGAAAAGGCCAATGTGTAATTTCATTTAAATTTTGAAAATGTCTATTCAGGAACTAAAACCTCAGTAGGAATATGCAAATTGAGATCACATTTTTATCTTTTCCCTATTTTAAAGTTCTTTGTCAAGGATTTTCCCAAAATGATTTATGGCAATGTCAAATTAACTACATAGCTTGGTAGGCTTGTGATTAAAAAGGGATTGAATGATAAATTTTGTAGAAGTTTTTTATGGTAGTGCAATCTATATTACACCCTTTTGTCCTTAATTAAAATCTCATTTGTTTGTTGTATAACAAGAATTCTTATATTAAAGGTCAAATGTAGTACTCCCTCATATTCTTAATATAAAACCTAATTGACCCTTTTCAGAGAGATTAAAGAAGATAAATATGTTATTTAATCATATCATATATTTTGTATCATTGTATTATATATCAATTTATAATGGAAAAATAATGAGTACAAATACTTTAAAGTAACTTTTTAGCTTCATTAATCTCTCCAAAAAAGTCAATTAGGTTTTATATTTATGACTAGAGGTAGTATTAACTTTTGATTGGTTCGATATTCTTTTGAAAGCTTTAAAAGGGGTAAGATGAAATTTTGCCTATGAGTAATCACTCAAGAGTGTCGGATATCTGAAAGTTTTTCAAGAAGTAATGTCACTCTAAAAGTGTTAAAAGGAAGCAATTTCACCCCTACCATTAAAAAAACCAATGCCAATTGTTAAAAAATTGATATTAACCGTTAGCATTTTTATCAGCAGGGGGTAAAACTGTTAAGTTTTGATACCTACAAGGCAAAATTGCTCGTTAAAAAACTTTTGAATGCCCAACTCTCTTGAGTAGTTACTTTTGGGGCAAAAATTGCACATTAACCATTTTAAAATATTACATCGTCTTGTATGAATGTTAACCCTTAGTGTAACAATTTGGAAGATTAAAATTCAATTTTGATTTTAAGGGTAACTGAAAGATTAATTGATATTCTAAACTTGATGTTGTTATATTATCAAATATCAAATAACAATGTCAGGGAAAGTTTGGGCTAGCTCTAGAGTCTGTGGGTTGGGCTTGCTAGCCCACCAAAAGTGGTGAGTTCGGGCCAACTAAATGCTCCCCCTTCATTTAGCCCGCAAGCTACGGCGGGCTAGCTTGCTTAATTATTAATTTTTTTTCCAAATTTCCTTAAACAAAATAAACCCAAATACTGGTGTATTTGACTACTTCCTTATACATTTTATCTAACATTTTTTATTCACTTTTTATTTTTATATTATATTTATTTATTCCACTATTATTAAATTAAAAAGATAAGTGTTTATCTGTTTTTGTAATGTAAGTGGGTGAAAAAAATTGATGTGAGAGTGAAGATGGCTACCTAACATAAACATACAAAAGAAAGGAAATGTGATGTGAGTGGATGTAAGAGAAAATAGGTGAGAGTAAAAAAAAAGATGGTATGATAGGTTTTTTTTTTAAAAAAAAGGTCAAGATGCAATTTTAATAATAAAGTTTTATACAAGTGGCATTTGACAACATTAAGTTTTTATGGGTGTTAAAATATACATAAACTTAACAAAAAGAAACAATTTTAACACCACCGTTAGATGCCTCTAACGGACATTTCTTTTTGTTTTTTAGGATCCCACCTAATCTTAAAAGTGTCCAAAACCCCTCACGTTCTCTCTCATCCCCATTAACTATCTCGCGTCTAGATTCTCTTCGTGCCTCCCACCCTTTACCTCTTCTATACACAAAACTACACTGTTTTTGGTATAAATTAGGAGGGTGTTCCACTTTATTTTATTTTTTTCAAAATAACGTTTAAAGCCCTCGAGTATTTTATTTTTGAGTAGTACCCAATGTTCTAAAATATTTTTTGTATACTATGTAGCATAAAATAAGTTTTCAGGAGTACTCAATATCTAGCAAGATATATCCTGAACTATTTTTTCACTCACACTCTGTATCTTAAATTTATTTTTATCGAATTCAGCACCTTAAATTATTTTTCTAGTTGCAACGAGAAGCTTCTAAAATGTTTTTGAATGGCAATAAGCACCATAAATTTGGGATACTGAGTGTAAGATATGCTACGCTAAAATATAGTTTAAGAGATGAAATGCTATTGGAAAAATATTTTAGGATACAGCTTGCCACATATTGGGTGCTACTGAAAATTATTTTATGATACACAGTGCACAAAAAACTATTTTAAAATATTGGGTGGTACTAAAAAAATACTTCATGGACTTGAATGTTATTAAAAAAAAGGTGGAACACCCTCCCAATTTACACAAAAAATGTGTAGTTTTGTGTACTAGAGACGCAAAGGGTGGGAGGTGCAAGGGAGGGAAACTGGACACAACTATCTTCCCTGTTTGTTACCCTTCTTCTCCGTATCTTTTTTCTTCTCTCTATCTTTCACCCTCGTGTCTTTGAAATAGTCAATAGGAAAGTTGGGAAGAGAGGAATTGTTGTCTAAAAAACATTCGTTCATAATTGCACACCGGAAGCTTCACACATTGAAAGCGAACCGTCTCTACCCTTTGGTCACTTCCTTGCTTTGAGCTAAACTTCGTTCATCTCATTCACTCTCAACCTCTTCTCAACTCTCTACAACTCAACCACTACTCTCTCACGTATCCACTCTTTAAATATATATACTAATAGACATATACTCATATGTAGCTTGACATACTCCATTAGGTTCCTACAATGTCTGCCAACTACTTGAATGGGGACTACAAGTCCCTCCATCAACCATTGCTTAATTTCGAAAGATTTAGAACAATTTCATATCCCAGGTTGCTATTGTTGGAGCCAATATTTGTCCCATTGAGAGCTTGGACTACGAGTATATGGTTTTTTATTTTTTCATCTATTCTTTGAAATTTTGGAGGAAGTTTTTATTTTAAATTTTTATGGGATTTCATCTGTTGTGAATGAATTTGTGCTCAATTCTTCACCTTTTTGTTCTGAGGTATACAGGATTGTCAAGAACGCTCTTCAATCATCAAAAAACCCGCTTTATCTTATATGATGATGGCCATGTTCTTGTCGAACTCAAACCTAGACAAAGGGTCGATAGGTGGAGGCGGGGAACTCAGGAAGGCCAGTAGAAACAAGTAAGGCAGCGAAGGCCATGGTGGTGATCGAAAGTGGAGAGTGGGAGAAGGGGGAGGAGGGGGAGTGTTACGCCCTTATCTCATTTTCACCTTTATCAGAGTATTCACGGAAAACGATATGCGGTTCGGTGGGTAACATAAGAATAGCATTAATATATTGATAATATGTGCATGATTACAGAAATTTCCCATCGGGGTTCGTACATAATAATTACAAGCCTTGTAGCAGCACAGGGCTCTAGGGTATCTAAACCCGTCTTAGTGAAACGAAGACATCTTTCCGTCTTTGTTCCACTACTGTATTCCTCCCGTGTAGTTCTCTTCTCTGCTTTCAGTAAACCTCTTGTTTTCACCTGTCTATTTTGTTGGTAGGGGAGGGTGAGATTCAGGAGAATCTTAGTAGGAAGCATATACCATAATGCATGTATGATAGATGCTATATGTATGGCATGTTAGTTTTAACTAGATGTATGCCCCATAATGATATTTCTGCATACTCAATGTTTCAAACAACATACTTATGGCTATAGCATAAATAGAAACAGAGCTTCATTTATTCAAATATGCTTTACACAATCAAGTAAAGTAATCACATACATCACTACATAAGCAGAGATATCAATACATGCAAATAAGTTAAGTCCCCTACCTTGTGTCCCTTTTACTAAATAGAAATAATTCCTCGATCTACGTGCAAACAGCTCGGGCTCCATATTCGATCTTACAATGTCAAATGTACCGTTTAGACACTTCCATAGTGTTTCTGGGGTTTATATTAGCCTATGGCGAAAACTTACCAAAATGTCTCCGGGACCCATACCAAACCCTACCGTACCTGGTTCAACTGTACTTTCCCCAAAATTCTAACCTGGGCTATCCTGACATATTTTTGCCCAAGGAATCCATTTCCAGACTTGGAATTATCAAATTCACTGTCAAATTACAAAATTAGCCTTGTCAGCTCCACTTTAAGGGTTTCAGGGGCGTTTTCGAAATTATGCCTTTTCGGCCTTTTCTGAAAAAGTGACCAACTATAACCTCACCTAATTTTTCCTCTTGAACTCAATGGAACCATTAATTTCACAAAAATCCAACTCTAACAACTCCAAACTAGCCTTGCCAAAATTCTCAATTCCTAGAGAAAATTTGGGTTTTTCGGTTTCGGCTCCGTAAACGTGTTTCTTTCTACTCCTAACCACTTTATTAACTATTACATTAGGTTACAACTACCATTTGGACCCAATTTCTGCATCGTAACCTTTAGGCATACACATTTCCAAAATTTAAAACAAAGGACAATCGGGCAAAATTTCACTGATTAAATTGTTCATAGCAGCCAGAATAGTCAATATATAAGAGTTTGAAAGTTACCTCAAGCTCCCATTAGCTTTTCCCCAATATGGCTAAAACCCTAACCTTTAAACAACATATTTTTGAGCCTCCAAACCTTAAAGAACAAAGAAGAGCAGCTTAGGGTTGGAGTTATATGCGTTAGGAGCTAAATCGTCAAAGAAATCGGCTTATCGTACAAGATCTCCTTTCCTTCTCTCTCTAAGAGCTCTCAATACTTCTCTCTCTAGTTCAGCTGCTGTGTGTGTGAAAATGGGCTGGAGAAAGAAGGATGATGATATTTAATTATTAATTTAATTTCAAACAATTTCATATTTCAGCAACTTCTGGCAGATTTTCTGCTCAAAATTTGGAAAATCATAACTAATTCTAGAAAAATTGAATTGGAGTGATTCCAAAGGCTATGGAACCCTTATTGAGTTTGGTTTCAAGAAAAAATATAGACTTTAGCCATTTGGAAGGGAAAAATTCCCAGAAATACCATCTTTGGATGCTGCTCCAGAAACTTTTCAGTTTTTCTGGGCTAACTTCAAAAATTCATAAATTTTTGTATATAACTTTAATTGAGTTATATGACCTATTAAATTAAAGCTTGAGATGTATTCTTTCACTCTGTAAAATTTCATAATTTTTAAAAATCATTTGTAGAATGAAATGCATTGCACAGCAACACCGCCTCACTCGAAGCAATGAAACGGAATGCACTTGCAACTCCAACAAATTCCATTTTTGTATACAAACTTCCCATACTCTTTAATTCGCTATTTTATTCATTTTCATACCTTAAAGATATAAAAAATATTAGGGAATAGATTTGGGACACCTGCTAAACCAGAGCTTAGCAGTATATTGTTCATTAATTTGTGTACATGATGATGATGTGTTTATATTATTCATTAATTTGTGCATACCTTGGCGCATAACATATTTAATTTTCGCATTATCTATGAACGATATTATGTCTTTACGGGGATTCTTCGGAATCTCACCCTATTTTTAAACAAATACCTCAGTGGGTACCAGTGGGGCAAAGGGCAAGGACATTTAAGCTGGAAAGTGAGCGGCACGTGTCTTGAGGCGAGGTCAAGAACGTGGTTATACTTTAGTCTATGTTTTGATATTTTGACAAAAATTGTAAATATTAAATTTCTGTTGTATTTTCTGTATTTCGTCAACGAATGATATCAATATTGTAAACGAATATTTCTATCAGTATAACTGTACTTATTTGTATGCCCATTGAATTCCGTTTTTATTACTCTTTGAATATTGAAATGGAAACGGGTGTTGACAAGATCTCTTAGAATTCTCTTTATACTCATGTTTGTGTGTACACATGTCTATGGTTGTAGGTTATTTTGATATTCTATATTTTTTCTAAAAAAAAAAAGACATGTCCGATGGACCAATTCCGGAACTAATTTAAATTGTCCTTCAAAACTCAATAAACCAATATATATATAATGATAGCCAAATCACCAAAGGCATATCATATCATACTAATATTTTTGCATGCAAATTTATCTTATCACAATAATAATTTAAATTGTTGAAATAAGTACTCTACCTTATAGCTAGAGTTAGAGAACAAACCCTCTCATGTCATGCACAAAACTATTGAGCTTGAAAACTAAGACAGTATAGGTTTAGATTACAACTATACCTTAATCCAGCTTTCTCTAAATTTTCTTGGTACAAGATTGATTATTTCTTTATTCTATCCACACCATTACTTCCTTTATTCCCTTTACTGATAAAAAGGGTGTAGAATGAAAGAATATGCTCGCCAATTCTAGACAGAAATGTGGGGTAAGGAAAGATGAAAGAGTTGGCAACTCAAAGACTGCATACCTATTTTAAAATGCTTTACTGTAATCATAGATGATGCTTTTGTGTGGTTCTATGACTAAAATTTATCTTTATTAAATCTTTAATTCATGGGAAAAGAAGGGATTTTTTTCATCTATAATCTATTCATGATTAAATTCTTTGAACATAATGTATTGCTGCAGTAGCTATTGCTGCTCCGATGCTCTAATTTTAATTACTCTATGTATATTCCATATAATTCATTTTCGATATCTTATTATTTTAATAGTATAAGGTTATGCCAAACTTGACTTGTAAACTGTAAAGATTTTGTTGTGAACAAATGTCTTCCGCTGTAAGAAATTAAACATATGGCAAACATCAAATCTAGACTTTGCAGGAAATCCAAGTTTCATCATCTGAGGTGCCTAGCAAACATAGAGCCAAATCTCCTAGCTTTTTACTATAGTATTTGCATATCTTTATTCACCAAATGCTGGAGTGAGATGTCATTGAAAATAATGGCTAATGGCTGATTGGACGATAAAAGCCTTTGAGACACTTGGTGCATTGATGGTCGAGATTTGGGAGATGAATTCAAGCAAGCTAACGCTATCGTGACCAAAAAAGTCACGTCGTGTGCATCTTTTTGTGATGGCAGTGGGAGACGTGGGTCTAAGACATTTGTTAGCAAAATGCTTTCATTACAGGTCTTTGAAAATGACAATATCAACTCTCCGGGATGTCTTCCCATGAATGTTTCTAATGTCAACACTCCAAAACTATAAACATCACATTTTTCAGTCACAACTAAGGTGTATGCAAGTTCTGCAAGAAATCAAAAATTAAAGAAATTATGTATTATCCCAAGGTAAGTAATGGTTAAAATAAAATACAATACAACAAGAGAAGTAGTAGAGAGTTGAAAAAGCTAACCTGGAGCAACATAACCATAAGTACCAACTAAAAGAGTTTGATTAGATGAATCTTGATCAAGAATTCTGGCTATACCAAAGTCAAATAGAAAAGCCTCCATCTTTGAGTTCAACAATACATTATTACTTGTTACATCTCGGTGTATAATTGGAGGAGCACAATCATGATGCATGTAGAACAAAGCATTTGCTATTCCTTTGACGATATTCACCCTCATACTCCAATCCAACTCTTTAGCCTCATCATCATTATTCAAGACATAAAAAAGGCTTCCTCTTTCCATGTATTCATATATGAGAAACATGCATTGATTATACAAACAAAAACCATGGAGCTTTATAATATTGCGATGTCGAATTTCACTTAACACCTGTACTTCATTGTGAAAACTCTTAACAAAAGATGTGTTTCCATATTCTCTTCTATGAAGTTTTTTCAATGCTACAATTTTGCCACTAGGAAGTTGTGCTCTATAAACGCTTCCATAAGCACCAGTTCCAATGCAATATTTGATGTCAAATCCCTCTGTTGCTTCAATGATGTCGTCATATGCAATTTTTCCATCATAATTCCATATAGAAAACAAATCCCCATTTTTTATTGGTCTCATCTCAATTATGGATTTCTTGTTGTTTTGTAAGATTTAAATAAGATGAAGCCAACAACAAATATGATGACAGGGAAAATTGTCAATGGAATAATGATTTTCAAGAAAAACTTTGGACCTTTAGAGGAACCATGTATTTTCTCTAGACCAAGTAATTCTTTATTGCCATCTAAAATGACTTTAGGAGAAGAGTGATAAACTTCACTTGGAACGTAGCCACTGAGATGATTGTATGACAAATTGATGTAGCAGTACAACCAACCAAGTTCTTTAGGTATACTACCTGAGATATTATCATGGCTCAAATCAATAATGCTACACAATGGTGGAACACGTCGTATACCAGATGGTAATATTCCATTGAATTTGTTGTGATTAAAGTCTCCATAAAAATCAAAAGAGTTCAAAAAGTAGAGCATGTTCCCATTCATATTATTTTGGGAGATATGTAGATGAAGAAGATAACAAAGATGTTTAAACTTAACTGGCATGTTACCACTCACTAATTTTTTAGAAAATCAACGACTTGTAAATATATCAAATTATAAATCGGAAAAGGGATATCACTTATATATAGTGAATATTAAATTTGACTACAAATATAAGTTTCTTAAGATTTGTCATAAAACTCGAAGTTAGAGGCATGACTCCAACTACATTGTTTGTACTCAAATCAAACAATTTTAAACAAGGTTGGTAAGTCTGAAAGGTAACATACCTATAAGTTTGTTGTAAGACAAGTCCAAATATATGAGTTTATAAAGAGCTTCAATCTGAGTTGGAATGGTTCCTGTCAAAGACAATCATTTGAGTTGCAAATATGTTATAGGTTATTTCTTATCAAATAAGAATTTAGGGTTGACCTACTCTATTATGTTATAGACATAAGTACAACATTTTTAAATTGAGTAAATAAGTAAGGTATAGCCAAAGGTACATAACTCACCAGTAAGATTGTTATAAGACAAATTCAAATGGGTTAGATTATAAAGAGCTCCAATCTGAGTTGGAATGGTACCTGTCAAAGCCAATCATTTAAGTTGCAAATGAGTTGTAGGTTATTTCTTATCAAATAAGAATTGAGGGTTGACCTACTCTATTAAGTTATAAATGTAAATTCAACATATTGAAATTGAGTAAATAAGCAAGGTATATTCATAGGTATATAACTCACTAGTAAGATTGTTATGAAGAGTTCCAATTTGAGTTACAAACATGTTTGTAGGTTATTTCTTATCAAATAAGAATTGAATATTTACTTAGTCTGTTAAGTTATATAGATAAATACAACATTTCTAAATTGAGTGAATTTGTAAGGTAAGAGGTAAAGGTAAACTCACCACTAAGATTGTTATCAAATATGTCCAAATCGATGAGATTATGAAGAGCTCCAATTTGAGTTGGAATGGTTCCTGTCAAAGCCCTCTGTTGCTTCAATGATGTTTTCATATGCAATTTTTCCATCATAATGCCATATGGAAAACAAATCCACATTTTTTGAGTCTCTTGTCTCAATTATAGATTTCTCGGTCTTTTCAAAAGATTCAAATAAGATGAAACACAGAACAAATATGATGACAAGAAAATTTGTCAAAGGAATAATGATTTTCAACAAAGACTAATCCTTTAGAAAAACCATGCTTCTTTTCTAAACCACGTAATTCTTTGTTACCATAGAAGGTGTTTGGGGGGAAAGAGCTATAAACTTTAGTTGGAATATAGCTATTGAGAAGATTGTATGATAAGTTGATGTATTGCATCCTAAAAAGATCTCCAGGTATACTACCAGAGAGTTTATTGTAGCTCAAGATAATGCTACACAACGGTGGAACACTGCATATACTAGATGGTAATATTCCATTGAATTTGTTATGACTAAAGTCACCATGAAAATAGAAATAATAGTTCAAAATTTAGGGCACATTTCCACTCAGATTATTTTGGGAGATATTTAGACAAAAAGTATTTAAGAAATTTCCAAACCGTCATGGCATGCCACCACTTAATTGATTTTGAGAAACATCAAAGTCTTGTAAATTTTTAAAATTGAAAATCGAAGATGGGGTAGCACTACAACAAATAAATTTGAGGACAAAAATAAATTATTAAGATATGTTATAAAACCTAAAGTTAATGGAATGACTCCAACAACATTGTTTCTACTCAAATCCATCAATTATAAATAAGATTGGGAAGGGTGGATGGTAACACACCTGTAAGTTTGTTGTAAGACAAGCTCAAATGAATGAGATTTTGAAGAGCTCCAAATTGAGTTGGAATAATACCTGTGAACCCCATTTTATGAAGATTCAAATAAACTAGTTTTGGTAATTCAATGAATAAATTTGTGTTTAACTACAAGTCTTTGATTGTGTGGAGAAAAATAAATATTTTTAAATTAAATAATGTTGCAAGGTAAGAAAGGAAAGTGTATAACTCACCAGTAAGATTGTTATAAGACAAATCTAGATAGACGAGATTTTGAAGAGCTCCTATCTCATTTGGAATTGTACCTATCAAACCCATTCTAGAGAGTATCAACTTGTTTGGTTTAGGAAATGCAGTGAGATTGAGATCTGTTAGCCGAGGTTGTTGTGAATGGATTTTTGGTTGGTTAATTGAAATAACTCTTCCAAAGATATTGCAACTTATGCCATGCCACTCACAATGGGAGTTGAATCCATTTTCACTGATGTTCCACCATTTGCTCTCAAGTAGTGCGTGCTTGTCCTCTGCGATCAAGGCTAATTTTGGCATCGTGTGATGATAATTAATGGAAGTGATCATCAAATGAGTACAAAGGTTGTTATTATAGTCATGTGATCAAATGATAAGAGCATACCATCACTTTTGAAAGTTTCGATCAAGGGGTTTCTCTCATTACAACCAAAATATTGTTTGTTCTTGTTATTTATTATTGAGGGTAATTTATAGAGCATTCAGTATTATTGTTTTTCTTTTTTGTATTTGAATTGTTCATATCATAAAGCTTAAAAATCACTTCTTGATACTCTGGTTTTTTTAACTCAAAACATGCTAAGTTTTAATCCTTTAAAACATGTCCTCAATGTATTATTTCTTAATTTTTAATTAGTTGGGATAAGGATTAGAGGTAGCTAGCTCACTTGAAATAATATCATTACAAGATAAGTTTAGATATGTGAGCAGTTGAAGACTTTTCATTTGAGTTGGAATTGAGCCTGTCAAAACACATTCCTTTGAGTTAAAAATTTATCCTATTATTTCCATCCAAATAAAAATTATAGGTAGTAAGAGTGGAAGAGAACTCACAACTAAGGCTGTTATGAATCAAGTTCAGATGATTGAGATTATGAAGAGCTCCAATCTGAGTTGGAATGGTACCTGTCAAAGCCAATCATTTGAGTTGCAAATGTGTTGTAGGTTATTTCTTATCAAATAAGAAGTGAGGGTTGACCTATGCTATTAAGTTATAGATGTAAATGCAACATTTTTAAAATGTGTAAATATGCAAGGTATGGCTGAAGGTACATAACTCACCAGTAAGATTGTTACAAGACAAGTCCAGCTGGATTAGATTATGAAGAGTTCCAATTTGAGTTGGAATGGTATCTGCCAAAACCAGTCATCTGAGTTACCAATATGTTTGTAGGTTATTTCTTATGAAATAAGAATTAAGGATTTACCGACTCTATTACGTTACAGGGGTAAATACAACATTTCTAAATTGAGTGAATTTGTAAGGTAAGATGGGAAGGTAACTCACCACTAAGATTGTTATCAGATAAGTCTAAATTGGTGAGTTTATGAAGAGCTTCAATTTGAGTTGGAATGGTACCTGTCAAAGCCAATCATTTAAGTTATAAATGTGTTGTAGTTTAATTTTATCAAATAAGAATTGAGGGTTAACCTACCCTATTAAATTATAGATGTAAATACAATATTTTTAAATTGAGTGAATTTACAAGGTATAGTAGAAGAAGGTACATAACTCACCGAAAGATTGTTGTTAGACAAGTTCAAATAAATAAGATTTTGAAGAGTTCCAATTTGAGTAGGAATGGTACCTGCCAAAGCCAGCCATCTGAGTTACAAATATGTTTGTAGGGTTTTTCTTATCAAATAAGAATTGAGGATTTATCGACTCTATTAAGTTACAGAGGTAAATACAACATTTCTAAATTGAGTGAATTTGTAAGGTAAGAGGGGAAGGTAACTCAACATTAAGATTGTTATCAGATAAGTTTAAATTGGTGAGATTATGAAGAGCTTCAATTTGAGTTGGAATGGTACCTGTCAAAGCCAATCATTTAAATTATAAATGTGTTGTAGTTTAATTTTATCAAATAAGAATTGAGGTTTAACCTACCCTATTAAATTATAGACGTAAATACAATATTTTTAAATTGAGTGAATTTACAGTGTATAGTAGAAGAAGGTACATAACTCACCAGAAATATTGTTGTGAGACAAGTGCAGATAAATAAGATTTTGAAGAGTTCCAATTTGAGTTGGAATGGTTCCTGCCAAAGCCAGCCATCTGAGTTACAAATATGTTTGTAGGTTTTTTCTTATCAAATAAGAATTGAGGATTTATCGACTCTATTAAGTTACAGAGGTAAATACAACATTTCTAAATTGAGTGAATTTGTAAGGTAAGAGGGGAAGGTAACTCACCACTAAGATTGTTATCAGATAAGTCTAAATTGGTGAGATTATGAAAAGCTTCAATTTGAGTTGGAATGGTACCTGTCAAAGCCAATCATTTATATTATAAATGTGTTGTAGTTTAATTTTATCAAATAAGAATTGAGGTTTAACCTACCCTATTAAATTATATATGTAAATACAATATTTTTAAATTGAGTGAATTTACAAGGTATAGTAGAAGAAGGTACATAACTCAACAGAAAGGTTGTTGTGAGACAAGTACAGATAAATAAGATTTTGAAGAGTTCCAATTTAAGTTGGATTGGTACCTTCCAAAGCCAGCCATCTGAGTTACAAATATGTTTGTAGGTTTTTTCTTATCAAATAAGAATTGAGGATTTATCGAATCTATTAAGTTACAGAGGTAAATACAACATTTCTAAATTGAGTGAATTTGTATGGTAAGAGAGGAAGGTAAACTCACCACTAAGATAGTTATCAGATAAGTCTAACAGGATGAGATTGTGAAGAGCTCCAATTTGAGTTGGAATGGTACCTGTTAAAGCCAATCATTTGCTTTATAAATGTGTTAGAGGTTATTTTTATCAAATAAGAATCGAGGGTTAAAATACCCTATTAAATTATAGACGTGAATACAATATTTTTAAATTGAGTGAATTTGCAAGGTAATGTAGAAGAAGGTACATAACTCTCTAGAAAAATTGTTGTGAGACAAGTGTAGATAGCTTAGATTTTGAAGAGTTTCAATTTGAGTTGGAATGATACCTACCAAAGCCAGTCATCTGAATTACCAATATGTTTGTAGGTTATTTCTTATCAAATTAGAATTGAGGATTTACTTACTTTATTAAGTTACAGAGGTAAATATAATATTTCTAAATTGAGTGAATTTATAAGGTAAGTGGGGAAGGTAAACTCACCACTAAGATTGTTATCAGATAAGTTTAAATTGGTGAGATTATGAAGAGGTCGAATTTGAGTTGGAATGGCACCTATCAAATCCAATCATTTGAGTTATAAATGTGTTGTTGTTTATTTTTTATCAAATAAAAATTGAGGATTAACATATTCTATTAAATTATAGACATAAATACAATATCTTTAAATTAAGTGAATTTACAAGGTATAGTAGAAGGTACAACATTTTTAAAGTGAGTTACAAATATGTTATAGTTGTTTTTTACCAAGTAGAGGAATTTTAGAAGAGCCAACGATCTAATTCTCTACTCCAAATAGACTATGTTAGAGAAAAATAATAAATATAAATATTTTAAAGTAATTTATTTAGCTTCTTTAATTTTCCTAAATTAGTCAATTGAGTTTTATATGAAGGACCAGAAATAGTAACTAGAGTTAATTATCATAGAAAAGTATGGAGTTAATTAATCAATTGAGTTTTATATTTAGAGAAAAGTCAAGTACTCCTAATTTTGTCAAATTTAAAATTGAACAAGCAATGGCTCCATCCAACTAATTAGTAGTACTTCTCAAGTTCAAGAATTTCAAATATGTGAGAGTTGTGAGAGAAGAGGGTACTCTACCAATCAATCCCGTTTCTGTAAGATCCAAAATTTTAAGATTGGGAAACACAGTGAAGTTGAGATCTGCTAGCTGAGGCTGGCCTAAAATGTGTCCACCTCGTCTTATGGAAGTAACGCTTCCGAAATCATTGTAAAATATGCCATACCAGTGACAAGGGTCCTCTGAAAAGTTGAGGCCATTCCACCAGTTGCTCCTCAACAAAGCAAGTTTCTCCTCAGCTATCATGGCAGTTGCAATACTGGGCAAGAAACTAATGGCAGGGCATAATAATAATAATATCATCATAGTGCCTATTGTTGGAGGAGTCCACATAATAATGGAGAGTGCCATTGGTTGGTTCGTGCAAAGTGATCGGAAAGGAAGAATGCAGAGGCTGAAACTTCGTTGTTCAAATATATAGGAAGATTAATTAATTGTTAAGAAAAAATTTACTCTCAATTATAAAAATAAAAGTCAATAGAAGAGTTTGTTTTAACATTTTTTTTTAAAACTCTCCCTACTGACATAACATATTTAGAAATTTTTTCTTGGTAAGTAATTTTTAATGCAAATGGTTAAAAAATATTTGAAAAAACTTAGTATAAAACTTCTACAAATATATTCAGTTCTTTAATATAAGACCAGTTGATTTTTTAAAAAAAGATTAAAGAAATTAAGTAAGTAATTTAATCATCACATATATTGTATATTACTATTAGATTATATATTGATTTCATAAGTTAGATAAATTAGTTTGGTATAAAAATGATAAATATAAATATTTTAAAGTAATTTAATTAATTTTTTTAATCTCTCTAAAAAAAGTCAACTGAATTTTATATTATTAACAAGAGGTAGTATAATTTAATTAATTATGTTAATGTTTAGTTAATTAAGCAAGTTTTACATTTTTTTTAACCAGCAGCAACTTTTACATTTAGAATAGATAAAAAGGTAAAAAAATATCACTTAAACTTTGAAATTTTAAAATGATTTTGTTAAAAAAAAAAATATAACAATTAGATTTTAAAATTCAAATCATATTTATTTATCATTTTCTCTTTTCCCCTTAGAATATAGCTTTCAGCCGGCCTGTAGAAAAGGAGAAATCGGAGTCAAATGAAACGCGTGGTGTTGCCAATTTTGTTTTTGGCGTGATCGTAGCAGTTTATTGGGTACAGTATATTAGTCCATATATAGGATGTTACTTCTCAAGCACTGAGCTTGCCATTTGTAACCAAAAAATAATGAAACGCGTTGTACTTTTGTTTTTTCATAAAAGACAAATAAGAGAAACGCGTTGCATGTCAATAAAAATAAATAAATAAAACCCGTTGTACTACTTTTCAGTGTCTCGCTAAGCCACCTTATTTGACCATAATGCTATGCTTGGATGGAAAAAAAAATTGAGAGGAAAGAAAATAGAAAGAAAGAAAATAGAGAGAAGAGAAAACTGAAGAGATAATGTTATCCTTATTGTGTTTGGATGGATAGAAGAAAATATGGAGGAAGGAAAATAAATAAATGATATAATGACAATAATTCCCTTATCTTTCGTAAGGATATATTATCTCATTGCTTCTATTAAAATAAACTGAAGGCAACAACCGCACTAAAATTAACACTATTAAAATATTTTAAAATCAAATTATATCTCAAATATTTTTTTCATATTTTTTTATTTTAAAATAAAATAATTGATGAAAGTATATTTTTATATTTTTTATTTAAAAAATCATAATGAATAATTTTTCTAAAATAAAATATAATACTCCCTCCGGTCCTAAATATAAGATAAAGTTGATTTTTTTTGGAGAGATTAAGGAAGTAAATTAAATTACTTTAGAATATTTTTATTTTTATTTTTTTCCCCAAACTAATTAGTTTGATTAATGAACTAATATATAATCTAATGGTACACAACATATGATATGATTAAGTAACTTATTTGATTTCTTTAATCTCTCTAAAAAAAATTAATTTTATCTTATATTTAAAAAAGAAAAGAGTAGATTAAAATGAAAAATGGATGATGCGGACACAGTAGAGGAAGACAGACGAGGAGGACAGAGTGAATTGGCGAGACTGGAAGATTAATATGTACATTAGAGCGGGAGGCGTGATGAACTGATGATGATGGGTGAAGGCAGGGGAGGGTAATACGTGGAACAAAATTTTTCTCTGAAAATCTCTCCATATATGGAGAGAAGTTTTGGAGAGAAAATTAGGTGAGTCCCACACCATATTTTCTCTCCCACTTTTTCTTTCCCCCACTTTTTCCCCTTCATCCAAGTAAAGGAAAAATCATCTTCTCTCATATTTTCTTTCCTCTTTCATTTTCCCTCAATCCAAGCAAGGGTTAAGTCTTCACCTTAAGGGCTTGTTTGGTTTAAAGGGAGGGATGGGATGGGAGGGGATGGAATGGGAGGAGGGAGAATCACTTTGTTTGGTTTGGTTAGAGGGGAGGAAGGGAAAGGTTTTTTAATGATCATTTGTTTGGTTTAAGAGGGAAGGGGAGGGAAGATAATATTTAATTTACCATTTTATCCTTAAACATTAGTTTATATGTTTTTCCTTATATAAATTATTTAAATTATTTTACACCTCAATATGAATTATATAATTTATAAAAAAAAGATGAAGATATAAAATAGAAATATTTTTCAATTTCCCTCAACTTAATTTCTTATTATATGAATATTCCAGTAATTATCATATTAAATTAAATGAAAAATTCCTTCTATTGAAAAATAATGCAGAGGAGTTGCAAAAAAAAAAAAAAAAGATGTCATGCGCTCACACTTGTATTATGGATTTATGGATAACTCTGGTAAAAAAAAAAGCAAAGATTTATGGATAACATTTTATAGTCGAATTCACCTGCGAAAATATCATCACCAAAATTATATTTTAATCGCCATTCATTCCGCTGGAGATATTCATACTCATGATTTGGTTGAACTACAAGGTTGGAAAAAAACACACACAAGCGTGAAATACTGGAGATGATAAAAGAAGTTATATTTTTATTGAAGACTCATAGGATGTAATTAGGAATATGAAAAGATTATGGGGGTAAAATAGTTTCAATTTTTTGGCTCCCTCCAAAACCCCCCAATTTGGAGGGAGCCAATTTGAGGGAGTGGGAGGGATTTGGAGCCCCTTTTTTGGGCCCCTCCCCTCTTACTTTTCATACCAAACAAGGGGAGGGGCTCATTTTTCATCCCCTCCCCTCCCCTCCAACCAAACAGACCCTAAGGCTCTACCTTCTATGACCAAAAGTCTTCGCTTGCAACGCCATGTCAGTAAAATTCACTCATCCTATCCTGGTCAAAATAAAAAGAAAATTTACTTAATAGTAAAAATCAATATTATTTCATATCCTAGTAGATAAAGAATTCATTTTAATTTTAAATATAAAGCTTTAAGAGAAGAAAACATATAAATATCACTTGAATTTCTAAACTCTAAAAAAGTCTATTAATACTTATAAAAGATAGAGGAGGGATGAGGTGAGAATTTGAGTTTAACTCACCTTATATATTAAAAGGGGTATTTTCATCTTTTTTCTAAAACATGAAAAACCTAGATTCTCACCTCAGCTCTTCTCTATCCTTTACAAGTGCTAATAGACTTTTCCGAATTTTAGAAGTTTAATTGATATTTATACGTCTTTTTTCCAAACTTTGACCCACCTTATCTTTCAAATTTATAATCTTCTACTAAAATATCCATATTAATTATATGTTGTAAGGGGGTTTTTTTTATATAAAAAGATAGTTACAACATAATGCAAATTATTAGAAAATGTATTATAAGAAGTTAACATACATTTGTTATAAATAACTAGCTTAATTAATTTTATTAAATTCAGACTTATTTAAAATGACAATTGAAGCCTTAAAAACAAACAAGCAAGAAGTATAGTTAACCATGAAAAATTAATTTGGGACTTTATAAATATTTGAAATAATTTGAATTTTTCAATATATTATATATATATTTCCCAACATTCAACAAACACACACTACGGGTAACTTTTAAATAAAAATTGAGGGTTCACATATTCTATCAAGTTATAAAGCTAAGCACAACATTTTTAGATTGAGTAAATTTGTAAGGTAATAGTGTAACGTATGTAAGTTATCTGTAATATTGTTATGAGACATGTCCAAATCAATGAGTTTATGAAGAGCTCCAATCTAAGTTAGAATGGTATATGTTAAAGACATTCATTTAAATTGTAAATATGTTGTAGGTTATTTTTTTTAAATAAAAATTGAGAGTTAATATATTTTGTTAAATTATAAAATTAAGTACAATATTTATAGATTGAGTGAATTTGTAAGGTAATAATGTATTTAACACACTGACAAGATTGTCATTAAAAAAGTCCAACTAATAGGTAGCTGAGATTTTATATGAGGAGCTCCTGTTTGAGGTAGAGCCATACCTATATCAGCCCCTTTGAAGTTGAGACCAGCTAGCTGAGACCGGTGGTTTGAAAAGAATCAATACGGCGTTATTTTGATAACGCCTCCAACATCATTGATAAAGTCATTGATATGGAAGTAAGTTCGAGCAAAGAATAATAATGGGAGAATGATAATTAGGTTTCAAATAAAAAAAAATGATCCCTTAAAATCTCAAAATCAAAAAAAGATTCTAAAAAATTGTCAATGAACGCTCCTGTAGTTGTCAACAACCTGTATCTGAAATTGTTAATATGACTATTTTTTATTTTGAGATTTTAAGGGATCATTTTTTAATTTATTTACACAAATTAAAGTGATCACGAAATGAATACACCCACATAGGGTTTATGTAGATCGAGTAAGAGTGTGTTTGGAACAGCGATGGGAAAAATGGAGTTTCTCAAATTAGCTTTTGATAATTTTATTTTTAATAAAAGCCCGATTGTGTAATGTGATTTATGTTTATAACAGCGATTGTATAAATGACTTTTGCAAAAGTAAAACTTGTTTGGATTGACTTAAGCACAAGTGACTTTTGTGATAATAGTAAGAGAGAGTGGTGAAAAAATATTTTAAAGGGTTAAAAACACCAAAAAATAGTTTAAAATAATTTTTGGAACTGAAAAAGTACATTAAAGATAAAATTGCAATCAGTCTGATAACACATTGGATACAGTTGAAAAAATATTTTAAGGGTTAAAAGCACCCAATAATAGTTGAAATTAATTTTTGTAGCAAAAAAAAGTACATTAAGGGTAAAATTGCAATAAGTCTAATAGTACACTGGACACAACTGAAAAAATATTTTAACCATTCTCACTCTCCCCAAAAGCTAAATCAGTAAAAGCTGAGAAATAGAGCTTATGATAAAAACTATTAAGATAGAATTAAACTCGATTGCTCATTTTGAGAAACAAACACTTATTTTTTTTTTTCCAAATTGGTCATTGAACTTCTTAGCTCAATTGAGCGTTTGGGGGTTCAAACGCTCCCCCAAATAAGAGATTATTGAATCGCTTTGAATGTATTGTTTACGCGTCAAAAGGTCGTTGGACATAATGATGATATCGGGTGAGATGGGTAAAGGAAAAGTTGTTTATGGTCTTCCTCAATATTATAAAGTCTTCCGTCTTTGAAGTTTTTATAGTGAAAATGGATACGGAAAAGCTGGGTCAAATAAAAAATATGCTGGTATTATAAAATAAGGTTAAAGTGCAATTTTATCAATAAGATTTTTTTCTTGAAGCACATGATGTAAAAATACCAAAAAACAATTTAATAGTCTTAATAAATTTGTTTCATTTTAAATTATTTATTAATATTTTTACCAAATCTAAAACTTATTCGTGTCATACACTCAAAGAAAAAATTTGTTGATAAGATTACACCCTAACCTTATAAAATATTAAAAAATATGAGAAGAGAAAAAGAGAATATAATAATAAAAAAGAAGAATTCATATTCACCTTAAATACTAATCTCAAAAGTAACAAAGTAGAGCTTACTTCTTTCTCTGGAGGAACTGGCAATTCATCAAAAAGTCCCATCTCGAGCCTTCAACGTCTCCGGACACCATAAAAATCTAAGATTAACTCATGCTAGCAAATACCATCCAAACTGCATTGTAAAATACAAGAATATTCAACTTCTCTTACTAAAGTAAAGAATTTAATTATAAAAATCTCAAATGCATCAAAACAAAAGAAAGCCACTACTGATTCTGAACACCAAAGAGTTAAATTATACGTATGTTTATGTAATATGCGCTTTCAGTTTAAAATTACATTAGTAGATGAGACCAAGTACAGTAATTCAATTCTACATCCCTTCCTCTCGTTAAAAAGGTTGGATCATCAACCAAGGAGTAATTTGGCCAGAGAAAAAAAGCAGTGTAAAGGTTCAAGAGAATACCTCCGAAGTCCAGCTCTAACAGCAACCAAGCTTTTTTTTTTTTTTTCAAACTTTACTTCAATAATCTGAAACAAACAACATCAAGAGATTGTTATAAAGAAAGAACAAAAAATCGTTTACAAATTAAACAAGTAAAATAATTAAAAATTAGCACTTGATAAAATTATCAGATTAAGGGTCTTTTGACTCTTTTCTAAGTATCTTTTCTAAAACATGAATAGACAAGAATATCATCAGTTAATTTTTTTTTTTTTTTTTTGGTTAAACCTTCCGGTATCTGGGGGTATTCTGGGTTCATTGCCCGCCCTCCAACTAATCCGGACCCAACCGAGGAGCACTTACGCGGGCAGGTCGGTACCGATGGGACAACCTCTTTGAGGCTGCGTTAATTATCGCGTTTGTCAACCCCCAGGATTCGAAACCTCGTCCTGAGGGATGTCGGCCGTAGACCCTTCCATCTCGACCGAGCGCCCATTGGTTCATCAGTTAATTTTTCACAATCATTTTGCATACAACAAAAACATTTTTACAAATTTCAGCTTTCTATATTAACATTACCATCAGCAGTTACATGCATAATAATTTATTCATAGTCATATTATTAGGAAATATTGCCACAGGGGCCAAAAATCTTCTCCACTGTCAAAAGCAGAGATAGATTCCTGTTTCCTCTTCATCCATATACTTAGTTGAGCTCTACGGTAATTCAGTTCATTCCCTACAATTCCTCCTCTACACAGAATAACAAGTTACAAAACTGTTTCCTATGTGCCCTCTCTCATCATTCCCGAATATTCCATAGGCATTTGATTATTCATAACCGTACACAGCTAAAAAAATCCGATATACATTGCACTTCAAAGATCGTGATAATGGTACTTCATACCCGGATTCCCCCAAAGACGCTCCTTTTATTTTCCACATCAAATCACACAATTGGTTGCGTAAATCAAATGCATTTATACAGCAAATGTAAACTTACTCGTGCAAGAAAGCTGGATGGAGCTGAAGCTCAAAAACCCAATGCCACCGTCATTGCTCATTGTGAAAGAAGTGCGGAATGAAGGGAAACTGTGGATTTGAGTGTGGCGCTCAGAGCAGAATCGGAATTCAGAGTGCAGCACGTGAAGTTGGCGATTGAAGCGAGATGCAACGGAGAAAGGCGAGGATTTCAAAGTGATGGTGAAGCCACAGTTAACGACGGCCAAGGCGCAGGTTGGCGTCGTCGCGGGAGGGTGTGAGCGCGTGGGGAGAATACGAAAGCTGAATTAAAGCTCCACAGATATGAATTGACTGGTAATTAAACAGAGAAAGGAGACGGGTCCTCGAAAATGTTAAGCGCGTGGATTGGATCCAAATGTCCCAAAAATTTTATCAAAAAAACCAATATACAGGGATATTCAATGATCAATTCATGTTTAAAGTAAAAGCACGCATTGTAAGATGCCAAAAGAAAAAAAAAAAAAAACTGGGAGAAATTTCCGACAGGAACAAAATAATGAAATTGATTACTGATAAAAATCTCGAAGCTTTGAAATTTCGGCCCGGGTACTTTTCTCGATAAAAAACAATTCTGTTCAAAGAAAATGATTCATGGCAATGTGAAATTAACTACAGAGCTTGGTAGGCTTGTGATTAGGGATTGAATGACAAATTTTGTAGAAGTTTTTGGTGGTAGTGCAATCTGTATTACACCCTTTTGTTCTTGATTAAAATCTCGCCAGCTTGTAGTATATAAGATATTTTATATTTAGGACTGAATATAGTACTCTCCCATATTCTTAATATAAAACATAATTGATTTCTTTTAAGAGATTAAATTAGTATTTGTACTCAATATTTTTCCATTATAAATTATAAATGGATATATAATACAATGATACAAAACATATAATATATTTGAATAACTTATTTATCTTCTTTAATCTCTCTAAAAAATCAATTAGGTCTTATATTTATTACTAGAGGTAGTATTAACTTTTGATTGGTTCAATATGCTTTTGAAAGTTTTAAAAGGGTTAAGGTGAAATTTTGCTTAGAAGTAACCAATCAGAAGCGTCAGGTATCTAAAAGTGTTTCAAGAAGCAATTTCGCTCTCAAAGTGTTAAAAGAAAGCAATTTCACCCCTACCATTAAAAAACAAATGTCAATCGTTAAAAAATTGATATTAACAGTTAGCATTTTTAACAATAAGGGGTAAAACTGCTAAGTTTTGGTTATCTACGAGTCAAAATTACTCCTTAAAAAACTTTTGAATGTCCAACACTTTAGAGTGGTTACTTTGGGGCAAAAATTGCACCTTAACCATTTTAAAATATTACATCGTCTTGTAGGATGTTAACCCTTAGGGTAACAATTTTGAAGATTAAAATTAATTTTTTGATTTTAAGTGTAACTAAAAGATTAATTGGTATTATTTATGATCTAAATATTAATTGATATTCTAAATTTGATGTTTGTTATATTATCAAATATCAACATTTGAAGTAGAAAAATATTCGATGATACCCCTGTTGATCCAATTTGGTATAAGGTGTGGAAGCTCTGGCCCCCACAAAGATGCAAGACTTGTCTTTGGATGGTCTTACATGATCTTCTCCTCATGAACGCATCAAGAGTGCACCGTGGTATGGGATCTAATGTTAGTTGCTCAAGTTGTGGGGATCCGTATGAGGATACACTCCATGTCTTGAGAGATTGCCTGAAGGTGAAGGAATTTTTGAGTTCAAAAATTCATGCAAGACATAAAGAGACGTTATTCGGCCAAAGCTTATGGGATTGGTGTAAAATGAATTTGTTCAAGAACATGGGGGAGGTTGAAGATGGAGCTTGGGCGGATTTCTTCGCGGTAGTTTGTTGGTTGTTGTGGAAAAGCCGAAACAAAAGGGTTTTTGAGGGCATGGTGTAACCCCCTTCTCATCCAAGCCGAGATTAAGTTCACAAAACGTAATTATGTTGAATTAGAGACCATAAAACAATTTAGGACTTAACAAAATAACCTTTTTCCCAAAATAGGATTTTCAAAAAAATTTACAAAACCTGTTTAACAATGGTGTCATATTCACTTTACACATACTTAAATGGCCTATACAGGAAATTTCCATTCATAATTATCAGAGTACAAAGTAAATTCCCGACACACTCGAGTTCCATTAATCAATAAAGGGTTTTACAAGGCATAATGCCCATAATCTCTTTCCCTTTACCAGGGGATTACACAAAACTATCCAATATCACCAATATATACTTGTAATTCCCAACAAAATCTTTAAAAGGTTTATACATGATAACCAAATAATCAAAATAAAACTCCCAATCCGGAGTTCTACCCACTCTTCATCACCCGCTTTCCTTTAGATCCTTCGGCCCTGTCTAAAAATTGTTTTTGGGAGAGTGAGATTCTAAGGAATCCCCTTAGTGTCAAGTCACTTATAGTATGCACAACAATAAGGTATGAAAGCAAATCATCACACAACACAAAGCAACTACAATGGTAGTTACAGCAGAAGGGGCAGATATGACTCATGTCACCCTTACGTTTGCTCACGCTGAATTGCTCATGTTAGAACCGGCTGACACCCAAGAGGGGGTGAATTGGGTGTAAGATAAAAATCTTAAGAACTTTGAAAATCTTTTTGCATCTTAGAGGAAGCAATAAATATGAAAGTAATGAATCATAAATCAACAGTTAATAAATGCTGGAAATATAAGAGTTTAAGGAAGAGAGTGTGCAAACTGTGATTTATCCTGATTCGGTCCAATCTGCGATGGCCTACGTCCAGTCCCCAGGCTCCTCCTGAGATTTTAAAATTCACTATCTTCTTGTTTAATCCAGGCACAAGAAAAGCCTTTACAACCCACAAGTTTAGCCGGGCACTTGTGAAACCTTTTACAAATCTCTCACCGAGTTACTCCCCCTTACACACCGAAAGGTTACAACCGAGTTACTCTCCCTTACACACCCTGTAAGGATACAACTTTGATGATGAAAGATTATAGTCAATCTTCTCTCTCAGAAATGAATAGATGAATACTGAAGCACAATGAAAATAATCTCTCTCTCAAATATACATGATATAGAAAATGGATAAGAACAGAGAGTAGTTGGGTTGGAGTAGATGATTCATGATCTTTGCATGTTTCTCGTTGGTTTTATTATTCGTTGAATGTTCCCATATTTATAGATGAGTTGTGATAGCCGTATGAAGCATTTCAACCTGTCTATTAGAGTGGCGTAGCTTCGTTTGACTGTTCTTCGATTTTGAAAACTAGCCGTTGTGGTTGGTGAACGCTCCGCTTCCGTAAAGTCAACTTTTGTCTCTTCACATCATCTCTTCATTATATTCCTGAGGAAATGCATTAAACACTAATACAATGAAGTGTAAGAATAATTGGAAGCAAGAAGAATGAGTTTCATAATTAATCCCATGATTTTCGAAAACTTCAGTACGTTGTTCTGTTCTCCTGGGAAGCATTACTCGAGTGGTCACTCGAGTAAGCCAAGGTCATTACTCGAGTAATCCCATTCAAAATCTGGCCGAGAGTATTTCCTACTTCATTACTCGAGTAATCCCTCGAGTAATGTTACTTTTTCTTATCTGGTTACTCGAGTAGTCCCTCGAGTGATGTGAGTCATTTCTTGGCCGAGAGCTACTGGAAGATTTCTTCTCTGGTTACTCAAGTGATCCCTCGAGTAAGCTCTTAAATAACTTTGCAAATTACTCAAGTGGTCCCTCTAGTAATATCATTCAAATCTTGGCCGAGAGCATTTCCAACTGCATTACTCGAGTGCTCACTCGAGTAAGCTTCAAAATAAAACTGCAGATTACTCGAGTAAGCCCTTCAAGTGAATTCTTGATTTTAATTTGAAACATGGCAAATTATATATCATCGGAAAGCCCTCATCATCTACATTCCAATGCAATAAGAATCACCTCCAAAATCATTTTGTACAGAAAGTTGCGATCCAAAGAATATCTTCTGCATTTAGACAAAGTCTGAAATCACGAGCATCAACTTCCAGAAGACATAGATCTTAGTATATAACTTGAAATGTGACAAGTTATATATCCTTAGAAATATCTTTGAGTCTACTTTCATATGGCACTAGTTTGGTCTCAATCCGATATGTATTTTGAGAGTTATGTCCAAAATACCGAACCTTATTCTGGTAAAAGATGCTGATTCATATGTCAACTTCAACAGATCATATCTCTCTCATCTGAACTCCTTTCAATGTGATCATGGTGTCTATAGTTCGTGTTGGGAGTCTAGTTTCATATGATACTAGTTTTATATCAATCCGACGTGTGGTTAGAGAGATATGCCCAAAATACTGAATCTCTATCCTGCCGCGTGAAACCAAAGTGCCATTACTCGAGTGGTCACTCGAGTAATCTTCAAGTAACTCTGCAGATTACTCGAGTAGCCACCTCCAAAATATGGCAGTGCCATATTACTCGAGTGATTACTGGAGTAATCATCCCCAGAGGTACCATAACTTCCGTATACATCATTTTAACTTCGTATTGACCCATTCCAACCTCCATATGATCAAAGAAACCTCCGGTATCACTTCTAATAGCTTGGATCTTGATATTCTCATGTGATCTTGCAAGTTCTTCCTTCTTCAATCTCTTTCTTCTTGTTTTTCCTCTTGATGATTATTCTTCATCACCCAAGTAGATATCTTCTTTAATTGATGATCATTCCTCGTAGCCCAATTAGATGTCTTCTTGAATATCTTCAATCTTCTTCTTTCTTTGCTTGACTAATATCATCTTCTTGAATATCTTCCTCTTGATGATCTTTCTTCATAACTTAACTATATATCTTCTTTAATATCTTCAATCTCCTTCTTGCTCTTGCTTGACTAATCTACGAGATATACAACATTAAATATAGTAGTTAGTCAATATAGAAGATTATGTACTCTTAATGCTTGACATCTATATTTGACATCATCAAAACTAATCATATCTAACAGCTCACGCTATATTGGACAATCACATTATCATATCACATATATCACCACAGCTGGGATTCATATCAAATATTTCACATACATACAGCCACACTGGCCGGATACTCAAATCATGAATCCACGAATCCACAACACAACCCTGGCAATTACAATAGTAGATACAACGGCAGGGGTACGTGTAATAATCATCACCCCCTACGACTGTTCACGCTGAACTGCTCATGCTGTAATGCACTATGAGAGATAACACATTCACAATGATAAGTCATGCATATCAAGCATTATACACAACATGAGAGAAAAGTCACTACCTTGGTCCTTCCGTGCGTGCTCTGGCACCGGTCTCTCCCGAGTAGGGCAAATGTCAAATCCTATAATTCATAATTAGGGACGAAGAGTCATTCTCTATTCCAATACTTAATTTACTTCACAATACTTAGATTGGTTATCATTATTGTCCTTTAAGAAGCTACAAATGTTTCTAACAAAAGCCCTGAAGGGTTGGAAGAACTATCCCAAAGATCCACTTTTGGAAACACAAACACAGATTTTTCACTATTCACTAGAGTGAAGATGACCTCACTCGAGTGACAATGGACTTGCACTCGAGTCCTGGAAGCAACACTCGAGTGATAGCCAAATGCTCACTCGAGTACTAGGAAGTGCGGTACAGAAAGTGTACACCTGAGAGCAGAAAAAAAATGACAGAAACCAGAATGGCTCATTGCACTCAAGCATAAATTTGATCACTCGAGTGATAGCCTAATGCTCACCCAAGTACCACAAAGTGAAGTTCAGGAAGTACTCACCTGAGAGCACAAGAAACTTTCAGAAGGTAACTTCACTCGAGCAGGGACAAGAGCACTTAAGTGAGGGCTTAGCACTCACAAGTGCTAAGGCACACTCTTGAAAAATGGACTTGAGTGACAACCGGAAACAAGAGTTCATAGTGTCAAATACACCTGCACTCGAGTGAGAGGAGGCTCACTCAAGTGAGAACCCACAATTCTCGCAAGTGAGGCAACACTCTTTCCTTTTGCCCGGAAATGCTTCAGAAATATTGAAGGCCAAAAGAGAAAATGCACTGCCGTACTCGAGTGACACCCATCCTCACTCAAGTAATGCTTATCAGAACCCAGAAAACGAAGAAAACTGACAGCACCTCCAGATTTTACCCAAATGTTTCCAATGGTCCCAAACTCTCAACCAAAGCTAGCCCCCACATAAAATCACCCAAGAAACCCAATGGAAACATCAAAATCACCAAATCCCTATTCCATTATCATGCTTTGGTTTTAGGCTACAATCAATGCAAATCTCTAAAATCTCTAAACCTAACAATTTCAACCTCAAACCAATTCTATCTATTCAAAACTCATCTCAAGACAACACTACCATAACCATATCATGCCAAACTACCAATGACCCTAATCCAACGAAAATAGGCCAATAATTCCAAAACTTCCAAACTTGAACATTTGGCACAAAACATAGATAGAAAGGTGTGTTTCACTTACCTCTTCAACTTTTCTAAAGAGGTTTCTTGATCCTCCAACCTCTAGATTTCCTTGATGCCACAAACCTCCACTAATGGAGAATCTAGAACCATAAGAATGAAGCTCTCAACCCAAGGAACAACTTTAGAGAAGAGAGTTTGAGCATTTGAGATCATCTTCATACCTTAATCACAAGTTTTTCTTTTCTCTCACTTCTTCAACAATGGCGCAAGACAAATGGAGAGAGAAGAGAGAGATGGTAGCTTGAAGAAGGAGAAATGATGATGATACTTCCCCCTAGCCATGCTTGGCCAGTGAAAAAGGAAGGAAGAAGAGAGAGAAAGAAATCATATAAAATGCCATTTGACTTTTCTCATACTCCTCTCTCTCTTCACCAACTTGCCACATGTCACAATCTCATTAGCTCTCCTCAAATAAGTAACTAATTGGTTACTCTAACCACTCCGTTAGCCATCTAGTCACACATCTCATTTCTTGTTAGTTAGTAATTAATTTCACCCTTAATTGCTAACTAATTAACCAACAATTTCTATTCTTCAAATTTTCCTAATTATGGCACATATATTGAAATTGCCACAAAACACATAATAATTCATATTTAATTCACAAATCATTCTCAATAATTGTCATTAGCCCTTAATCAAAATTTGGGGCATTACACATGAAACCTCAAACTCAGTCTTTATGCATCCACGCTTTGGCTATCTTAAGGACTCAACAACAGAAAACTTATTCTTTAAATTGTTTGAACTCTCGAAATGAGCATGCTCCATCTAGTGTTCCTCATCTGCTATCACCGCCAGGCTGGTCTAAGCTCTTTATTGACGGAGTGTTTAGCAAGGCAAGCCAAGCAACAAGATGTGTGGGTGCATTATATGATGAGAGAGGCAACTTCCGTGAAGCTTTCCTCATGAGGCTTGAAGAAGGGGAGGCACTCATGGTGGAGTTATGGGCTTGTCTAATGAGCTGAAGGAGAGCTTAGGACCTTAGGGTTCGACACCTACTTCTATTGAGTGACAACCTAGAAGCTTGTACATGCATCACGGATGGCTGTGGTAAGGAGCACTGGTATCGCTTTGAGGTTTTGGAGATCAAAAACATGTTAAGCTGCACTTGGAAAGTGGAGGTAAGAAACATACCACGTGACCTAAATCTAGAGGCAGGTCATCTAGCAAAGAGGGCCTTTAACGTGTCGCTAGGTTTCTATCCGATCACTGCTCAGGCAGATATTGGGTGGATCGCTAAGGCAGTAACTTAATATCAACCTCATTGGTAGTTTTTTCTTTTGTACTATCTTTTAGTTTTTTTCTTTTATAATTCATATGTATCGAAAAAAAAGAAGTAGAAAAACGTTGCTAAAGTTTGGGCTAGCTCTAGAGCCTGTGGGTTGGGCCAGGTAGCCTACCAAAAGTGGTGAGCTCGGGCTGCCTAAATGCTCCCCCCTCATTTAGCCCACGAGCTATGACAAGCTAGCATGCTTAGTTGTTAAATTTTTTCCCCAAAAATTCTTTAATAAGCCAAAATACCCTTGTTGATGTGTTTGATTACTTCCTCATACTTTTTATTTGACATATTTTATTCACTTTTATTTTTATATTATATTATTTATTCCACTATTATTAAATTAAAAAGAGAAGTTTTTATATGTTTTTTTGATGTGAGTGGGTGAAAAAAAAGATGTGAGAGTGAAAATGGCTACCTGATACAAACATACAAAAGAAAGGGAATGTGATGTGAGTGGATGTAAGAGAAAGTGAGTGAGAGTAAAAAAACAAGAGGATATGAAAGGTTTTTTTTTTAAAAAGAAAAGTTAAGGTACAATTTTAACAACGAAGTTTCATATGAGGGGCATCTGGCAACATTAAGTTTTTATGGGTGTTAAAATACACATAAACTTAACAAAAAGGAATAATTTTAACACCATCGTCAGATGTCTCTAAAGGACGTTTCTTTTTGTTTTTTTGGTCCCACCTAGCCTTACACGTGTCAAAAGCCCCCACGTTCTCTCTCATCCCCATCAACTATCTCCCTTGTTTGTTACCCTTCTTCTCCGTATCTTTCTCTATTCTCTCTATCTTTTGCCCTCGTGTCTTCGGAATGCTCAACAGGAAAGTTGGGAAGAGAGGAACTATTGTCTGAAAAACATTCGTTCACAATTGCACACCAAAAGCTTCACAATTCAGAACATTTTCACATCGCATGTTGCTATTGTTGGAGCCAATATCTGTCCCATTGAGAGCTTGGACTACGAGTATGTTGTTTTTTCTTTTTTCATCTATTCTTTGAAATTTGGAGGAAGTTTTTATTTTTTTTATGGGATTTCATCTGTTGTGAGTGAATTTGTGCTCAATTCTTCACTTCTTTGTTCTGGGGTATGCAAGATTGTCGAGAACAAGTTATTCAACCCTCAAAAACCCCGCCTGATATGATATGATGATGGCCATGTTCTTGTTGAACTTAAACCTAGGGGTTGGTGGGTAGAGGTCAGGAACTCAGGAAGGCAAATAGAAACAGAGCAAGGCAGCGAAGGCCATGGCAATGATTGAAAGTAGAGAGTGGGAGGATGGGAGGAGAGGGAATTGTGGGAGTGGATTGTCGTAGCTGATCATAAGGTTGAGGTGTTTGTAGCTATATGAAGCAAAGAATTTTCCCCCAATCAATCCAACAAATGATAGGTTTAATACTTTGATGTAAATTCTGAATCTCATCGAAGGAGAAGAGGAGAAGGGGATGTTGATGGGGACGAGAGAGAACATGGGGACCACAAAAAAGTAACATCCATCCGTTAAAAACATGTGGTAAAATTGCCCCTTTTCCATGTACACTTTAGCACGTATAAAAATTTAATGGTTCTAGATAGCCCAAAAACAAAATTTTATTGTTAAAATTGCACTTTTTCCCTTAGAAAAATTAATTGACAAGCTACACAAGCCTGCCCCACTTAGCCCGCAGGCTGCATCAAGCTGGCCTGCAACCCACGGCTAGACCATATTACCGGCTCTAACCTAACTTATGGGCAAGCATGTGTAAAGCCCATGTTTGCTAAAGCTGGAAAATCGAGCCGAGCCCATCAAGGGTCATGCTTATTATTTAGAGCCTTCAGAAGGAGTTGGGTCTGAAAGGGTCAGCCTTGTAGGGCCACGGCTCGTTTAAGCGCGCCAATTTTTTTTTATTTTATTAAATGACTACAAAAATTGAAAATATTTTTCTAATCATATAGTGTTGTTATTTGAACATTTTAAAGGAAAAATTGATTATATTCTTATTAAAAAGCTATAAGAAGTTTGTTAATTACATTGTAGTTAGTTAAAAGTCTTCTAATTGAATTTTTTTAAAAATATTACTCAATTTTTAAGAATATAGCATTTGGTTCTTAATATTTACCAAAAAATTATTATTATGAAATCGGGACCTTTTATGGGAGTTAGGCCTAAACGAGCCGAGCTTGTGAAGGCAGGTCTGGCTTGGCCCGTTTTCCCACCTATAATGTCTGATGGTTTCTAGTGCTCCACAAATATGCCCTTGAACAAAATCCAAACTTGCCCTTGATTTGCTATTGGGGCAAATATGAGAATGAAAGGAAGAAAACTTTCTCCTGATATGGAGATAAACAACGATAAACTTCTCTTTTGAAGAAAACTAGCACAGAACCTGTGCAACGCGTGGGCGTTTATGGTATAAGTTGTATAAGTTTTCATTATTTTCGTTTGTAATATATAAATATAAGACAACATTTATTTTTTATCAGGTATGAAGAAGAACAATATATTTGAACATTTTCTTTCATATTAATATATACAAAAGGTAGAAGTTCTATAAATATATTTGCTAGCCCATTTCCTCTTTTCAGAGGCACATATCTCTACAAGGAAATAAATCTAGTAATAATTTGAAAAGAATGAAGAAAAGCTTAACGATCAAATACATGTGCAATAAAAAATCAGTTATATATTAGGAAATTCTTGAGAGAGAAACGTCCAAAAAAAGTTTTAATGCTTAATACTATTAATTGAAACTTAAAATTATTTTAATTGCCTTTCTGTCTTCTCCAATATCTTTGTAGGTGCATAAATCATAAGTAATAGGGTGAAGGTGCAGATTTACTAATGAAGTTTTAAGCAAGGGGCACTAGGCACAATTTTATTTTAAAGGGGGGTAAAAAATACACATAAGGAATTAAAAATAGAGCATCCACCACAAAACGATTAAATTTGACCTAATGCCAAGAGAAGAAAACCCCTAACGATGTTAGGTCAAGTTTAACGGTTTTGTGGTGGATGCTTCATTTTTAATTCCTTATGTGTATTTTTGCCCCTTTTAAAATAGAATTGTGCTTAGCGCCCTTTGGTTAAAACTTCATTGGTAAATTTGCACCTTAACCCTAAGTAATACAAGTAATATAACTATTAGCCTACTATATTTCCTTAGACTCTGAAATTCATCCTTCAATGTAGGAAGATATAAAACACTTTTAGTAGATATTACCCCTCTTAGAATAGAGTTAAACGCCAAAAGAACAAAACATATATTACCTATAAATGGCTTTTGTAAGTATGAGGTATGCCCATAATCTACAAAACGCCTTTTAGGTTATCCCTGTTAGGAATAGATGGGATATCATGAGAGGAATCACAACAATTTTATAAAATCAATTCTTCTCCATCTAAAATGAACAAAAAAATAATTTTCTAAATAACATCAAACCAAACCAAATTCAAAATATCCAAATGCAAGGGATTATAATACTATCAATGCAACGAAACAAAACCTTAGTGAAGACATACCCATTATTCTTTGGCTCGTACTTGCCATTCCCATTCTGATTCTCAACTAATATGTACTTCCTTTTTGAAGACTTCATAGGCATAATTAGGTTTCACCATTACAACGACTTCCTTACCCTAAAAAATAAAGAAACCAACTCTACATAATTAGTAGCAGAGATTAGGCAAAATGACAAAGAGAAATTATAACGAAAAGGAAATTCGATAAGGACAAAAGATTGAAGAGGGATGATAAAGAAGAATAGAAGAAGGAGGGGATAGCGCAGAGAGAGAGAGAGAGAGAGAGAGAGAGAGAGGTTGAGAAGGGGAAGAGAGGCTTAACTTTATGCTAGAAGGGGACTGATCCATATTTAAACATGTTGAAGAGATAGCATCACACCCCACTTTCATTATCACCCATAAAAGCACACCCTTACATTTGACAAGTCAGGAACGTTACAAAATCTACATTGAGGTAATACTTAATGTGGTATATTAAATATGTTATTTTAGGATGTTATCAAATTTGTCAAAAATTGCAGCATTATGGTATTATATGAATATAGTAAATATTAATTTAAATGTTTTAAATAATTAAGAACAAAATTTAATTCAAAATATATAAAATATATTTTAGTCATGATGTTATCATTTAAGTCAAAATATATTAAACATAAAACCAGTTAGTAGGAGTAGTGGGGTTGTTACCCATATATTGGAAGTTATTTCTTTAAGTTAATTATTTTGGGAGATATTTTAGGATATTATCAAATTTGTGAAAAATTCCGGTATTATGGTATTATATTAATGTAGTAAATATTAATTTACATATTTTAAATAATTAAGTATAGAATTTTAATTCAAAATATATAAAATATATTTGAGTTATGATGTTATCATTTAAGTCAAAATATATAAATATATATAATATAAAAATTAAAAGGCCATGACTAAATTCTCCACAGTTTTTTTCTTATAATTTAAAGTAATATAAATAAATGTTTAAAATAATATAAAGAAACAAATGTTTGATTAAAATATTTAGAATGCCGTTAGTGGGAGTAGTAGGGTTGTTACCCATATACTAAAAGTTTTTTTTAAGTTAAATATTTTAGGAGATATTTTAGGATATTATCAAATTTGTCAAATAATTTTGGCATTATGGTATTATACAAATATAGTAAATATTAATTTAAATATATTAAATAATTAAGTATAGAATTTTAATTCAAATATATAAAATATATTTCAGTTATGATATTATCATTTAAGTAAAAATAATATAAATATATAAAATATAAAAATCAAAAGGCCATGACTAAATTTTTCACACATTTTCTTATAATTTAAAATAATATAAATAAACGTTTAAAATATTTAAACCATTGTAAAAAAATATTTTATTAAACTATTTAGAATGGTCTGAGTGGAAGTAATGGGGTTGTTATATATATATATATATATATATATATATATATATATTAAAAATTATTTCTTAAGTTAAAATATATAAATAATGAATGAGCTATGTGAAATGTGGAAGTAATGGGGTTGTTATATATATATATATATATTAAAAATTATTTCTTAAGTTAAAATATATAAATAATGAATGAGCTATGTGAAATGCTTACGTGTGGCATCTTGAGGGTGGTTCTAAATGCTGCTTTTATATAATAAGATTAAGAGATAAGAGATATGAAAGACATGAATTCAACGATTAGCATGATGACTTTTAAAATTAACTGAAGCAAAATAAAAGAAGGGGAATTTATAATAACCTTAAATAATAATAAAATATAAGATAAAATAACAACAAAATATATAATAAGTAAATAATAGGATTTGATTTATATAAACAAAAAAAAACAAATTAAATATAACCATAAATAATATTGCATAATTAAATACCATAACAATAGATATTTTTTCCATTAAGAGAACGAGAGGAAGAAAAATTTCTCCTGATATAGAGAATAAGCAATGATAAACTTCTCTTTTGAAGAAAATAACAAGAATCAGTTTAAAGTTTAAACAAAGCAAGCGTTTGTAGCTCATGGACAATTAGTAATTGATTTCTTTGTTGAGACCCCTATTTTTATATTTGAACTCAACATTGTTTTCATATATTAATAATTATTAAATTTTAATCAACCATTAGCATGTAATTAATTATATTTTTAATTCATTATCAATGATTAATAATTATTTTTCTTGTTAATTTTTATGCTTAGTAAATAATATTTCATATCCCTTGGTTTATAAAAGTAATAATCTAATTATCATTACTTAATTATTTTCCCCTCATTGTTGTCAATCATTTGTTGTTTGTATCATTATATTATTACCTAATCATCAATCTCAGCTTTAAAATGAATATCAAAGCATTATAGAAGGATATATTATATTTATATTTTTAATTCATGAATACCTCCATCACCAAAACTTCCTTGAAAGGAAAGGGAAGGAAAGGGGAGAATCAAAGCTAATTTTAGTCGTATATATATATATATATATATCATTCTACAAGAAGCAATCCAATTCAAAAGACCCTAAATATGAGCATATTTCTCAAGAAGGATTTGAATATTTCTATTAATATCTTAATAAAAAGTTGAACTAAAATTTTAAACGTTTTAAAAATTATGGAAAAGTTGGGTCAAATAAAAAATTTGCTAGTATTATAAAATAAGGTTAAGGTGCAATTTTACCAACAAAGTTTTTTCCTAGGAGCGCATGACCCAAAAATACCAATAAACAATTTAACACCCTTAGTAAATCAGCTCCATTTTAAATTATTTATTGATATTTTTGCCAATTCCAAACTTATTTGTATCAGACGCTTATAAAGAAAAATTTTATTGGTAAAATTACACCTTAACCTTATGAAATATTAAGAAATATGAGAAGAGAACAAGAGAATATAATAATAAGAAAGAAGAATCATACTCCCTATTTGAGGCGACTGCTCAAGTACTTTGCCCTATGGCACAACTTTACAATATTAATAAATCAATAAACTATATCAATATCTCCATATTTGATAGTGATATATATGATGATAGATGATATTATGGGGTAATATAGAGATAACAGGAAAATACAAACATCCACATAAATATTATATTTATAACAGCTAGATAATTATAACTCATGTTTTTTTTTTGCCAGCGTTTATCAATGATTTCCTCTATGAAAAGAAATCGAATGTTACATAATTAATTCACTAGCGGATTGTCGTAATTAATTGAGAAAAAGATAAGAACATACCACTTGAACTTTAAAATCCTAAATTAATGATTTCCTGCTAAAATGAGTTGTCAATTGTTAAATTCTTGTAGTTAATACCTATACTTTTGTAAGTAACAAAATTGATTTAAGATTTTGAAGTTTAAGTAGTTTTTTCTTGTCGTAGAGTATATACTTAACCTTGAAGTCATAGAGTGTATACTCTGGTGGTCCTAAATTTCACAAAAATAAAAAAAAATTAAATCTTTTAAATCTGCTCTAAAATTTATCTACTTTGTAGCTTTACCCCTATTTAATTTATATTATACTCTTTGCGAATAAAGTTATACCATAATAAATGAAGAATAAAATCATATATTCATAAGAAAAACTTAATTATATGACTTATAAATATGACAAAAAATTTTCTTTCTCTACTTTATAAATAGGACCGGAGGAGTATTATGGTTCTAGGTTGTTTTGCATGAGATGAATTTTCCAGACATCGGAGGAATAATCTCTGATGGCATGCAGTTTTATCTTATTAATCTAATCTTTCAAATTAAAAAGTTTAACTTAGCATTAGTTTGTTGGAAATTGGAACTTTTCTTGTTTGATAAGTAGTTTAATATTTATGGTTCCTAAAAAAAGAATCTTAGGGTTTTCCCAAAAATGGATGGCCGATAAAATAATTATTTAGTCATACACTCATACTTTACTTGTAATAGCTTTTAAAACTCTTAAAAAATGCTTAGAAAACTATTAGTGATATATAACAAAATTGTACCAATAGGCATTAGTTCTAGTGGAAGAGACTTTGCTTCTTTAAGTATGAAGCCCTAAGTTTGAGTCCATGTGTATCTTATCAAAACTATATATACATATATATAATATAACAAAACTGTCTTAATCTTTTGTTTATAATATTTCATAGGGGCTCTAAATTCTAACGTCACTGTGCTACCCAGAAATTAAGTGATGGATTTGGAGTTAAGGTAAGATCATTACCTTTCTCTTTTAAAAGTGATGAAAGGCTTTTTGAATAAGTCAAAATTGTTAAAGTTCACAATGATAAAAGGAAGAGCAGCAATGTATCAAAAATAAATAAAAGGAATGGTAGCAAGCTCCAGGAACAAGCACAAAAGTTCATCAATTTATGACAATACATATTCCTTTGGGAAAGGAAAAGTTGGCTGAAATAATTATTGTACTTTATATTAACTTATATTTATTACACTTAAATATCCCTCACAAGAGAAATGAAGAATATCTCAAAGAAGAATATTTTATAATTAGTCAAAAGTGTAGTTAAAACTTAAAAGACATTTCATTAGGTCATTACGATCCTCAAAAAACTATCAATTATTTGTGTAATTTATTCTTATCACTTACTTTTTTTGTTCTATTTATAAGTCACTTCCCAGTATGTTTCCCATAGACCAAGAAAAAACTTAAACTTTATTATTTTTGCCATATAATTCAACACATTTTCAACTTTATTCCTATTTAATATACATTATACCTCACGTGAACAAAGTCAATACAATAATAAATGAAAGGTAAAATTGTACTATCCTTACAATGCCTTGCAAATTTTGGAGCTCCTCTCCTTCTCCCTGTAGGCCAAAGCTATCCCGAAGGTGATTTTGGAAAATCCACAGAGTCCTTTTGGTCGACGAGGACAACGTGCATATGAGCTCTGGGGTTATGGTTGAGAAGGATGAGAGACATGGAGAGAGTAATTCTGTCTTTCATGGATGTTCTACGCTGCTTTGCAATTTTAGTGCTAAATGTTTATGGTAATGCTGAAGTTGGGTGGTAACTTTTTGTTCTTTCTCCTTGGTTTCTTCCATATGTTTCACATAATGGGCGCTTTTAATGCACTGAGATGGGAAAAATATGAGGTAATTGCTTTATTGTTGCACCAAATCTCTTCGAATTCTCTTTATACTCATGTTTATGTGTGTACATATGTGTATGGTTGTGGGTCATTTTGATATTCTATATTTTTTCTAAAAAAACAAAAGAAATGTTTGATGGACCAGGTTGGGCAAGTCACATGCGTTCCTGAACTAATTTAAATTGTCATTCAAAACTCAATTAGCCGACACACACACACACACACACACACACACACATATATATAATGACAGCCAAAAGCATATCATATCATATTGATATTTTTGCATGCAAATTTATCTTATCACAATAATAATTTAAATTGTTTGAAATAAGTACTCTACCTTATAGCTAGAGTTAGAGAACATACCCTCTCATGTCATGCACAAAACTATTGAGCTTGAAAACTAAGACAGTATAGGTTTAGATTACAACTATACCTTAATACAACTTTCTCTAAATTTTTTATGTTACAAGACTGATTATTTCTTTATTCTATCCACACCATTACTTCCTTTATTCCCTTTGCTGATAAAAAGGGTGCAGAATGAAAGAATATGCTAGCCAATTCTGGACAAAAATGTGGGGGTAAGGAAAGATGAAAGAGTTGGCAACTCAAAGACTGCATAGCTATTTTAAAATTCTTTACTGCAGTCATAGATGATGCTTTTGTGTGATTCTATGACTCAAATTTATCTTTATTAAATCTTCAATTCATGGGAAAAGAAGGGATTTTTTTCATCTATAATCTATTCATGATTAAATCCTTTGAACATAATGTATTGCTGCAGGAGCTGTTGCTATTGCGATGCTCTAATTTTAATTACTCTATGTATATTCCATATAATTCATTTTCGATATCTTATTACTTTAAGAGTATAAGGTTATGCCAAACTTGACATGTAAACTACAAAGATTTTGTTGTGGACAAATGTCTTTGGCTGCAAGAAATTAAACATATGGCAAACATCAAATATGGACTTTGTGGCAAATCCAAGTTTCATCATCTGAGGTGCCTAGCAAGCATAGAGACAAATCTCCTAGCTTTTTACTATATTATTTGCATATCTTGATTCACTAAATGCTGGAGTGAGATGTTATTGAAAGGAATGGCTAATGGTTGATTGGAGGATAAAAGCCTTTGAGACACTTGGTGCATTGACGGTCGAGATTTGGGAGATGAATTCAAGCATGCTAATGCTGTAGTGACAAAAAAAGTCACATCTTGTGCCTCTTTCTGTGATGGCAGTGGGAGACGTGGGTCTAAGACATTTGTTAGCAAAATGCTTTCACCACAGGTCTTTGAAAACGACAATATCAACTCTCCAGGATGTCTTCCCATGAATGTTTCTAATGTCAACACTCCAAAACTATAAACATCACATTTTTCAGTCACAACCAAGGTGTATGCAAGTTCTGCAACAAATCAAAAATTAAAGAAATTATGTATTATCCCAAGGTAAGTAGTAGTTAAAATAAAATAAAATACAATACAATAAGAGAAGTAGTAAAGAGTTGGAAAAGCTAACCTGGAGCAACATAACCATAAGTACCAACTAAAAGAGTTTGATTAGATGCATCTGGATCAAGAATTCTAGCTGTGCCAAAGTCAGATAGAAAAGCCTCCATCTTTGAGTTCAACAATACATTATTACTTGTTACATCTCGATGGATAATTGGAGGAGCACAATCATGATGCATGTAGAACAAAGCATTTGCTATTCCTTTGATGATATTCACCCTCATACTCCAATCCAACTCTTTAGCCTCATCATCATTATTCAAGATATAAAAAAGGCTTCCTCTTTCCATGTATTCATATATGAGAAACATGCATTGATTATGCAAACAAAAGCCATGGAGCTTTATAATATTGCGATGTCGAATTTCACTTAACATCTGTACTTCATTGTGAAAACTCTTGGCAAAAGATGTGCTTCCATATTCTTTTCTATGAAGTTTTTTCAATGCTACAATTTTTCCACTAGGAAGTTGTGCTCTATAAACGCTTCCGTAAGCACCAGTTCCAATGCAATATTTGATGTCAAACCCCTCTGTTGCCTCAATGATGTCTTCATATGCAATTTTTCCATCATAATTCCATATGGAAAACAAATCCCCATGTTTTGTTGGTCTCGTCTCAATTATGGATTTCTTATTGTTTTTGTGAGATTTAAATAAGATGAAGCCCACAACAAATATGATGACAGGGAAAATTGTCAACGGAATAATGATTTTCAAGAAAAACTTTGGACCTTTAGAAGAACCATGTATTTTCTCTAGACCAAGTAATTCTTTATTGCCATCTAAAATGACATTAGGATAAGAGTGATAAACTTCACTTGGAACATAGCCACTGAGATGATTATATGACAAATTGATATAGCGTTTGTACAACCAACCAAGTTCTCTAGGTATACTACCTGAGATATTATCATGGCTCAAATCAATAATGCTACACAATGGTGCAACACAGCATATACTAGATGGTAATATTCCATTGAATTTGTTGTGATTAAAGTCCCATGAAAATCACAAGAGTTTAAAAAGTAGAGTATGTTCCCATTCAGATTATTTTGGGAGATATGTAGATGAAGAAGATAACAAAAATGTTCAAACTTAACTAGTATGCCACCACTCGATTGATTTTTAGAAAATCAACGTCTTGTAAATATATCAAATTATAAATAAAAAAAGGGATATCACTTATGTATAGTGAATAGTAAATTTGACTACAAATATTAGTTTCTTAAGATTTGTCATAAAACCCAAAGTTAAAGGCATAACTCCAACTACATTTTTTATCCTCAAATCAAACAATTTTAAACAAGGTTAGTAAGTTTGGAAGGTAACATACCTATAAGTTTGTTGTAAGATAAGTCCAAATATATGAGATTATGAAGAGCTCCAATCTGAGTTGGAATGGTTCCTGTTAAAGCCAATCATTTGAGTTGCAAGTGTGTTCTAAGTTAATTCTTATCAAATAAGAATTGTGGGTTGACTTACTCTATCAAGTTATAGACATAAATACAACATTTTTAAATTGAGTAAATAAGCAAGGTATAGCCGAAGGTACATAACTCACCAGTAATATTGTTATGAAGAGTTCCAATTGGAGTTACAAACATGTTTGTAAGTTATTTCTTATCAAATAAGAATTGAAGATTTACCTACTCTGTTAAGTTATAGAGGTAAATATAACATTTCTAAATTGAGTGAATATGTAAGATAAGAGGGGAAGGTAAACTCACCACTAAGATTGTTATCAGATAAGTTTAAATTGATGAGATTATGAAGAGCTCCAATCTGAGTTGTAATGATACCTGTCAAAGCCAATCATATGAGTTATAAATGTGTTGTAGGTTATTTTTATCAAATAAGAATTGAGGGTCAACCAACTCTATTAAATTATAGACGAAAATACAACATTTTAAAATTGAGTGAATTCGCAAGGTATGGTAGAAGAAGGTACATAACTCACCAGTAAAATTGTTTTGAGACAAGTACAAATAGCTTCGATTATGAAGAGTTTCAATTTGAGATGAAATGGTACCTGCCAATAGGGGTGTTCAACAATTTCCCGTCCCGACCTTCCCGTCCCAATCCCGAACAAATTGGGACGGGAAAATCCCATCCCGAAAATTTCGGGATCGGGAAAAAGTCGGGATCGGGATCGGGATCAGGATCGGGAATGGGACTTCCCGATCCCGAAAATATATATCCACATGTATATTTTTTTAAAATATTTAAGAAAATAAGACCAAATGTAAAATAAAATGCCTAACACCCTTAAGGTAATATCTATTCTTTTAGTTTAGTTAGTTAATTTCATTTATTATTTATTAAATAATTCTAATTTTTTGTTCTTGTCTTTGTTCTTTTTATAACTGAATCGACAACTTTAAGCATGTATTGGACTAATTATATATTTATATTAGACTTATTTGGTACAATATGATATTAGACAAATTATATATTTATATTAGACTAAAGGAAACACAACAAAAAATTCAATATAGAGATTTTTGTAAAAAAAATAAGAAGAAAATTCGGGATCGGGAATGAAAATCATTCCCGAACCCTTCTCGGGATTGGGATCGGGAATGGCATTTCCCGATCTCGTCCCGATCCCGAACACCCCTACCTGCCAAAGCCAGTCATCTGAGTTACAAATATGTTTGTAGGTTATTTCTTATCAAATAAGAATTGAGGATTTACCTACTCTATTAAGTTATAGAGGTAAATACAACATTTCTAAATTAAATGAATTTGTAAGGTAAGAGGCGAAGGTAAACTCACCACTAAGATTGTTATTAGATAAGTCCAAAATAACAAGATTATGACAAGCTCCAATTTGAGTTGGAATGGTACCTGTCAAAGCCAATCATTTGAGTTATAAATATGTTGTAGGTTATTTTTATCAAATAAGGATTGAGGGTTAACCTACTCTATTAAATTATAGACATAAATATAATATTTTAGAATTGAGTGAATTTGCAAAGTATAGTAGGAGAAGGTACATAACTCACCAGAAAGTTTGTTGTGAGACAAGTGCAGATATATTATATTATGAAGAGTTCCAATTTGAGTTGGAATCGTACTTATCAAAGCCAGTCATCCGAGTTACAAATATGTTTGTAGGTTATTTCTTATCAAATAAGAATTGAGGATTTACTGACTCTATTAAGTTATAGAGGTAAATACAACATTTATAAATTGAGTGAATTTGTAGGGCTTGTTCGGTATGAGGGGAGTAGAGGGAAAGTGGGCGGAGGGAAAACTTTTTTGAGTTGAATTTAAAAAAAATTAGAAAAGTGGGGTTAAAAAATTTTAATTGATTTTTCTTACTCTTTTAACTTACTTATTCTCTTTATTAAAATTTTATTATCTCACTTCTTCAATCTTTTAAAATTCAACTCATAAAAATTTCCTCTCCCCTCCAAATCCCTCACACCAAACAGACCTGTAAGATAAGAGGGGAAGGTAAACTCACCACTAAGATTGTTATCAGATAAGTTTAAACTGGTGAGATTATGAAGAGCTCCAATTTGAATTGGAATGGTACTTGTCAAAACCAATCATTTGAGTTATAAATGTGTTGTTGTTTATTTTTATCAAATAAGAATTGAGGGTTAACATACTCTGTTAAATTATAGACGTAAATACAACATTTTTAAATTGAGTGAATTTGCAATGTATGGTAGAAAGTACATAACTCACCGGCAAGATTGTTATAAGACAAGTCCAGATGGATTAGATTATGAAGAGTTTCAATTTGAGTTGGAATAGTACCTGCCAAAGCCAGTCATCTGAGTTACAAATATGTTTGTAGGTTATTTCTGATCAAATAAGAATTGAGAATTTACTTACTCTATTAAGCTATAGAGGTATATACAACATTTCTAAATTGAGTGAATTTTTAAGGTAAGAGGAGAAGGTAAACTCACCATTAAGATTGTTATTAGATATGTATAAATCGGTGAGATTATGAAGCGCTCCAATTTGAGTTGGAATGGTACTTGTCAAAGCCAATCATTTGAGTTATAAATGTGTTATTTATTTTTATCAAATAAGAATTGAGGATTAACATACTCTATTAAATTATAAACATAAATACAAAATTTTTAAATTGAGTGAATTTGCAAGGTATAGTAAAAGATGGTACAACATTTTTAAAGTGAGTTACAAATGTGTTGTAGTTGTTTCTTACCAAGTATAGGAATTTTAGAAGAACCAGCGAGCTAATTCTCTACTCAAAATGTATCAGCATTATCATTAAAAATGTAGCGTGAAAAAGAGCTACAATTTTCTTTGGAATATAACAACTTTCCTAGTTTTCCAGGTATACTTTCATAGATGTAATTGCATCTAAAATTGACGCGATAATTTGACGGAGAAAAGCATAAGCTAGGTGGTAAAACCCCCCCTAATTATGTTACACTACCTCCAATCTTGGAATAAAACTCAGTTGATTAATTTAGGGAGATCAAAAAAATTAAATAAATTACTTTGTTATAGTATATATGACATAATTTTTCTGAAATACTTATATGCATAATTAGATTATATATTACTTTATAAGTCAAATAAACTATAATAGAGAAAAATAATAAATATAAATACTTTAAAATAATTTATTTAACTTCTCTAATTTTACTAAATTAGTCAGTTGAGTTTTATACGAAGGACCGGAGGTAGCAACTAGAGTTAATTACCATAGAATAGTATGGATTTAATTAGTCAATAGAGTTTTATATTTAGGGAAAAGTCAAGCACTCCTAATTTTGTCAAATTTAGAATTGAACAAGCAATAGCTCCATCCAACTAATTAGTAGTACTACTCAAATTCAAGAATTTCAAATATGTGAGAGTTGCGAGAGAAGAGGGTACTTTACCAATCAATCCCATTTCTCTAATATCCAAACGTTCAAGATTGGGAAACGCAGTGATGTTGAGATCTGCTAGCTGAGGCTCTCCGAAAATGAGTCCATATCGGCTTATGTTAATAACGCTTCCGAAATCATTGCAACCTATGTCATACCAGTCACAAGGGTCCTCTGAAAAGTTGAAGGCATTCCACCAGTTGCTATGAAACAGAGCAAATTTCTCCTCAGCTATCATGGCAGTAGCAATATTGGGCGAGAAACTAATGGCAGGGCATAATAATAATAATAATATCATCACAGTGCTTATTGTTGGAGGAGTCCACATAATAATGGAGAGTGCCATTGGTTGGTTCACGCAAAGTGATCGGAAAGGAAGAATGCAGAGTCTGAGACTTCATAGTTCAAACTTATAGGAAGATTAATTAATTGTTATGGAAAACTTTACTCTCAATTCTAAAAACAAAAGTTAGTATAATAGTTTGTTTTAACATTTTTTTTTAAAACTCTCCCGATTGACCTAACATATTTAGGAATTTTTTCTTGATAAGTAGTTTTTAATGCAAATGACTAAAAAAGATTTGAAAAAACCTAGCATATAACTTTTACAAATATACTCACTTCATTTTTTAATTACAAGATCAGTTTATTTTTTAAAAAAAGGTTAAAGAAACTAAATAAGTAATTTAATCATCACATATGTTGTATATTACTATTAGATTATATATTAATTTTATAAGTTAGATAAATTAATTGGATATAAAAATGATAAATATAAATATTTTAAAATAATTTAATTATTTTTTTAATCTTTCTAGAAAAATCAACTGAATTTTACATTGTTAACTGGAGGTGGTATAATTAAGCAACTTTTACATTTTTTTTAAGCAGCAGCAACTTTTACATTTAGAATAGGTAAAAAGATAAAAAAAATAGCACTTAAACTTTAAAATTTTAAAATAATTTTATTAATAAGTAATATGATTAATAAAAAAAATATAACAATTAACAACTCAAACTTTTAAGAAATCATTTATTTAAGATTTTAAAAATTAAATAATATTTATTTATCTTTTACTATTTTATCTTTAGAATATAGCTTTTCAGTATGTGTGTGTTTGAATTAGTTTTTTTAAATGATTTTTATGATTTATGAGATATATGTGTGAGATGAGTTTTATCTCGAATTACGCAAACATGATTTAGAGATTTGCCAAACACACATGCACATATGGAAAAGGAGAAACCGGACTCCAATGAAACGCGTTGTACTTTTTCTTTTTTTTTTTATAAAAGACAAAAATTGAAACGCGTTGCACGTTGACAATAAAAATAAATAAATAAAACCCATTGTACTACTTCTCAATGTCACGCGAGGGCCACTTTATTTGACTGTAAAGTCTTCATCCTTAAGGCGCTGTTTGGTAAGAGGGATTTAGAGGAGAGATGAAAAAAAGAAAAAGTTTTATGAATTTAATTTTAAAAAATTAAAGAAATAGGATTAAAAGTTTTTAATTAATTTTTCTGATACTTTTAATTTACATCTTATCTTTATTAAAATTTTAAAACTCTACTTCTCTCAATTTTTTTGATTTTAACATACAAAAATTTTCTCTCCTTTTCGCCTCGAATTCCTTATATCAAACAGACCCATACCAAACAGACCATACGTCTTCACCTTTTTTGACCACAAGTCTTCGCTTGTACCATCATGTCAGTAAAATTTACTTATTTCATCCTAGTCAAAATAAAAAGAAAATTTACTTATAGTAAAAATTAATATTATTTCATATCCTAGGTAGATAACGAATTCATTTTAATTTTAAATATAAAACTTTAAAAGAAGAAAACATATAAATATCACTTAAATTTCTAAAATCTAAAAAAATCTATTAACACTTACAAAAGATAGAGAAGGGATGAGGTGAGAATATGAGTTTAACTCACCTTCTATATTAAAAGGGGCATTTTTGTCTTTTTTCCAAAACATGAAAAACCTATATTCTCACCTCATCTCTTCTCTATCCTTTGTAAGTGTTAATAGACTTTTCCGAATTTTAGAAATTTAAGTGATATTTATACATCTTTTCCTCAAATTTTGATCTACTTTAGCTCTCAAATTTATTATCTTCTACTAAAATATCCATATTAATTGTGTGTTGTAAGGGGTTTTTTATAAAAAGATAGTTACAACATAATGCAAATTATAAGAAAATGTGTTATAAGAAGTTGACATACATTTATTATAAATAACTAACTTAATTAATTTTATTAACATCCTCAAATTAGAAACACAACTCTTATATAAAGGACCATAAGTTATAATACTTTACAGTTTACTCTTATGAAATTCAGACTTATTTAAAATGATACCGGAAGCATTCAAAAACAAACCAGCAAGAAGCATAATTAACCATGAAAAAATAATTTTGGACTTTATAAATATTTGAAATAATTTGAATTTTTCAATATATTATATATTTTTCCCAGCATTCAATAATACTCGCACACTACGTGTAACTTTTAAATAAAAAGTGAGGGTTAACATACTCAATAAAAGTTATAAAGCTAAGCACAATACTTTTAGATTGAGTGAATTTATAAGGTAATAGTGTAATGTATGTAAGTCATCCGTAATATTGTTAAGAGACAAGTCTAAATCAGTGAGTTTATGAAAAGCTTCAACATAAATTGGAATAGCACCTATTAAAACTATTCATTTGAGTTGTAAATAGGTTGTAGGCTATATCTTTTAAATAAAAATTGAGGGTTTACACACTCTATTAAATTATAAAATTAAACACAATATTTATAGATTGAGTGAATTTATAAGGTAACAGTGTAATGTACTAACTCACTCAAGATTATCATGAGAAAAGTCCACATAATAGGTCCCTGAGATTTTGTATGAGGAGCTCCTGTTTGAGATAGAGCCATACCTATCAGTCCCTTTGAAGCTATGATGAGCTAACTAAGACTGGGGGTTTGAAAAGAATCAATACCGCGTTATTTTGATAACGCCTCCAACATCATTGATAAAGTCATTAATGTGGAAGCAAGTTAGAGTAAAGAATAATAATAGGAGAATTATAGTTAGGTTGGTCTCAAACAATAGAGAAAATGAAAAAATTGTTTTTTGAAATCTCAAATTGAAAAAAAAAAAAAAAATCCCAAAAAATTGTTAATGGGCACTCCTGCAATTGTCAACGACTTACACTTATGATTGTTAATGGAACTATTTTTTTTATTATGAAATTTTAAGGGATCATGTTTTCATTTTCCTTCTTATTTAAGACCTGTAATTCTTCCAATCATAAAAATGCCACTTTAGCACCCATCCCACTTTCATAAAAATTAAAGTGATCACGAAATGAATAATACACCCAGTGTGTTTATGGAGATCAAGTAAGAGACTATTGAATCGCTGTCGTTGGACATAATGATGATATCGGGTGAGATGGGCATAGGAAAAGTTGTTTATGGTCTTCCTTTTTTTTTCCCTCAAAGTTTATGGTCTTCCTCAATATTTTATAGTGAAAATGGACGGGAATTTCCATGAAATTCCGAAAAGGAACTCAGTATTTTTAACTTTTAGGATTATATTTTTAAAGATGTGTGCCGAATCAAATCTTACAACAACCGAGTGAGATAAAGGTGAATGTTCAAGAGGGGGATATTGAATACGTGGACAATGGTCAAAGGGGGCCAGCTTTGTGCAATAAGTATAGTCTGGAAAGAAGAAATGTGAGTATAAAGAAAGAAACTATTTCAACACCAAAGATAATGTCTAAAAAGAAAGCAAGTAGGCCAAGCTCATAAACTTGACTTTGGATCAATTTTAAAGGGTGGGCCATCGGTTATAAATCAAGTCTTGGAGCAAGCTGGTCAGGGTGCAGATTCTCGCTATACAGAGATGCGAGGAAACATGATAGAACATGCTGAGTCACACACTATTTATTGATGATTTTATAGATGCGAGGAAACATGATAGAACATGCTGAGTCACACACTACTTATTGATGATTTTAGCGGGAAACTTTTCACTTTTTGAACAACCATCACCTACTTGCTAGAAGACGGTTGTTTATGAATGATAGTAGCTTTTTGTCGTGTCATGCGGGGTCACCTTATTGACTAGAAGTCTTCGCTTGTTCCCCGATGTCGGAAAAATTTACTTATCCTGGACAAAATAAAAAGAAAATTTACTTATAGTAAGAATTAATATTATTTCATATCCTAAATATAAAAGGTAGACAAAGAATTCATTTTAGTTTTGAATATAAAACTTTAAGAAAAAAAGACATATATATATCATTTAAATTTCTAAAACCAAAAAAAAAAAAAAATCTATTAACACTTGCAAAGGAGAGAGAAGATATGAGGTGTGTCTGAGTTTAACTCACCTTTTATATCAAACGGGGCATTTTGGTCTTTTTTTTCCAAAACATAAAAATTCTAGATTCTCACCCCATCTCTTCTCTATCCTTTGCAAGTTTTAATAGACTTTTCTGAGTTTTAAAAGTTTAAGTGGTATGTATATATCTTTTTCCCAAACTTTAATCCACCTTAGCTCTTAAATTTATAATTTTCTACTAAAATATCCAAATTAATTGTATGTTGTAAGGGGTTTTATATAAAAAGATAGTTACAACATAATGCAAATTATTAGAAAATGTATTATAAGAAGTTAACATACATTTATTATGAATAACTAGCTTAATTAATTTTATTAACATCCACGAATTAGTAACACAACTCTTTTATAAATGACCATAAGTTATAATACTTTACAGTTTACTCTTATGAAATTCAAACTTGTTTAAAATGATAATTGAAGCCTTTAAAAACAAACAAGCAAAAAGTATAATTAACCATGAAAATTCATTTTGGACTTTATAAATATTTAAAATAATTTTAATTTTTCAATATATTATATATTTTTCCCAACATTCAATAATATACACACACTACATGTAACTTTTAAATAAAAATTGAGGGTTAATATACTCAATCAAGTTATAAAGCTAAGCACAATATTTGTAGATTGAGTGAATTTGTAATGTAATAGTGTAATGTATGTAAGTCATCAGTAATATTGTCATGAGACAAGTTCAAATCAGTGAGTTTATGAAGAACTCCCATATGAGTTGGAATAGTGCCCATCAAAACCATTCATTTGAGTTATAAATATGTTGTAAGCTATATTTTATTAAATAAAAATTGAGGGTTAACATACTCTATTACGTTATAAAATTAAGCATAAAATTTATAGATTGAGTGAATTTATAAGATAATACGATGGGGAAAAAAAGAATTTGTAAGGTAATAGTGTAGCGTACGTAACTCACTCAAGATTGTCATGAGAAAAGTCCAAATAATAGGTAGCGTATGAGGAGCTCCCCGTTTGAGTTAGAGCCATACCTATCAGTCCCTTTGAAGTTGAGATCAGCTAGCTGAGACTGGTGGTTTGAAAAGAATCAATACCGCGTTATCTTTTTTGTTTTTTGGACAAAATACCGCGTTATGTTGATAACGCCTCCAACATCATTGAGTCATTAATATGGAAGTATGTTAGAGCAAAGAATAATAATCGGAGAGTTATAGTTAGGTCAATATAAAAAAATGGTATCTTAAAATTTTAAAATAAAAAAATGGTTCTAAGAAATTGTCAATGGGCGTTTTTGTAGTTATCAACGACCTGCATCTAGAGTTGTTAATGAGACTATTTTTTTATTTTAAGATTTTAAGGGACTATTTTTTTATTTTTTCATTTTTTTGTTTGTTTAGGATCTGACTATAATTCTCTCAATAATAAAAATGCCACTTTCATATCCATCTGAATGTAATTTATTTACACAAATTAAAGTGATCACGAAATGAATACCCCCACAGAGGGTTTATGTAGATCGAGAAAGAGATTATTAAATCGTTTTGAACGTATTGTTTACGCGTCAAAAGGTCGTTGGACATAATGATAATATCGGGTGAGATGGGCAAAGGAAAAGTTGTTTATGGTCTTCCTCAATATTATAAAGTCTTCAGTCTTTGAAGTTTTTATAGTGAAAATGGACATGGAATTTCCATGAATTTTTCGAAAGGGAACTCATTATTTTTAACTTTTAGGATTATATTTTTAAAGATGTGTGTCCAATCAAATCTTACAAATAGCCTTTTTCTTGGAAGAGATGCTCTCATTTTTCCTCTTTCTCATCATTTTCTCATAATTACATCTCCACCTTAGATCATGAAATAGATGATTTAGATTTAATATTTTATAAAATTATTATTATAATATTTTATAAACTAAAATTTATTTATTTTTTCTATATTATGAACGGCATAAATTGGATTTTAAGTGATTAAATTTACTTATTTATGTTTATGGTAATAATTTTATAAAAAATTGAATCTAAATCATTTATTTTTTCAATCAAATGATGGATATGAAATTATGAGAAGAAAATGAGAAAGCGGATAATGAAATCAATCCAAACCCTTTTTCTTATCACTAGTTGCTCTAAAGTAAAGCAGCGTTTCTCCCCTGCTATCATGGCGGTGGTATTATTATTGGAGAAGATAAATTAATTTTTATTTAACAAAATATTATAGCTTTTTTAAGTTATATCTTTTAAAGTAAAATAGTACTAACCACCATTCTGCTTTGTCTTAATTACACAGACCTTCCATCTATTTTAAAAATATATATTTTAATTTAAATCATTAACACCGTTAATTAAATGTTATAAAAATATTTTTTGCAGCATAACTTTTTAATTAAAAATGTATTAGAATAAATCTTGTGCACTAATTTACCCCTTGTTGTGCCAAATCCTAATTTATCTTTTAACATTAATATTTATTATGATAAATTTTGGGGAAAAAATAAATATTTTTTATGTAAAAATATTAATAAATTCATAAAAAATTTTAGTAGTTTTTTTAACAAGCATGTGTGTGTGTGTGTTTTAATGAAATATATTTAGAAATTTTGAATTTTAATATATTAATAATGTAAGGATGTCAAAATTATATAGTTTATAATTTTATAATTTAATTGAAAATACTCTAGCCAACATATATACTTAAAGGATTTCATCATATGTAAGTTTCAATAAATAAATGGCATTGAACATTTAAATTCTTTTAAAAATAAAAATCTTTAATTATACAATTTATTAACCTTGTAATACGGTAATCAATTTAATAGTATGAACAAAAATTAAAACTATATATTATATTTTTATTTTTGCATAAAGATATGTGATTAAATGATTATTAAGTGATATTTATGATAAGGAGGGGCATTTTGGTCAAAATTGATGGGTCAATACTATAATTTAACAGTCAACTAATGAAAGTTGAATCTCAAAATTAGAATGGAGATTTTTGCAATATATATATTTTAATTTTAAGGGAGATTCATATAGGTTTTCAAAATAGAAGGGAGGTCTCTGTAATTTAGAGTAAATAAAGGGGAGATTGGTGTATTTTACTCTTTCTTTTATTTATAAAAGGGAAAATTGGCTAAAAGTCCCTGATTGAAAAATTGATTGGCCATTAATACTTAGAATTTGTGGTCCTTTAGGAGAAAACGATATGTAAAGAAAATGATGAAATAGCACACCTCGGAGCTCAGTTGTAATTCTAGGAAGATCATTTACAATTCGTGGAAGTTCATTTGAATTAGCACCCTAACTTAATTTTCACTCCAACGAAGGTCATTTGCAATTCATGAAAGGTCATTAGCAATTTGTGGAAGGTCACTTGCATTCTAACTTAATTTACACACCACGGAAGCTTAATTGCAATTCCTGGAAGGTCATTTGTAATTTGTGGAAAGACATTTGTATTTGCACTCTAACTTAATTTTCACACCACAAAAGATCATTTGCAATTCATGGAAGGTCACTTGCATTTTAACTTAAATTTCATACCATGGAAGCTCAGTTGTTTTTCCTAAAAGCTTAGTTACAATTCGCAGAAGGTCTCTTGCAATTCATGGAAGGTTAACTGCAATTCGTGATTCACCTTCTATTATGTCAATTTGCCATGATTCACCTTCATTTCCTTCTTCGTCTTCCATCACCAAATCTATCATGGCTTGCTACTACGCAAGATCTATTATTTTTCTTTTGGAAATTTTATTTTTGTTTTCAACCATTTTAAGAAGGTAGAGGAGGGAGGGAGCAGCAACATAGATCAAAGAAATAGGAGGAGTGAAGAAGGCAGGTGCAACGGCGACATAATAGGTCACTAGGTTTGATGTGGTGTTGTAAGATGGAGGTTATCGTCATTGGTTGCTAGAGTCACCATAGTTCATTGTTGAGTTTGCTTGGGGAGGACACGGAGTTTGTGACGGCTGAAGTTAGAAAGATGAAGGAGACGATAAGGGAAAGGATGGTAGTGAGGAAACTTATGGGTAGAAAAGGTGAAAGGGTAGATCCTTATTTCATCAAGTATATAAGGAGTTTTATAAGGAATTAAGGGCAAAGGCTGTAGAGTATAAGATTTACAAGATTACACAGAATAAGGAGAGAAAATTGAGAGACCTAGACCAAGTGAGGTATATGAAGGAAGAAGAAGACAAAGTTTAGTAGTTCAATGATAGAAGGTGAGGGTTGAATTGTGACTTAAAGGATTTGAAAACTTGAGAAGTGACAAATCCCTATTTTTGTTATATATTTTCATATTTTATTTGGTGTTTATATCATAATTATTGAGCTTAAAATACCTTCTTTGTGATTAATTGGGATTAAGAGTAAATGTATTGAATTAGAAAAAAAGGCAAAATTGTCATAAAAATTGTAATTACTCTTGATTATTGATTTTTTTAGAAGATTTGGTGTTGGATTAATTGTTTTTTATTGTAGATGTTTGAAGAAATTGGATCAAATTTGAAAATAGAAGTTTGGGTTCAAATTGCAAAAATTATAGCTTAGCCTCACAAGTGTTTTAAAATTTACAGTTTGGTCCCTCTTCTCAAAATTGTTGCATTTTCACAGATTAGGGCAGAAATTAGAGTTAAAGCTCAGATGGCAATAAGAGATTGAAGCGTCACAGAGACTACTTCGCAACTTGCATCTTCTTCATGAGCTCATGAAGACCACCACCCTCACCATATCACTTTTACCTTCTTCCATTACTGCCACCCACCTCCATCCTTACACCCACCAACGCCGGTGACCTCTCAAACCAAAAGAAATAGAGCCACGGTAAAGAAACTTGAGATCGGGGAGAGAAGATGAGAGCTCGTGGAGAACCGGAGATAACCATCGACCAACGCCTTTTCTTCCAACACCAGTACCCACCTTCGTCATCCATTACCATCGATATCTTGCTTACCACCAGAGTGGCTGAAATTCTCTCAATCCTTTGTAGCAAGGGACAATAGCATGAACTTGGACTTTCAATAGGGGAACTTTTGCTCTTCCCTTCCTCTATTTGTACATTGTATTTGTGATTCCTAGGTCTTATGATGAATTTTATAATGTTGGACTGATTAATTTGATGTATTTAGAGGATTAGATGTAGCTTGAACCTTTGTTAGCTTAATTATTATTTCTTTGTATCAGTTAGTCATTGAATTGATGATTTTGTAAATATTTTGTGTTAATTTCAAGCCGGCTTGTTTAGTGGATCAATGGCGTCATGTGTTTATATTGCTTACTTGAATTTGATCTTATTAATTATGTTTAGCATTGTGCTTTAGCATCCTTCATCTTGATTTTTCATATGTGTGGCCATTGTTAGATTAAGATTAATAAGAAAATCAAGTGGTAATGTGAGGTGGCTCGGTTATTAGATTAAAAGCTAAATTCAATTTTAAGTCCATTTAATTGCTAGAGTGCTTAATCAACCTAATTTAGAGATATTAATATGCAAGGTGGCTTGGTATTAATTAATCTAAATTAGGCCTAGTTTAAGGGGATAGACGTTAGAGTCTTTTGAAGCTAACATATTAATCTCCCACAATTATTTGAAGTGAGAATTGATTGCACCATTGGTATGAAGGATTGTCCATTTCATTATTAATTTTTGAGTTTATTCCATTATCTTACTCATTCATATCATTCCATTCCATTTCATAAATTAAAACCCCAAAAAGAAGTAGCTTAGGATCTTAATTTTCACTTGTGTAACATCCCAAATTTTATATTCACCTAAAATATAATGTAATTAATTGAGAAATTCAATAAAATGGTGAATATTCATGAATTTGGATCTTGTGAATTTTGAAATATTCATATTCATAAGGAAATGGGCAAATTAATTCAAAAATGGAATTAAATTACAAAGGGGATAGCAAAATCATAATTTTGCCAATTTAGCCCAAGATTAATTATTTTCCAATTAATTGAAATTAATTTCAATTAATTAAGGAAAATAAAGGAAAAGGCATAATGGGATTATCCTTTGTGGAATAAATCAAGAATTGGGAAATTAAGGGGGATTATACATAATTAAATTTTGTGAATTATGGGACTAATGAAATGCAAATTTTCCTCATCTTTTTCTCTTCTAATTTCGTCCATGCATGAAAGAAAAAAGGAAATATATTTAGTATATGATCACATGCCACAAGAAGAAGGAAATGATGACTATGGTTGAGTAAGTTGATAGATTAGATGTTGAGTGTAAGGTTGGACTTAGATAAAGAAGTATGGACTAGTTGGAGAAAAAAGGGGAAGTAGGGACGGAAATTTTGGAGCAAGAAAAGGGAAGACAATGATTCAATTAATGGCCAAGTCAATGAAGAAATTATGAGGAAGAGAAGAGTGTGACAAGTGTCACATTAGAAGCCCTTGATCAAATCAATGGCTAGGAAAATGGAAGACTAAGTTAATAAAACATTTTTCCTTCCTCTTTCCAAGTCACGTTCGGCCAACCACAAGAGAAAAGAGAGAGAGAGAGAGAGAGAGAGAGAGAGAGAGAGAGTGTGTGTGTGTGTGTGTGTGTGTGTGTGTGAGCTTGAGAGTTCTTGAAGGTTAGGGTGAAGAAGGAAGAGGATTAAGGTAAGAACTTGTGTTTCAAAGTGATTAAGCTTACTATTTTATGTAGTTCATCCTCTAATCTCTTATTCTTCATGGAAATCATGGTTTAGCAAGCTAATCTTCAAGGTTGAGGAGAGAGAGAGGACGTCCTAGAGAGAGAAGCACCAAGGATCAAGAGGTAATCTCCAAAACCTCAACTTCTTAGTGTATTAAAGTTGTTGTGGGTGATTGTTGTTTGGTTTTTGTGATTTTTGGGATGAGTTGTAAAATTAGAAAAGCCATAACCCTAAGGGGTTATGCTGCCCAAAATCCTTTAAATCATGATTAAGAAGTGTTTAAGTGAGTTAATCAAGGATTAGAAGTGAAAAAAATTCAAGTTTTGGGAGCTAAAACATAAAACCTCATTTTTCCATTTTTCCCTAATATTTTTGGCCAGCATCAGAACTGATAGTAGGAGTTGAATTTTCATGAAATAAATGGTTCCATTGGACTCAGTGGGCAAAAATAGGTGGGATTACAGTTGGGCACTTTTTCGGTAGAGGCCGAAAAAACATAATTACGAAAACGCCATTAAAATCCCTAAATAGGGACTGTCAAGGGTATTTTCGTAATTTGACACTGAATTTGATGATTTTGATCCCGAAAATGGATTCCTTGGGTGAAAATAAGTTAGAATAGCTTTGGTCAAAATTTTGAGAAAACGTGCCATTAGGCCGGGTACGGTGAGGCCGGGCCGGGGTCCTAGGGGCATTTTAGTAAATTTTTACCATAGACAAATATAACCACAAGAAACACTATGGAAGAGTCTAAAATGATACTTGGATAGGTTATGACCTATTTCTTGTACATTTAATATTTTAGGACTGAGTCGAAAGCCGGAACGACATGCATTACGAGACACCGTTAAACAGAGGATTATAAAGCGTTGAGGTAGGGACATTATCCTTCATACATTATGCCATAAGTTATGTGATTGTGTGGATGCCATTGTTTTGTAAATGCACTTTATTAATCAACATGATTTGTCTAGAGAGGGGCAGTTAGTGCCAGAGGTGCACTTACACTAGGAGTTGGCAGAAATCCAACCGGTGTAGATTGTGAGGCTGGGCCCTACTCATGTATACATGACGATAATGTGTTTATATTTTTCATTAATTTGTGCATACATTAGCGCATGTCATATTTATTTTTCGCATTCTCTATGAACGATATTATGTCTCTACGGGGATTCTTCAGAATCTCACCCTATTTTTAAACAAATACCTCAGCGGGTACCAATAGGGAAAAGGGAAAAGATGTAGACGCCGGAAAGTGAACGGCACGTGTCTCAAGGCGAGGATAAGATCGTGGTCATAATTAGTCTATTTTGTGATATTTTGGTGAAATTTGTAAATATTAAAACTTCCGCTGTATTTTCTGTTTCCGTCGATGAGCGATATTGGAATTGTAAACGAATATTTTTATCAGTATAATTGTACTTTTCTGTATGCTCATTGAATTATATCTTTATTACTCTTTCAATATCGAAATGGAAATAGGTGTTGACAACTTGCCAAAAGTAGTTTAGTAAAAAAGTATGAAACTTATCCCTTTTAATCATTTCATGTCAATTATTGCACTTAGTTCCTAAGTGATTAATAAAAGACTCATCAAGAGAGAATTAAAGATTGCACCCTTTATTTGGTTTAATTTTGAAGAGGTTACTAAGGCATACGCCAACATGTAACATCCTTAATTTTATTAGCATTTAGACATAGTTGTAGCTTAAATTTTATTTAGTCTATAGTATATGATAAATTAATAATTTAAAAGAAGTATCAAGTCCGACAAACATATTCTATTAAAAAAATGCAAATGAAATACCTCCTTAAAATAATTGTTTTAAATATATGGCTATATGTTTGTGTGTATATTATTGGAGAAAAAAGCATTAAAAAATGGTATGAATATTGACACTACTATTATTTTATTTATTTTTTTTAAAAAAATATTATTTTAATAAAATGATTCCAACCCTAACCTTTCTCCTATAAAATCCCATTCTCCTCCCACCAAAAACACCTCTAGGCGCCATGCATAGAAATTGTGACAGGTGCTCCTCCTTCTCACAATAATTTCTCTTGTTCATCTGCCTTTGTATTTGGCTAGTATTATTGTCTTGTCAAACCTTATTTTTCTTACCATTCTTCCACTTTCTACCATATTGTCATGTCATATCCCACCTCGTCTTCTTAATGCATGTGTACTGTAGTTCTTGAAAAAAAAAAAGGAAGAAAGAAAATCGTTGTTCATGCCTCATCCCTTTTTTCTTCATTTTTGATGGGTGATGCGATATATAGATATTCATTTTTTCTTTGTAGCCCCATCTCCCTCCTTCAATGTGAATGTGCGTAGGTGTTATATATATATATATATATTGTGTATTTCAAGACCCTACATCATTTTTCGTCCTTACTAGGTGTGCATGTGTATATTTGAGTTCTTGATAGATTCATTGTTAGGACTTAAGATTATACTGAAAATGAAACTCCAAACACTCTCCTATTTTGTCTTCATTATAGGTATTTGAGAAAATATACGTATATGTTCTTTAATGTAAAACCATTTTCTATATTTTTCCGAAAAGAAAAATATAAAGGGACACACATTAATTTGCCTCAGTATGTCTCAACCTCCCATTATTCTTTAATTTTCTACATTCAATATAATGTTTTATGGGGTACTGGGATTTTTCTATAGTTAATTTCTTTATCTTCTTTAAACCAAGTGTTTTTTGTTCCTTTTTTTCCTCAATTCACTCCACTTATGTCAGACCTTTCATTTTTTACTTCAAATTTCAATTCAATCAAACATTTTATCTCTCATTTCTCTTATACATCATATTTTTTATGCCTTCTTCATTTTGTAGCCACATGCACCACCTGTGTGTCTTTATATATGGAGAGATTAGGTGGTTCTTCTTAAGGGTAGCTTTAATGTTCAAAATAGTTTATAGTGATTGCAGAATAGTATTAAGTTATATATTAATAGATATATGTGTTTGTGAATTTGTAGGCTTTCATTGAGAACTTTGACGTAATTCTTTGATGGTTATTTGTAAGTTGAGGAGTAACAAGTAACTCTGAATATTTTTCTATATACTTGTAAATTGTGTATGATTATAAATGACTAAATTTTATAAAAAAAGGGTTAAAGGTCACTTTTGCCCCGAAACTATTCGCTTGGGGCCAATTTTGGCCTGGAAGTTTTTCGAGGGCTAAGTTTGCCTCGGAAGTTTCAAAGTTGAAGCAATTTTGCCCTTGTGTTAGCTGACCATTAGTTGACTGTTAGTTGACTGTTAGCCGAGGCAAATTTGAAACTTTCAAGGCAAAATTGCACCTTAACCCAATGAACGTTAGTCGGGCGCATCGAACACCACACGACGTGCTATATTCTTCTAGCTGCTGGACCCTACTCTGGCTGAGCCAGAGTGGGCATGTTGTTAAATAGAAAAGAGAACTCTTCCGACGCCCTAGCCAACGTCTCTGGACTCACTAATGTTACTATTAGCTGCCATGTCCCAGTTCAGGAATTTTAACTTGATTCCCTTTTGAAGTACATGTTCTGCAAGCTATCAGATGGGCTTCCCCTGTCTTTAAGGATAGACTAACTCATGTGCAAGTACCGTTCACATAGAACATTTCCCCTCTTCGGCCTTCAAAGTTCTCACTTCAATATTTCCTACCACCACCAAGATCTGCATTGATGGCTGCTCCACTTGAGCTCAAGCAGATCTTGGTAGTAGTAGCAAATATTCAAGTGAGAACTTTGAAGGCCGAAGAAGGGAAATGTTCCATGTGAACGATACTTGCATATGAGTTAGTCGATCCTTAGAGATGGGGGAAGCCTGTTGTAACACCCCAAATTTTATATTCACAAAAAATATTATAATTATTTGAGAAATTCAATAAAATGGTGAATATTCATAAATTTGGAATTTATGAATTTTATAAATGTTCAATTTCATGAGAAATTGGGCAAATAAATAAATATGGAACTAATTTGGGTGATTTAAAAAGCCCAATATTAAGGTCCAAAAATGAAGAAATATTAGTGAAAATATTTGTTCCAAAAATAGATGGAAATTGGCCAAAGAAAAATAAGAGAAGAAATTGGATTAAAAAGATAATGGCAAAATCGTAATTTTGCCAAATTATCACAAAATTAATTATTTTCTGATTAATTGAATTTAATTTCAATTAATTAAGGAAAATAAAAGGGAAAATATATTTAGAATATTTTGGTCAATTTAATATGAATTTATGAAAAATTTGAGCAAAAATGTAATTTTGACCAAAATTGAGACTTTACGTGTATGCGTAACTTAGACAAGTTGTGAAGTCGATTGAGACCATAGGGAGGGACTCCTAGGTGTCTCCTACATGTAGCATGAGAAAGGAAATATTCGTTGGGCTTAATGAACAAGATTACCTGTACATGGAATTTATGTACATAAAGTTCAAATTTTTGATTTTGGAAAATTATTAAATAAATAAAGGATGACAGAAGCTAATATAATAACACTTCATCTCCTTCCCTGGCAGCAAAAATGATGTGAATCAGGTCTGAAATAGAGAGAGAGAGAGTGTGTGTGTGTGTGTGTGTGTGTGAGATTTCTAGAGAAAGAAAAGAGAAGAAATCCAGTAAGGTATAAGTTAGACTCTAAGCTACTCCTCTTTGTTCTTTAAGGTTTGGAGGCTCAAAAATCTGTTATTTAAAGGTTAGGGTTTCAGCCATATTTGGGAAAAGCTTGTGGGAGCTTGAAGTAAATTCCAAACCTTCGTATATTAACCATTCTGGCTGCTGTGGGCAATTTAATCGGTGAAATTTTGCCGGATTGCCATTGGTTTTAAACTTTAGAAATTTGTGTACCTAAGGGTTATGTTGCCCAAATTTAGTTCAAATGGTAGTAATAACTCAATTAGATAGTTAATAAAGTGGTTAGGAGTAGAAAGGAACGCATTTATGGAGCCGGAATCGTAAAACCCCGAGTTTCCCCGGAGAACACATAAATTTCAGCCAACTCTAGAAATAGGTCTTAAAGTTTGATTTTCAATGATTTTATGGTTCCATTGCATTCAGGAGGGAAAATTAGGTGGGGTTACAGTTAATCACTTTTTAGGAAAAGGCCGAAAAAGCATAATTACGAAAACACCCCTGAAACCTTTAAAGTGTGGCTGCCAAGGGTAAATTTGTGATTTGACATTGAATTTGATAATTCTGAGTCCGAAAATGAATTCCTTGGGTGGAAATATATTAGGATAGCCTAGGTTAGAATTTCGGGAAAAGTGCAGCCGGACCGGGTACGGCGGGCTCGGGCCGGGTCCCCGTGGGCATTTTTGTAAATTTTTATTAGACTCATATAACCCCAAGAAACATTGTGAAAGTGTCTAAATGGTGCATTTGGAATTGTAGAATTCGACATTTGCCCTGATCGTGAACGACCGGTGCCAGAGCTTGTTCGAAAAGAACCAAGTAGTAACTCTTTTTCTTATACTTTGTGATGATTTCTTATGCTACTGCGGTTACAGCTGGTGATAACTATCATTATACAGTGAAATCTGTCGTAATACAATGCAAGCTGTCGTTATTGTGATTACAGCGTAAGCTGTCGTGATTGTGATTACAGTGAGAGCTGTCGCATTGTGTATATAACCGTGAGTGCTGTCATTTGTGGTAAAAGCCATGTATCTTTATGTTGTTGGTGTTGCTTGTGATTTACTTACATGTTGTGTGCTTATATATTGTATGAGTGACTTGTTACTACTGAGATTCTTTTGAATCTCATTCTTTCCATGAACTGACTTACAGACAGGGCAAGTGACTCCAAAGGGAAGCGGACAACCAAGAGTGGCTAGGACTCCTTAGAGATCTTTGATGTTGGTTGTTGTTATCCATTTTGATTTGGGATTACTGTATATATGTGGAATGATTTTGTGTAATCCCCTATATGGGAAACTGTAAACCCTTAGTGAATGAATGAAACCCGGGGGTTGCCAGGATTTTTATTGTACACTCTGATATATATGAATGCGATTCAACTGTGTGGGGTAATTATATTCAAAACTTGAATTTGAGACCAGAATAGGAATGAAATTTTGAAAGAGTTTGTGAAAACCCTACCGTAAGGAGGGGAGTTTGAAATGAGTTTAATTATCCGTTGGTCTCTAATTCATTTTAATTACGCCTTTTCGAATCATAATTACGATTTATCAGGCAGGGGGCTACACCTATAACACCTTAAATTTTATTCACCAAGAGAATATTGTGATTATTTTATATATTCAACAAAATGGTGAATATTTAAGGCCAAAGGAATTAAATATTGAAAATTGAAAGTTGAATGGTGTTTTCAGTGAAATTGCCTGCGAGGCAATAAGTTTGTCATGTGGTTTTGGAAGACAAAATGATGAGCCAAAATTATGAAATTTTACATAGTGAAAGTAGACATCCTAATCTTTAATTTGGTAGGTAATATGAATCAATTAAAGCTATGTACAAAGAGTTATGAATTTTTGAAGTTAGTCCAAAAAATCTGGAAAGTTTCTGGAGCAGCGGTCAAAGATTGAAAAGATGGGAATGATATGATCCCAGCTAGTAAAATTCCATATTTTCCCTTGAAACTAGACTCAATAAGGATTCCATAGCCTTTAGAATCACTCCAAAACGATGTCTACAAATCTAGTTATGATTTTTCAAAGTTAGGGCAGAAAATCTGCCAGAATTGGCATTATTCCAAAAATTGTTAAAATGTGTTAGAAATTGATTAATTGAATTAAAATGCCAAGTGTCATGATCATATAAGGAAGGGATTAAATTATAATGGATTTGTATGAGCACATGTCAAATTGCATTAAAATAATGCTACATGGACAAATAATGATGAAATGGTATGCTACCTTGAGTGCAATAATTGGTCTAGTTGGAAGATTAATGGTTTAGTTGGAGCAAGAGGAAGGGGGATCACGTTTTTTTTTAAAAGCTAACCAAGAGAAAAGGCTAGTTCAATGTTAAGGGAAGTCAAATGGAGCAATTATGAAGGGAGTATGGGTGGAAGCATGGGTTGAAGTATGATGGTTGTTTCTTCATGAATCCATAACCTTGAAGACACATTGTTGGCTCAAGGAGAAGAGAGAAAGGATGCATAGGGAGAGAAGAACTAAGAAGCCTAAGAGGTAACTACACGAAACTCAAATCTATACTTGTATGGAGTTAGTTTTGAAGTTTGTTGTTAGTTTGGTGATTTTTGGTTGAGTTGAAAAATTGGAAAAGCTATAACCCTAAGGGGTTATGCTGCCCAAATTTCTTTGAATCATAGTTAAGATGTGCTTAAATAAGTTAATAAGGGATTAGAAGTGGAAAAGTACAACTTTTGAAAGTTAAAACACAAAACTCCAATTTTTCCATTTTTCTTGAATATTTTGGCCAGCACTGTTTCAGGGGTAAGGAGCTGGATTTTCATGAAATAAATAGTTCCATTGGATTCAGTGGGCAAAAATAGGTGGGGTTACAATTGGTCACTTTCTTAGAAAAGGCCGAAAAAGTATAATTACAAAAATGCCCCTAAAATCCCTAAATCGGGGTTGTCAAGGATATTTTCATAATTTAACAGTGAATTTGGTGATTTTGATCCCAAAAATGGATTCCTTGGATGAAAATACGTTATAATAGCCTTAGTTAAAATTTTGGGAAAACGTGCCATCGGGCTTAGGTCCCGGGGCATTTTGGTAAATTTTCACCATAAGCTAATATAACCGCAAGAAACATTATGGAAGAGTCTAAAATAATACTCGGATAGGTTATGACCTATTTCTTGTACATTTAATTGTTTAGGACCGAATCGGAGGCTGGAACAACACGTTTTTTGAGGCACATTTAAAAAGGGGTTTATAAAGCTTTGAGGTGGGACCATTATCCTTCATACATCATGCCATAATTATATGCTTGTGTGGATGGCATTGTTTGTATATGCGCTATATTAATCAACATGATTTGCCTAGAGAGGGACATTTAGTGCCAGGGTACACTTACACTGGGAGTTGGCGAAAGACTAACCGGTGTAGATTATGGGGTTGAGCCCTACTCATGTATACATGATAATGATGTGTTTATATTGTTCATTAATTAGTGCATACCTTGGCGCATGTCATATTTACTTTTCGCATTTTCTATGAACGATAGCATGTTTCTATTGGGATTCTTCGGAATCTCACCCTATTTTTAAATAAACATCTCAGCGGGTGCCAGTGGGTCAAAAGGCAAGGGTGTAGATGCTGGAAAGTGATTGGCACGTGTCTCGAGGCAAGGACATGATCATGGTTATAATTAGTTTATGTTTGGATATTTTGGAGAATTATGTAAATATTAAGTTTTCGCTGTATTTTCTGTATTACTTTGATGAACGGTGTGGGATTGTAAATGAATATTTTTATCAGTATAATTGTACTTTTCTGTATGCCCAAGGAATTCCGTCTTTATTACTCTTCAATTATCGAAATGGAAACGGGTGTTGACAAAGCCCGTTTGATAGCGTTCAGCACGTGCACTTTGAAAGGGAATCAGGTCAAAATTCCTGAACCAGGAGGTGGTAGCTGACAGTAACGTTAGTGAGTCCGGAGACGCCGGCAGGGGCCTCGGGAAGAGTTCTCTTTACTGTTTAACAATCTGCCCACCCTGGCTCAGCTAAACGTAAGGTCTAACGGCTTGAAGAGCACAACACATTGCGTGTTGTTCGATGTGCCCGACTAACGGTCATTGGGTTAAGGTGAAATTTTGCCCCTAAAGTTTCAAAATTGAAGTAAATTTGCCCCGACTAACGGTGAACTAATGGTCAACTAACACAAGGGCAAAATTGCTCCAAATTTGAAACTTCCAAGGCAAAATTGGCCCTCAAAAAACTTCCGAGCCAAAATTGGCCCCATGCGAATACTTTCGGGGCAAAAGTGACCTTTAACCCAAAAAAATGGACTGAATTTTGTGTGTGTGTGTGTGTGTTTTGTAAATTTTCAAGTCAGTACTGTTATAAGTAAATTTCTTTATTACTCACTTTATTCACATAGGTAATACTTTTATTATAATTAATGTATTGTTGCATTATTGTTTTCTTTTAAATATATTTGAATACGTGATGATATTTGATATGAATTGAAGCATTATTTATTGTTCCTTCTCTTTTAATGATATTATATTCACTGATGATTGAATATAATTGTCATGGTGGATACATTTGTGATGGGTTGGAGTAAGGAAGAATTTGTATGTTAAGATCTTTTACAACGTGGTATACCATCACTCGGTGCATAGTGGATGACACTTGTCAAGGTCCCTTCTTCCATGTTTTCCTTTGACCGGGATTGCATTGGAGCTATAGGACATGTGACACCTCCTTAGTTATGTTCTTTTAAGGGGGGAGCCATAGTCCAAACTTAAGCTCTATACCTTTGGTCGGGTGTATCTTAAGAACTGGTGAGCTTGGGACAATCCATTCAAATGGATGGGTTTCGATTGGACTATGTGTTAGTCTATAGCTCCAGTCAGCGGTATAAAGATGGACGGTGATATAAGGGGGGCTGCATATTGCATATTGTTTATTGCATAATTGTATACTACATGTTGTGATGAAAATATAGATTGACATAATGATGATTCAATTTTTAATTATTTTATATGAAGATTATGGTACATGCAAATATATATGTAATCAGTTCCTTCTTTTAAATCATATGTGGTTTGCTTGTGTACGGTAGAAACTTTCAGTAGTTACTGAGTGTGGCATCTCATCCCTATATATAAACATTTTTCAGGTGATTATTCTAGTAGGGGGCAAGTGAAGGCACCTATGGAGTGAGCCTTGAAGGCTCTTTTGTGCTCCTAGAGCCTATGTTATGTCATTTTTATTTGCCATAACCCTAAGACTTCCGCATTTCATTTTGTTTACTATAAATTTTAGGTATTTAATATGACACTGTGATATGGGCTTTAGTTGAAATAATTATTTGTATTTTGATGATTTGGATGTTGAGTATTTTTATTGGTGATATTTAAAACACTTTGGTTAAGTGTTTGGTTGTTTGATTTGAGGTGTTACAAAACACGCTCCTTCAAGAGGTGTCGTTGCCAGAGAAGCAAGTAATTGTTTCCCTAGTAACTAAGTATCAATCTTTAATTGATTGGTACGTTGAGCTTTTATGTTACATTTTAGATAGTTTTGCAAGCATTTTGCACAGAAAAATTTGAAGAAATACCATCAAATGTCTTGATTTTTCTTTTGGCATTTGCATTCTTGCATTTCTCTTACTTGATTTCAATTACTTTATGCTTGGTTGATGTATAATGATTTTATTGCACTTAGATTGCTTGTGAATAACTTGCTTTTGATGCTATTTAGGCTCATGATTCTGATTTTCAAGTCACAATTTTGGTGGTATGCCTTTCCATATGTGAATAGAGAGTACTTTGAAAACACAATGGCTAATTTTCTTGATTTTTCCATTTCTTCTTGTCTATACACATACCATACACATCATACATACTCACATACACTTGCACTCATTCCATTTCAAACATTTTTGTTTGAATTTATGTGCAAGATAGTTTTGGCACTCTGTTTTTCCATTGCTTACTTAATAGCTTTGCATGTATGACCAATTGATAGGACATTTGATCATTACACTACTCTTGATTTTATCATTGACCTAAGCAATTATGTTATCTAAGGTGTAAATATGGAAGGTGATGGTAATAGTCAGGATGTAACAAAATCAAATGTTGTAACGTCCCAGCGTCTCTCTCTCGATATTGTTCACTTTGGGGTCCCGTCACTTCACGACTTTAAAAAGAGTTAAGAGGGGAGGTATCCAAACCCTTATAAGGCATCTTTTTTTCCCTCCCCAATCGATGTGGGACATAACACTCCACCCACCTTTGGGCCTATCGTCTTGCTGGCATATCAATCCACATTGACCCGAGCATGGTTCTGATACCATTTGTAACATCCCAGTGCTTCGCTCTCGGTATTGTCTACTTTGGGATCCCATCACCCCTCATGGATCTAAAATGCATCAAGAAGGGAAGGTATCCAGACCCTTATAAGGCATCTTCTGTTCCCCTCCTAAGCCGATGTGAGATATAATATTCCACCTACCTTGGACCCATTTTTGATAAACTTATCATAAGGTATGGGTTGAAGGAAGAGCCTTTATCATTATTGACTCAGTTTATCATTGTTCCCAGATCTGATATTAAAAGGTAGCTTGAGCTTCTTAAAGGTTGATGTGGGTCGATGTGTCAGTGAGAACGCTAGGCCTAAAAGTGGGTAGAGTATTATGTCCCACATCGGCTTAAGAGGGGAACAAAAGATGCCTTATAAGGGTCTGGATTCCTCCCCCTCTTGACTTATTTTAAAACTGTAAGGGGTGATGGGACCCCAAAGTGGACAATATCAAAAACGAGGCATTGAGATGTTACATATCTGAATTATGATCCTTTCAACATTACATGCCCTAACTTTGATGTCAACTTTGAGCTTAAAGGTCCTTTGATTAATTAATTACCTCATTTTCATGGACTTGAAAAGGAAGACCCTTACAACTATCTCAGTACTTTTGCATTGGCTTGCTCAAGCATGAAGCCTGTTGGTGCTCACCTAGATTATGGGCAACTAAAGGTGTTCCATCTTACTTTAGAAGGGAAGGCTAAAGAGTGGTACATGATTATACCATGGCATATTAGTTATGCTTTTTATTCATAGGTTAATTTTAAGAAAGTTTTCTTAGATAATTACTTCCTTGCTTCAAGCATTGCAGAACTTAATAAGGAAATCTATCCTATTAAATAAGATCCTTTGGAGTTATTCTATGAATATTGGAGTCGTTTTTAAGAGCTTTTAGCTAAGTGCCTGCACCATCAAGCAACGATGAGCAATTGATTCAATACTTTTGTGATGATCTTCTACCTAATGAGAAGAGTATTTTAGATGCTTCAGCTGGAGGTTCTTTGGAAGATTGCACTACTAAAGAGGCATGGGCTCAAATTCGAACAAGAGCTAGAAACACTCAACAATATAATGTGAGAGAGATAAGAAGAGTCTATGACACAGGTTCCAATAAGAGGATGGACTCAATTGAGTCTAAGATGGACATAGTCACCTCATAACTTTCCTTCAACATACCTAAGCTCTAGAATCTAAGTGTCTAATAAGTAACCTCTCCTCCTAATTCACAAGCTCTTGTTGCACCTAGTTGTGGTATATGTGCTTTGGTGATGCACATTAAAAGTTTATGCTCTAACCATCATGAGGAAGTTAATGCTATGTATCAAAGGAGACCAAACTCTAAAGTTAGAGCCGGGAATACGGGCCGGCCTTTCACGGACTCGGGCCTAAACGGGCCGGCCCGTTTAGGCCCATTTACTAAAAAGTACAATATTTTTTAGGCCCTCGGCCCTACAGGGCTGGCCCTTCACGGGCTCGGGCCTAAACGGGCTTAAACTCATTTGAATTCAAAAAAATTTCTTTTTCAAGTTTTACAATTTGTTTATTATTTTGCTTTAAATTGAGATACATTATTTTTAAAAATCATAAATTTTTAGTTAAAATAATCATCTAATGTCCAAATTAGCCTATTTTTAAAGTTTAAATTAATAAATCATTGTAGAAAATAAAATAAATCAAACCAATTAATAATTGTTTGCCTGTTATTAATACTCTATTAGGTACTTAGGTATCTCTCATATTGATAATTTGATATAATGATATTATATTTATTAATTTATTTTTTAAAAAAATATTAAACAGGCCTAAAAGGGCCGGCCCTTAGGGCTGCAGTGCCGGCTCTTTTAGGCCCGCTTCTCTTTTTAGCCTCTAAATCATAAGCCCGGCTCTTAAAGGGCTCGGGCCTAAACGGGCTCGGCCCGACAGGTTCGGCCCGAATTCCCGGCTCTACCTAAAGTGGGATCCTAATTCCAACACTTACAATAAAGGTTGAAAAGCACATCAAAACTTTTAGTTGCATAATGATGAACCTACTCACTACAAGGCTTCTACCTCTTAAGCTTTACAACCTCAACACTATATTCCAAATGATGATGACTGCTTCTCACAACTTCTCAAGAGTATCAACTGTATGCATGATGATATGAATAAGAAGGATGCAAACACTAAAGAAAGGCTTGCAAGTTTGGAACTTAAGATGGAGTAATGGAGATTAAGACCGCTAACTTAAATTCCTTTGTCACTCAATTTTTGGATAGCATTAATGACAAGAAAGTTAAGTTTAGTGGTACTATGCCTTCTAATAGGGTCATCAATTCTAAAGCTCCTAATGCTTTGACCTTGAGAAGTGAGAAGACCGTTGGGTTTAATGAAGATGTTGATAATGAGGAAGTAGATAAGGAGATCATAGTGGATCCTCTTCCAAGAAGTGATATGGCTCCTCAACCCTCCTAATTGCAAGAAAATGATGATTCTTCTCACATTTCTAAAGGGCAAGCTCCTCATTCTGTGAGCAAGTAAGAGAAGAAACTCCTTGAGAAGACTTCCAATAAGCAAGATCAAAGGTAAAAGGGAGTGGTCATTGCACAAGAAGATGAAAGAGCCAAGATGTCATCCAACCATGAGCTTTCACTCAAAGGTAATGAGATAAACATTCATGACTTACCTTTTCCTCATTCCTATTTAGCTAACAAGAAGGTTGTTGAAGATAAGTTTGATAAAGAAATGTTTGAAATGTTTAGTAAAGTTGAAGTGAATTTTCCTTCGCTTGAGTTGATTAAGAAAATGCCAAAGTCAACTAGGTTTTGAAAGATGTTTGCACAAATAAAAGGAAGTATATGTATAATGAAAGAATCCAACTAGGGTATAATGTGAGTGCTTTATTTAAGCCTCAATTACCAATTAAGTGCAAAGACCCGGGTTCTTACATATTCCGTAAACTATAAGCAAGATTACCATTTAACATGCTTTACTTGATTTGAGTGCAGCTATAAATGTCATGCCTTCTTTTCTATCTATGAGTCCTTTGGTATTCAAGTTGTTAAAAACATAAGTGTAGTTCTTCAGTAAGCTAATAGAATGATTAGATACCCTAAGGGCATTTTAGAAGATATTTTAGTACAAGTCAAAGGCCTTGTATTTCCTCCTGATTTCTATGTGCTTGATATAGTAAATGAAAACAATAGTGATACTACTCTAATTCTAAGAAGCCATTTCCTAAGGACAACTGAGACTATTATCAACATGAAGCATGGTACCATTATTATGGGGATTGGAGGCCTAGAGGTCAAATTCAATATCTTTGAGGGCATGAATTACCCTTTCTCTTATTGTTCATAAGTGGGCATTAGCATAATTGATTGTCAAGATGATGATTTGCATGATTTGATTGAAGATACTTTGACATGATCGAACATGATGATCTTGCATCCATTGCCTTCCCCCTTCTTATACTTTTTGTTTTGTACATGTGAAAGTGCGTGTCATGTATCAATTGTCTTGAGATTGATGACTGACTTTCATGTTCACACGTTTTTTATGCTTCATCTAGTTCAGTTATTGTTGACAATTAGAACTGGTAATTCAGGCTGAGCTGACAGGTTGGGCTCTTCAGCTCGTTAAAATAAACAGGTTCGGGTTGGGAAAAAGTGGCCCATTAGGTATTCAAGCTAAACGGGTTGAGCCTGTTTAACCTACGAGTTAACCCATGGGCTAAACGGGCTAAATCGTTTAAATAAAAAAAGGTTGCTTTTTACTCTGTCACTTACCCACTCTATCTCAACTCTTAACAACTCTCATGCACAGACACACTCAACCTGAGTCTTAACAAGCGACATCACCTACGCCGCGTCCACGATCCACTGAACCCTAGTCTCCATGTGTCTTCACTCATCTTCTCTGCTCACCGACTCGTGAGTGGTGACTCATAGGTTCAGCCGTTCGGCAACTGGCGTGCCATCGGTGCCCCATCTTAAATAGAACCCTAACTAGTTAACCCTCCTCATCCTCTTCCTCTCCTATTTACATGCTAGTATTGGCATCCGGTGACTATTGTAGTAGTAAAGCTAAAGCACTGAAGCCTGAGTGCCCGACGGCGATTGCCCTTTCCGCTATCTGATTTGCCATTCTCCATCCGGCGTCCGAGGCAGTGAGGTACTGTTTTAGTAATAGCTTGTTCAAATTTTTTAGATATCTTCCCCACCTAAATTTGCTTGATGGGGGTCAAATGCGGTTACTTTAGAACTAAAATTTTAGAACGGGTGTTTGTTCAGGATTATGGGTTGAGTATCAACTCTCAATACATATGCTCTTCTAATTAGTTTAGCATGGAAGCTAAATTTGAGTTCTATGATAATGAATCCTTATCCATAATTCTACCTTCATATCCATAATGAACGAGCTCTATGATTTTTTGATTTATACAAGTCAGTAACGTTCATATTTTGACGCTATCTTTTACAAATCAAGGTTCGTGAGAATTGTGATCCTTGTTTGGTTTTGCTTTATGAAAAATGATTGATCACTGTCTACTAATTACCAATATATTCAGTGCTTTTTCGGGATGACGGGCTAATCGGGCCCATGGCAGCCCACCAACCCGACCCGCCAAACTCGAAACCCGTGTCGGGCCATCTCGTTGGGCTCGGGCTGGCCCGAAATCCCGATACTATTGACAATCCTTTACAGTCTTTACTTGATGGCCATAAGAAAGGTATGTGTTGCAATGTTTTAGGTATTGATGACTCCCAAAGAGCTATAATAGAAGCTACTAATAATGATTCTCCCTTGGAGGGTGCTTGCTCTGATGAGGGAAGCAGAGAACTTAAAGCATGAGAAGATGTACTAATACCTTAATCCCCAAGCACTATGGACACCAGTCTTTCACTTGGAGCACTCGAGACTATAGAGCTCATTCCTTCTGTAACATACTAGTGCAACGTTCTCGATATTGTCTGCTTTGGGGCCATATCATCCCCTTACGACTTTTAAACGCGTCAAGATGGGTGGTATCCAAATTCTTACAAGGCGCCTTTCGTTTCCCTCCCAGCCGATGTGCGACATAACACTATTGTAGCATCCTAGCGCTCGCTCTCGATGTTGTCCGTTTCGGGATCTTCGCACCCCTTATGGCCTTAAAACGCATTAAGAGAAGGAGGTTTAATTTCTCCTGATATGGAGAATAAACATCAATAAACTTCTCTTTTGAAGAAATTAACGAGAATCATTTTAAATGAGTTTACTGATAATTAGTAATTGATTTCTTTGTTGAGTCCCCTATTTTTATATTTGAACTAAACATTGTTTTCAGATATTAATAATTATTAATTTTTAATCAGCTATTAGCAAGTAATTAATTATATTTTTACTTCGTTATTAATAATTAATAATTAGTTTTCTTGTTCATTTTTATGCTTAATAAATAATATTTCATATCCCTTAGTTTATAAAAGTAATAATCTGATTATCATTACTTAATTATTTTCCCCTCATTGTTGTCAATTATTTGTTGTTTGTATCATTAGATTATTACCTAATCATTAATCTCAGCTTTAAAATGAATATCGAAGCATTATAGAAGAATATTTTATATTTATATTTATATTTTCAATTCAAGACTACCTCTATCACCAAAACTTCCTTGAAAGGAAAGGGAAGGAAAGGGGAGAATTAAAGCTAATTTTAGTCATATATATCATTCTACAAGAAGTGTAATGACCCAAAAATAGGATTGATGGCTAATGACTTCAAAAGTGGATGTAATTATTATTGAATAAACACTTTTGAAGAATGTCTGATGGGAATTTGGTTGTTTTAGTAATTCCAATGGGTTCCTTGTGAAAAATTATATGGGAATATGTTTGATTGTTGATTTTGGAGCTATTGGACACATTGGTTGAAAATTGGAAAAAACTGTCAAGTGTAATTCTGTGCAGGGCAGTCGGTTTGTATGGACATTTTGAATGGGCAAATAGTGTCTAAAAATTATAAAACTTTCCATTTTAAAGTTCACATGTCAAGCTTCAAAATGGACACATAATTTGTATCATTTCGATTTGTGAGCTAAGAGTTATGAATTTTTGAAGTTGCCCAGCGAAATTGATTATTTTCTGGAGCAGCGGTCAAAGAAATTAAATCTGGAAATGATATGCTTTCAGCTAGTAGAAGGCTATATTTTTTTTCTTGAAACTAGACTCAATAAGGGTTCTATATCCTTTAGAATCGCTCCATTTCGATTTTTCTATAATTAGTTATGATTTTTCAAAGTTTGGGCAAAAAATCTGCCAGAATTTACACAAAATCTGAAAATGGGAAAATTTGTGATGGCAACCTTGTAATTATGAGGAAATTTGTGAGCAGCCTATTTTGCTCTAATTTGGGCCCTTAAGTGACATAAATATGGGTTGATTAGAGGGAGGAGACATTGGTTCAAATACAACGGAAATATGACACAAGAATGATTTTTGGATAAAGGTCAAAACAAAAAGAAAAGTGGTCAAATATTGCAACACAAAATAAATTGTGTGGAAGAGAATGTGGAGGAGGATGAATGAGATATTTTATTCTCTCCTAATCTTCAATGTCGGCCAAGCATAATGGCTAAAGGAAAAGAGATGATGATCAAGTTAAATGGAACATGTTAAAGCCCATTAAATATCATTTTTGGAAGGAGGTGTAAGGGATATTTTATGACACTTATTCCTTCCATTCCAAGAGCTCATTTCGGTTGACATTAGGCAATAGAGAGAGAGAGAGGGCTAAACGTGAAAGGCAAGCACAAGTGAGAGCTCAAGTGATCCAAGCCAAGACAAGGTGAGTTGATGGTGATTTTTGCTTGTCTATGCTATCTAACTCATAGGAAACCTCTTCTAGGCTCTTTTCCTTCATGAATAACACTTGTAGAAAGTAAAATCAAGAAGGTAGGGGGGAGAGAGATAAGCCATGTTTAGAGAGAGAAAGCCAAAGAAAACAAGGTGAACTTCAATACATATTGTTTTTTGATGATTATTGCTTGTTGTGATAGTTTGGTTGGGTTTATGGCTTGATTTCCATGGTTTGTGATTTTTGGGATATGAAATCCTAAAGGGTTATGCTGCTCAAATTCACACTAATCATCTTTAAAAGGTGTTTAAGGGATTAAACATAGGATTAGAAGTGAAAAGAAAGGGATTGATGGATTGAAATCAAGAAAAACACATTTTCCCTTTTTGTGATACAAGTTTCGGCCAAGTAGAGAAATGGGGATAGGAGTGGGATTTTCAATGATTTGATGGTTTCATTGCGTTCATGAGGGAAAATTAGGTGGGGTTACAGTTAGTCAAGTTTTTGGAAAAGGCTGAAAAAGCATAATTACGAAAACGCCCCTGAAACCCTTAAAGTGGGGTTGCCAAGGGTAAATTTGTAATTTAACATTGAATTTGATAATTCTAAGTCCGGAAATGGATTTCTTGGGTGGAAATATGCTAGAATAGCCCAGGTTAGAATTTCAGGAAAGGTGCAGCCAGATCGGGTACGGCGAGCCCAGGCCGGGTCCCCGGGGGCATTTTTGTAAATTTTCATTATAGATTCATATAACCCCTAGAAACACTATGGAAGTGTCTAAATGGTGCATTTGGAATTGTAGGATTCAATATTTTCCTTGTTCGTGATCCACCTACGCTAGAGCACAATCGGAAAGAACAAGGTAGTGACTCTTTACCTTATACTATATGTGATGCATTTTATGTGTGTTTATCATTGTTTTGTGATGGTTGTGGATGCTGTGAATTTGTAGTTATGAAATCCGAAAGGCTATTTGTAAGCTGTAAGGCTATATGAAAGCCGTAAGACTATTTGTGGGCCGAAAGGCTATTTGTGGGCCGAAAGGCTATTTGTGAAAGCCGAAAGGCTATATGTGAGTTGTATGGCTATGTGTAGGTACCGCTACGCCAATAATCCCTAAGTCACTAACAACGGTTTGGGTAAGGACTGCGTGCCTTCCTGGTGGTTAAAGGGGATGAGGGTGGGGTGTGATATGTGATGCTACTGCTGCTTAGTGATTTACTTGCATATTGTGTGATCATGTGTGGTATGAGTGATTTGTTACTACTGAGATTCTTTAGAATCTCATTCTTTCCATTGACTAACATTCAGACAGGGCAAGTGGCTCAAAGGGAAAGGAGACAACCAAGGGCGATTAGGGATTTTACAGTGATATAAGTTGGGTCGTTGGTTATCGAATTTCGGTTTGAGATTACTTAATACATATTTTGGGAGGTAAATGTTGAAATGATTTGTGTAATCCCCTTTATGGGAAACTGTAAACCTTAGTGTTGATATATATATGAAATCTAGGGTTGCCGGGATTTTTGCTGTACACTCTGATATATATATATATATATATATATATATGAATGTGATTTAATTGCGTAGGGTAATTAGATTCGGAAGATGAATCTGAGACCGTATTGAATGAATTTTAGAAAAGAAATTTGAGAAAAATATATCCGTCAGTCTCTAGTTCATTTCAATTATGCACTCTCAAATCTTAATTACGGTTTCCAAGGCATCGGGTTACAAGAAGCAATCCAATTCAAAAGACCCTAAATATGAGCATATTTCTCAAAGAGGATTTGAATATTTCTATTAATATCTTAATAAAAAATTGAACTAAAATTTAAAAGGAAAAAGACAAATAAATACTATTTGAACTTTAAAATCCCAAATCAATTATTTCCTAAAAATCTGAGTTGTCAATTGCTATACTCTTTTTGGCAATCCCACTATTCTTATTGTCAACAAAATCAATTTGAGATTTTAAAGTTCAAGTGGTATTTTTTTTGTCTTTTTTCTCAAATTTAAACGTGTTAAAAATTATGGAAAAGCTGGGTCAAATAAAAAATATGCTAGTATTATAAAATAGGTTAAAGTGCAATTTTACGAGCAAGATTTTTTCCAAGAAGCACATGATGCAAAAATTATCAATAAACAATTTAACGACCTTAGTAAATCTGCTCCATTTTAAATTATTTATTGGTATTTTTGTCAATTCCAAAACTTATTTGTGTCACTCGCTCATAAAGAAAAAATTTATTAATAAGATTACACCTTAACCTTATAAAATATTAAGACATATGAGAAGAGAAAAAGATAATATAATAATAAGAAAGAAGAATTCATATTCACCCTAAATACTAATCTCAAAAGTAACAAAGTAAAGCTTACTTTCGTCCCTGGAGGAACTGGCAATTCATCAAAATGTCCCATCTCGAGCCTTCAACATCTTCGGACCAAGGTAATTAAATTCGGACTGATCATTAAATCGGTTGGGATACTAGATTAAGAGCCAGTGGATCAGACTGGAGTCAAACCGGAGCTAAACCGAGACTAAACTGATGAGAAATGAAAGATTTCAAAATTATTAATAAGAAATTCTAAAGAAAAAATTAAAAAAAATTAATTTTTTAAAAAATAAAAATAAAAAACTCAGACCAAACTGATCTACTGACCGGAACGGCCTGTCCAGTCCGGGTCTGAGTACATTGCTTCAGACACCATAAAAATTTAAGATTAACTCATGCTAGCAAATACCATCCTACCTGCATTGAAAAATACAAGAATATTCAACTTCTCTTACTAAAGTAAAGAATTTAATTAAAAATCTCAAATGCATCAAAACAAAAGAAAGCCACTGCCCACTACTGATTCTGAACACCGAAGAGTTAAATTATACGTATGCCTATGTAATGTGCACTTCCTGTTTAAAATTACAATAGTAGATGAGACCAAGTACAGTAATTCAATTCTACTTCCCTTCCTCTCGTTAAAAAGGTTGGATCATCAACCAAGGAGTAATTTGGCCAGAGAAGAAAAGCAGTGTAAAGGTTCAAGAGAATACCTCCGAAGTCCAGCTCCAACAGCAACCAAGCGTTTTTTTTTTTTTTTCAAATTTACTTCAATAATCTGAAACAAACAACATCAAGAGATTATTATAAAAGAAAGAACAGAAAATCGTTTACAATTTAAACAAGTAAAATAATTAAAAATTAGCACTTGATAAGATTATCAGATTAAGGGTCCTTTGACTCTTTTCGAAGTATCTTTTATAGAACCTAGATAGACAAGAATATTATCAGCTAATTTTTCACAATCATTTTGCATACAACAAAAACATTTTACAAAGTTCAGCTTTCTATATATATTAACATTACCATTAGCAGTTGCATGCATAATAATTTATTCATAGTCATATTTAATTTTTGATGAAATCTGATAAGGTGAATCGAAGATTCCAACAAGCAATGTATTATTAGGAAATATTGCCACATGGGCCAAAAATCTTCTCCACTGTCAAAAGCAGAGATAGATTCCTGTTTCCTCTTCATCCATATACTTAGTTGAGCTCTACGGTAATTCAGTTCATTCCCTACACTTCCTCCTCTACCCAGAATAACAAGTTACAAAACTGTTTCCTATGTGCACTCTCTCATCATTCCCGAAAATTCCATAGGCATTTGACAATTCATAACCGTACACAGCTAAAAAAATCCGATATACATTGCACTTCAAAGATCGTGAGAATTGTACTTCATATCCGGATTCACCCAAAGACGCTCCTTTTATTTTCCACGTCAAATCACACAATTGGTTGCGTAAATCAAATGCATTTATACAGCAAATGTAAACTTACTCGTGCCAGAAAGCTGGATGGAGCTGAAGCTCAAAAACCCAATGCCACCATCGTTGCTCACTGTGAAAGAAGTGCGGAAGGAAGGGAAACTCTGGATTTGAGTGTGGCGCTCGGAGCAGAATTGGAATTCAGAGCGGGGCAAGTGAAGTTGGCGATTGAAGCGAGATGCAACGGAGAAAGGCGAGGATTTCAAAGTGATGGTGAAGCCACGGTTAACGACGGCCGTCACGGGAGGGCGTGAGCGCGTGGGGTGAATACGAGATCTCAATTAAGACTCCACAAATCTGAATTGACTGGTAATTAAACAGAGAAAGGAGACGAGTCCTCGAAGATGTTAAGCACGTGTATTGGATCCAAAAGTCCCAAAATTTTTATCAAAAAAACCAATAGGCAGGGATATTCAATGATCATTTCATGTTTAAAGTAAAAGCACGCAGGTAAGATGCCAAAAGAAAAAAAAACTGGGAGAAATTTCGGATAGTGACAAAATAATGAAATTGATTACTGGTAAAAATCTCGACGCTTTGAAATTTCGGCCCGAGTACTTTTTTCGAGAAAAAATAATTCTGTTCAAAGAAAATAAAAATATTAAAAGATAAAAAGGTGCTCCCAATATTCATAATATCAGAAAAGTGTTAACTGTATGATTTGTCATATTTGAAATCAAAAGAAAATTACACAATACCTTTGACAAAATCATCTTCTCCTCCAATAATGACGATGATGGCCTCCTTTGGCAATGGTGACTATTTCTCTAGTGACGACGGGCTTTACTTCTTCGATCTCTACCACCATATGCGGCTTCTGCAATTTCTCCAGCTTATATGGCATTGAGAAAATGAAATACTTTATTGATAAAGGTTAATCTCGATTTGGGGCTCGAGTAAGAAGAGATTTTTAAATATCACTATCAGGTACCTTGCAAGTGACATAGTATTTTCATTTAATCACTCGAGTGACATGTTCAGGACTCGAGTCCCCACTAAAAATACTGTTTTCCCAAATCGAGATTAGCCTTTCTCAATATACCATTACATTTTTCCAATGTCATATAAGACTTTCACAGGTTCATAGATTCAAGTAATAGCCAAAAAACTTCCATGTTACCTTATGGTAACTGGCCAATTTTTAAAAAATCACTCGAGTTACAAATTCATCACTCGAGTGATACACAAATATTTGCAAGTTACCTCTTGGTAAATGGATAAAGATAACATGAGAACCTTTAAAAATCTATGATTACCCATCATCATCACCACCACCACCGCTAACAACTCCAACACCATCAGCCCTAACAACTCATCGTATTCTTCACCATTATCACTAACATCTGCTTTATCATTGACATCATTGACAAAATCTCCCACTCCAACAACACCGCCATTACTAGGACGGGTACTTCTGGATGAGCTGCACTAACATGGCTTCACCAATTTTTCAATCGGAACCTCCTATTCCACAGGCATAGTCAAGTGTGATTGAAAAACAGATTGTGAAACTTCAGATTTAGCCACACATACCAGTTTTGCCCAGAAAACCGTAGGAGTAGCATTAGAGTGGGGTCAGTCTTCCTCTTCAGCTTTTTCTTTGCCATCGTCATTGTAGAAAGCATGGGAGCGAAGCTTCAATCAGTCTCCATGAAGGAAGGATAGGGAGAGGGAGACAGAGGGATTCAGCCATGGATGCAAGGGAGAGAGACGCATAAACGGGAAAACGCCAATGTGTAATTTCATTTAAATTTTGAAAATGTCTATTCAGGAACTAAAACCTCAGTAGGAATATGCAAATTGAGATCACATTTTTATCTTTTCCCTATTTTAAAGTTCTTTGTATTTTCCCAAAATGATTTATGGCAATGTCAAATTAACTACATAGCTTGGTAGGCTTGTGATTTAAAAGGGATTGAATGACAAATTTTGTAGAAGTTTTTTATGGTAGTGCAATCTATATTACACCCTTTTGTCCTTAATTAAAATCTCATTTGTTTGTTGTATAACAAGAATTCTTATATTAAAGATCAAATGTAGTACTCCCTCGTATTCTTAATATAAAACCTAATTGACCTTTTTCGAAGAGATTAAAGAAGATAAATATGTTATTTAATCATATCATATATTTTGTATCATTGTATTATATATCAGTTTATAATGGAAAAATAATGAGTACAAATACTTTAAAGTAACTTTTTAACTTCATTAATCTCTCCAAAAAAAGTCAATTAGGTCTTATATTTATGACTAGAGGTAGTATTAACTTCTGATTGGTTCGATAGTCTTTTGAAAGCTTTAAAAGGGGTAAGATGAAATTTTGCCTATGAGTAACCACTCAGGAGCGTCGGATATCTGAAAGTTTTTCAAGAAGTAATGTCATTCTGAAAGTGTTAAAAGGAAGCAAGTTCACCCCTACCATTAAAAAAAACAATGCCGATTGTTAAAAAATTGATATTAACCGTTAGCATTTTTATCAGCAAGGGATAAAACTGCTAAGTTTTGGATACCTACAAGGCAAAATTGCTCATTAAAAAACTTTTGAATGCCCAACTCTCTTAAGTGGTTACTTTTAGGGAAAAAATTGCACATTAACCATTTTAAAATATTACATCGTCTTGTATGAATGTTAACCCTTAGTGTAACAATTTGGAAGATTAAAATTCAATTTTGATTTTAAGGGTAACTGAAAGATTAATTGATATTCTAAACTCGATGTTGTTATGTTATCAAATATCAAATAACAATATCAGGGAAAGTTTGGGCTAGCTCTAGAGTCTGTGGGTTGGGCTTGCTAGCCCACCAAAAGTGGTGAGTTCAGGCCAACTAAATGTTCCCCCCTCATTTAGCCCGCGAGCCACGGCGGGCTAGCTTGCTTAATTATTAATTTTTTTTCCAAATTTCCTTGAACAAAATAAGCCCAAATACTCTTAGGGCCCATTTGGTATGTTGGAATTAGGAGTGGTGGAAATAGAATTGGAGCCCAATTCCATAAAGAAGTTTGTTTGGTACAATGGAATTGGATCTCAATTCCAATTCCATGTGGAATTCAAATCATCAAATTCCATCAAAATGAAATCCATCAAAAAAGGTAAGATTTGTAATTCCAACCTCAAATTTCCATCGGTACCCTCCCCCTTACTTCAGCCTCCTCATTGTCCAACAACCTCGACTCGCTCACCGGCGACGACGATGACTTCTTCTCCCTTATCGGCGACGACAGCTCTCCCCCCTCCACCAGCAATGGCAGCCATGGTGGCACCCTAAGCACCGACGACGGCAACGACAACGCTCCCTCACCAGATCGACGAAGATGACAACGACATCTCTCCCTCACCGGTGACGACAGCGACGGTGGCTCTCCCCCTCCTCTTCTTATGATTTGGTGATATCTGGCCTCTCTTCTTTTGATCCTTATCTTCGTCTACCCTCCTCTTCTCCGATGACCATACGCTTAACGATGATGGTTGTGATGGCGGCCTTCTCCATCAACCTCCTTGAGCGGCGACGACGGCAAGGATCTGGGTAGGAGTCGGCAACGATAGTGGGGGAGGTAGTGAGATCTGCTCGAATCAAAGTTGTGCTACTCGAGGCTCGCCCTATCATGCTCTAGAAAAATCGATTGGTGTTTTTGGTTTTTTGGGTAGCAGATGGGTTCTTTTTTATTGAGGGTATTTTAGTATTTTCATTTGAAAACTATGTCTCATTTCTAAGTTATACCAAACACACTTTTAAATCTCATTTCCATATCCATTTCCATTTCCATTTCCATATCAATTTCCATCAAAATCAATTCCAGCGTACCAAATGGGCCCTTATTGGTGTATTTGACTACTTCCTCATACTTTTTATCTAACATGTTTTATTCACTTTTTATTTTTATATTATATTTATTTATTCCACTATTATTAAATTAAAAAGAGAAGTATTTATCTATTTTTGTAATGTAAGTGGGTGAAAAAAATTGATGTGAGAGTGAAAATGGCTACCTAACATAAACATACAAAAGAAAGGAAATGTGATGTGAGTGAATGTAAGAGAAAATAAGTGAGAGTAACAAAAAAAAGATGGTATGATAGATATTTTTTTTTAAAAAAAAGTTCAAGGTGCAATTTTAATAATAAAGTTTTATACAAGGGGCATTTGACAACATTAAGTTTTTATGGGTGCTAAAATATACATAAACTTAACAAAAAGAAACAATTTTAACACCACCTTAGATGCCTCTAATGGACATTTCTTTTTGTTTTTTGGGGTCCCACCTAATCTTAAAAGTGTCCAAAACCCCCCACATTCTCTCTCATCCCCATTAACTATCTCACGTCTAGATTCTCTCTGCGCCTCCCACCCTTTACCTCTTCTATACACAAAACTACACCGTTTTTGGTATAAATTAGGAGGGTGTTCCACTTTATTTTATTTTTTTCAAAATAACATTTAAAGCCCTCGAGTATTTTATTTTTGAGTAGTACCTGATGTTCTAAAATATTTTTTGTATACTATGTAGCATAAAATAAGTTTTCAGGAGCACTCAGTATCTAGCAAGATATATCCTTAACTATTTTTTCACTCACACTCTGTATCTTAAATTTATTTTTATCGCATTCAACACCTTAAATTATTTTTCTAGTTGCAACAAGAAGCCTCTAAAATGTTTTTAAATGGCAATAAGCACTATAAATTTGGGATACTGAGTGTAGGATATGCTATGCTAAAATATAGTTTAAGAGATGAAATGCTATTGGAAAAATATTTTAGGATACAACTTGCCATATATTGGGTGCTACTGAAAATTATTTTATGATACACAGTGCACAAAAAAACTATTTTAAAATATTGGGTGGTACTAAAAAAAAATACTTCATGGACTTGAATGTTATTAAAAAAAAAAGGTGGAACACCCTCCTAATTTACACCAAAAATGCGTAGTTTTGTGTACGGGAGACGCAAAGGTGGGGAGGTGCAAGGGAGGGAAACTGGACACAACTATCTTCCCTGTTTGTTACCCTTCTTCTCCGTATCTTTCTTCTTCTCTCTATCTTTCACCCTCGTGTCTTCGAAATAGGCAATAGGAAAGTTGGCAAGAGAGGAATTGTTGTCTAAAAAACATTCGTTCACAATTGCACATCGGAAGCTTCACATGTTGTGCTTTATTGCTAGAGCGAACCGTCTCTACGCTTTGGTCACTTCCTTGCTTTGAGCCGAACTTCGTTCATCTTGTTCACTCTCAACCTCTTCTTAACTCTCTACAACTCAACCACCACTCTCTCACGTATCCACTCTCTAAATATATATACTAATATACATATACTCATATGTAGCTTGACATACTCCATTAGGTTCCTACAATGTCCGCCGACTACTCGAATGGGGACTACAAGTCCCTCCATCAACCATTGCTTAATTCCGGAAGATTTAGAACAATTTCACATCGCAAGTTGCTATTATTGGAGCCAATATTTCTCCCATTGAGAGCTTGGACTACGAGTATATGGTTTTTTATTTTTTCATCTATTCTTTGAAATTTTGGAGGAAGTTTTTATTTTAAATTTTTATGGGATTCCATCTGTTGTGAATGAATTTGTGCTCAATTCTTCACCTTTTTGTTCTGAGGTATACAAGATTGTCGAGAATGCGTTCTTCAATCATCAAAAAACCTGCCTCATCTTATATGATGATGGCCATATTCTTGTCGAACTTAAACCTAGACAAAGGGTCGATAGGCGGAGGCGGGGAACTCAGGAAGGCCAGTAGAAACAGAGCAAGGCAGCAAAGGCCATGGTGGTGATCGAAAGTGGAGAGTAGGAGGAGGGGGAGTGTTACGCCCTTATCTCATTTTCACCTTTATCAGAGTATTCACAGAAAGTGATATGCGGTTTGGTGGGCAACACAGGAATAGCATAAATATATTGATAATATATTCATGATTACAGAAATTCCCCATCAGGGTTCGTACATAATAATTACAAGCCTTGTAGCCGCACAGGGCTCTAGGGTATCTAAACCCGTCTTAGTGAAACGAAGACATCTTTCCGTTTTCGTTCCACCACTGTATTCCTCCCGTGTAGTTCTCTTCTCTGCTTTCAGTAAACCTCTTGTTTTCACTTATCTAATTTGTTGGTAGGGGAGGGTGAGATTCAGGAGAATCTTAATAGGAAGCAGATACCATAATGCATGCATGATAGATGCTATATGTATGACATGTTAGCTTTAACTAGATGTATGCCCCATAATGACATTTATGCATGCTCAATGTTTCAAACAACATACTTATGTCCATAGCATAAACAGAAATAGAGCTTCATTTATTCAAATATGCTCTACACAATCAAGTAAAGTAATCACATACATCACTACATAAGCAGAGATATCAAATACATGCAAATAAGTTAAGTCCCCTACCTTGTGTCCCTTTTGCTAAATAGAAATAGTTCCTTGATCTACAAGCAAATAGCTCAGGCTCAATATTTGATCCTACAATGTCAAATGTACCGTTTAGACACTTCCATAGTGTTTCTGGGGTTTATATTAGCCTATGGCGAAAACTTACTAAAATGCCCCCGGGACCCAGACTCGACCCTGCCGTACCCGGTCCGACCGTACTTTTCTCAAAATTCTAACCTGAGCTATCCTGACGTATTTTTGCCCAAGGAATCCATTTTCGGATTTGGAATAATCAAATTCACTGTCAAATTACAAAGTTAGCCTTGTCAACTCCACTTTAAGGGTTTCAGGGGCGTTTTCAAAATTATGCCTTTTCGGCCTTTTCCGAAAAAGTGACCAACTGTAACCCCACCTAATTTTCCCTCCTGAACTCAATGGAACCATTAATTTCATGAAAATCCAACTCTAACCCCTCCAAACTAGCCTTTCCAAAATTCTCAATTCCTAGGAAAAATTTGGGGTTTTTCGGTTTCGGCTCCTTAGACATGTTTCTTTCTACTCCTAACCACTTTATTAACTATTACATTAGGTTACAACTACCATTTGGACCCAATTTTGGTAGCGTAACCCCTAGGCATACATATTTCCAAAATTTAAAACAAAGGACAATCGGGCGAAATTTCACTTATTAAATTGTCCATAGCAGCCAGAATAGTCAATATACAAGAGTTTGGAAGTTACCTCAAGCTCCTACTAGCTTTTCCCCAATATGGCTGAAACCCTAACCTTTAAACAACATATTTTTGAGCCTCCAAACCTTAAAGAACAAAGAAGAGCAGCTTAGGGTTGGAGTTATACGCGTTAGGAGCTAAATCGTCACAGAAATCGGCTTACCGTATAAGATCTCTTCTCCTTCTCTCTCTAAGAGCTCTCAACACTTCTCTCTCTAGTTCAGCTGCTGTGTGCGTGAAAATGGGTTGGAGAAAGAAGGATGATGATATTTAATTATTAATTTAATTTCAAACAATTTCGGATTTCAGCAACTTCTGGCAGATTTTCTGCTCAAAATTTGGAAAATCATAACTAATTCTAAAAAAATTGAATTGGAGTGATTCCAAAGGCTATGGAACCATTATTGAGTCTGGTTTCAAGAAAAAAAATATAGACTTTAGCCATTTAGAAGGAAAAAATTCCCAGAAATTCCATCTTTGGATGCTGCTCCAGAAACTTTTCAGTTTTTCTGGACTAACTTCAAAAATTCATAACTTTTTGTATATAACTTTAATTGAGTCATATGACCTATCAAATTAAAGCTTGAGATGTCTTCTTTCACTTTGTAAAATTTCATAATTTTTAAATATCATTTGTAGAATGAAATGCATTGCACAACAACACTGCCTTACTCAAAGCAATGAAACGGAATGCACTTGCAACTCCAACAAATTCCATTTTTGTATACAAACTTCCCATACTCTTTAATTCGCTATTTTATTCATTTTAATACCTCAAAGATATAAAAAATATTAGGGAATAGATTTGGGACACCTGCTAAACTAGAGCTTAGCAGTTCGCTAAATTTATGCTTATTCCTAAGCCTCAAATCCCAAAATTTAGGATATTACAGGGAGTCGTTGTCATAGCTGATCATGAAAAATATTTCAGAGCATAGTATACAATTTAATTCAAATAAATAAGAATATAAAAAAAATAAAAAACCCCCAAAATTGGGGGATGAGCATTTCATGCTGGAATGTGGATTTGAAGAGCAGAAGGGGCCATTGATTGGGATGAGAGATAAAGTGGGGCCCACAAAAAAGTATAAAAACATGTGGTAAAATTCCCCCTTTTTTGTGTCTACTTTAACACGTATAAAAATTTAATGGTTCTAGATGCCACTAACATAAAAGTTTGTTGTTGAAATTACATTTTTACCCTTAAAAAATTAATTGACAGGCTACACAAGCCCGCCCCATTTAGCCCGCAGGCTGTCAGGCTGGCCCGCAACCCATGGCTAGACCAGATTACTGGCTGTAACCTAACTAATGGCTAAGCATGTGCAAAGCTCATGTCTACTGGAGTCGGAAAATCGGGTTGAGCCCGTCAAGGGTCAAGCTTATGATTTAGAGTCTTCAGAAGAAGTCAAGCCTAAAAGTGCCAACCTTGTAGGGCAATGGGCTTTCCAATTTTTTTAGTTTTATTAAATGACTACAAAAATTGGAAATATTTTTCAAATCATATAGTGTTTTTATATGAATATTTTAAAGGAAAAATTGATTATATTCTTATTAACAAGCTAAGAGAAGTTTATTAATGACATTGTAGTTAGTTAAAAGTCTTCTAATTGATTTTTTTAAAAATGTTACTCAATTTTAAAGAATTTAGCATTTGGTTCTTAATATTTCTGAAAAAAAAAAATTCCTTATGAAATAGGGACCTTTTTGGGAGTTAGGCCTAAACAGGCTGAGCTTGTGCAGCATAAAATGTTACATACACTAACTTATTTTGCCTTACTATAAATAGGTGACATAAATTTTATTTTTTAAAGCATAAAATTATTTTTTTGGAAAAGTTACCATACACTAACAAATAACTCCAGAAACAACCAAAAGGCCCACTTAATTCACTTTAGAATTTTATTTATATTAACTGAAAGTTGTATTACAGAGTAAATAATAAATAATTAATATCATTTAAAAAGAGAAATTCAAAAAAAAAATTCCTTTCAAAATTTAAAAAGATAAATTAGTGTATTGAAATTCAATAATTCCAAATTAGTCTATGAAATTTGAAATGAAGTGAAATTCTCTCTTTTTTATCTCTTGTTCTCTTATCACACATACTTTTATAGCAATTAATATTTTTTTTATCAACATTGCAAGCTATTTTGAAGAAATTGTGGAGCTGTTCTCGAAACAAATTTGGAGTTCAAGATTAAAACTGAACTTTCAAAATGTTTATTAAAACTAAATAAAAAGTTTAAACATAAAATTTATTAATTCTGACTAATAAAGAGAAAATAAAAAGCTTAAACATTTTTAATTTATTAATAATTAAGGGAATCCATGTTCGAACTCATGGATTGGCGTTTTGTGATTAATCATTTGGCTTCACGTTATTACAAGTCATGGGATTGATTTGCATCATGCTCATCGCAATGATTCTGATCTCTAAGAATTAAAAAGGGGAAGAAAGTAAAGGTGGAAGGAGATTTTTGTGAGCATGTCTTTTATTTGTCTAATATACTTTTATTTCTTTTTTTTGAATTACAGAGACAAGAGAAAAAAACTCTTGAGACCACAACGGATCATTACACTAGTTTACATACATAAAATACTACGAAATCAAATATTAGCTAGGTCAGCTAACATCTGAAATGCACAAAAGTCTGGCGGATGAGCCAAAATAGACAGTTCGTTAGTCGAATCGAGGCCCGTCTTAGCCATAAAATCGGCACATGAAAGGGCTTCACGGTGACAATGATGAATCTCTAAGTCCCAGTCCTTGTATATCAGTTGTCTGACTTCTTCTAACTCATTCTGTAGTGGATGATAACTTCTCCCTGACTGAAATAGCAGCTGAATTGCTTCTGTTGAGTCGGTGTGCAATCTGACCCTCCGGAAGTTCCTGCTTCTGCATGTTAGAAGACCTAATCTAATGGCTTGAATCTCTGAAGCTGTCGAGCCGAAAGTGAATCCAAGGTTCTGTTGAAATCCGCAAATCCATGCTCCTGAGCTGTCACGAATTAATCCTCCCACCGCAGAGTTCCTGTGCTCATCTACTGCTGCATCTACATCGACCCGTACAAAACCCTCTGGAGGAACATTCCATCTGGCTGCGTCTCTATCGGGAACTCTGAATATCTTGTGTTTGAGTCGCCCCTCTTCGATGCCTTCGTGAAGAAAGTGTAGACTTCTGTGGAGTAGCTGTTGTGGGAGGTCGCTGGTTCCTTCAAAAGCTCTTCTGCATCTATTCTTCCAGATTAACCAGCATATAGAACCAAAGACCCTAAGCCAGGGCCATTGCGACATCTTGCGATCACCCGGTGAGTGTTGTGCATTCCAATTTAGCCACACCTGTAAATCACCAGAAAAAAATGCAGAATAATAAATGGGGTTAATACAGGAAAGCCACACTGAACTCGCATATTCACAATCTCTCAAAGTATGGATCGCTGTTTCCTCACGGTTACACTCAAATGGACACTCCGGGTTAACTCTCACATCCCTCTTGGCGCGAATAGACATCATCAATCCGGGCCTTTGAATATACTTTTATTTCTACATCGTCAATCCGGGCCTTTGAATTGAAAACCAATTATTTGCAACTGAAGTGTCAGATTTATTAGACATCATCAATCCTTAACTCCCCCACGTCAGGATCAAGCTTTCACTAGGGTGGTATGTTATGTGATGACGAGGTTCACTTCCATTAATTGCAAGTTTTAAAATCATCAACATCAATATAAAAACGGTTCACCGAAGCCGATCTTCTAAACAGCTAATCTTTGGCTCTAGATACAATTTCATGTACACAAGCTGCACATCAATAAACCACAAATAAAATAATACTCCTTAGGCTTTGCATTAGCCTTTTCTACTTGCACCAGATAAACCATCGGGCTCCACGTATGGTCACAGGTTCCAGTACTTGATTGCCTAAAACGTATGTCTTCATTCATGTTTTAAATTTCAAATTTCAAATTGCAAACTTTGCCTCGTCTTATGCGCACAAAAAAATTTCCCTCATCTTTAGGGTTTCAAATATTTAATGCTCTCTTTGCTGCCTCTATCTTTAGGGTTTCAAATTTTTTCCCCTTCCCGCCTTCTATATCATTATTCTCTCTAGATCTCATTCTTTTCATTCCTCTGCCCTCTCTCTCTCTCTATCCATTCATTCACACTCTTCATTTTGATTTCCATGATTTCTTGTATGGTACAGGGTATTGATATTTTATATGCATAAAAACATATCAGGCCTTTTGGCTAATAAAATTTCTAAATAAGAATTTTCACCAATTTTCTCTTTGTTCAACGTTCATTTCATATTGAATGAAAAATAGAGAATTTTATGTTGGTCAACAAAAACAGAGAATAGAGCGAAAGGAAACTACCTTGACACTTTCTCTGAAATCGTCATCAACTTTCTTTGAGGCTTTCTTGTGTACATCTTGGAATGACTAGAAGTATTTGTCTAAAATCTCCACCAAGCACAACAACCTTGCCGTCAAAAGGTTTATTAGACATGTCTGGGCAATCTAAGCTAACAATATTACACATTGTTCTATCTAATGCCTCAAAACAATACTTATTTGCCATAGGAGCCTCATCCCAAATTATAATAGACGGATGTAGGAGAAGTTCAGCTAGATGTAATCCTTGTTTTATGTTACAGACTAAATCCTCTGTAATGGTAATTGAGATGACAAATTGAGAGTGAGCTGTCTTTCCATTTGACAAAAGAAGTGATGCAATGCCACTTGAAACAACATTAAGAACTACTTTACCATTTGACCTCAGAGATGTAGATAACGTCTGCCACAAGTATGTTTTTCCTGTTCCACCATATCCATAAACATAATACATACCAACCCATGAGTTGGTGACATCATCAATTATAGTTGAATAAATTTCTTGTTGTTCTGGGTTTAAGTTGGGTAGTAGGGTCTGGGGTTGTCCACGTAGTGCATCAACGTCAAAATTCAGCTCATTATGCAGATATCTATTTCCCTGTAATAAGATACTGAACTCTTGCATGGATAGCATTGAATCATAGTCACGGAGACTCTTGCCATTGTGCATCATGGCATGTTCTGATTCCATTAAAGCATGACTACGTAGCTCATTATCTGACAAGTTGAAGTCTACATAAAGGCAATAAAAGTTATATTCATGAGCTAATGAAAAAAGAGGGTGTTAATGTGTACAAGTGTTATTGGAAATTACAAATTGGTGAGCTTTTTTAAATAAAAACTTGATAACTTGGTTGAAAGACTTATATGGATGGCCAGTTTGTTAACGCCACTTGTAAATAATATCATCAGCCATCAACTTCCAAGTTTGTTGCCAAACCATTTATGGTCTGCCATAGCTATCACACAATAACAATATACAAAATAGACGCCGCAAGTAACTGGGTGAAGCCCACTAACTTGATTCTTTAATTGCATCTATATATCCTCCATCATCATCTAGCAAAACAAGGGCATAACATGCATCATGGAAAGTTTCATAAAGAACACCATTGACAGTCCTTATTCCTTCATATGATCTAGGGCCTTTAACTATGGTCAATAACAACCTCAGTTAGTATGCCTCGCCTGTTCCAGAGGGAGCATTATATAACCTTCCAATTGTAAATCCATATTGTCTAGGATCCCACTCTAGCTTATCCTTCTTGACAACAAACTTTGTTGGGAACTTTGAATATGTTAGCTCTCTCACTGCTACATACTTATCGTTTGCTGACATCCAAGCTAAGAACATTGATTATTTTGTAGTATTGTGATTACCAAAAACTTCTAGTTTATTGTCATCCTCATATATGACTATTTGTTAATTTAGAAGGTGGAATTGCAATAATTCAACTGGGGGGAACCTGTAATTAATATCAAAACTGAGAATCCTCCATACTGATTCGCATGGTGAGAGATACTGAACATCATAATACATTTTGGTCTTATCATGTATGACATTAGATCCTTCTGATGGTGATTCTGCATAAAAAGCTATGGTGTCCTGATCATGTCCTTTGCTGACGTACTTGAATAAATACTTGATTGAGTCACCATATTTGCATTTCTCAATATTGACATGAGCCTGGTACTTTAGAAGCAGATAAGGATTATAATGTATGGCATATCTATTATACAGTGGGACTTTTTTTTTCATGACTACATGTCCAATGTTTGGTCTCTTATACCGAGGATATCTATCTTCATGGATAATGGTGCAGGAAGTGAAGTGTTTTGGGTGATACTTTATGCATTCACCATTACTCATACAGGGCGAATTTGGGTTAACTATTCCACATGGACCATGCATCACGAAATTGCTTACCGTATCGTATAGTAATGGGTTGATTTCTCTATCGGTATTTCAGCACTTATAATTCTGTCAATATCATGAGGTGTGCTTATTTTGCTGCCATGAACTAAAAACAACACAATATGGGCATGTGCAAGCCTCGTTTCTGAAACTCAATTATGTATAGCATTGCAAGGTATGAAAAAAAGCATTGAGTCATAAGTGTTAAAGCTAGTTTTAAATCATGCTTATCTCATATTGACATTCACAAGTATCCAAATGTTTTTCTTATTTTTGTTATCTTTAGCTAAATTAAAAGGGCCGGTCCATTATTTTGTGGAAAATATCAAAAGACCAAATTACATATAGTAAAACATACACTCCTTTTTTAAGACAAAGAAAAAAAAACCAACCCCACAACGCCATTTTTTTTTACAATAAATATTTTATTTTATCTTATCCATAATTTTTTTTATGTTTTTCTTAATTATTTTAGAAAAAAAATAATATTTTCATTTTTTAAAAAAAATGATGTTCAAAGTTGTAAAATTGAAATAGTAAAATTTGAATCTATAATGGCCCAATTAAATACAGGGGGCTATTATTGAACAAAGAATAGAAAGTACACGATTTTTAAACGTATTTGGAAAAAGTACCAAGCCCTTGATGATTTACATATGAAGGGTTTCACTCTAAACAAGAAAGAAGAAAAGTAAACATAAATGGGTCAAAAAATAGGGAAAGACATTTATTTAAGTGAATAAGTATGAACCTACTTTAACAGCACCAAACAACTTGCCTTCTTTTAAGTCTTTCATCATCATATATAGCTTCATTTCAAATACCCATGTGATAATTTCTGGGTGATCTTCTATCTTTGCATTCTTTTCATCTAAATATTTGGAAATTTCAGGCCACTTTGGATTACAAGTGAATGTTATGAATAGATCTGGATAGCAAGCCCATATATAGATTGTCATTGCATCTTGATAATTTCCTATACTATATCTGGCTCCACCGGTAAATGATGAGGGCAGTATAACTCGTTTACCTCTAGCTGCAACTGCTGTTTCTCAACAAGCACATAATCTGCAAGTCCTTTGTATAATTTCGCCTTAAGTTGTTTTTGGTGTGGTCTTGTGTACAAAAGCCTATATGATTCAACCATTGTATAGGCATCAACAATAAATTGCTGGAATAGTTTTCATCCTAGTAATATGGTAGATATTTCATTGTCTTAGTCTTGAATCTTATAGGCCAAATATTCTCTCATTGTCGCCTTCTAAACTGTACCTCGGTTATTCCCTCCCAGTGTTTGATGAGGTATATCCTCTCTATAACCATCTGTATGATATGGAAAATGGTAATGGATATTGTAAAGGAAGAAAGTCTGGATAGGTTTCTTTCATTCTTTCAAGCAACCCTGTTTTGTATTTCACCACTATATCTCTGCCTTGATCTGCATCTCCAATATCTCCAACAATCAATGTAGCTATTTCATTTTGTCCTGATGGCATATTATATCTACGGCTGTCTACGCCCCTTTTATATATAAGCTTGATTTTTATCGCATGGCCTTCATGTGTGTTGACAAAATATCTTGCCATTTGAAAAGTCTGTACCAAGCTATTATGATTGTCCAGTATGGATTGAAGTCTTTGAACAATATCAGCATTTATGCCAGACGCAGAGTTGTCTTGCCCACTGGAATAATAAAACTTGCATGATCAAAAAACATAAAATAATGATAAAATATAAATGTCTTTATTTGAAGTTAATGCAAAGAAATTAAGATAATGTTTGTTTTGTGTAATTACCTGACAATTGAAATCTATTTGATTCGTTGATCTCGGTATTATAAATATACAACTGTACAAATTTGGGAGCTTGTCCACCAGGGGGTAGGATACTACCTATCAAGTGCATATTTTGGCCACTCTTTCTATATACATAAGGTCTGCGTCCATCATTAATTTGTCGAGAACCTTTCAACTCTTTTCTTCGGCTTTTTATAACTTCTGACAAATTTCAAGCTTTCAAAGCGGGAAAGCTAACTTCAATAAAAAGATAAACAGGAAACTTGGGTGGTTGGAATATGGTCGATGGTTCAATAATGAATCTAGTAAAACGCCAAGATGTCTACTAATGTAATTCATCCAAAATGGTACAATGTTATGTGTTAATAAATCCAGTTTTTGAATTTTGCCTATATATGTGTAATGTAGAAAAAGAAGAGGAAGAGGAAGCATGTGGCAAAGGGTGACTGCAACCATAACGATGGCTATTTTGTAGAAGATGAGAATAATAATGAACTATTCCAAATATTAAGGAATGCAGACATGGCATGCATCACTATTTTGTAACAAAAAATGCCCTAACATGAAGCTGATTAGATTAAAATTCAGATATACTTTGAGAACAAATAGGAAGGAATTTGTTTAAAACAGTAAGTAGATCAAACCATTAGTGATTTCAGCAAGTGGTTTGCGATTAGCAACGTCACTGCATTGTTCTCTTTTTCTCTGATAAGCTGCTGGGCACAATGCTCTGAATCATATACATATAACAATTTTAATAAGAAAAGACGCAGCAGGTTATGAATTTATGCATAATGATCATTAAGTAGGATGATAGTTAATGATAATTAAATTTTGTCAGCCTTAACTGAGTGGTGTTGTCATAGGTTGTGACATGCTTGATAAAGTCTCCTTGTTTATTTTCCTCTGCTGCCTTATATTCACAAGCCACCTTGCCCTTGCTGCCCAAGTGATCAGAAAGACAAACAACTGGGAAAAAAACGAACTAACTGTGTAGGTTGAATGTTAAACTGACAAAAACAATGAGGACCATGGCCAGACCATCTTGATGTCTGTGTATACCTTCCTTCCCAGATATAACTTCGTGCGTATTGCTGAATTCAATTTGACTGCATTTTTTTCTCTTAGCCGTGTGGGATTTTACATGATGTGGTATTCCTGAGATATCCATACTATTTATGGCAAAAATGGAATGCAATAAAGTGAAGGTCGACCAGAAGTATTTTGTTCCTTTTCGAACATAAAAATCTGCATTTGAATTGATAGTGAACGCATTCAGAACACTGAGTGGCAGTTACCCGAGAGTTTTAAGGACGATGTACAGAACTCCAATGATGATGAGTTTTGTTCGACATTTTCACGCCATGTATCTAACTTGATTATGTGTTAGTATTAGATTTGATAGTACTTTTTTTGGCGAATGATTTTGATAACGATTATTTTTTGCCAAAGATTTTGATAATATTTAATGCTAACAAATATAAATAAATGTGCATTAGTAAGGCATGGGATGCGTGTTTATTTAATACATGTGTGACAGAGATTTTCACCTCAAACTATGAATAGATCTATTTAAAATTATAGGAAGATCCATGACTGTGTTATCATATTTAAATTTGCAACCTTAACTTTCACCCAGAAAAATGAAGGCTTAACTAAGTTTTTAGTTAGTAAAGTAGTTATTAAGCTAATGACATTATGAATTTTAAGGTTGTATGCTACACTTCCATCCATTATTTACAAACATAATTACTAAAAAGTAAATGTCGATGAAACATACCATAATTGATGTTGTTATACTTAAATTGTTAGATTCAAATGGTTGTTTTATTCATTAATTTAAGAGTGTTACACTATAACATTGTTTACGGGATAATTTGCACTTGAAATTTATTGATAGTTACACAAATACTAAGGGCCCATTTGGTTTGATCCCATTACACCCTATAATATAGTGCAATGGTAATACAATGCAATAAATTACAGGGCTAGTGTTTGATTTGATTTTTAAGTAAGTTCCAATGAGCTATTATTTTAACAATTATTTAAAATTAATATATTACACAGTCTATTTTACCCTTAATATAATCTTTGTAGAAAAAATAGTTAAGAGTCATTTCACTGCCTCATCATAACTTTCACAATATCTCACCAATGATCGTCTGATGGCGATGGCTGTGGTGGCGGAGGATGGTAATGATGCTACGGCTGTGGCAATGGTAGGTAGTGATAGTGACAACAGTAGAGGAGGAGGTAGTGGCGGTAGTGGCAATGGTGGATGAGGTGGTGGTGACGACAACGGCTGTAGAGAAGGAGGTACTAGTGGCCGGCGGCAGCAATGGTGGAGGTGGCGGCAAAAGGGTTTGGAGGAGGACAAGGAGGTCGTGGCGATGATGGCAACGGCAGCGGCTGAGGCTATGGTGGAGGAGGAGGAGGTAGTGGCTGTAGTAACAATGGGGGTGGCAGGGGAGGTAGTCGAGGAGGAGGTAGTGGTGGTGGCGGTGGGTGGCAGCGGTGAGGGTGGAGGAGGACGTAGTGATGGGAGGCAACAATGGGGGTTGCGGAGGCAGCAGTAGAGGAGGAGGAGGAGGTGGTGGCGATGGCGGGTGGCGGAGGAGGAGGTGGCGGCGGGTGGAGGGCGTGGCGGAGGAGCAGGAGGTAGTTGCAATGGCGGTTATGGCAAGTCAAATGAGATAAGTGAAACAAAGACAAGTGAAACTAAAGGGTAAATTAGACTTTTTTTAATCATGCAATGGAATGGTAATGAGGATTAGTAGGCGGGAGGTATGAATGTGGATTACCAATTTTTTGGTAATCATCATTACCATGGTAAATCCTATTACCATACTAAAGAGCAACCAAACACTCTTCTCTTAGTAATGCAATTATGATTATCATTGCAGGTATGCAATGGAGTTGAACCAAATGGGCTCTAAATGTTTACCTATTGCTTGCATTTACCTGTAGTTTACAGGATGTTTCTCTGGTAACATGAAATAATATTGAAGATTCTTCTTGATTGGCACAGTGGGATTTGGATGCAAGGATTTGCCACTATAGTAGGTATAAATTAATTTTTGCTACCTATATAATGGTGGACTATCTTCATTTAAATTTACACAATTGTAGGCTGATTACTTTCACAATTTCATGAATCTATCCTTTTAAGATTTGGTATGAATGTTAGTTTGAGAATTCAAGAGAGAGAGGATGAGAAAAAAATAGAGGCACAATAGCTTATCTGTCTAACATATTTTGTTCAAGCTCAATAAGCATTGGCTAAAATAAAATAATATGTTAATGTAATTTTTTTAAAAAAAAAATCCAGAGGATAAAATCCGAAATTAATCTGTAACTATCTCCCATTATCACGGCCTGGACCTGACTTATTTTGTATTATAATATGTTAATGAATATCTTAATGTTATTTCCGCGAACAAAATCCTATCGTAACGTTATTTTAAAGGTAAGATCCGAAATTAACATATAATTATCTCCCATTATCAAGGCATGCACCTGAATTTAGTGTTAAAATATTTCATTGAATATCTAAATGTTATTTCTGGCAACAAACTAATATCGTAATGTTATTTTTGTTTTAATTATAATTAAGATAATTTATTTATCTTAATAATTTCATGAATATGTAGATTTAAGATTATCTTACGGTTATTTACATTTAAGTCCGGAAGGTAAGATTTATCTCCCATGATCACCGCATGCCATTGATTTATTTAGTGTTAAAATATTTCAAACAATATCTTAATGTTATTTTTGGCTACTAAGATATATTTCAATGCATATCTTAATGTTATTTATTATCTTCTTTCTTTAAAATCAGAGGTAGTTTTGTTTTAATAAAATGGCGAAAACTATGATTGCTGATAAAAAAAAACACGTCATTTCACACACAAATGAATATTTTCCATAATTTAAGATAATTTAAATATTGCAAAGTAGCCTACTTTTTTCTTTTATTTTTTTTGTCGTCGCTTAGTTTTCAACTTACAAAAGTGGCGTGATAACAAAGTTATGATCATACTATATATGATATAATAATGAAGTGAAGATTTTATTATCTATCATATGATAATTAATTAACTATGAATATATTTATGTATATGAAAGGAACATCAGCATGTCATATATTAAGCGATTGGAAACATAACATTATCTATCACACTTGAAATGAAAAGTTGAAAAAGAAGAAAAATTTTGATAGCACACCATAGGCGGAGACATTAAGAGAAATCCAACAACAACATTAGAAAGCTTGAAATTATAAATAAACATAGGAAGCTAACAAAAGTCTACAACAACTGAGAAAAGGCTAAAATAGCAACAACAAACCACCCTAATCATCAATGACAAACTTATGTTTCTTCTTTGCCTTGTCCACTTTAACAGCTTTATCTTCATGTTTCGGCTTCTTTGAAGTACCAACCAAATAATCAGCTAAGTATTCATCATCATCATGAACAGAATCATCCTTTTCAATTTTTACTTTGACACCCACTTTTTCACCGCAATCACCTATGAGCTTGCACCCTCAAAGTCAAGAAGGGACATGTCGACATCCTATGATTTTATTAGCACAAAAATGACCAACATTAGTTCTAAGTTCATAAATGTGTACAAAGAAATATATAGTGTTATGACCAAATGAAGCAAATGATACAAACTCATAGGATCATCTTCATGGTTGAAAAGCCACTGTAACACTCCAAATTTTATATTCATAAAAAAAATATTATAATTAATTGAGAAATTCAATAAAATGGTGAATATTCATAAAATTTGGATTTTTTGAATTTTGAAATATTCTTATTCATGAGGAAATGGGCAAATTAATTCAAGAAAGGAATTAAATTACAAAGGTAAGAGCAAAATCATAATTTTGTCAATTTAGCCTAAGATTAATTATTTTCTAATTAATTGAAGTTAATTTCAATTAATCAAGAAAAATAAAGGAAAATGTATAATTGGATTATTCTTGATGGAATAAATCAAGAATTGTGAAATTAGGGGGAATTTTACATAATTCATTTATATGAATTATGGAATTGTTGAAATCATTTTTCACTTTCCTTTCTCCTCCCTAATTTCGGCCAACACATAAAATTAAGGGGAATAAATTAATTTCATGAGCACATATCCAAAATGCTACAAGAAAAGAATAATGATGAAATATAGTGTTCCATTGGATACAATGGGCAAAAATAGATGGGGTTACATTTGGTCACTTTTTCGGTAGAGGCTGAAAAAGCATAATTATGAAAACGCCCCTAAAATCCCTAAATCGGGGCTGTCGAGGGTATTTTCATAATTTGACAGTGAATTTGGCAATTTTGAGCCCGGAAATGGATTCCTTGGGTAAAAATACGTCAGAATAGCCCTAGTCGAAATTTTGAAAAAACGTGTCATTTGGTCGGGTACTGCGGGGCCGGGCCAGGGTCCTGGGGGCATTTTGGTAAATTTTCATCATAGACTAATATAACCACCATAAACACTATGGAAGTGTCTAAATTATACAATTGACGTTCTAGGATCGAGTAAAGAGCCCGAGGGATTGGCATGCAAATCGAGGCACATTATTCGAGGATTAGGGAAGGGTGATTAAGGTAGGGAACTTACCTCTCCTGTATGTTTTTGATATTTGTGTTGATGTATTGATGCATGTTATTTGTAATACCCCGAATTTTGAGACTTGAGACTAGAGAATAAGCCTGAGATTAGTGGATTGCTAAGCCCTGGTTTAGCAAGATCCCAAATTGTGATTAAGGGCTAATGACTCCAAAAGTAAATGTCATTAGTGATAAATGAACCCTTTTGGAGACTATGATGTGATTTGGCACTCGAATGTGATTCGTAAGTGCTGTGAGCAATGCCGAAACCATGTATTTAAGCTCAATTATGGATTAACATCTAAATTGACTTAAAATAGAGGGGATGGCGCATTGTGGAAGAAAAGGAATGATATGGTGTGTTTGGTGGTGATTCAAGAGGAATTGCCGTAATCAGGGGCAAAACGGTAAAGTTACCGACCAATTGGTCAGTTACCGAAGAGAAAACTCATTGGTAACTTCAAGATCAATGGTTAGGATTGATTTGTGCAAGAGATCAAGGGGTGGAATCCCATGTATGTGTGCCTTGGTGAGCTCATAGAGGTATGACAAGATCTTGACACTTGGCACAATCTAAGCCCTTGGATTGGTCAAAAGTGTCAACACCTCTTCCCTCTTTCCTCTCCCTTTTAGGTCGGTTTTGGGGGCCTTTGAACTCCAAAATCTGATCCCTTTCTCTCTCATTTAGCAGCCATGGACGTCCAAGAGGAGGGAGGAAAGAGAAATCAAAATGTGAGATTTTGGTTGGCTTCTTGCCCTCTAATGCTCAATTCATCTTCTATAAAGTTGTTTATAGTGATGAGAGCTTCATTGCTATGGTTTTAGATTTATGAGAGAATGTGTTTGAGAGCTTGAAGAATTTGGGAAGTGGAGGAATCAAAGAATTGGCATTGGGAAGAGGAAGAGATGAGTATTTGATGACTATTGACCTAACTATTGTGGTTATTGGTTGAGTATTGTGAATTGAGAATTTTGCCCTGATTTTATGGTATTTACATGTGGAATGTGAATGGTGGAATTGGATGTTGTTTTGTGTTGAAAATTGTGTCATGTTGTGGTATTTAATCATTGGAATTGGTTTGAATTGGATTAGACACAATGGTTGCAAAACTAGAAATTCTGTCTAGTGAGAATTCTGTCTGGGCAGTCTTCTTGTGTTGCCATTTTGAATGGGACAATGATGTTAGAAAATTCTGAAACTTTCCAGTCTTGAAGTTCACATCCCAAGCTTCAAAATGGACATATAATTTGTGCCATTTCGTTTTGTGAACTGGGATTTATGTTTGCCCAAAGTTTGAGGTCAAAACTGGGTTTGATTCTGGAGAAGTAGTGGATTTTGGGGAATTCTGTATTTTTGTGGTGATTTCCAGTAATGATCCATATTTTTCCTATGAAGATGACTTGAATAGCTTCCATTTTGCTTTGGAATCACCTCATTTCGATTTTTCTGGAATTAGTTATAAATTTTCGAAGTTGCCTTGGCTGCAGCAGAAAATCCTGGCTGCAGCGCAAAAGTTTCTGTGCACGTTTTGGCAGCAGCCAGAAATTCTTGGCTGCAGCCAAAAACCTTCTGTGCGTGTTCTGGCTGCAGCCAACCCCATTTTCAGCATTTTGAGATTTTGAAAGGTGATTTCCAACCTAGTACGTCCCAATCCTTTAAGCTTTCGTTGAGCTTAGTTTAGCCACCTAAAGGGTGTGAATGGTAACCAACTTTAAGTGATATAAAAGTAAGGATTTGGAATTGAGATTGACCCTATATCCTTGATTTGGTTTATAGGGTTCAGTATACGTTTGGATCGCGAGTAAGCGGAGCTGGAGCATACGTGGAAAGAAAAGTGTAGGAAACTTACCTCTCTTGCATGCTTTGATATTTGTGTTTGTGTATTAATGCATGTATTGCTTTGCTTGATTATGTGAAACATGTATGAATGATTGTAGCTCTGTTTCTAGTTTTGCTATGGCCATGAGCATGTTGTTGAAACATTGAGCACGCAGATATGTCATTGTGTGAGCATGAGTTATGTATTGCAAGCATGTCATGCATTAAACACATATCATACATGCATATAGGTATTTGTTTCCTACTGAGATTCTCTTGAATCTCACCCTCCCCTACCAACATTTTAGACAGGGTAGGTGGATCGAGGTTGGAGCAAACAGGCAAAGGCGACGATGACTACTTCGGGTTATAGATTTTGGTAGTTGGTTATCATAGTTGGGATGTATATTTGGATATTTGTATTTGGATTTGGATGTGTATATATGGATGTATATTTGATTATGTATAGAGATGAGACTTATATAATCCCCGTTTGAGGAATTGTAAAGGGCGAATGTGCCTTATGAATTTTATGTAAAGGTATAAACCCGAAAGTTGCCGGGATGATATTGTTGTACACTCTGATATTTGTATAAATGTGATATTCCGCGTGATGTAATTATATTCGAAATTGAATATGAGACCAGGTTAGTTAGATTTCAAAAGTTATTTGTGAAAACCCCATCCGGTAGATAGGTTTGTAAATGTTATTTAATTGTTATTGGTCTCTATTTCATTTTAATTGCGTATTTCGGATATAATTACGGAAGGGGGTTACATTATTGCTTTGCTTGATTATGTGAAACATATATGAATAATTGAAGCTCTGTTCCTGTTTATACTATAGCCATACGTATGTTGTTTGAAACATTGAGCACGCAGATATGTCATTGTGTGAGTATAAGTTATGTAAGGCAAGCATGTCATGCATTAAGCACTTATCCTGTATACATATTAGTATTACTTTCTTGCTGAGATTCCCTAGAATCTCACCCTCCCCTACCAATAATTTAGACAGACGATATGCTGAGAATAATGAAGAGAACCATACGAAGGAGATTGCAATGGTGGAACGAAGACTGGAAGATGTCTCTGTTTCACTGGGATGGGTTTAGACACCCACGTAGCGTTGCGAGGCTACATTAATTGTAATTATCAAGTACAAACCCCTATAAGGAATTTCTGTAATCGTGCACATAATATCAGTATATTTATGTTATTCATGTGTTGCTTACTGAATTACGTATCATTTTCTGCAAATGCTCTAAAATAGGTGAAAATAAGATAAGGGTGTGACAGACACCATAGTATGTGAGCCAGTTGGAGCATCCTATTCAGCCTCAAATCAGCAAAGTATGCATCACTAGCTCCATGGAGGATACAACAGGCATATTCCACATGCAGACAAGGTGGACACATATGCGCCAGTTATATTGCTTAGGAGTCAATGCACGAATGGTTTCAAAAATTGTAACTATAGCTTTATGTAAAAAATTGAAAAGGAGAGTGAAAGATGAAAGCGTAGGAGTTAGAGCACCTATTGCAAGGGCGAATGTGAGCTTTTAAAGGGGATGGCAGGTAAGGGATGCAAGAGCATGTGCATCAATAACTTCCCCCATGAACTAAAGATGGCATGAGAGTGAGTAACTTCCCCCACGGAAATGAATAGAGAAGGTGCGTCGTCTGGAAGGTGCCACATCGAGACGCTGCAGCAAATATTAAATTTCGTACAATAAGTGTGATCGGTTAAGAAATCTTAACTATTTTGACGTATTTAAGGAGACAATTATTAATTCCGATAATATTTTTGAATAATTATACACAATTATTAATTCAAAGTATCTTAACTATTATGACGCATGAATATATTTCGAAAGTGCAAAGAAATCTTAACTATTTTCACGTATATAAGGAGGCAATTGTTAATCACATATTTGAGGAGATAATTATTAATTCATAATATCTTAACTATTTTGACGTAATATTAATTCCGATATTAATTCTGAATAATATAAAATCTAAACTATTTTCACATATTTGAGGAGAATAATATAAAATCTAAACTATTTTCATGTATTTGAGGAGACAATTAGTAGTCACATATTTGAGGAGACATTTATTAATTCAGAATATCTTAACTATTTTGACGTAATATTAATTCCGATATTTATATTAAAGCCGATGAGAGACAACAAAGAAGCTGATATGTCAAGCAGGGAGCTGCTTATAATTCCGATATTTAATTATATTAAAACCAATGAGAGACAGCAAAGAAGCTGATGTGTCAAGTAAGAGCCGCTTACAGCTAGGGGTGAGCAAAACACCCGCTACCTGCCTGCTCAAAATTGAGCCCAAAACGGGTACGGGTTACCCGTACCCGTTTATTTAAAAATGGGCGGGGTACCCACGGGTCACCCGTTACCCGTATATGTATGTGCTATGTTTATTTTTTCCTTCTCAGTTCTAATCTAATAATCTCACTCTCGCCCTCGTTGCTCGCGTCTTGCATCTTGCCTCACCCTCACTGCCTCGCGCCCTCGCTGCTCTCCCTTACCGCCTCACGCCTTCGCTGCTTGCCCTCACCCAGTCACCCTCATGAGTCACGGCCTCACTGTCAAATCGCTCTCCCCGACCAGTCATCCTCGGCGGACGCTGCTCAGCCTGTTGATCTCGAAGCCGATGGTGGACCTGAGCAGGGTTTCGCACTCTCACCGTCGCCACTCGTCAGGGCTTACTGCAGTGCTGCTGACCGAGGAGTGACTTCCCAATCCCATTCCTCTCCCTCTCTACTATCGATTGAGGAGTCTCGACGATGGATAGTCCCATTTCTCTCCCTCTCTGCTGCCGAGTGCCGACCGAGGAGTCCCAAGGATGGTGGATAGTCGCCTCTCACCGATTTCTCTCCTTTTCTGAATTCCTCTAGTTGAGCCTTCAACATTAAGGTCTTGAGTTTTCGATCTTGTGTTTTCAAGTCTGCTTCTTGTGTTTTCGATCTGCTTTTTTGGTAACAATGTAACCTTTGAATATGTTAATCTCTCTTGCCCTTTGAATCTGTTAATCTCTTCTTTGGATTCTGTCATTCTGGGGCAAAAAGAAAAAAGGGTTGGATAGTTAAATGGGCTCCCACTTCTGCAACCCCAAAAAAAAGAATATGGGGTCGTTAAACGGGTTCCTTGGACCCGTTTAACACAACCCATTTAACCCGTACCCATTTAGGTACGGGTCAGACAGGTTCCCACACGGGTACGGGGCAGCCCGTACCCGTGTAAATTAAACGGGCGGGTGGTGGGTTGACCCCCGGGTCAGACCCACCCACCCGTTGCTCACCCCTACTTACAGCTTTGCTTTTATAAAGGTCTTAACTATTTTGACGTAATATTAATTCTGATATTTATATTAAAACCGATGAGAGACAGCAAAGAAGCTGACATGTCAAGCAGGGAGCAGCTTATAATTCTTATATTTATATTAAAACCGGTAAGAGACAACAAAGAAGTTGATGTGTCAAGCAGGGAGCCGCTTATTGCTATGCTTTTATAAATGTAAGATATAAATGAATGTTTAAAAATATTATTAAAAATAAATGTTTTATTAAACTATTTAGAATGGCGCGAGTGGAAGTAATGGGGTTGTTACGCATATATTAAAAATTATTTCTTAAGTTAAAATATATAAAATAAAATATGTAAATAAAGAATAAGCCACGTGAAATGCTTACGTGTTGCAACATGAGGGCGGCTCAACGGTTAGCATGATGGCTTTTAAAAACAACCGGAAGAAAATAAAAGAAGGGGAATTTATAATAAGCTTAAATAATAATAAAATATAAGATAAAACAATAACAAAATATATAATAAGTAAATAATAGGACTTGATTTATATAACCAAAAAAACAAATTAAATATAACCATAAATAATATTGCATAATTAAATACCATAACAATAGATATTTTTTCCATCAAGAGAACGAAAGGAAGAAAATTTTCTTCTGATATAGAGAATAAACAATGATAAACTTCTCTTTTGAAGAAAATAGTAGCGAGAATCGGTTTAAATAAAGCATGTGTTTGTAGTTCATTGACAATTAGTAATTGATTTCTTTGTTGAGTCCCCTATTTTTATATTTGAACTCAACATTGTTTTCAGATATTAATAATTATTAATTTTTAATCAGCCATTAGCAAGTAATTTATTATATTTTTACTTCATTATCAGTAATTAATAATTATTTTTTTGTTAATTTTTGTGCTTAGTAATTAATATCCCTTGGTTTATAAAAGTAGTAATCTAATTATCATTACTTAATTATTTTACCCTCATTGTTGTCAATCATTTGTTGTTTGTATCATTATATTATTACCTAATCATTAATCTCAGCTTTAAAATGAATATCAAAGCATTAAAGAAGGATATTTATATTTATATTTATATTTTCAATTCAAGACTACCTCTATCACCAAAACTTTCTTGAAAGGAAAGGAAAGGGGAGAATCAAAACTAATTTTAGTCATATATATCATTATACAAGAAGCAATCCAATTCAAAAGACCCTAAATATGAGCATATTTCTCAAGGAGGATTTGAATATTTCTATTAAGTAATATCTTAATAAAAAATTGAACTAAAATTTAAACGTGTTAAAAATTATGGAAAAGTTGGGTCAAATAAAAAATACACTAGTATTATAAAATAAGGTTAAAGTACAATTTTACTAACAAAGTTTTTTCTTTGGAGCACATGACACAAAAATACCAATAAACAATTTAACAATCTTGGTAAATCTGCTCCATTTTAAATTGTTTATTAGTATTTTTGCTCATTCTAAAACTCATTTGTGTCAAACGCCTATAAGGAAAAATTGTGTTCGTAAAATTACACATTAACCCTATAAAATATTAAGAAATATCAGAAGAGAAAAGGAGAATATAATAATAATAAAGAAGTATTCATATTCACTATTTGAGGTGTATGCGGCTCAAGTACATTGCCCTATGGCACAACCTTACAATATTAATAGGGTTAAGATGCAAATTTATCAACAAAATTTTGTTTGAGGAGCGTCTGGCACAAATATGTTTTAAAAGGGACAAAAACATCAATAAACAATTAAAAATGGTGCATCCAGCACAAAACCGTTAAATTTGACCTAACGCCGTTAGTGGTTTTCTTCTTTTATAATTTAACGATGTTAGGTCAAATTTAACGGTTTTGTGCTGGATGCACCTTTTTTAATTGTTCATTGGTATTTTTATCCCTTTTAAAATATATTTGTGACAGACTCTCTTCACACAAAACTTCATTGATAAATTTGCACCTTAACCCTAATAAATCAATAAACTCTATCAATATCTCCATATTTGATAGTGATATATATGATGATAGATGATATTGTGGGATAATAGGCATGATGGGGAAATATAAACATCCACACAAATATTATATTCATAACAGCTAGATAATTATAGCTCATGAGTTTTGTTATAATTTATCTCCTTTTTTTTGCCAACATTTATCAATGATTTCCTCTATGAAAACAAATCAAATGTTACATAATTAATTCACTAGCCGATTGTCATAATTAATTGAAAAAGAGATAAGAAAATACCACTTAAACTTTAAGATCCTAAATTAGTGATTTCATACTAAAATGAGTGGTCAATTGCTAAATTCTTGTAGGTAATACCTATATTTTTGTAGGTAACAAAATTGATTTGAGATTTTGAAGTTTAAGTAGTATTTTCTTGTCATAGAGTATATACTCCTCTGGTCCTAAATTTCATAGAAATAAAAAAAGCTTAAATCTTATTAAATTTGTTCTAAAATTTATCTACTTTTTAGCTTTACATCTATTTAATATATATTATACTCTATTAGAATAAAGTTATACCATAATAAATGAAGGATAAAATCATATATAGATATATAGATATATATATATATATATATATAAAAGAAAAACTTAATTATATGACTTATAAATATGACAAAAAAATTTCTTTCTCTATTTTATAAATAGGACATGAGGAGTATTATGGTTCTAGGTTGTTTTGCTGTGAGATGAAGTTTCAAGACATAGGAGGAATAACCTCTTATCTCACGGCATGCAGTTTTATGTGATTAATCTAATCTTTCAAATTAAAAAGTTTAACTTAGCATCAGTTTGTTGGAAATTGGAACTTTTCTTGTTTGATAAATAGTTTAATATTTATGGTTCCCAAAAAAAGAATCTTAGGGTTTTCCCAAAAATGAATGGCTGATAAAATAATTATTTAGTCATAGTTTACTTGTAAGGGCTTTTAAAATTATGAAAAAATTCTTAGAAAACTATTAGTGATATATAACAAAGATGTACCAATAGGCATTAGTTCTGGTAGAAGAGATTTTGCTTCTTTAAGTATGAAATCTTAAGTTTGAGTCCATGTGTATCTTATCAAAACTATATATACATATATATAATATAACAAAACTGTATTAATCTTTTTCTTATAATATTTCATAGGGGCTCTAAATTCTAACGTCACTGTGCTACCCAGAAATTAAGTAATGGATTTTTTTTGGACAAATTAAGTAATGGACTTGGAGTTAAGATAAGATCATTACCTTTCTGTTTTAAAAATGATGAAAGGCTTTTTGAATAAGTCAAAATTGTTAAAGTTTACAACGATAAAAGGAAGAGCAGCAATGAATAAAAAAAAAAAGGAAGGGTAGCAAGCTCCAGGAACAAGCACAAAAGTTCATCAATTTATGACAATATATATTCCTTTGGGAAAAGCAAAGTTGGCTGAAATAATTTGTGTACTTTATATTAACTTATATTTATTGCACTTAAGTATCCCTCACAAGAGAAATGAAGAATATCTCAAAGAAGAATATTTTATAATGAGACAAAAGTGTAGTTAAAACTTAAAAGACATTTCATTAGGTCATTACGATTCTCAAGAAACTATCAATTATTTGTGTAATTTATTATTATCACTTACTTTTTTTTTGTTTTATTTATAAGTCATTTCCAGTGTATTTCACAAAGACCAAGAAAAAACTTAAACTTTATTATCTTTACCATATAATTTAACACCTTTTCAACTTTATTCCTATTTTAATATACATTATATCTTACGTGAATAAATTCAACACAATAATAAATAAAAGATAAAATTGTACTATCCTTACAATGCCTTGCAAATTTTAGAGCTCCTCTCCTATCTTCTCCCTGTTTGTAATACCCTGAATTTCGAGACTCGAGGCTAGAGAATAAGTCTGAAATAAGTGGATTATTAAGCCCCGGTTTAGCAAGATCCCAAATGATGATTAAGGGTTAATGACTCTAAAAGTGGATGTAGTTAGTGATAAATAACCCTTTTGGAGAATATAATGTGATTTGAGATTTGAATGTATTGTGAGCAGCACCGAAACCCTTTATTTAAGTTCAATTGTGGATTAATATCTAAATTGACTTAAAATAAAGGGGAAGGCGCATTGTGAAAGAAAAGGAATGAGAAAATGAGTTTGGTGGTGCTTCAGTGTGAATTACCGTAATCAGGGGCAAAACGAGAAAGTTACCGACCAATTGATCGGTTACCAAAGAAAAAGCTCCTTGGTAACTCAAAGATCAATGGTTGAGATTGATTGTGTAGAGATTAAGAGGGTGGAATCCCATGTGTTGAGCTCATGTGAACTCATGAGGATGAAACAAGAGTATGACAAGTGGCACAACATGAGCCCTTGATCTTGGTCAAAGTGTCAAAGCTTATCCCTATCTCTTCTCCTCTTCTTTAGGTCGGCCAAGAGGCCTCATTTGGCTCAAAAATCTGATTTCAACTCTCTCTCTCCTCTCATCTCCATGGACGCCAAGCTTGGGGAGGAAAGAGAAAAGGAAAAGGTGAGATTTGGCTTGCTTAATGTCTTCTTTAGCTCAAATACCCTTCTATAATGTTGTTCATAATGATGAGAGATTCATTGCTATGGTTTTAGATTTGTGAGAGAAGGTGTTTGAGAGCTTGAAGAATTTGGAAAGTGGAGGAATCAAAGAATTAGCATTGGGAAGGGGAAGAGGTGGGTATTTGATGACTATTGATCTAACTATTGTGGTTATTGGTTAAGTATTGTGAATTGTGAATTTTGCCCTGATTTTGTGGTATTTTCATGTGGAATGTAAATGGTGGAATTTGATGTTGTTTTATATTGAAAATGGTGTCATGTTGTGGTATTTAATCATTGGAATTGGTTTGAATTGGATTGGACACATTGGTTGCAAAACTGGAAAATCTGTCCTTTGGAAGTCTGTTCTGGGCAGTTTATTTGTGTTGGCATTTTGAATAGGAAAATGATTTCAAAAAATTATGAAACTTTCCAGTCTTATATTTCACATCCCAAGCTTCAAAATGGACATATAATTTGTGCCATTTTGTTTTGGGAATTGGGAGATATGACTGTCCAAAGTTTGGGATTGAAACTGAACACTGTTTTGGGGCAGTTGTGGATTTTGGGGAATTCTTTATTTTTGTGGTGATTTCCAGTTATGGCTCATATTTTTCCTATGAATAGGACTTAAATAGCTTTCAATGGGCTTTGGGATCACCTCATTTCGATTTTTCTAGAATTAGTTATGAATTTTTGAAGTTACCTTGGCTGCAGCCAGAGGATTCTTGGCTGCAGCCAACCCCCATTTTCAGTACTTGGTGATTTTGAAAGGTGATTTCCAACCTAGTACGTCCCAATCCTTTCAAGCTTTTGTTAAGCTTATTATTAAACACTTAAGGGACTCAAATGACAACCAACTTTAAGCATTGTGGAAGTAAGGATTTGGAATTGAGATTGGCCCTATGTCCTTGATTTGGTTATAGGGTTTGATATTTGCTTGGATCGCGAGTAGCCGATGCTGGAGCTTACGTGGAAAGAATAAGTGTAGGGAACTTACCTCTCTTGCATGCTTTAATATTTGTGTTTGTGTATTGATGCGTGTATTGCTTTGCTTGATTATGTGAAACATGTATGAATGATTATAGCTCTGTTTTTAGTTATATTATGGCCATGAGTATGTTGTTGAAACATTGAGCACGCAGATATATCATTGTGTGAACATGAGTTACGTATTGCAAGCATGTCATGCATTAAACACTTATCTTACATGTATATTGGTATTTGTTTCCTACTAAGATTCTCTCGAATCTCACCCTCCCCTACCAACATTTTAGACAGGGTAGGTGGATCGAGGATGGAGCATGCAACCAAGGGCGGCAAGGACTCCTTTGGGTTGTCAATTTTGTAGTTGGTTATCATTATGATTGGGATTATGTATATTTGGATATGTACATGTTTCATATGTATATTTGGTTATTTGGGATGAGTATTTGGATATGTATTTGAGATGACTTTGTGTAATCCCTGTTTGAGAAATTGTAAAGGGCGAATGTGCCCTATGAATCCTATGTAAAGGTATGAACCCGGGAGTTGCCGGGATGATATTGTTGTGCACTCTGATATTTGTATAAAAGTGACATTCCGTGTTACGTAATTGTATTCAAAACTTGAATGAGACCAGATGTATTAGATTTTGAAACGTATTTGAGAAAACCCTATCTCAATGATGGGATTTTAAATAAGTTGTTTGATTATTATTGGTCTCTATTTCATTTTAATCGTATATTTCGGATATAATTATGGAGGGGGTTACACTGTTGGCCAAAGCTATCCTAAAGGTGATTTTGGAAAATCCACAGAGAGTCCTTTTGGTCGACAATGACAGCGTGCATATGAGCTCATGGGGTTATGGTTGAGAAGGATGAGACATATGGAGAGAGTAATTATGTCATTCATGGGTGTTCTACTTCGCTTTGCAATTTTAGTGCTAAATGTTTCTGGTAATGTTAAAGGTGGGTAGTAACTTTTTGTTCTTGCTCCTTGGTCTCTTCCATATGTTTCATATAATGGGCGCTTTTAATGCACTGAGATGGGGAAGATATGAAGTAACTGCTTTATTGTTGCACCAAATTTGTAACACCCCAAATTTTATTCACAAAAAATATATTGTAATTATTTGAATAATTCAATAAAATGGTGAGTATTCATAAATTTGGATCTTATGAATTTTGAAATATTCATATTCATAAGGAAATGGACAAATTAATTCAAAAATTGAATTAAATTACAAAGGGGATAGCAAAATCATAATTTTGCCAATTTAGCCCAAGATTAATTATTTTCCAATTAATTGGAGTTAATTTCAATTAATCAAGAAAAATAAAAGAAAATGCATAATGGGATTATTCTTGGTGGAATAAATCAAGAATTGGGAAATTAAGGGGGATTAGACATAAAATCAATTATGTCAATTGTGGAATTGAGCAAAACAATTTTTCTCTTCCCTCCCTCTCATTATTTTCTTCCATGCATGAAAGAAAAAGAAAAAAATGTTTAATACATGAATCTCTCAATGATGACAAAGGTGGAGTGCACTCTAAGTGAAGACATGTGCATGGTGATCATAATGAGAAGCCATGGCATAAAAAAGAGGGTATAGTGGGAGGTATAGGAGGACGAATGGTGTGCATGCAAGGTGGTGTAATCTTGACCCTTGATTATATCAATGGCTAGGAGGAAAGATGAGGAAATTAATAAAACATGTTCTTTTCCCTTCCCTTCATACACTTCACACACAAAGCAAGGAAACAAGAGAGAGAGAGAGAGAGAGAGAGAGAGTTTGAGAGTTCTTGGTGATTTAGAGAGCAAGAGGAAGCAAGAGCTAAGGTAAGAGCTTGTTTTCAAGTGAATAAGCTTCCTATATTATGTAGTTCATCCCCTAATCTTTTGTTCTTCATGGAAATCATGGTTTAGCAAGCTATTCTTCAAGGTTGAGGAGAGAGAGAGAGAGAGGACGTTCTAGAGAGAGAGACACCAAGGACCAAGAGGTAATCTCCAAAACCTCAATTTCTTAATGTATTGAAGTTGTTGTTGGTAATTGTTGTTTGGTTTAGTGATTTTTGGGATGAGTTGTAAAATTAGAAAAGCTATAACCCTAAGGGGTTATACTGCCCAAAATCCTTTAAATCATGATTATAAAGTGTTTAAATGAGTTAACCAAGGTTAGAAGTGGAAAAGTACAAGTTTTGGAAGCTAAAACACAAAGCTTTTCTTCATATTTTTGACAAGGACCAGAATTGGTACTAGGAGTTGGATTTTCAAGAAATAAATGGTTCCATTGGACTCAGTGGGTAAAAATAGGTGGGGTTACAGTTGGGCACATTTTCGGTAGAGGTCGAAAAAGCATAATTACGAAAACGCCACTAAAATCCCTAAATAGGGGCTGTCAAGGGTATTTTCGTAATTTGACAGTGAATTTGGTAATTTCGAGCCCGAAAATGGATTCCTTGGGTGAAAACAAGTCAAAATAGCCTTAGTCAAAATTTTGGAAAAACGTGCCATCGGGCCGGGCTGGGGTCCTGGGGGCATTTTTGTAAATTTTCACCATACACTAATATAACCAAGAGAAACACTATGGAAGAGTCTAAAATGATACTTGGATAGGTTATGACCTATTTCTGGTATATTTAATATTTTAGGATCGATTCGAAAGCCGGAACGACACGCATTATGAGACACTGGAAAAAGGGATTATAAAGCGTTGAGGTATGGGCATTATCCTTCATACACTATGCCATAAGTTATGTGATTGTGTGGATGCCATTGTTTTGTAAATGCACTTTATTAATCAACATGATTTGCCTAGAGAAGGGCAATTAGTGCCAGAGGTGCACTTATACTGGGAGTTGGCAGAAGTCCAACCGATGTAGATTATGGGGCTGGTCCCTACTCATGTATACATGATGATGATGTGTTTATATTGTTCATTAATTTGTACATACCTTGGCGCATAACATATTTACTTTTCGCATTCTCTATGAACGATATTATGTCTTTACGGGGATTCTTCGGAATCTCACCTTATTTTTAAACAAATACCTCAGTGGGTACCAGTGGGGCAAAGGGCAAGGACATTGAAGATGGAAAGTGAGCGGCACGTGTCTGGAGGTGAGGTCAAGAACGTGGTTATACTTTAGTCTATGTTTTGATATTTTGACGAAAATTGTAAATATTAAATTTCTGTTGTATTTTCTGTATTTCGTCAACGAATGATATCAGTATTGTAAACGAATATTTCTATCAGTATAACTGTACTTATTTGTATGCCCATTGAATTCCGTCTTTATTACTTTTCGAATATTGAAATGGAAACGGGTGTTGACAAGATCTCTTAGAATTCTCTTTATACTCATGTTTGTGTGTACACATGTCTATGGTTGTAGGTTATTTTGATATTCTATATTTTTTCTAAAAAAAAAGACATGTTAGATGGACCAATTTGGGCAAGTCATATGCATTCCGGAACTAATTTAAATTGTCCTTCAAAACTCAATTAACCAATATATATATATAATGATAGCCAAATCACCAAAGGCATATCATATCATACTAATATTTTTGCATGCAAATTTATCTTATCACAATAATAATTTAAATTGTTGAAATAAGTACTCTACCTTAGAGAACAAACCCTCTCATGTCATGCACAAAACTATTGAGCTTGAAAACTAAGACAGTATAGGTTTAGATTACAACTATACCTTAATACAACTTTCTCTAAATTTTCTTGTTACAAGATTGATTATTTCTTTATTCTATCCACACCATTACTTCCTTTATTCCCTTTGCTGATAAAAAGGGTGCAGAATGAAAGAATATGCTCGACAGTTCTTGACAGAAATATGGGGTAAGGAAAGCTGAAAGAGTTGGCAACTCAAAGACTACATAACTATTTTAAAATGCTTTACTGCAATCATAGATCATGCTTTTGTGTGGTTCTATGACTAAAATTTATCTTTATTAAATCTTTAATTCATAGGAAAAGAAGGGATTTTTTTCATCTATAATCTATTCATGATTAAATTCTTTGAACATAATGTATTGCTGCAGTAGCTATTGTTGCTCCGATGCTCTAATTTTAATTACTCTATGTATATTCCATATAATTCATTTTCGATATCTTATTACTTTAACAGTATAAGATTATGCCAAACTTGACTTGTAAACTATAAAGATTTTGTTGTGAACAAATGTCTTCCGCTGTAAGAAATTAAACATATGGCAAACATCAAATCTGGACTTTGCGGGAAATCCAAGTTTCTTCATCTGAGGTGCCTAGCAAACATAGAGCCAAATCTCCAAGCTTTTAACTATATTATTTGCATATCTTGATTCACCAAATACTGGAGTGAGATGTCTTTGAAAACAATGGCTAATGGCTGATTGGAGGATAAAAGCCTTTGAGACACTTGGTGCATTGATGGTTGAGATTTCGGAGATGAATTCAAGCAAGCTAACGCTATCGTGACCAAAAAAGTCACATCTTGTGCATCTTTCTGTGATGGCAGTGGGAGACGTGGGTCTAAGACATCTGTTAGCAAAATGCTTTCATTACAGGTCTTTGAAAATGACAATATCAACTCTCCAGGATGCCTTCCCATGAATGTTTCTAATGTCAATACTCCAAAACTATAAACATCACATTTTTCAGTCACAACAAAGGTGTATGCAAGTTCTGCAACAAATAAAAAAATTAAAGAAATTATGTATTATCCCAAGGTAAGTAATGGTTAAAATAAAATACAATACAACAAGAGAAGTAGTAGAGAGTTGAAAAAGCTAACCTAGAGCAACATAACCATAAGTACCAACTAAAAGAGTTTGATTAGATGAGTCTGGATCAAGAATTTTGGTTGTACCAAAGTCAGATAGAAAAGCCTCCATCTTTGAGTTCAACAATACATTATTACTTGTTACATCTCGGTGTATAATTGGAGGAGCACAATCATGATGCATGTAGAACAAAGCATTTGCTATTCCTTTGACGATATTCACCCTCATACTCCAATCCAACTCTTTAGCCTCATCATCATTATTCAAGACATAAAAAAGGCTTCCTCTTTCCATGTATTCGTATATGAGAAACATGCATTGATTATGCAAACAAAAACCATGGAGCTTTATAATATTGCGATGTCGAATTTCAGTTAACACCTGTACTTCATTGTGAAAACTCTTAACAAAAGATGTGTTTCCATATTCTCTTCTATGAAGTTTTTTCAATGCTACAATTTTGCCACTAGGAAGTTGTGCTCTATAAACGCTTCCATAAGCACCAGTTCCAATGCAATATTTGATGTCAAATCCCTCTGTTGCTTCAATGATGTCCTCATATGCAATTTTTCCATCATAATTCCATATAGAAAACAAATCCCATTTTTTATTGGTCTCATCTCAATTATGGATTTCTTGTTGTTTTTGTAAGATTTAAATAAGATGAAGCCAACAACAAATATGATGACAAGGAAAATTGTCAACGGAATAATGATTTTCAAGAAAGACTTTGGACCTTTAGAAGAACCATGTATTTTCTCTAGACCAAGTAATTCTTTATTGCCATCTAAAATGACTTTAGGAGAAGAGTGATAAACTTCACTTGGAACGTAGCCACTGAGATGATTGTATGACAAATTGATGTAGCAGTACAACCAACCAAGTTCTTTAGGTATACTACCTGAGATATTATCATGGCTCAAATCAATAATGCTAAAAAATGGTGAAACACGTCGTATACCATATGGTAATATTCCATTGAATTTGTTGTGATTGAAGTCTCCATAAAAATCAAAAGAGTTCAAAAAGTAGAGCATGTTCCCATTCATATTATTTTGGGAGATATGTAGATGAAGAAGATAACAGAGATGTTTAAACTAAACTGGCATGTTACAACTCACTAATTTTTTAGAAAATCAACGACTTGTAAATATATCAAATTATAAATCGGAAAAGGGATATCACTTATATATAGTGAATAGTAAATTTGACTACAAATATAAGTTTCTTAAGATTTGTCATAAAGCTCAAAGTTAGAGGCATGACTCCAACTACATTGTTTGTACTCAAATCAAACAATTTTAAACAAGGTTGGTAAGTCTGAAAGGTAACATACCTATAAGTTTGTTGTAAGACAAGTCCAAATATATGAGTTTATAAAGAGCTCCAATCTGAGTTGGAATGGTTCCTGTCAAAGACAATCATTTGAGTTGCAAATGTATTATAGGTTATTTCTTATCAAATAAGAATTTAGGGTTGACCTACTCTATTATGTTATAGACATAAGTACAACATTTTTAAATTGAGTAAATAAGTAAGGTATAGCCAAAAGTACATAACTCACCAGTAAGATTGTTATAAGACAAATTCAAATGGGTTAGATTATAAAGAGCTCCAATATGAGTTGGAATGGTACCTGTCAAAGCCAATCATTTAAGTTGCAAATGTGTTGTAGGTTATTTCTTATCAAATAAGAATTGAGGGTTGACCTACTCTATTAAGTTATAAATGTAAATTCAACATATTTAAATTGAGTAAATAAGCAAGGTATATTCATAGGTATATAACTCACTAGTAAGATTGTTATGAAGAGTTCCAATTTGAGTTACAAACATGTTTGTAGGTTATTTCTTATCAAATAAGAATTGAATATTTACTTAGTCTATTAAGTTATATAGATAAATACAACATTTCTAAATTGAGTGAATTTGTAAGGTAAGAGGTAAAGGTAAACTCACCACTAAGATTGTTATCAAATATGTCCAAATCGGTGAGATTATGAAGAGCTCCAATTTGAGTTGGAATGGTTCCTGTCAAAGCCCTCTATTGCTTCAATGATGTTTTCATATGCAATTTTTCCATCATAATGCCATATGGAAAACAAATCCGCATTTTTTGAGTCTCTTGTCTCAATTATAGATTTCTCGTTCTTTTCGAAAGATTCAAATAAGATGAAACACAGAACAAATATAATGACAAGAAAAATTGTCAAAGGAATAATGATTTTCAACAAAGACTAATCCTTTAGAAAAACCATGCTTCTTTTCTAAACCACATAATTCTTTGTTACCATAGAAGGTGTTTGGGGGGAAAGAGCTATAAACTTCAATTGGAATATAGCTATTGAGAAGATTGTATGATAAGTTGATGTATTGCATCCTAAAAGGATCTCCAGGTATACTACCAGAGAGTTTATTGTAGCTCAAGGTAATGCTACGCAACGGTGGAACACTGCATATACTAGATGGTAATATTCCATTGAATTTGTTATGACTAAAGTCACCATGAAAATAGAAATAATAGTTCAAAATTTAGGGCACATTTCAACTTAGATTATTTTGGGAGATATTTAGACGAAAAGTATTTAAGAAATTTCCAAATAGTCGTGGCATGCCACCACTTAGTTGATTTTGAGAAACATCAAAGTCTTGTAAATTTTTAAAATTGAAAATCGAAGATGGGATAGCACTACAACAAATAAATTTGAGGACAAAAATAAATTATTAAGATATGTCATAAAACCTAAAGTTAATGGAATGACTCCAACAACATTGTTTCTACTCAAATCCATCAATTATAAATAAGATTGGGAAGGGTGGATGGTAACACACCTGTAAGTTTGTTGTAAGACAAGCTCAAATGAATGAGATTTTGAAGAGCTCCAGATCGAGTTGGAATAATACCTGTGAACCCCATTTTATGAAGATTCAAATAAACTAGTTTTGGTAATTCAATGAATAAATTTCTGCTTAACTACAAGTCTTTGATTGGGAAGGGTGGATGGTAACACACCTGTAAGTTTGTTGTAAGACAAGCTCAAATGAATGAGATTTTGAAGAGCTCCAAATTGAGTTGGAATAATACCTGTGAACCCCATTTTATGAAGATTCAAATAAACTAGTTTTGGTAATTCAATGAATAAATTTCTGCTTAACTACAAGTCTTTGATTGTGTGGAGGAAAATAAATATTTTTAAATTAAGTAATGTTCCAAGGTAAGAAAGGAAGGTGTATAACTCACCAATAAGATTGTTATAAGACAAATCTAGATAGACGAGATTTTGAAGAGCTCCTATCTCATTTGGAATTGTACCTATCAAACCCATTCTAGAGAGTATCAACTTGTTTAGTTTAGGAAATGCAGTGAGATTGAGATTTGCTAGCCGAGGTAGTTGTGAATGGATTTTTGGTTGGTTAATTGAAATAACTCTTCCAAAGATATTGCAACTTATGCCATGCCACTCACAATGGGAGTTGAATCGATTTTCACTGATGTTCCACCATTTGCTCTCAAGTAGTGCGTGCTTGTCCTCTGCGGTCAAGGCAGTAATTTTGGCATCGTGTGATGATAATTAATGGAAGTGATCATCAAATGAGTACAAAGGTTGTTATTATAGTCATGTGATCAAATGATAAGAGCATACCATCACTTTTGAAAGTTTCGATCAAGGGGTTTCTCTCATTACAACCAAAAGATTGTTTGTTCTTGTTGTTTATTATTGAGGTTAATTTATAGAGCATTCAGTATTATTGTTTTTTTTTTGTATTTGAATTGTTCATATCATAAAGCTTAAAAATCACTTCTTGATACTATGGTTTTTTTAACTCAAAACATGCTAAGTTTTAATCCTTTAAAACATGTCTTCAATGTATTATTTCTTTATTTTTAATTAGTTGGGATAAGGATTAGATGTAGCTAGCTCACTTGAAATAATATTGTTACAAGACAAGTTTAGATATGTGAGCAGTTGAAGACTTTCCATCTGAGTTGGAATTGAACCTGTCAAAACACATTCCTTTGAGTCAAAAATCTATTCTATTATTTCTAACCAAATAAAAATTCTAGGCAGTAAGAGTGGAAGAGAACTCACAACTAAGGCTGTTATGAATCAAGTTCAGATGATTGAGATTATGAAGAGCTCCAATCTGAGTTGGAATAGTACATGTCAAAGCCAATCATTTGAGTTGCAAATGTGTTGTATGTTATTTCTTATCAAATAAGAAGTGAGGGTTGACCTATTCTATTAAGTTATAGATGTAAATGCAACATTTTTAAAATGCGTAAATATACAAGGTATGGCTGAAGGTACATAACTCACCAGTGAGATTGTTACAAGACAAGTCCAGCTGGAATAGATTATGAAGAGTTCCAATTTGAGTTGGAATGGTATCTGCCAAAACCAGTCATCAGAGTTACCAATATGTTTGTAGGTTTTTTCTAATTAAATAAGAATTAAGGATTTACCGACTCTATTACGTTACAGAGGTAAATACAACATTTCTAAATTGAGTAAATTTGTAAGGTAAGAGGGGAAGGTAACTCACCACTAAGATTGTTATCAGATAACTCTAAATTGGTGAGATTATGAAGAGCTTCAATTTGAGTTGGAATGGTACCTGTCAAAGCCAATCATTTAAGTTATAAATGTGTTGTAGTTTAATTTTATCAAATAAGAATTGAGGGTTAACCTACCCTATTAAATTATAGATGTAAATACAATATTTTTAAATTGAGTGAATTTACAAGGTATAGTAGAAGAAGGTACATAACTCACCAGAAAGATTGTTGTGAGACAAGTGCAGATAAATAAGATTTTGAAGAGTTCCAATTTGAGTTGGAATGGTACCTGCCAAAGCCAGTCATTTGAGTTACAAATATGTTTGTAGGTTTTTTCTTATCAAATAAGAATTGAGGATTTATCGACTCTATTAAGTTACAGAGGTAAATACAACATTTCTAAATTGAGTGAATATATAAGGTAAGAGGGGAAGGTAACTTATCACTAAGATTGTTATCAGATAAGTCTAAATTGGTGAGATTATGAAGAGCTTCAATTTGAGTTTTAATGGTACCTGCCAAAGCCAGCCATCTTAGTTACAAATATGTTTGTAGGTTTTTTCTTATCAAATAAGAATTGAGGATGTATCGACTCTATTAAGTTATAGAGGTAAATACAACATTTCTAAATTGAGTGAATTTGTAACGTAAGAGGGAAAGGTAACTCACCACTAAGATTGTTATCAGATAACTCTAAATTGGTGAGATTATGAAGAGCTTCAATTTGAGTTGGAATGGTACCTGTCAAAGCCAATCATTTAAGTTATAAATGTGTTGTAGTTTAATTTTATCAAATAAGAATTGAGGGTTAACCTACCCTATTAAATTATAGATGTAAATACAATATTGTAAATTTACAAGGTATAGTAGAAGAAGGTACATAACTCACCAGAAAGATTGTTGTGAGACAAGTGCAGATAAATAGTTGGAATGGTACCTGCCAAAGCTAGCCATCTCAGTTACAAATATGTTTGTAGGTTTTTTCTTATCAAATAAGAATTGAGGATTTATCGACTCTATTAAGTTACAGAGGTAAATACAATATTTCTAAATTGAGTGAATTTGTAAGGTAAGAGGGGAAGGTAACTCATCACTAAGATTGCTATCAGATAAGTCTAAATTGGTGAGATTATGAAGAGCTTCAATTTAAGTTGGAATGGTACCTATCAAAGCCAATCATTTAAGTTATAAATGTGTTGTAGTTTAATTTTATCAAATAAGAATTGAGGGTTAACCTACCCTATTAAATTATTAATGTGAATACAATATTTTTAAATTGAGTGAATTTGTAAGGTATAGTAGAAGAAGGTATATAACTCACCAGAAAGATTGTTGTAAGACAAGTGCAGATAGATTAGATTTTGAAGAGTTCCAATTTGAGTGGAATGGTACCTGCCAAAGCCAGCCATCTGAGTTACAAAGATGTTTGTAGGTTTTTTCTTATCAAATAAGAATTGAGGATTTACTGACTCTATTAAGTTATAGAGGTAAATACAATATTTCTAAATTGAGTGAATTTATAAGGTAAAAGGGGAAGTAAACTCACCACTAAGATGGTTATTAGATAAGTCTAAATCGGTGAGATTATGAAGAGTTCCAATTTGAGTTGGAATAGTACCTGTCAAATCCAATCACTTGAGTTAAGTAGTTTATTTTTATCAAATAAAAATTAAGGGTTAACCCACCCTATTAAATTATAGATGTGAATACAATATTTTTAAATTGAGTGAATTTGTAAGGTATAGTAAAAGCAGGTACATAACTCACCAAAAAGATTGTTGTAAGACAAGTGCAGATAGATTAGATTTTGAAGAGTTCCAATTTGAGTTGGAATGGTACCTGCCAAAGCCAATCATCTGAGTTACAAATATGTTTGTAGGTTATTCTTATCAAATAAGAATTGAGGATTTACCGACTCTAATAAGTTACACAGGTAAATACAACATTTCTAATTTGAGTTAATTTGTATGGTAAGAGAGGAAGGTAAACTCACCACTAAGATAGTTATCAGATAAGTCTAACTCGATGAGATTGTGAAGAGCTCCAATTTGAGTTGGAATGGTACCTGTCAAAGCCAATCATTTGCGTTATAAATGTGTTGTAGTTTAATTTTATCAAATAAGAATTGAGGGTTAACCTACCCTATTAAATTATAGATATAAATACAATATTTTTAAATTGAGTGAATTTACAAGGTATAGTAGAAGAAGGTACATAATTCACCAGAAAGATTGTTGTGAGACAAGTGCAGATAAATAAGATTCTAAAGAGTTCCAATTTGAGTTGGTATGGTACCTACCAAAGCCAGTCATCTGAATTACCAATATGTTTGTAGGTTATTTCTTATCAAATAAGAATTGAGGATTTACTTACTTTATTAAGTTACAGAGGTAAATACAATATTTCTAAATTGAGTGAATTTGTAAGGTAAGTGGGGAAGGTAAACTCACCACTAAGATTGTTATCAGATAAGTCTAAATTGGTGAGATTATGAAGAGCTCTAATTTGAATTGGAATGGCACCTATCAAATCCAATCCTTTGAGTTATAAATGTGTTGTTGTTTATTTTTATCAAATAAAAATTGAGGGTTAACATATTCTATTAAATTATAGACATAAATACAATATCTTTAAATTAAGTGAATTTACAAGGTATAGTAGAAGGTACAACATTTTTAAAGTGAATTACAAATATATTATAGTTGTTTTTTACCAAGTAGAGGAATTTTAGAAGAGCCAGCGATCTAATTCTCTACTCCAAATATATCAGTGTTATCATTAAAAATGTAGCATGGAAAAGAGCTACAATTTTCTTTAGAATATAACAACTTCTGTAGTTTTCCATGTATACTTTTATAGACGTAATTGCAGCTAAAATTGACGCGACAAATTGACAAAGAAAAGCATGAGCTAGGTGGTAAAACCCACCTAATTATGTTATACTACTTCCAATTCTCGGTAAAAAAAAACTCAGTTGATTAATTTGGAGAGATCCAGGAAACTAAATAAATTATTTTGTTATAGTATATGTGACATGATTTCTCTAAAACACTTATATTCATAATTAAATTATATATCAGTTTATAAGTTAAATAGACTATGTTAGAGAAAAATAATAAATATAAATATTTTAAAGTAATTTATTTAGCTTCTTTAATTTTCCTAAATTAGTCAATTGAGTTTTATATGAAGGACCGAAAATAGTAACTAGAGTTAATTATCATAGAAAAGTATGGAGTTAATTAATCAATTGAGTTTTATATTTAGAGAAAAGTCAAGTACTCCTAATTTTGTCAAATTTAAAATTGAACAAGCAATGGCTCCATCCAACTAATTAGTAGTACTACTCAAATTTAAGAATTTCAAATATGTGAGAGTTGCGAGAGAAGAGGGTACTTTACCAATCAATCCCATTTCTCTAAGATCCAAACTTTCAAGATTGGGAAACGCAGTGAAGTTGAGATCTGCTAGCTGAGGCTAGCCTAAAATGAGTCCACCTTAAAAAAACAATTGACTAATTTTGCCTAGAAATAACCACTCAGAAGCATCCGGTATCTAAAAGTGTTTCAAGAAGCAATTTCGCTCTGAAAGTGTTAAAAGAAAGCAATTTCACCCCTACCATTAAAGAACAAATGTCAATCATTAAAAAATTGATATTAACAGTTAGCATTTTTAATAGTAAGGGGTAAAACTGCTAAGTTTTGGTTATCTACAAGTCAAAATTGCTCCTTAAAAAACTTTTGAATGGCCAACACTCTAGAGTGGTTACTTTGGGGCAAAAATTGCACCTTAACCATTTTAAAATATTACATCGTCTTGTAGGATGCTAACCCTTAGGGTAACAATTTTGAAGATTAAAATTAAATTTTGATTTTAAGTGTAACTAAAAGATTAATTGGTATTATTTATGATCTAAAGATTAATTGATATTCTAAATTTGATGTTTGTTATGTTATCAAATATCAACATTTGAAGTAGAAAAATATTTGATGATACCCCTATTGGTCCAATTTGGTACAAGGTGTGGAAGCTCAGGCCTCCACAAAGATGCAACACTTGTCTTTGGATGGTCTTACATGATCGTCTCCTCACGAACGCATCAAGAGTGCACCATGGTATGGGATCTAATGTTAGTTGCTCAAGATCCATATGAGGATACACTCCATGTCTTGAGAGATTGCCTGAAGGTGAAGGAATTTTGGAGTTCAAAAATTCATGCAAGACATAGAGAGACATTATTCGGCCAAAGCTTATGGGATTGGTGTAAAATGAATTTGTTCAAGAACATGGGGGAGGAGCTTGGGTAAATTTCTTTGTGGTAGTTTGTTGGTTGTTGTGGAAAAGCCGAAACAAAAGGGTTTTTTAGGGCATGGTGTAACTCCCCTTCTCATCCAAGCCGAGATTAAGTTCACAAAATGTAATTCTGTTGAATTAGAAACCATAAAACAATTTGGAACTTAACAAAATAACCTTTTTCCCAAAACAAGATTTTCAAAAACTTTTACAAAATCTATTCACAATGGTCTTATATTCACTTTACACATACTTAAATGGCCTGTATAAGAAATTTCCATTCATAATTATCAGAGTACAAAGTAAATTCCCGACACACTCAAGTTTCATTAATCAATAAAGGATTCTACAAGGCATAATGCCCATAATCTCTTTCCCTTTACCAGGGGATTACACAAAACTATCCAATATCACCAATATATACATGTAATTCCCAACAAAATATTCAAAAGGTTTATACATGATAACCAAATAATCAAAATAAAACTCCCAATCCGGAGCTCTACCTGCTCTTAGTCACCCGCTTTCCTTTAGATCCTTCGGCCCTGGCTAAAAATTGTTTTTGGGAGAGTAAGATTCTAAGGAATCCCCTTGTCAAGTCACTCATAGTATGCACAACAATAAGGCATGAAAGCAAATCATCACACAACACATAGCAACTACAACGATAGTTACAGCGGAAGGGGCAGGTATGACTCATATCACCCTTACGTTTGCTCACGCTGAATTGCTCGCGCTATATTGGACAATCACATGATCATATCACATATATCACCACAGTTGGGATCCATATCAAATATTTCACATACATACAGCCATACTGGCCTGATACTCAAATCAGGAATCCATGAATCCACAACACAACCCTGGTAATTACAACGGAAGATACAATGGCAGGGGTAGGTGTAATAATCATCACCCCTATGACTGCTCACGCTTTAATGCACTACGGGAAATAACACATTCACAATGATAAGTCATGTATACCAAGCATCATACACAACATGAGAGAAAAGTCACTACCTTGGTCTTTCCGTGCGTACTCTGGCACCGGTCTCTCCCGAGTAGGGCAAATGTCAAATCCTATAATTCATAATTAGGGATGAAGAGTCATTCTCTATTCCAATACTTAATTTACTTCACAATACTTAGATTGGTTATCATTATTGTCCTTTAAGAAGCTACAAATGTTTCTAACAAAAAGCCCTGAAGGGTTGGAAGAACTATCCCAAAGATCCACTTTTGAAAACACAAACACATATTTTTCAATGTTCACTCGAGTGAAGAAGACCTCACTCGAGTGACAATGGACTTACACTCGAGTCCTGGAAGCAACACTCGAGTGATTGCTAAATGCTCACTCGAGTACTAGGAAATGCGGTGCAGAAAGTGTACACCCGAGAGCAGAAAAAAATGAAAGAAACCAGAATGGCTAGTTGCACTCGAGCATAAATTTGATCACTCGAGTGATAGCCTAATGCTCACTCGAGTACCACAAAGTGAGGTTCAGGAAGTGCTCACCCGAGAGTACAAGAAACTTTCAGAAGGGAACTTCACTCGAGTAGGGACAAGAGCACTCGAGTGAGGTCTTCACACTCATGAGTGCTAAGGCACACTCTTGAAAAATGGACGCAAGTGACAACCTGAGACGAGAGTTCATGGTGTCAAATACACCTGCATTCGAGTGAGAGGAGGCTCACTCAAATGAGAACCCACAATTCTCGCAAGTGAGGCAACACTCTTGCCTTTTACCCTAAAGTGCATCAGAAATATTGAAGGCCAAAAGAGAAAATGCACTGCCGTACTCGAGTGAGACCCATCCTCACTCGAGTGATGCTTATCAGAACCTAGAAAACGTAGAAAACTAACAGCACCTTCAGATTTTACCCAAATATTTCCAATGGTCCCAAACTCTCAACCAAAGCTATCCCCTACATAAAATCACCCAAGGGAACTTAATGGAAACATCAAAATCACCAAAATCCCTATTACATTATCATGCTTTGGTTTTAGGTTACAATCAATGCAAATCTCCAAAATCTCTAAACTTAACAATTTCAACCTCAAACCAATTCTATCTATTCAAAACTCATCTCAAGATAACATTACAATAACCATATCATGCCAAACTACCAATAACCCTAATCCAACGAAAATAGGCCAATAATTCCAAAAATTCCAAACTTGAACATTTGGCACAAAACATAGATAGAAAGGTATGTTTCACTTACCTCTTCAACTTTTCCAAAGGGGTTTATTGATCCTCCAACCTCTAGATTTTCTTCATGCCACAAACCACCATAATGGAGAATCTAGAACCATGAGATGAAGCTCTCAACCTAAGGAACAACTTTAGATAAGAGAGTTTGAGCATTTGAGATCATCTTCTTACCTTAATCACAAGTTTTTCCTTTCTCTCACTTCTTCAACAATGGCGCCAGAAATATGGAGAGAGAACAGAGAGATGATAGCTTGAAGAAGGAGAAATGATGATGATACTTCCCCCTAGCCATGCTTGGCCAGCGAAAAAAGAAGGAAGAAGATAGAGAAAGAAATCATATAAAATGCCATTTGACTTTTCTCATTCTCCTCTCTCTCTTCACCAACTTGCCACATGTCATAATCTTATTGGCTCTCTCAAATAAGTAACTAATTGGTTACTCTAACCACTCCATTAGCCATTTAGTCACACATCTCATTTCTTGTTAGTTAGTAATTAATTTCACCCTTAATCACTAACTAATTAACCAACAATTTCTATTCTTCAAATTTTCCTGATTATGGCATATATACCGAAATTGCCACAAAACACATAATAATTCAGATTTAATTCACAAATGATTCCCAATAATTGTCATTAGCCCTTAATCAAAATTTAGGGCATTACATATGGAACCTCAAACTCAGTCTCTATGCATGCACGCTTTGGCTATCTTAAGGATTCGACAACAAAAAACTTATTCTTTAAATTGTTTGAACTCTCAAAATGAGCATGCTCCATCTAGTGTTCCTCAGCTACTATCACTGCCAAGCTGGTCAAAGCTCTTTGTTGATGGAGTGTTTAGCAAGGCAAGCCGAGCAATAAGATGTGGGGGTGCATTATATGATAAGAGAGTCAACTTCCATGAAGCTTTCCTCATGAGGCTTGAAGAAGGGGAGTCACTCATGGCAGAGTTGTGGGCTTGTCTAATAGGCTTAAAGAGAGCTTAGGACTTTAGGGCTCGACACCTACTTCTATTGAGTGACAGCCTAGAAGCTTGTACATGCATCACGGATGGGTGTGGTGAGGAGCACTGGTATCGCTATGATGTTTTGGAGATAAAAAACATGTTAAGCTGCACTTGGCAAGTGGAGGTAAGAAACATACCACACGACCTAAATCTAGAGGCAGATCATCTAGCAAAGAGGGCCTTTAACGTGTTGCTAGGTTTCTATCTGATCACTGCTCAAGCAGATATTGGGTGGATCGATAAGGCAGTAACTTAATATCAACCTCATTGGTAGTTTTTTCGTTTGTACTATCTTTTAGTTTTTTGCTTTTATAATTCATATCTATCAAAAAAAGAAGTAGACAAATAATTTAACGACATTACTAAAGTTTGGGCTAGCTCTAGAGCTTGTGGGTTGGGCCAGCTAGCCTGCCAAAAGTGGCGAGCTCGGGCCGCGTAAATGCTCCCCCCTCATTTAGCCCACGAGCTATGACAAGCTAGCCTGCTTAGTTGTTAAATTTTTTTCCCCAAAATTCTTTAATAAGCCAAAATACCCTTATTGGTGTGTTTGAATACTTCTTCATACTTTTTATTTGACATATTTTATTCACTTTTATTTTTATATTATATTATTTATTCCACTATTATTAAATTAAAAAGAGAAGTTTTTATATGCTTTTGTGATGTGAGTGGGTGAAAAAAAAGATGAGAGAGTGAAAATGGCTACCTGATACAAACATACAAAAGAAAGGGAATGTGATGTGAGTGGATGTAAGAGAAAGTGAGTGAGAGTAAAAAAAACAAGAGGATATGATAGGTTTTTTTTTAAAAAAAAAAGAAAGGCTAAGGTACAATTTTAACAACGAAGTTTCATATGAGGAGCATCTGGCAACATTAAGTTTTTATGGGTGTTAAAATACACATAAACTTAACAAAAAGGAATAATTTTACCACCACCGTCAGATGTCTCTAAAGGACGTTTCTTTTTTTTTTGGTCCCACCTAGCCTTACACGTGTCAAAAGCCCACACGTTTTCTCTCATCCCCATCAACTATCTCCCTTGTTTGTTACCCTTCTTCTCCGTATCTTTCTCTATTCTCTCTATCTTTTGCCCTCGTATCTTTAAAATGCTCAATAGGAAAGTTGGGAAGAGAGGAACTATTGTCTGAAAAACATTCGTTCACAATTGCACACCGAAAGCTTCACAATTCAGAACAATTTCACATCACAGGTTGCTATTGTTGGAGCCAATATCTGTCCCATTGAGAGCTTGGACTGCAAGTATGTTGTTTTTTCTTTTTTCATCTATTCTTTGAAATTTGGAGAAATTTTTTATTTTTTTATGGGATTTCATCTGTTGTGAGTGAATTTGTGCTCAATTCTTCACTTCTTTGTTCTGGGGTATGCAAGATTGTCAAGAACAAGTTATCAACCCTAAAAAACCCCGCCTGATCTGATATGATGATGGCCATGTTCTTGTCGAACTTAAACCTAGGGGTTGGTAGGTCGAGGCCGGGAACTCAGGAAGGCAAGTAGAAACAGAGCAAGGCAGCAAAGGCCATAGCAATGATCGAAAGTAGAGAGTGGGAGGATGGGAGGAGAGGGAATTGTGGGAGTGGATAGTCATAGCTTATCATAAGGTTGAGGTGTTTGTAGCTATAGGAAGAAAAGAATTTTCCCGCAATCAATCCAACAAATGACAGGTTTAATACTTTGATGTAAATTCTGAATCTCATCGAAGGGGAAGAGGAGAAGGGGATGTTGATGGGGATGAGAGAGAATGTGGGGACCACAAAAAAGTAACGTCCATCTGTTAAAAACATGTGGTAAAATTGCCCCTTTTCCATGTACACTCTAGCACGTACAAAAATTTAATGGTTCTAGATAGCCCAGACATAAAATTTTTTTGTTAAAATTGAACTTTTTCCCTTAGAAAAATTAATTGACAAGCTACACAAGCCTGCCCCGCTTAGCCCGCAGGCTGCATCAAGCTGGCCTGCAACCCACGGCTAGACCATATTACGGCTTTAGCCTAACTCATGGGCAAGCATGTGCAAAGCCCATGTTTGCTAAAGCTGGAAAATCGAGCCGAGCCCATCAAGGGTCATGCTTATTATTTAGAGCCTTCAGAAGGAGTTGGGTCTGAAAGGGTCAGCCTTGTAGGGCCACGGCTCGTTTAAGCAAACCAATTTTTTTTTTTATTAAATGACTACAAAAATTGAAAATATTTTTCAAATCGTATAGTGTTATTATTTGAACATTTTAAAGGAAAAATTGATTATATTCTTATTAAAAAGCTACGAGAAGTTTGTTAATGACATTGTAGTTAGTTAAAAGTCTTCTAATTGAATTTTTTAAAAAATATTACTCAATTTTTAAGAAACTAGCATTTGGTTCTTAATATTTACCAAAAAAAATCTTATGAAATAGGGACCTTTTATGGGAGTTGGGCCTAAACGGGTCGAGCTTGTGAAGGCAAGTCCAGCTCGGTCTGTTTTCCCACCTCTAATGTCTGATGGTTTCTAGTGCTCCACAAACATGCCCTTGAACAAAATCCAAACTTGCCCTTGATTTGCTACTGGGGTAAATACGAGAATGAAAGGAAGAAAACTTTCTCCTGATATGGAGAATAAACAACGATAAACTTCTTTTTTAAAGAAAACTAGCACAGAACTTGTGCAATGCGTGGGCGTTTATGGTATAAGTTGTATAAGTTTTCATTATTTACGTTTGTAATATATAAATATAAGACAACATTTATTTTTTATCAGGTATGAAGAAGAGCAATATATTTGAGCATTTTCTTTCATATTAATATATGCAAAAGGTAGAAGTTCTATAAATATATTTGCTAGCCCATTTTCTCTGTTCAGAGGCACATATCTCTACAAGGAAATAAATATAGAAATAATTTGAAAAGAATGAAGAAAAGCTTAATGATCATATGTGTGTGCAATAAAAAATCAGTTATATATTAGGAAATTCTTGAGAGAGAAATGTCCAAAAATAGTTTTAATGCTTAATACTATTAATTAAAACTTACAATTATTTTAATTTCCTTTCTGTCTTCTCCAATATCTTTGTAGGTGCATAAATCATAAGTAATAGGGTGAAGGTGCAGATTTACTATTGAAGTTTTAAGCAAGGGGCGTCAGGCACAATTTTGTTTTAAAGGGGGCAAAAAATACACATAAGGAATTAAAAATGGAGCATCCACCACAAAACCGTTAAATTTGACCTAATGCCAAGAGAAGAAAACCTCTAACGGCGTTAGGTCAAATTTAACTGTTTTGTAGTGGATGTTTCATTTTTAATTCCTTATGTGTATTTTTGCCCCCTTTAAAATAGAATTGTGCTTAGCGCCCTTTGGTTAAAACTTCATTGATAAATTTGCACCTTAACCCTAAGTAATACAAGTAATATAACTATTAGCCTACTATATTTCCTTAGACTCTGAAATTCATCCTTCAATGTAGGAAGATATGAAACACTTTTAGTAGATATTACCCCTCTTAGAATATAGTTAAACGCCAAAAGAACAAAACATATATTATATATAAATGGCTTTTGTGAGTATGAGGTATAGCATGAGGTATGCCCATAATCTACAAAACGCCTTTTGGGTTATCCTTGTTAGGAATAGATGGGATATCATGAGAGGAATCACAACAATTCTATAAAACCAATTCTTCTCCATCTAAAATGAACAAAAAAAAAATCATTTTCTAAATAACATCAAACCAAACCAAATTCAAAATATCCAAATGCAAGGGATTATAATACTATCAATGCAACGAAACAAAATCTTAGTGAAGACATACTCATTATTCTTTGGCTCATACTTGCCATTCCCATTCTGATTCTCAACTAATATGTACTTCCTTTTTGAAGACTTCACAGGCATAATTAGGTTTCACCATTCCAATGACTTCCTTACCCTAAAAAATAAAGGAACCAACTCTACATTAGTAGCAGAGATTGGGCAAAATGACAAAGAGAAATTATAACAAAAAGGAAATTCGATAAGGACGGAAGATTGAAGAGGGATGATAAAGAAGAATATAAGAAGGAGGGGATAGCAGAGAGAGAGAGAGAGGTTGAGGAGGGGAAGAGAGGCTTAACTTTATGCTAGAACGAGACTGATCCATATTTAAACATGTTGAAGAGATAACATCACACCCCACTTTCATTATCACCCATAGAAGCACACCCTCACATTTGACAAGTTAGGAATGTTACAAAATCTACATTGAGGTAATACTTAATGTGATATATTAAATATGTTATTTTAGGATGTTATCAAATTTGTCAAAAATTGCGGAATTATGGTATTATATGAATATAGTAAATATTAATTTAAATTTTTTAAATAATTAAGAACAAAATTTAATTCAAAATATATAAAATATATTTTAGTCATGATGTTATCATTTAAGTCAAAATATATAAAACATAAAACCAGTTAGTGGGAGTAGTGGGGTTGTTACCCATATATTGGAAGTTATTTCTTTAAGTTAATTATTTTGGGAGATATTTTAGGATATTATCAAATTTGTGAAAAATTCCGGTATTATGGTATTATATTAATGTAGTAAATATTAATTTAAATATTTTAAAAAATTAAGTACAGAATTTTAATTCAAAATATATAAAATATATTTGAGTTATGATGTTATCATTTAAGTTAAAATATATAAATATATATAATATAAAAATTAAAAAGCCATGACTAAATTCTCCACATTTTTTTTCTTATAATTTAAAGTAATATAAATAAATGTTTAAAATAATATAAAGAAACAAATGTTTGATTAAAATATTTAGAATGCCGTTGGAGTAGTTAGTGGGAGTAGTAGGGTTGTTACCCATATTCTACAAGTTTTTTTTAAGTTAAATATTTTAGGAGATATTTTAGGATATTCTCAAATTTGTCAAATAATTTTGGCATTATGGTATTATACAAATATAGTAAATATTAATTTAAATATATTAAATAATTAAGTACAGAATTTTAATTCAAATATATAAAATATATTTCAGTTATGATATTATCATTTAAGTAAAAAAATGTAAATATATAAAATATAAAAATCAAAGGCCATGACTAAATTTTTTACGCATTTTCTTATAATTTAAAATAATATAAATAAACATTTTAAATATTTAAAATATTATAAAAAAATATTTTATTAAACTATTTAGAATGGTCTAAGTAGAAGTAATGGGGTTGTTACATATATATATATATATATATATTAAAAATTATTTCTTAAGTTAAAATATATAAATAATGAATAAGCTACATGAAATGCTTACGTGTGGTAGCACGAGGGTGGCTCAAACTGCTGCTTTTATATAATAAGATTAAGAGATAAGAGATATGAAAGACATGAATTCAATGATTAGCATGATGGCTTTTAAAAATAACTGAAGCAAAATAAAAGAAGGGAAATTTATAATAACCTTAAATAATAATAAAATATAAGATAAAATAACGATAAAATATATAATAAGTAAATAATAGGATTTGATTTATATAAACAAAAAAACAAATTAAATATAACCATAAATAATATTTCATAATTAAATACCATAACAATAGATATCTTTTCCATTAAGAGAACGAGAGGAAGAAAAATTTCTCCTGATATAGAGAATAAGCAATGATAAACTTCTCTTTTGAAGAAAATAACAAAAATTAGTTTAAAGTTTAAACAAAGCAAGCGTTTATAGCTCATGGACAATTAGTAATTGATTTCTTTGTTGAGTCCCCTATTTTTATATTTCAACTCAACATTGTTTTCAGATATTAATTAATAATTATTAAATTTTAATATGCCATTAGCATGTAATTAATTATATTTTAAATTTATTATCAGTGATTAATAATTATTTTTCTTGTTAATTTTTATGCTTAGTAAATAATATTTCATATCCCTTGGTTTATAAAAGTAATAATCTAATTATCATTACTTAATTATTTTCCCCTCATTGTTGTCAATCATTTGTTGTTTGTATCATTAGATTATTACATAATCATTAATCTCAACTTTAAAATGAATATCAAAGCATTATAGAAGAATATATTATATTTATATTTTTAATTCAAGAATACCTCCATCACCAAAACTTCCTTGAAAGGAAAGGGAAGGAAAGGGGAGCATCAAAGCTAATTTTAGTCATATATATATCATTCTACAAGAAGCAATCCAATTCAAAAGACCCTAAATATGAGCATATTAATTAAGGAGGATTTGAATATTTCTATTAATATCTTAATAAAAAGTTGAACTAAAATTTTAAAATTTTTAAAAATTATGGAAAAGTTGGGTCAAATAAAACATTTTCTAGTATTATAAAATAAGGTTAAGGTGCAATTTTACCAACAAAGTTTTTTCCTAGGAGCACATGACCCAAAAATACCAATAAACAATTTAATACCCTTAGTAAATTAGCTCCATTTTAAATTATTTATTGGTATTTTTGTCAATTCCAAACTTATTTGTGTCAGACACTCATAAGAAAAAAAATTTTTGGTAAAATTACACATTAACCTTATAAAATATTAAGAAATATGAGAAGAGAAAAAGAGAATATAATAATAAGAGAGAAGAATCATATTCCCTATTTGAGGTGACTGCTCAAGTACTTTGCCCTATCGCACAACTTTACAATATTAATAAATCAATAAACTATATCAATATCTCCATATTTGATAGTGATATATATGATGGTAGATGATATTATGGGATAATATAGAGATAACAGGAAAATACAAACATCCACACAAATATCATATTTATAACAGCTAGATAATTATAACTCATGAGTTTTTGTCTAATTGATCTCCTTTTTTTTTTTTTGCCAGCATTTATCAATGATTTCCTCTATGAAAAGAAATCGAATGTTACACAATTAATTCACTAGCTGATTGTCGTAATTAATTGAGAAAAAGATAAGAATATACCACTTGAACTTTAAAATCCTAAATTAATGATTTCCTATTAAAATGAGTTGTCAATTGTTAAATTCTTGTAGTTAATACCTATACTTTTGTAAGTAACAAAATTGATTTGAGATTTTGAATTTTAAGTAGTATTTTCTTGTCGTAGAGTATATACTTAACCTTGAAGTCATAGAGTGTATACTCCTGTGGTCCTAAATTTCACAGAAATAAAAAAATTTTAAATCTTATTAAATTTGCTCTAAAATTTATCTATTTTTTAGCTTTACCCCTATTTAATATATATTATACTCTTTGCGAATAAAGTTATACCATAATAAATGAAGGATAAAAATCATATATTCATAAGAAAAACTTAATTATATGACTTATAAATAAGACAAAAAAATTTATTTCTCTACTTTATATATAGGACCGGAGGAGTATTATGGTTTTAGGTTGTTTTGCATGAGATGAAGTTTCAAGACATCAAAGGAATAATCTCTGATCTCATTGCATGCAGTTTTATCTGATTAATCTAATCTTTCAAATTAAAAAGTTTAACTTAGCATCAGTTTGTTGGAAATTGGAACTTTTCTTGTTTGATAAGTAGTTTAATGTTTATGGTTCCCAAAAAAAGAATCTTAGGGTTTTCCCAAAAATGGATGGCCGATAAAATAATTATTTAGTCATACACTCATACTTTACTTATAACGGCTTTTACAACTCTTAAAAAATGCTTAGAAAACTATTAGTGATATATAACAAAATTGTACCAATAGGCATTAGTTCTGGTGGAAGAGACTTTGCTTCTTGAAGTATGAAGTCCGAAGTTTGAGTCCATGTGTATCTTATCAAAACTATATATACATATATATAATATAATAAAACTGTCTTAATCTTTTGTTTATAATATTTCATAGGGGCTCTAAATTCTAAAGTCACTGTGCTGCCCAGAAATTAAGTGATGGATTTGGAGTTAAGGTAAGATCATTACCTTTCTGTTTTAAAAGTGATGAAAGGCTTTTTGAATAAGTCAAAATTGTTAAAGTTCACAATGATAAAAGGAAGAGCAGCAATGTATCAAAAAAAAAGGAAGGGTAGCAAGCTCCAGGAACAATCACAAAAGTTCATCAATTTATGACAATACATATTCCTTTGGGAAAGGAAAAGTTGGCTGAAATAATTACTGTACTTTATATTAACTCATATTTATTGCACTTAAATATTCCTCACAAGAGAAATGAAGAATATCTCAAAGAAGAATATTTTATAATTAGTCAAAAGTGTAGTTAAAACTTAAAAGACATTTCATTAGGTAATTACGATCCTAAAAAAAACTATCAATTATTTGTGTAATTTATTCTTATCACTTACTTTTTTTGTTCTATTTATAAGTCACTTCCAGTATGTTTCCCATAGACCAAGAAAAAACTTAAACTTCATTATTTTTGCCATATAATTCAACACCTTTTCAACTTTATTCCTATTTAATATATATTATACCTCACATGAACAAAGTCAACACAATAATAAATTAAAGGTAAAATTGTATTATCCTTACAATGCCTTGCAAATTTTGGAGCTCTTCTCCTTCTCCATGTAGGCCAAAGCTATCCCGAAGGTGATTTTGGAAAATCCACATAGAATCCTTTTGGTCGACGAGGACAACGTGCATATGAGCTCATGGGGTTATGGTTGAGAAGTATGAGAGATATGGAGAGAGTAATTCTGTCTTTCATGGGTGTTCTACTCTGCTTTGCAATTTTAGTGCTAAATGTTTTTGGAAATGCTGAAGGTGGGTGGTAACTTTTTGTTCTTTCTCCTTGGTTTCTTCCATATGTTTCACATAATATGCGCTTTTAATGCACTGAGATGGGAAAAATATGAAGTAATTGCTTTATTGTTGCACCAAATCTCTTTGAATTCTCTTTATACTCATGTTTATGTGTGTACATATGTCTATGGTTGTGGTTCATTTTGATATTCTATATTTTTTCTAAAAAAACAAAAGAAATGTTTGATGAACCAGGTTGGGCAAGTCACATGTGTTCTTGAACTAATTTAAATTGTCATTTAAAACTCAATTAGCCGACATATATATATATATATATATATATATAATGACAGCCAAAAGCATATCATATCATACTGATATTTTTACATGCAAATTTATCTTATCACAATAATAATTTAAATTGTTGAAATAAGTACTCTACCTTATAGCTAGAGTTAGAGAACATACCCTCTCATGTCATGCACAAAACTATTGAGCTTGAAAACTAAGACAGAATAGGTTTATATTACAACTATAACTTAATACAACTTTCTCTAAATATTTTTTGTTACAAGATTGATTATTTCTTTATTCTATCCACACCATTACTTCCTTTATTCCCTTTGCTAATAAAAAGTTCTGGACAAAAATGTGGGGGTAAGGAAAGATGAAAGAGTTGGCACCTCAAAGACTGCATAACTATTTTAAAATTCTTTACTGTAGTCATAGATGATGCTTTTGTGTGATTCTATGACTCAAATTTATCTTTATTAAATCTTCAATTCATGGGAAAAGAAGGGATTTTTTTCATCTATAATCTATTCATGATTAAATTCTTTGAACATAATGTATTGCTGCAGGAGCTGTTGCTATTGCGATGCTCTAATTTTAATTACTCTATGTATATTCCATATAATTCATTTTCGATATCTTATTACTTTAACAGTATAAGGTTATGCCAAACTTGACGTGTAAACTACAAAGATTTTGTTGTGGACAAATGTCTTCGGCTACAAGAAATTAAACATATGGCAAAGATCAAATATGGACTTTGCGGCAAATCCAAGTTTCATCATCTGAGGTGCCTAGCAAGCATAGAGACAAATCTCCTAGCTTTTTACTATATCATTTGCATATCTTGATTCACTAAATGCTGGAGTGAGATGTTATTGAAAGGAATGGCTAATGGTTGATTGGAGGATAAAAGCCTTTGAGACACTTGGTGCATTGATGGTCGAGATTTGGGAGATGAATTCAAGCATGCTAATGCTATCATGACTAAAAAAGTCACATCTTGTGCATCTTTCTGTGATGGCAGTGGGAGATGTGGGTCTAAGATATCTATTAGCAAAATGCTTTCACTACAGGTCTTTGAAAATGACAATATCAACTCTCTAGGATGTCTTCCCATGAATGTTTCTAATACCAACACTCCAAAACTATAAACATCACATTTTTCAGTCACAACCAAGGTGTATGCAAGTTCTGCAACAAATCAAAAATTAAAGAAATTATGTATGATCCCAAGGTAAGTAGTTGTTAAAATAAAATACAATACAACAAGAGAAGTAGTAGAGAGTTGGAAAGCTAACCTGGAGCAACATAACCGTAAGTACCAACTAAAAGAGTTTGATTAGATGAATCTGGATCAAGAATTCTAGCTGTGCCAAAGTCAGATAGAAAAGCCTCCATCTTTGAGTTCAACAATACATTATTACTTGTTACATCTCGATGGATAATTGGAGGAGCACAATCATGATGCATGTAGAACAAAGCATTTGCTATTCCTTTGACGGTATTCACCCTCATACTCCAATCCAACTCTTTAGCCTCATCATCATTATTCAAGACATAAAAAAGGCTTCCTCTTTCCATGTATTCATATATGAGAAACATGCATTGATTATGCAAACAAAAACCATGGAGCTTTATAATATTGCGATGTCGAATTTCACTTAACATCTGTACTTCATTATGAAAACTCTTAGCAAAATATGTGGTTTCATATTCTCTTTTATGAAGTTTTTTCAATGCTACAATTTTGCCACTAGGAAGTTGTGCTCTATAAACGCTTCCATAAGCACCAGTTCCAATGCAATATTTGATGTCAAACCCCTCTGTTGCTTCAATGATGTCTTCATATGCAATTTTTCCATCATAGTTAAATATGGAAAACAAATCCCCATGTTTTGTTGGTCTCGTCTCAATTATGGATTTCTTATTATTTTTGTAAGATTTAAATAAGATGAAGCCCACAGCAAATATGATGATAGGGAAAATTGTCAACGGAATAATGATTTTCAAGAAAGACTTTGGACCTTTAGAAGAACCATGTATTTTCTCTAGACCAAGTAATTCTTTATTGCCATCTAAAATGACATTAGGAGAAGAATGATAAACTTCACTTGGAACATAGCCACTGAGATGATTGTATGACAATTTGATGTAGCATTCGTACAACCAACCAAGTTCCTTAGGTATACTACCTGAGATATTATCATGGCTCAAATCAATAATGCTACACAATGGTGCAACATAGCAAATATTAGATGGTAATATTCCATTGAATTTGTTGTGATTAAAGTCTCCATGAAAATCACAAGAGTTTAAAAAGTAGAGTATGTTCCCATTCAGATTATTTTGGGAGATATGTAGATGAAGAAGATAACAGAAATGTTCAAACTTAACTAGCATGCCACCACTCAATTGATTTTTAGAAAATCAACGTCTTGTAAATATATCAAATTATAAATAAAAAAAAGGGATATCACTTATGTATAGTGAATAGTAAATTTGACTACAAATATAAGTTTCTTAAGATTTGTCATAAAACCCAAAGTTAAAGGCATGACTCCAACTATATTGTTTGTCCTCAAATCAAACAATTTTAAACAAGGTTAGTAAGTTTGGAAGGTAACATACCTATAAGTTTGTTGTAAGATAGGTCCAAATATATGAGATTATGAAGAGCTCCAATCTGAGTTGGAATGGTACCTGTTAAAGTTAATCATTTGAGTTGCAAATGTGTTTAAGAATTGAGGGTTGACCTACTTTATCAAGTTATAGACGCAAATACAACATTTTTAAATTGAGTAAATAAGCAAGATATAGCCGAAGGTACATAACTCACCAGTAATATTGTTATGAAGAGTTCCGATTCGAGTTACAAACATGTTTATAGGTTATTTCTTATCAAATAAGAATTGAATATTTACCTACTCTGTTAAGTTATACAGGTAAATATAACATTTCTAAATTGAGTGAATTTGTAAGGTAAGAGGGGAAGGTAAACTCACCACTAAGACTGTTATCAGATAAGTTTAAATTGATGAGATTATGAAGAGCTCCAATTTGAGTTGTAATGATACCTGTCAAAGCCAATCATATGAGTTATAAATGTGTTGTAGGTTATTTTTATCAAATAAGAATTGAGAGTCAACCAACTCTATTAAATTATAGATGTAAATACAACATTTTAAAATTGAGTGAATTCGCAAGGTATGGTAGAAGAAGGTACATAACTCACCAGTAAAATTGTTCTGAGATAAGTACAAATAGCTTAGATTATGAAGAGTTTCAATTTGAGATGAAATGGTACCTGTCAAAGCCAGTCATCTGAGTTACAAATATGTTTGTAGGTTATTTCTTATCAAATAAGAATTGAGGATTTACCTACTCTATTAAGTTATAGAAGTAAATACAACATTTTTAAATAGAGTGAATTTGTAAGGTAAGAGGCTAAGGTAAACTCACCACTAAGATTGTTATTAGATAAGTCCAAAACAACAAGATTATGACAAGCTCCAATTTGAGTTGGAATGGTACCTGTTAATAAAGTCAGTCATTTGAGTTAAAAATGTGTTGTAGGTTATTTTTATCAAATAAGGATGGAGGGTTAACCTACTCTATTAAATTATAGACATAAATATAATATTTTAAAATTGAGTGAATTTGCAAGGTATAGTAGGAGAAGGTACATAACTCACCAGAAAGTTTGTTGTGAGACAAGTGCAGATATATTATATTATGAAGAGTTCCAATTTGAGTTGGAATCGTACCTATCAATGCCAGTCATCTGAGTTACAAATATATTTGTAGGTTATTTCTTATCAAATAAGAATTGAGGATTTACTGACTCTATTAAGTTATAGAGGTAAATACAACATTTATAAATTGAGTGAATTTGTAGGGCTTGTTTGGTATGAGGGGAGTGGAGGGAAAGTAGGCGGAGGGAAAATTTTTTTGAGTTGAATTTAAAAAAAAAAATTAGAGAAGTGGGGTTAAAAATTTTTAATTAATTTTTCTTACTCTTTTATCTTACATATTCTCTTTATTAAAATTTTATTACCTCACTTCTTCAATCTTTTAAAATTCATCTCATAAAAATTTTATTACCTCACACCAAACAGACCCGTAAGGTAAGAGGGGAAGGTAAACTCACCACTAATATTGTTATTAGATAAGTCTAAACTGTTGAGATTATGAAGAGCTCCAATTTGAATTGGAATGGTACCTATCAAAACCAGTCATTTGAATTATAAATGTGTTGTTGTTTATTTTTATCAAATAAAAATTGAGGGTTAATATACTCTGTTAAATTATAGACGTAAATACAACATTTTTAAATTGAGTGAATTTGTAAGGTATTGTAGAAAATACATAACTCACCAGCAAGATTGTTATAAGACAAGTCCAGACGGATTAGATTATGAAGAGTTCCAATTTGAGTTGGAATAGTACCTGCCAAAGCCTGTCATCTAGTTACAAATATGTTTGTAGGTTATTTCTTATCAAATAAGAATTGAGAATTTACTTACTCTATTAAGTTATAGAGGTATATACAACATTTCTAAATTGAGTGAATTTGTAAGGTAAGAGGGGAAGGTAAACTCACCACTAAGATTGTTATCAGATAAGTATAACTCGGTGAGATTATGAAGAGCTCCAATTTGAGTTGGAGTGGTACTTGTCAAAGCCAATCATTTAAGTTATAAATGTGTTATTTATTTTTATCAAATAAGAATTGAGAGTTAACATACTCTATTAAATTATAAACATGAATACAAAATTTTTAAATTGAGTGAATTTGTAAGGTATAGTAAAAGATGATACAACATTTTTAAAGTGAGTTACAAATGTGTCGTAGTTGTTTCTTACCAAGTATAGAAATTTTTGAAGAACCACCAATCTAATTCTCTACTCAAAATGTATATCATTAAAAATGTAGCGTGGAAAAGAGCTACAATTTTCTTTGGAATATAACAACTTTCTTAGTTTTCCAGGTATACTTTCATAGATGTAATTGCAGCTAAAATTGACGTGACAATTTGACGGAGAAAAGCATAAGCTAGGTGGTAAAACCCCCCTAATTATGTTATACTACCTCTAATCTTGGTACAAAACTTAGTTGATTAATTTAGGGAGATCAAAGAAATTAAATAAATTATTTTGTTATAGTATACGTGACATAATTTCTCTAAAATACTTGTATGCATAATTATATTATATATTACTTTATAAATTAAACAAACTATGATAGAGAAAAATAATAAATATAAATACTTTAAAATAATTTATTTAACTTCTTTAATTTTTCTAAATTAGTCAGTTGAGTTTTATACAAAGGACCAGAGGTAATAACTAGAGTTAATTACCATAGAAAAGTATGGAGTAGTTAATTAATCAATTAAGTTTTATATTTAAGGAAAAGTCAAACACTCCTAATTTTGTCAAATTTAGAATTGAACAAGCAATGGCTCCATCCAACTAATTAGTAGTACTACTCAAATTCAAAAATTTCAAATGCGTGAGTTTTGCAAGAGAAGAGGGTACTTTACCACTCAATCCCGTTTCTGCAAGAACCAAACTTTCAAGATTAGGAAACGCAGTGAAATTGAGATCTATTAGCTGAGGCTGGCCTGAAATGAATCCATATCGGCTTATGGAAGTAACACTTCCGAAATCGTTGCAAGATATGCCATCCCAGTGACAAGGGTCCTCTGAAAAGTTGAGGCCATTCCACCAATTGCTCTGAAATAGAGCAAGTTTCTCCTCAGCTATCATGGCAGTAGCAATATTGGGGAAGAAACTAATGGCAGGGCATAATAATAATAATAATATCATCACAGTGCTTATAGTTGGAGGAGTCCACATAATAATGGAGAGTGCCATTGGTTGGTTCACGCAAAGTGATAGGAAAGGAAGAATGCAGAGGCTGAGACTTCGTTGTTCAAATATATAGGAAGATTAATTAATTGTTATGAAAAAAATTACTCTCAATTCTAAAAAGAAAAGTTAGTATAATAGTTTGTTTTAACATTTTTTTTAAAACTCTCCCGATTGACCTGACAAATTTAGGAATTTTTTCTTGGTAAGTAATTTTGATGCAAATGATTAAAAAATATTTGGAAAAAACCTAGCATATAACTTCCACAAATATACTCACTTCGTTTTTTAATATAATATCAGTTGATTTTTTTAAAAAAATTAAAGAAATTAAATAAATAATTTAATCATAACATATGTTGTATATTATTATTATATTATATATTAATTTTATAAATTAGATAAATTAATTTGACATAAAAATAATAAATATAAATATTTTAAAATAACTTAATCAATTTTTAATCTCTCTAAAAGAAAGTGAACTGAATTTTATATTATTAACAGGAGGTAGTATAATTTAATTAATTCTGTTAATGTCAGTTTTTTTTTTAACAGAATTATGTTAATGTCAGTTAATTAAGCAATTTTTACATTTAGAATATAGCTTTTCAAACTGACTATAGAAAAGGAGAAACCGGTGTGAAATGAACCGCGTTGTACGTTCACGCGGGGTCACCTTATTTAAGTCTACACCTTTTTTGACCAGAAGTCTTCGCTTGTTCCCCCATGCATGTCGGAAAAATTTACTTGTCCTGGTCAAAATAAAAAGAAAATTTACTTATAATAAAAATTAATATTATTTCATATCCTAAATATAAACTGTAGATAAAGAATTCATTTTGGTTTTAAATATAAAAATTAAAAAAATATATATAAATATCACTTAAATTTTTTAAATCCAAAAAAGTCTATTTACACTTACAAAGAACAGAGAAGAAATGGGGTGAGAATATGGATTTAACTTACCTTTTATATCAAAAGGAACATTTTAGTCTTTTTTCCAAAACATTAAAAACATAGATTCTTGCCCCATCTCTTTTCTATTATTTGCAAGTGTTAATAGGCTTTTTTGAGTTTTAGAAGCTTAAATGGTTTTTATACGTCTTTTTCCCAAACTTTAATCCCCCTTATCTCTCAAATTTATAATTTTCTACTAAAATATCCAAGTTAATTATATGTTGTAAGGGGTTTGCTATAAAAAGATAGTTACAACATAACGTAAATTATTAGAAAATTTATTATAAGAAGTTAACATATATTTATTATAAATAACTAGCTTAATTAATTTTATTAACATCCACAAATAAGTAACATATATAAAGGACCATAAGTTATAATACTTTACAGTTTACTCTTATAAAATTCAAATTTGTTTAAAATGACAATTGAAGCCTTTAAAAACAAATAAGCAAAAAGTATAATTAATGGTGAAAAATTAATTTTGGAATTTATAAATATTTGAAATGATTTGGTTTTTTCAATATATTATATATTTTCCCCCAACATTCAATAATATACATACACACACACACACTTTGTGTAACGATTAAGTAAAATTTGAGGGTTAACATACTCTATCAAGTTATAAAGCTAAGCACAATATTTTTAGATTGGGTGAATTTATAAGATAATAGTGTAATGCATGTAAGTCACCCGTAATATCATTATAAGACAAGTCTAAATCAGTTAGTGTTTGAAGAGTTCCAATATGAATTAGAATAGTGCCTATTAAAACCATTCATTTGAGTTACAAAAGGTTGTAAGCTATTTCTTATTAAATAAAAATTGAGGATTAACATACTTTATTAAGTTATAAAATTAGGTATAATATTTTTAGATTGAGTGAGTTTATAAGGTAACAGTGTAATGTAAGCAACTCACCCAAAAAATTGTTATGGAAAAGTCCAAATAGGTGGGTGAGATTTTGTTCGAGGAGCTCCTGTTTGTGGCAGAGCCAAACCTATCAATCCCATTGAAGTTGGGATCAGCTCGCTGAGACTGTTGGTTTGAAAAGAATCCATATCGCGTTGTTTTGATAACGCCTCCTACATCATTGATAACGTCATTAATATGGAAGCAAGTTAGAGCAAAGCATAATAAAAATGCCGCTTTCACACCCATCTCAATGTAATTTATTTACCCAAATTAAAGTGATCACGACATGAATACACCCATCGAGTAAGAGATTATTGAATCGCTTTGCACGTATTGTTTACGCGTCAAAAGGTCGTTGGAAATAATGATGATATCGGGTCAGATGGGCAAAAGAAAAGTTGCTATGGTCTGCCTCAATAGCTAAGTAATTTTTCTTGTGAATGGGTAAAATAAATTGATAGTTAAAAATAATAAATGTGTTAAAAATATTATATTTTTTTTTTCATATATGTCTCTATTTATGAAAAGAGTATAGGGAATAAATAAATAAAAAAATATGAGAGATAATGAGTATAAGATATAAGAAAGAATAAGTATTTAATAAGGATAAAATAAAATAAAAAGAATATTACATTTTCAGATAAAAACTAAAAGTTATTTATAAAAAGGACTAGGAGAAAAAATTTCTTATAAATATAACTGGAGGAGGTATTGTTTGCGCGTCAAAAGGTCGTGGGACATAATGATCATATCGGGTGAGATGTCTTCCTCAATATAATGAAGTCTTTGGTCTTTGAAATTTTTATGGTGAAAATGGACGGGGAATTTCCATGAAATTCCGAAAAGGATCTCATTACTTTTAGCTTTTAGGATTATATTTTTAAAGATATTTTTAAAGATGTGCGCCAAAACAAATCTTACAAATAGTCTTTTTTTTAGGAGGATGCTCTTATTTTTCCTCTTTTTTATTATCTTCTTATAATCATATTCCCATCCTTAAATTATGAAATAAATAGTTTAGGTTTAATATTTTATAAATTTTTTTTTTGTATTATGAAACACATAAATTAGATTTTAAGGGTTTAAATTATTTATTTATGTTTATAGTAATAATTTTATAAAAAACTGAATCTGAATCATTTAATTTTTCAATCAAACGATGGATATGAAATCATGAAAAAAAAATGAGAAAGGGAATAATGAGATCAATCTGACCCCTTTTTCTTATCGCTAGTTGATTTAAAGTGGAGCAACGTTTCTCCTCTGCTATCATGGCGGTGGTATTATTATTGGAGAAGATAAATTAATTTATATTTAAAAAATATTACAACTTTTTTAAGTCATCTTTTAGAGTAAACTAGTACTTTAACCATCTTTTGCTTTGTCTTAATTACACAGACATTTCCTCTATTTTGAAAATATACATTTTAATCCAAACCATTAACATTGTTAATAAATTTTATAAAAATATTCTTATAGTATAACTTTTTAATTAAAAAATGTATTAGAATAAATTTTGTTTACTAATTTACCCCTTTTGTACCAAATCATAATTTATCTTTTAACATTAATATTTATTATGATAAATTAAGAAAAAAAATTAAATATTTATTTATGTAAAAATTAAATATTTTTTTTCTTAATTTATCATAATAAATATTAATAAATTCATCAAGAATTTGAGCAATTTTTTTGTAACAAGCATGTGTGTGTGTTTTTAATGAAATATATTTAAAAATTTTGAATTATAATATATTAATAATGTAAGGATCTCAAAATTATATAATTTATAATTTTATAATTTAATTGAAAATAAATTTATATATTATTTTATGATTGCAAAACATTCTAGCCAACATATATACTTAAAAGATTACATCATATGTAAGTTTTAATATATAAATGGCATTGAACATTTATTTTTTTTTAAAAAAAAAATGTTATAAAATTTATTAACCTTGTAATATGGTAATCAATTTAATAGTATGAAAAAAAATTAAAACTATATATTAATATTTTTATTTTTGGATCAAGATACGTGATTAAATGATTATTAAGTGACATTTATGATAAGGAGGGGCATTTTGGTCAAAATGATGAGTCAATGCTATGATTTAATAATCAACTAATGTAAGTTGAATCTCAAAATTAAAATGGAGGTTTTTGCAACATATATATTTAGATTTTAAAGGACATCCACAGGTTTTCAAATAGAAGGGAGGTCTTTGTAATTTAGAGTAAATGGAGGGGAGATTGGTATATTTTACTCTGTCTTTTATTTATAAAAGAGAAAATTGGCTAAAAGTCTCTGATTGAAAAATTAATTAGCCATTGATATTTGGAATCTATGGTCCTTTACGAGAAATAGATATGTAGAGAAAATGATGAAATTGCATACCTCAGAGCTCAGTTGTAATTTCAGGAAGGTCATTTGCAATTCGTGGAAGGTCATTTGAGTTAGCTCTCTAACTTAATTTTCACACCATGGAAGGTCATTTGTAATTCATGAAAGGTCATTAGCAATTCATGGAAGGTCACTTGCATTTTAACTTAATTTGTACACCACGGAAGCTTAGTTGCAATTCCTGGAAGGTCATTTGCAATTTGTGGAAGGACATGCATTTGCACTCTAAGTTAATTTTAACACCACAGAAGATCATTTGCAATTTATGGAAGGTCATTTGCATTTTAACTTACTAAGGAAGCTCAATTGTAATTCCTAAAAGCTCAGATGCAATTCGCAAAAGGTCATTCGCAATTCATGAAAGTCAATTGCAATTCGTGGTTCATGTCAACACCCGTTTCCATTTCGATAATCAAAGAGTAATAAAAACGGAATTCAATGGGCATACAGAAAAGTACAATTATACTGATAAAAATATTCGTTTACAATCCAACGTCGTTCGTTTACAATTCCGATATTGTTCGTCGACGGAAACAGAAAATACAGCGGAAGTTTTAATATTTACAAATTTCACCAAAAATATCACAAAATAGACTAATTATGCCCACGTTCTTGACCTCGCCTCAAGACACGCGCTGCTCACTTCCCAACGACAATGTCTTTTCCCTTTTGCCCACTGGTACCCGCTGAGGTATTTGTTTAAAAATAGGGTGAGATTCCGAAGAATCTCCGTAGAGACATAATATCGTTCATAGAAAATGCGAAAAGTAAATATGTCATGCGCCAAGGTATGCACAAATTAATGAACAATATAAACACATCATCGTCATGTATACATGAGTAGGGCCCAGCCCCACAATCTACACCGGTTGGACTTCCGCCAACTCCCAGTGTAAGTGCACCTCTGGCACTAACAGCCTCTCTCTAGGCAAATCATGTTATTAATAAAGTGCATTTACAAAACAATGGCATCCACACAATCACATAACTTATGGCATAGTGTATGAAGGATAATGTCCCTACCTCAAAGCTTTAATATCCCCTTTTAAATGTGCCTCGAAGAACGTGTCGTATCCGGCCTCCAAATCAGTCCTAAAATATTAAATGTACCAGAAATAGGTCATAACCTATCCAAGTATCATTTTAGACTCTTCCATAGTGTTTATTGTGGTTATATTAGTCTATGGTGAAAATTTACAAAAAAGCCCCCGGGAACCGGCCCGGCCCCGCCGTACCCGGCCCGATGGCACGTTTTCCCAAAATTTTGACTAGGGCTATTCTGACTTATTTTCGCCCAAGGAATCCATTTCCGGCCTCGAAATTGCCAAATTCATGGTCAAATTACGAAAATACCCTTGACAGCCCCTATTTAGTGATTTCAGTGGTGTTTTCGTAATTATGCTTTTTCGGCCTCTACCGAAAAAGTGCCCAACTGTAACCCCACCTATTTTTGTCCACTGAGTCCAATGGAACCATTTATTTCATGAAAATCCAACTCCTACTACCAGATCTGGTTCTGGCCGAAATGTTAAGGAAAAATGGAAAAAATGGGGTTTTGTGTTTTAGCTTCCAAAACTTATACTTTTCCACTTCTAATCCTTGATTAACTCACTTAAACACTTCTTAACCATGATTCAAAGAAATTTGGGCAGCATAACCCCTTAGGATTAGCACTTTCCAAATTTACAAACTTAACAAAATAACCAAATCCAACCATAATCATCAACAACAACCACATCTAACATAATCTTAGGATTTGTGAAGTTACCTTCTTGAGTTCTTTTCTTTTCTCTAGAAGTCCTCCTCTCTCTTTCTCTTTGAGCTCAAGATTTGCTTGCTAAACATAGTGTTTCATGGAGAAGAAGAGATTAGAGAGGAGATTATACAAATTGGAAGCCTTAAAACTTAAATCCACAAGATCTTACCTTAAGATTTCTCCTCCTTCTCTCTAGATTTTCCCAAGCTCTCCCTCTCTCTCTATCTTTGTTGCAAGTGATGAAAATGAAGGTAAGAGAAAGATGAAGCCTTGCTTCATAAATATCTCACCTAATTTCTCTTAATATTTCATCTTAGCCCTTGATCTCATCAATGGTTGAGATTGCAACACCTTTCCTTACACCATACCTCCCTTCATGATGACTTGCTTTAGGCCATACTCCCTCCACTTTATGCCATCCTTTGTGATCATGAGTGTACTTGGCCTTATCTACTTCCAACTTGTGCTTATTTACTCCAAACTTGTGTCATAAGTCTCATTGTAATTGAACCAATTCCCTTCAATTAACAATTGGGTTTTCTACAATTATCTCATTCATTTGGTCAACATAATATATTTTATTGCAATTTAAACATGTGCTCCAACTTTAGCCATTATAATTTAATCTCTTGGCTTTAAATGATCCCACTTGGCATATTTATCTTCCAAGTAAATATTTCCCTTCCACTAAATATCCACCAATAAAAGAAAAATATGGGCTTTTACTTTATTCCACAAATCTCAATTTATTCCACCAAGAATATTAAATTCTTGAATTTATTTGCCCATTTCCTTATGAATATGAATATTTCAAAATTCACAAGATCTAATTTCCATGAGTATTCACCATTCTATTGAATTACTCAAATAATTACAATATATTTTTTGTGAATAAAATTTGGGATGTTACAGTTCACCTTCTATTATACCGATCTGCCATGGTTCACCTTCATCTCCTTCTTTATCTCCTTCCATCACCAAATCTATCATGGCTTGCCACTATGCAATATCTATTATTTTTCTTTTGGAAATTTTATTTTTGTTTTCAATCATTTTAAGAAGGCAGAGGAGGGAAGGAGTGGCAACAGAGATCAAAGAAATGAGGGGAGTGAAGAAGGCAGGTGCAGCGTGTAATCCCTGCCTTAATAACCGTAATTAAGATTCAAAAATACGTAATTTAAATGAATTAGAGACCGACGGATACGTTTTTCTCAAATTTCTTTTCTAAAATTCGTTCAACATAGTCTCAGATTCATCTTCTGAATCTAATTACTCTGCGCAGTTCAATCGAATTCATACATATCAGAGTGCATAGCCAAATTCCCAGCAACTCCCAGGTTTCATACATTTATAAACTAAGGGTTATAAGTTCCAACTGGGGGATTACATGACCAACATCAATGTAATATCTACATTTCAAAAATAAACAGTAATACCAAGTCCAAAATAGATAACCAACAACCTAACAACACATCTCTACAAGATCCTAGCTGCTCCTGGCCGTTCACTTCTCCTTGGAGCCACTTGCCCTATCTGAAATGTTAGTCAATGGAAAGAATAAGATTCAAAAGAATCTCAGTAGTAATAAATTACTCATACAATATATAAACATATAGCAAGTAAGCAACCATTAACAACAGCATCAACAACACAATGTCACATGGCTTTCATCACAATGACATCACTCATGGCAGTATACATGATCACGACAGCTTTCGCTGTATAATGCCAGCTCATGTTGGATAACGACGGCTTTCGTTGTATAACACCAGCTCTTACTATATAACGCCAGCTCATGCTAGATAACGACAGCTACCACCAGCTGTATAGGCAACATCATCAGATATTATCACAAAACAATTATACATACACATACAATACATTTACACATAGTATAAGAGAAGAGTCACTACCTTGTTCTTTCCTGACTGGCGCCGACACAGGCTGCTCGCGATCAGGGCAAATGTCGAATCCTACAATTCCAAATGCATCATTTAGACACTTCCATAGTGTTTTTGGGGGTTATATGAGTCTATAATGAAAATTTACAAAAATGCCCCCGGGGACCCGGCCCGGGCCCGCCATACCCTGTCAGTTGCACTTCTCCCGAAATTCTAACTTAGGCTATCCTAACATATTTCCGCTCAAGGAATCCATTTCTGGACTTGGAATTATCAAATTCAATGTCAAATTACAAATTTACCCTTGGCAGCCTCACTTTAAGGGTTTTAGGGGCGTTTTTGTAATTATGCTTTTTCGGCCTTTTCCGAAAAAGTGACCAACTGTAATCTTACCTAATTTTTGATCTTGAACTCAATGGAACAATCAAATAATTGAAAATCCAACTCTAAGACCCATTTCTAGAGCTGGCCGAAATTTATAAGCTCTCCAAGGAAAATTGGGGTTTTTCGATTTCGGCTCAGCAAACACGTTCCTTTCTACTCCTAGCCACTTAATTAACTATTACATTAGGTTATAACTACCATTTGAACCAAAATTGGGCAGCATAACCCTTAGGAAACTCAATTCCCAAAATTTAAAACCAACGGCAATCCGACAAAATTTCACAAATTAAATTGCCCACAGCAGCCAGAATAGTTAATATACGAAGGTTTGGAAGTTACCTCAAGCTCCCACTAGCTTTTTCTTCAAGGTGGCTGAACCCTAACCCTTGAAACACCAAATTTTTTGAGCTTCACAACCTTAAAGAACAAAGAGGAGCAACTTAGACTCGGAGTTATACGCATTAGGAGCTAAATCGCCGGAGGAATCGGCTTACCTTGCGAGTTCTTATCTCCTTTCTCTCTCTAAACTCCCACACGTTCTCTCTCTTAGTGCAGCTGCTGGTTCACGTCTGTTTTAGCTGAAGGAAGAAGAAGGAATATGTTTTTATAATAGCTTATGTCATATTTTAATCATTTAGCAATTTCCCAAAATTCCTAAAATTACTTTATGTACATAAATCTCATGTATATGTAATCTTGCTCATTAAGTCCAACCAATATTTCCTTCCTCATGGTATATGTAGGAGACACCTAGGGGTCCCTCCCTATGGTCTCAATTGGTTTCACAACTTGTTCCGATTACGTATATACGTAAAGTCTCAATTTTGGTCAAAATTGCACTTTTTGCTTAAATTTTTCATAAATTCACATTAAATTGACCAAAATATTCTATATATATATTTTTACCTTTTATTTTCATAATTAATTTAAATTAACTTCAATTAATTAGAACTTGTTTAGAAAAATTACAAGTTTGCCATTACAATTTTCCTTTATATTCGGATTTTTCAGAAATTCTAGCAGATTTTCTGCCCAAACTTTGAAAAATCATAACTAATTCTAGAAAAATCGAAATGAGGTGATCCCAAAGGCTATAGAACCCTTATTGAGTATAGTTTCAAGAAAAAATATAGCCTTTTACTATCCGAAAGCATATCATTCCCAGATTTAATTTCTTTGACTGCTGCTCCAGAAAATAATCAATTTCGCTGGGTAAACTTCAAAAATTCATAACTCTTAGCTCACAAATCGAAATGACACAAATTATACGTCCATTTTGAAGCTCAACATGTGAAATTTAAGATTGGAAAGTTTCAAAATTTTTAGAAACCATTTCCCCATTTAAAATTCCCATACAAAACGACTGCCCTGCACATGATTACACTTAACAGTTTTTTCAAATTTTCAACCAATGTGTCCAATGGCTCTAAAATCAACAATCAAACCTATTTCCACACAATTTTTCACAAGGAAACCATTGGAATCACTAAAACCACCAAATTCCCATCACACATTCTCCAAAAGTGTTTATTCAACAATAATTACATTCACTTTTGAAGTCATTAACCCTTAATCACTTTTTGGGATATTACACAGCGACGACAGAATAGGTCACTTGGTCTGATGTGGTATTGCAAGATGGAAGTCACTGTCATTGGTTGCCAGAGTCACCATAGTTCATTGCTAAGTTTGCTTGAGGAGGATATGGAGTTTGTGATGAGTGAAGTTGGAAAGATGAAGGAGATGATAAGGGAAAGGATGGTAGTGGGGGAACTGATGGGTGAAAAAGGTGAAATGGCAGATTCTTATTTTATCAAGCATATAAGGAGTTTTATAAGGGATTAAGGGTAAGGTCTGGAAAGCGTAAGATATACAAGATTACACAAAATAAGGAGAAAAAATCAAGAGACCAGGATCACATGAGGTATATAAAGGATGAAGAAGGCAAAGTTTTGATTACTGATGGAGATATTAAAAATAGGTAAGAAGCATAGTTTTATAAGCTGTTCAATGATGGAAAGGGAGGGTTGAATTGTGACTTGGAGGATTTGACAACTTGAGAAGTGACAAATCCCTATTTTTGTTATATATTTTCATATTTTATTTAGGATTTTTGTCATAATTATTGAGCTTAAAATGCTTTCTTTGTGATTAATTGGGATTAGGAATAAATGCATTGAATTAGAACAAAAAAAGGGCAAAATTGTCATAAAAATTGTAATTACTCTTGATTATTGATTTTTTTTAAGAAGATTTGGTGTTGAATTAATTGTTTTTAGTATAGGTATTTGAAGAAATTGGATCAAATTTGAAAATAGAAGTTTGGCCTCAAATTGCAAAAATTACAGTTTAGCCTTACAAATATTTTAAAATTTACAATTTGGTCCCTTTTCTTAAAATTGTTGCGTTTTCACATATTAGGGCTAAAATCAGAGTTGAAGCTTGGATGGCAATAAGAGATTGAAGCGCCGCGCAGACCACTTCACAACCTGCATCTTCTTTATGAGCTCACGAAGACCACCACCCTCACTGTATCACTTTCACCTTCTTCCATTACCGCCACCCACCTCTATCCTCACACCCACCAACGCTGATGACCTCTCAGACCAGAAGAAATATAGCCACGATAAAGAGACTTGAGCTTAGGGAAAGAAGTAGAGAGCTCACAGTAAATCGGATACCACCATCACTGGCGCCTCTTCTTTCATCACTGTTACCCACTCGTTGTCCATTACCGCCAGCATCTTGCTTACCACCAGAGTGGCTGAAGTTCTCTCAATCCTTTATAGCAAGAGGTAATGACATGAACTTGGAGTTTCAATAAGAGAGTTTTTGCTCCTTCCTTCCTCTATTTCTACATATTATTTGTGATTCCTAAGTCTTAGGATGAATTTTATAATGTTGGACTGATTTATTTGATGTATTTAGAGCATTTTATATAGCTTGAACCTTTGTTAGATACTTGACATTATGTTTGATTAGCTTAATTATCATTTATTTGTACCGGTTAGTCATTGAATTGATGATTTTGTAAACATTTTGTACTAATTTCAATGTAGCTTGGTTAGTGGATCAATAGTGTCATGTGTTTGCATTGCTTACTTGAATTTGAGCTTATTAATTATGTTTAGCATTGTGCTTTAGCATCCTTAGTTTTGATTTTTCATATGCGTGGCCATTGTTTAGATTAAGATTAATGAGAAAATTAAGTGGTAATGTGAGGTGGCTCGATTGTTGAATTAAAAGCTAAATTCAATTTTAAGTTCATTTAATTGCTAGAGTGCTTAATCAATCTAATTTAGAGAGATTAATATGCAAGGTGGCTTAATATTAATTAATCTAAATTAGGCCTATCCGAAGGATGAAACTTATCCTTTTACTCATTCATATCATTCCATTCCATTTCATAAATTAATTCAATTATTAATCTTGAGTTTATTCCATTATTTTACTCATTCATATCATTCCATTCCATTTCATAAATTAAAACCCCAAAAAGAAGTAGTTTAGGACCAATTTAATTTTCAATTTCAAAAAGTAGTTTGTAGTAAAAAAGGATGAAACTTATCCTTTTTAATCGTTTCATGTCAATCATTGCACTTAGTTCCTAGGTAATTAATAAAAGGCTCCTCAAGAGACGATATGAGATTGCACCCTTTATTGTAGTACTTGGTTTAATTTTGAAGAGGTTACTAAGTCATAAGCCAACATGCTCCTTCAAGTGGCGTCATTGCCAGGGAAGCAAGTAATTGGTTCTCTAATAACTAAGTGTCAATCTTTGATTGATTGGTATCTTGAGCCTTTAAGTTGCATTTTATATAGTTTTGCAAGCATTTTGTGTAATGCCCCAATTTTCAATTAAGGGCTAATGAGGATTATTGTGGATATTTGTGAATTTAAATTGGATTTATCATGTATTTTGTGGTAATTTTAATTAATATGCCATAATTACTGAGAAATTGAAAGCATAGCCATAAATTAGTAATTAATGGAAGAAATTAATTACTGACTAAGAGAAAAATGAGATGTGAAATTAAAATGGCTAATGGAGGGATTAAGGTGATTAATTGGTTGATTACTTTATGAGAACCAATAGAATTCTGACATGTGTTAAGTGGAGATGAAGAGAGAGGCAATAGAAAGTCAAATTATCAATAAATAATTCATTTTTTCTCTCTCTTTCTTCCCTCCATTCTGCTGACAAGAGGGTATGGGAGTGTGTGTGCCATCATTTCATCTTCAACCTCCCTTCTCTCTCATTTTCGTCCACCATTGCAGCTGCTAGAGAGAGGAAGAGTTCTTGGTAAAAGGTATTTTGACCCTCTTAATGGCCTCTAATGGAAAAACTCTCTTCTATAAACTTGTTCCTTGTGTTGAGAGCTTTAATTTCATGGTTTTAGATTTGTAATTTGGTGTTATTTGAGCTCTCAAGGGATTTTGGAGTTTGGAGAACCAAGGAACTCCTTTTAGGAAAGTTGTAGAGGTGAATAAGATAAACCTTTTCATATAGGTTTTGTAGCCATTGGTTGAGTTTGGATTTTCTAGAAATTTTGCCTTGAATTTCAAAAATGAGGGTCATTGTGTTGTTGGCATGTTTTTGTCATGGAATTAGTGCCTTGTTTAGTGTTTTGAATGAATAGAACTGAATTGAAGCTTAAATGTGAAGTTTGGCAACTTTGTATTTGGTTTTGTGTATTGGCCAAGACAGGGCATGGTGATGGGTTGTGATTTTGGTCATTTTGAGGTTTCCATTGGGTTCCTTGTGAGAAATTGTATGGGAATAATTTTGGTTATTGATTTTGGAGTCATTGGACACTTTGGTAGAAAATTGGAAATCTGTCAAGTGTGAACTCTGTTCTGGGCAGTCAGTTTGCACAAAAGTTTTGAATGACCAAATGATGTCAAAAAATTCTGAAACTTTCTAGTTTTAAATTTCACATCCCAAGCTTCAATATGGACATATAATTTATGTCATTTCGTTTTGTGAACTGAGAGTTATGCTTTGCCAAAGTTTGGGACTAAAATTGGACTCTGTTTTGGAGCAGTGATGATTTTTGTGTAATTCTGGAATTGTGTGGTGATTTCTAGTAATGGTCCATATTTTTAATATGAATAGGACTTAAATACCTCTCATTTGGCTTTTGAATCACCTCATTTCGATTTTTCTAGAATTAGTTATGATTTTTGGAAGTTCAGCCAAGAAACAGGAGTTTTATTGGTCGCGGCCAGCAGATTCTGGGCCGCAGCCCAAATGCTTCAGACCTATTTTTGGCTGCGGCCAACCCCCAAAAATGACATTTTGGACTTCCGAAGATGGTTTTTGGTATAATTTTTTTCCCAACCCTTTAGGCATATGTTTGAGCTTTTAGTAGCAACCTAAAAGACATAAATGATAACCCAATCTAAATATTGTGAAGTCAATTGAGTCTTGGAATAGAGAATAACTCTTCGTCCCTAACTGTGGATTATAAGATTTGATATTTGCCCTGCTCGGGAGAGACCTATGACAGAGTACGCACAGAATGAACCAGGTAGTGACTCTTCTCTCATGTTGTGTATGATGTTTTGGTATGCATGACTAATCATGGTTTTGTGAAATGTGATTAGAAAATGTTCCATGGTCCATTATAGCGTGAGCACTTCAGCGCGAGTAATTTAGGGATTGACGTTGGTCATCTCTACCTTGGTCGTTGAACTGCCGTTGTAATTGACATGGATTATTATGAAACTGCTTTGTGGATCCGACCAATGGGCCGGCGTGTTGTGAATCCAACCATAGGCTGTGTGTTATATATCTTGCCGGTATGGCTTGCGTTGTTAATCTTACCAGTGTGGCTTGTGTATGAAATACTCTATATGAATCCCAACTATGGTGAAATATATTGTGTGAACTATTGTGGTGCAATACAGCGTGAGCAAGCGTAAGGGTGACGTCCATCATACCTGCCCTTGTCGTTGTAACTGCCGTTGTAGTTGCTATGTGTGGGTTATAATTTTCTTTCATGCCTTATTGTTGTGCATACTATGAGTGATTTGACACTACAGGGATTCCTTAAAATCTCACTCTCCCAAAAATAAATTTTTAGATAGGGTCGAAGGATCTAAGGGAAAGCGGACGATGAAGAGCGGATAGAGCTCCAGTGTAGGAAATTATTTTGGATATTGGTTATCATGTAAAATTATTTGGATGTTTTTGGGAAACAATTGTGTATATATTGGATTTATGGTTTAGTATTCTGTAATCCCCTAGTAAGGGTAATGGATTATTGGCAATTATGCCTTGTAAAAACCTTACTTGATTAATAGAACCTGAGTGTGTCAGGAATTTACATTGTACTCTAATATTGATTAATGAAATCTAATTGTATAGGCCATTTATGTATTAAAATGTGAATATGAGACCGTCTTGAACAGGTTTTGTAAAAGTTTTTGTAAACCCTGTTTTGGGCAAAAGATTATTTTTATAAGTCTCAAATCATCTTATGGTCTCTAATTCAACATGATTATTTTTATTAAACACTAATCTTGGCCTTGATAGAGAAGGGGGTTACATTTTGCATAGAAAATTTTAAAGAAATACCAAAAAATATATTTATTTTTCTTTTTTCTTTTTTTGCATTTTCATTCTTACGTTTCTCTTACTTGATTTCAATTGCTTTGTGCTTGGTTGATGTATAGTGGTTTTATTGCATTTGGATTGCTTATGGATAGCTTGCTTTTGATGCTATTTAGGTGCATGATTCCAATTTCCAAGTCACAATTTTGGTGATATATCTTTCCATATGTGAATAGAGAGTACTTTGAAAACACAATGGCTAATTTTCTTGATTTTTCCATTTCTTCTTGTCTATACACATACCATACACATCATACATACTCACATACACTTGCACTCATTCCATTTCAAACATTTTTGCTTGAATTTGTGTGCAAGATAGTTTTGGCACTCTATTGTTCCATTGCTTGCTTGATAGCTTTGCATGTCTGACCAATTGATAGGACATTCGATCATTCCACTACTCTTGATTTTATCATTGACCTAAGCAATTATGTTATCTAAGGTGATGGTAATGGTCAACCAAGGAGAAGAACTATAAGGGATGTAACAAAATCAAATGTTCAATGTCCCAGCGTCTCGCTATCGCCGCCCTTGGTTGCTTGCTCTATCCTCGATCCACCTACCCTGTCTAAAATGTTGGTAAGGGAAGGTGATATTCGAGAGAATCTCAGTAGGGAAATATTACCAATATGCATGCAAGATAAATGTTTAATGCATGACATGCTTGCATAACTCATGCTTACACACAATGACAAATCTATAGGCTCAATGCTTTGAACAACATACATATGGCCATAGCATTAATTGAAACATAGCTTCAAATCATTCATACATGTTTCACATAATCAAGCAAAGCAATAACATGTATCAATACCAACACAAATATCATATACATACAAGAGAGGTAAGCTCCCTACCCTTATTCTTTCCACGTATGCTCTAGCATCGACTACTCGCTATCTGAGCGAATATCCAACCCTATAACCAAATCAAGGACATAGGGTCAATCTCTAATCCAAATCCTTACTTTTATATCACTTAAAGTTGGTTGTCATTTGAGTCCCTTAAGTGTCTAATAATAAGATCAACAAAAGTTTGAAAGGATTGGGACGTACTAGGTTAGAAATCACTTTTCAAAATTACCAAGTACTAAAAATGGGGGTTGGCTGCAGCCAAGAATCCTCTGGCTGCAGCCAAAATGTGCGCAGAAGGTTTTTGGCTGCAACTAAGAATTTTCTGACTGCGGCCAAAACGCACACAGAAAGTTTTGCACTACAGCCAAGGAAACTTCGAAAATTCATAACTAATTCTAGAAAAATCGAAATGAGGTGATCTCAAGGCCCATTGAAATATTTTTAAGTCCTCTTCATAGGAAAAATATGAGCCATTACCATAAATCACCACACAATTTCAGAATTACACGAAATTCCCTTGCAGTTCTAGATTTGCACCCAGTTTTAACGTCAAACTTTGGAAAACCATAACTCCCAGTTCACAAAACGAAATGACACAAATTGTATATCCATTTTGAAGCTTGGAATGTGAGCTTTAAGACTAGAAATTTTTATAATTTTTAGAGACCATTTGCCTATTCAAAACGTCTATACAAGCAAACTGTCCAGAACAGAGTTTCAAAAGACAGAATTCCAGATTTTGCACACTTACTTCCAATGGTCCAATTTTCATATCAAACATCATTCTCACACAAAATTTCAGAAGGAATCCATTGGAAATACCAAATAAACCAAATTCAAATTCCATTGACATGTTTTACCAATAATCACAACATGTTTACACAAGTCACAATTCAAACTCACATTGCAATCCTTTACTTTCCAAAGTTCCAAACCAATTCCAATGAACATATAACATAATAAAACACCAATTGCACCTCAAAACACATGACAATTTATGCATTTCAAAATTACCATAAAATTAGGGCAAAATTCACAAATCACAAAACTCAACCATAAATCACAAAACTTAGATCAAAAAGCTTCAAATACTCACATCTTCCTCTTTCCCAAACCAATTCTTTGATTCTTCATCTTTTCAAATTCTCACAAGCTCTCAAACACCCCCAATCAAGAATATAAAACCATAGAGATGAAGCTCTCATCACTATGAACAACATTATAGAAGGGTGTTTTAACATTAAAGGACATCTACAAGGCTAAAACCCCACCTTTCCTTTTCTCTTTCCTCTTTCAAGCTTGGCGTCAGTGGAGCATAAGAGAGAGAGTGAAGATGAGATGAAAATGTGAAGTGAATGCAGTTTTTTCCCTTGCCCCAATTGTTGGCCGACTAGAAAAAAGAGAGGAAAGAGGAATGAGTTGAAATCTTTGACCAAGATCCAAGGGTCCACAAGTGCCACATGTCAACATCTTACCACACCATCCATGAGCTCACATAGGCACATCCACACATGATTCCACCCTTTGATCTATTGCACAAATCAATCTCAACCATTGATCTTCAAGTTACCAATAAGTTTCCTCTTCAGCAACTGACCAATTGGTCAATAACTTTACCGTTTTGCCCATGATTATGGCAATTCACACTGAATCACCACCAAACACATTCTTATCATTCTATTTTTCCACATCATGCGCCCTCCCTATATTTTAAGTCAATTTAGATGTTAATCCATAATTGAGCTTAAATACAAGTTTTCAGTGCTACTCACAACACATTCAAATCTCAAATCACATCATAATCTCCAAAAGGGTTATTTGTCACTAATCACATCCACTTTTGGAGTCATTAAATCCTTAATCAACTTTTGGGATCCTGCTAAACTGGGTTTAGCAATCTATTTATTTCAGGCTTATTCTCTAACCTCAAGTCTCAGGATTCAGGGTATTACAGGTGTTATGCCTTCTAATACGGTCATAAACTCTAAAGTTCTTAATGCTTTGACCTTGAGAAGTGGGAAGACGGTTGGGTTTATGAGGAAGTGGATGAGGAGATTATAATGGATCATCTTCCAAGAAGTGATATGACTCGTCAACCCTTCCAATTGCAAGAAAATGATGAATCTTCTCACATTTATAAAGAGCAAGCTCCTCATTCTGAGAGCAAGTAAGAGAAGAAATTCTTTGAGAAGACTTCCAAGAAGCAAGATCAAAGGCAAAAGGGAGTGGTAATTACACAAGAACATGAAAGAGCCAAGAAGTCATCCAACCATAAGTTTCCACTTAAAGGTAATGAGGTAAATATTCATGACTTACCTTTTCCTCATTCCTATTTAGCTAGCAAGAAGGTTGTTGAAGATAAGTTTGATAAAGAAATGTTTAGTAAAGTTGAAGTGAATTTTCCTTTGCTTTAGTTGATTACGAAAATGCCAAAGTTGGCTAATTTTTTGAAAGATGTTTACACAAACAAAAGGAAGGATATGGATAATGAAAGAATCCAACTAGGGTATAGTGTGAGTGCTTTATTTAAGCCTCAATTGCCAATTAAGTGCAAAGACTCGGGTTCTTACATATTCCTTGTACTATAGGCAAGATTACCATTTCACATGCTTTGCTTGATTAGGGTGCTACTGTAAATGTCATGCCTTCTTCTATCTATGAGTCCCTTGGTATTCAAGTCGTTAAAAACATAAGTGTAGTTCTTCAGCTGGCTGATAGAATGATTAGATGCCATAAAGGCATTTTAGAAGACATTTTAAATACAAGTCAAAGGCCTTGTATTTCCTACTGATTTCTATGTGCTTGATATGGTAAATGAAAACAATAGCGATAGTACTCTAATCCTAAGAAGAACTTTCCTAAGGATAGTTGAGACTATTATCAACATGAAGCATGGTACCACTACTATGGGGATGGGAGACCTAGAGGCCAAATTCAATATCTCTGAGGGCATGAATCACCCTTTCTCTAATTGTTCATACTTGGGCATTAGCATGATTGATTATCAAGATGATGATTTGCATGATTTAGTTGAAGATACTTTGACATGATTGAGCATGATGATGTTGCATCCAATTGCCTTTCCCCCCTCATACTTCTTTATTTTGTACATGTAAAAGTATGTGTCATGTATTAACTGTCTTGAGATTGATGACTGGCTTTCCTCTTCACATGTTTTTTATGCTTTATTTGGTTTAGTTATTGTTGGCAATCCTTTACAGTCTTCACTTGATGGCCGTGAGAAAGGTATGTGTTGCAATGTTTTAGGTATTAATGATTCCTAAGGAGCTGTGATAGAAGCTACTGATAATGATTCTCCCTTGGAGGGTGCTTGCTTTGATAAGGGAAGTGGAGAACTTAAATCATGTGAAGATACACCAATACCTCAATCCCCAAGCACTATAGACACCACTCTTTCACTTGGAGCACTCAAGACTACAAAGCTCATTTGTAACATCCCAGCACAACGCTCTCGATATTGTCAACTTTGGGACCCGTCACCCCCTCACAACTTTAAAATGCATCAAGAGGGGGTGGTATCCAAATTCTTACAAGGCATCTTTCGTTTTCCTCCTAGCCAATGTGAGACATAACACTATTGTAACATCCCAACCCCTCACTCTTGATATTATCTGCTTTGGGATCTTTGTCACCCCTCATGGCCTTAAAACATGTTAAGAGAGAGAGGTTTAATTTTTCTTGATATGGAGAATAAACAACTATAAGCTTCTCTTTTGAAGAAAATAACGAGAATAAGTTCAAACAAAGCAAGCGTTTGTAGCTCACTAACAATTAGTAATTGATTTCTTTGTTGAGTCATCTATTTTTATATTTGAACTCAACATTGTTTTCAGATATTAATAAATATTAATTTTTAATCAGCCATTAGCGAGTAATTAATTATATTTTTACTTCATTATCAATAATTAATAATTATTTTCTTTTTAATTTTTATGCTTGATAAATAATATTTCATATCCCTTGGTTTATAAAAGTAATAATCTAATTATCATTGCTTAATTATTTTCCCCTCATTGTTGTCAATCATTTGTCGTTTGTATCATTAGATTATTACCTAATCATTAATCTCAGCTTTAAAATGAATATCGAAGCATTATAGAAGAACATTTTATATTTATATTTATATTTTCAATTCAAGACTACCTCCATCACCAAAACTTCCTTGAAAGGAAAGGAAAGGGGAGAATCAAAGCTAATTTTAGTCATATATATCATTCTACAAGATGCAATCCAATTCAAAAGACCCTAAATGTGAGCATATTTCTCAAGGAGGATTTGCATTTTTCTATTAATATCTTAATAAAAAATTAAACTAAAATTTAAAGGGAAGAGGACAAATAAATACTATTTAAACTTTAAAATCCCAAATCAGTGATTTCCCAAAAACCTGAGTTGTCAATTGCTATACTCTTTTTATCAATCCCACTACTCTTATTGTCAACAAAATCAATTTGGGATTTTTAAGCTCAAGTGGTTTTTTTTTTTTTGTCTTTTTCCTAAATTTAAATGTGCTAAAAATTAAGGAAAAGTTGGGTCAAATAAAAAATATGCTAGTATTATAAAATAAGGTTAAAGTGCAATTTTACTAACAAAGATTTTTCCTAGTAGTGCATGATGCAAAAATATCAATAAACAATTTAACGGCCTTAGTAAATTTGCTCCATTTTAAATTTTTTATTGATATTTTTTCCAATTTCAAAACTTATTTGTACTAGACGCTCATAAGAAAAAAATTTGTTGGTAATATTATACCATAACCTTATAAAATATTAAGAAATATGAGGAGAAAAAGAAAATACAATAATAAGAAAGAAGAATTCATATTCACTATTTGAGGCGTATGCGTCTTAAATACATTGCCCCATGGCACAACTTTACAATATTAATAAATGGGTTAAGGTGCAATGAGCATCTCGAAGTATTTTTTATGGTGCAATCAGCACCCTAAAGTATTTTAAGGTGCAATTTGAATGCTAAAGTATTAAAAGCATAGAACAAAAAACCAGACCGGACCATCCGGTTCGACCGGTTGAACTGGGAATCAATCAGTGGTCTGGTCTGGTTTGATCATTGAACCGTCAGACCGGTCTGAAACAGGTTGAACCGGTCAAAACTGGTTAAAACCGATGGTTCAACTGGTTGGACCGGTTTCATTTTTTTTATTTTTTAAATTTTTATTTTTTTCTTTTTTAGAGGAAAATGGAAGGTTGAAGACTAAAATGAAGAGAAAAGTAGGTAAAGAAATTACAAATTTAAAAAAATAAAGAAGATAATGAAAAAAATTATTTAAAAAGATATAATAATTATAGGAAAGGAGATATCTTTACATAAGTATAAGCATTATAACTAATACTAATATATTTTAAGCATTTTTCCTAAAAATCTTCATTTTTATTTATAGAAGTTAAAAAATATATTAATATATATTGTCACTAATAAATTATAATATTTTAATAGGACCGGTTCAACTATCGGTTAGACCTCGATTGACCTATTAACCTTTGAACATGTGCTATAACCGGTTCATTGCCCGATCCAGGTTTTCGTTCCTTGATTAAAAGTGAATCAATCTCACCCCACACTAACAGAACCACAAACGTCCGTCTGACTTTTTTCCCTCTCCCTCGCCGTCTTCTTCTCTTTGCCAGGTGTGGAAAGCCATGGACATTGGTTAGCGCGAGTTTGAGACATTGCTGTCACAAAAAAAAAGCCCCTGTAAGCCCTACAATGCCTTCTTTCTCCATATCCCGTCTTGAACAACCGCACTACTTCTTCAGATAAGCATTAACAAATTTATAGTAATTATAAACAAATTTAACTAATTCCTCTGCTTCTTCAATCTCCATGTTCTTATTCTTTCTCTTTTCAATTATTTCTCTGTAACTTGCTCTGATTTGCATATTGCTTCAGTTTATTTCTCTCTCCCGTCTTCTTCAATATGCTAACTGACTCTTCCCCTAACATCATCCCTCTCCTTTTCGCTTCTATTGTTTTGTGGAACATACAACCATCGCCACCTCCACCATGTCTACAAAATCTATGTAAATGGTTCTCGGTGTTTTTCTGAAGGTTCTTGTGTACTGCTAAGATCTTATTTACTATTTTCAGTTGCTTTTTTTTCGCTGGGAAATGACGTGTGGGATTTACTTTAAATTCTTGGATTTCAAACCATTAAGAACATTATAGTCTACTTTCAAAACAGGACAAAAAGAAATTATAAACAGAAAAGATCGGTCAGCACTGGCCAGCTATACAATAGAGGGAGTGTTCTCTTAGAAGAGACTAAAGTAGCGAGCTCATTGGACTACAATTTCCTGGGCGAAGTGACCACGAAAGCAGAAGCCCTCCGTCAAGTGGCGAGCCCTTTTCTTTTCAAATGCAAGTATTAAAATAAACAATCTTATTTAATTCAGATCCGTCACTATTTAAGATCAATCGGTTCCTTTTTTTGGACTGCTCTGAGTTCCTCCATCTTCGACCTCCTTGCTTAGAGTTGGCGGGCACTGCTCTCAAACTCATCGCAACCTTATCGTCCCTGACGCCTCTTCTTTAGCCGTTTGTGGCTTTCCTCGCCCGATGAAGAGAAGAAGACAGCGAGGGAGAGGGGCAAAAAAAGTCAAATGGACGTTTATGGCTCTGTTAGCGTAGGGTGAGATTGCTCCACTTTAATACTTTGGGATCAAAATTGCACCTTAAAATACTTCAAAGTGCTAATTGTATCTTAGAAATTATTTTGGGGTCCTCATTGCACCTTAACCCGTAATAAATTAATAAGCCATATTAATATCTCCATATTTGATAGTGATATATATGATGATAGATGATGATGTGGGATAATAGAAATAATGAGAAAATACCAACATCCATATAATATATTATATTCATAACAACTATATAATTATACCTCATGATTTTTTTTTATCATTGATCTCCTTTTTTTTTTGGGCATTTATCAATGATTTCCTCTATGAAAACAAATCAAAAGTTACATAATTAGTTCACTAGCCGTTTGTCATAATTAATTGAGAAAAATATAAGAAAATATCAATTAAATTTTAAAATCATAAATTAGTGATTTCTTATTAGAATGAGTTGTCAATTGATAAACTCTTATAGTTAATACCCATACTTTTATAGGTAACAAAATTGATTTGAGATTTTCAAGTTTAAATAGTATTTTGGATTAATATAACTTTTGGTCCCTGAAATTTGATCCAATTTTGGTTTTGGTCCCTCAAGTTTGAAATCGGTGGTTTAAGTCCCTAAAGTTTCACCCAATTTTGGCTTTAATCCCTCAAGTTTCAAAACGACTTGGTGACCCGTTTTTGAAACACGAGCCGACCCAGAAAAAACCAAATCCTTTTCAAACTTGAGGGATCAAAACCAAAATTGGGTGAAACTTTAGGGACCAAAACCACTGATTTCAAACTTGAGGGACTAAAATCAAAATTGGGTGAAACTTCAGGGACCTAAACCACCGATTTGAAACTTGAGGGACCAAAATCAAAATTGGATCAAACTTCAGGGACCAAAAATTATATTAACCCTAGTATTTTCTTATCTTTTTCTTTGGTTAATTTAGTTGGTTGATTTTTTTCTAATTACCAAAAATTGATCTTTCCCCCCAAATATTGATTAACACGCTCCCAGATTTTACCGTTGATTTCCTTAATGAAAAAAAAGGAACAGAACAAAATAAAATAAAAATTATTTTGGGAGAATCTTTTAAAAAGAATTTAAAAATTAGAAAATGATAAATTAAGTATTTTCAAAAAAAAAATTAAGAATTACTTCTCAAATTTTAACATTTTTTAATCAACTTTTAGTAAAAAAATCTGATTTGTCATTTTCTAATTTTTAAATTCTTTTTTAAGAATTCTCCCAATTAATTTCTCCAATCTATTAATATATAAAAGTAGGGTCGAAAACATGTCCTTCCAGAGTGCGCAAAGTGGCAGCCCTATATGTCAGATAAATAAGTCATTTTTCATTTTTTTTATTCATTTTTGTTTATTCTATATGTTTAAATATAAATAAAAAAAAAGTTTAATTCTGAATTTTGAATTTTAGGTCACCGTCAGTAGGGCCGAAAACATGTCCTTCCAGAGTGCGCAAAGTGGCAGCCCTATATGTCAGATAAATAAGTCATTTTTCATTTTTTTTATTCATTTTTGTTTATTCTATATGTTTAAATATAAATAAAAAAAAAGTTTAATTCTGAATTTTGAATTTTAGGTCACCGTCAGTGTTGCAGTTTGTGGTTGGATAATATGCAGTTTGAAATAAAATAATTTTGAATTGTAGGTAACTGTTGTTGTCCTTTTTTGTCCTATGCTTTTATTGGCTATTATTGTGTTAAATTATTCATTAAATAAACTGGATTAATCATCTAGAATCTATAATTTTTGACAAAATTCCTATCATCTACAATAATTATTTTTTAAGAAAATCCATTTACATATCTGTTCCATATTTACCAAAATAAACTTTTTTCTCAGGCCCTCCCTAGATCTTATTATTTTTACATTGAGTTACTAAGTAATAATGACTGAGTAAATAATAATAGTCTAAAAAGTACATTGAATGAGAAAATCTAAATTTAATTTACTTTTAAAATAGTAAAAATGGGATATGGGAGAGATCGAGGGAGGGACTAAAGGACGTTGGACCAATAAGAATCTATTATTTTTAAATTGATATTTTGAAATTTTGTGTTTGTGGATGATTAGATATTTAAAGACCTTTTAAAATAATCTCAATAATCTACATTATGTTATTTCTATATATTTTATTCCATATATATAATATTTTTCTTTTTTATAATCTCCTGTCCATACTTACAATAACAAACTTTTTCCCCAGTCTCTTCTAACGGCTGTGTTAAGTCTTATTATTTTTAGATTGAATTTTTAATTTATAACCTTGAGAAAAATATTGAATGAGAAGCCTTATCCAATTTTGTTTTATAAGGGCTATTTTTTTAATATTGTTTAAAAAATATAGAACAAATTTTTTAATATTTTTAATAATTCCATCATAATACATTTGATGGATTAATCTTTAAAAACTTCTGAAGACTAAACTATAAAACAAATTTTCTCATAATAAAAAAAATTGTATTTGGAAATTAATATATCCCGTTAAAGAATGACATTGAGATAACTATATGTTCTTATAATAAAAGCCCACAATGTCTCTACGCCTAGTACGTTGGTTTGCAGCACTGATATATAAATCGCGACTGTGTACCACATTCCTTCTTGCTTTCGGCTCTTTATCATAACAATATTTATAAAAAAAAAAAATCTCAGCACTTTATCGCAGACTGATTGCTGTTCGTTGGTTGCTCTTCCTCCACGTTCTCAGTCTCCCTCTTGCAGTGGTTTTATGGGTGTTAACGTGCTTAAAAAACCCTCCACGTTCTCAGTCTCCCTCTTGCAGAGGTTTCATGGGTGTTAACATGCTAAAAAGAAAAATCTCAGCGCCTTCCCACAAGCCCCATACCCCATATTTATCACAGACTGATTGCTGTTCGTTCGTTGCTCTTCCTCCACGTTCTCAATCTCCCTCCTGCAGTGGTTTCATGGGTGTTAACGTGCTAAAAAAACAAATGTCAGCGCCTACCCACAAACCCCATACCCCATATTTATCGCAGACTAATTGCTGTTCGTTCATTACTCTTCCTCCACGTTCTTAGTCTCCCTCTTGCAGTGGTTTCATGTGTGTTTTCGTGCTACTGACAGTTATTAGTATGTGTGAGTATAAATATCTGCCTTCACATCCTCTTTAAGCATTGTCCCAGGCTTCTCATCAAACATATCACACACCCAGCAATATCATGGCTAACCTGTTTGATGCTGTTAAGGCTATCAATCCCTGTTGACAGAACTCGCGGATTAAAGTTCGAATTGTTCGTTTATGGACCATGCCTCCCCGTTACTCTATTGAAGAATTTTCCTCCATTGAGATGATTGTTTAGGATGAAGAAGTTGGCCTATCCTCCATCTCTTATATTTTATTCTTGCATTCAATCATATTTGTTGTTTCTACTTTAATCGCATAGGATTCAACTCTACCTATGTTGTGATATGTTTTTTGTGTTTTCAGGGTGACCGCATCCATGCTTCTATACGTAGTAGTTTTGCGAAACGACATCGCAGCAGCCTCCATGAAGGGAAGATGTTTGTCATATCTCGCTTTGCTGTTGTTCCAAGCACCGAATCATACAGACCCAGCGAGCACCTTTTCCGCATAAACTTTCAATTTTCAATACTGGTTCGCTCTTGTGTGGATGACGGCCGCATTCACAATTTTGGATTTGGATTTCGTTCCTTCACACAAATCATGTCTCCTCAATTTGATGATTGATATTTAGTTGGTGTGTTACGCTATCTTTTTATATTATGACTTTATCTCTGGGAATTCATGCTTTTTAGTGATCAAATGTCTTTGTTAAATGGCAAATGTAATTGGCAAACTTACCGCAGTTGGGGAACGTGACAATTGAACTGTGACTGGTCAAGACCAACATAGAGTGGACGTTGAACTCATGGATGAGGAGTATATATTATTGAATGCTTTATAGCATAGTTCAATAACAAGGCATTTACTTAAACTAATAATGTTCAGAGTAATGAGATTATTATTTTTTATGTTTGATAGGATGGAGTGATTGGACTACACATCATGGGGAGATTTTGCTAATGAAATACTTCAATTCATGTCACGATCCCACACTGGACCAATCATAGTCATCATTCAGTTATGCAAAGTACGGGAGTTTAAAGGTAAGATTCTCTCAATGTATAATATTGTTTCCTCAATTATCTCATTATACCAACATGTATTTACTATTTATTGTGTAGAGTAATCAATTCCAATTGAATATTCTTTTGCAGGAAAGAAAAAAAATTCTAATTCAATGTATTCATCACGACTTTTGGTTCATCCTTCAATTCCAGAGGTCTATGAATTCCTAAACAAGTGTGCTATCCTATTTCATAACCTCTTTTACCTACTTATTTATACACGTCAAACTGTATGATATATAATATATACCTGGTATTCTATAGGATGACAGTTGTGGGCAAAGATATGGAGCAAAGGCCAACACACATTATGCCATAAGTAACTATGACTGTCGCAGATGATATCCTAAGTATAGGAAATTGCAGGAAACTGTCTGAGTTACGAAATGGGTCACCTGTATGTGTGACTTCATCTATGATCACATACTTTTCCTTCTTTTTATAAGCATACTTTCCTTATTTTGGTCTATTAGTTTCTCAACTTTGGCTCACATTTGAATATAGAGTGAGGATGCAGCTGTCCTAGCAGAGATTACGCATATTCGAAGTGACCAACCTTGGTATTATACTTCTTGCAAACGATGTGGGAAAAAGTTTTCCCTGATGGGGATGGCTTTTTTGTGAAAAGTGCAATGAAGTCTCTCTGTGATACCCAGGTTAGTGACATTAGTTTAATAAATATTGTTTGATGGATATGATAATTGCAAGAAGGAATAACAAGTTCTTGGCTATACACTTGACTATAGGTTCATGGTCCAATGTCAAGTCAAAGATGACTCTGGGTCATGTATGTTTGTTATTTTTGATTGGGAATGCTCGAAACTGATTGGAGATTCAGCTATAGGTTTGAAAGAACGTATCATGCGTGATCCTACAATGGTTGGGGTATGCATATGTTAAGTATTTTTTGTTTTGTGATGATGTTATTGAGAGTAGGCTCACATAGATTCAAATTTTTATTATTTGAGTTTTTGTAGGAAGAACCTGAAGAGCATATCCCTGAAGAGATATCAGCAAAACTAATAGGGCATAAATATCTGTTTAAAGTTCGCTTGCCAGCTGATTATTTGAGTGGCCGATCTAGTGCTTGCATAGTGATCCAAATGACAGATGATGATGACATCATTAAGGCCTATATAGCTGGTCTGCATGACAATTTGGACTCAGATGATGACAATTCTCCTGACCACCCTACTGAACAAGTTGTATTTGATATTTGCCATTTATTTCAATCTTTTGGGTTCTTGTCCTTGTAGTGGTGTGTATTTTGCTTATCTGACTTTGTGCACATGAATTTGGCTATTAGGATATTGGTCCGATGCTCATGTGCTCTAAAGGGGTGAGTTTTGGATATCCGCCTCTGTTTGAGGAGGGTTCTTTGTACTATTTTTGATTGATCAATGTATTCCAGTTTTATTCCAAAAAAAGGGGTGAGTTCTTCAGTATTTAAAGAAAGTGACAATAGTACTGCTATGGTGAGCAAGGTGGAGGATGTTGGCACTGGGAAGAGTGGTGGCACTGTGTCTTATACACGCAAGAAGCAGAAATATGTGAGCGAGAATTAGGATTGAGACCTTCTTTGTTTAGTTTATTATTTTAGGTGTTGCACATTATGAATTTAATGTTTATTTATATTTGTTGTAGTGGACCATGTCTATCACTTAATATTTAGTATTCCTATTTTGTGTTCCACTTATTCGTTTATCCATGCTATTTTCTATATATTTGTGTCTGCCAATTTAGTTGTTTGATTATTTCAATTTAATTTATTTAAAAATTTGGAGTGAAAGTTGGAAAATAAAACTGACCTGATAAGTAATGTTTAAGAAATGCATACTGATATTGTTTTGGGAAAATTGTGCAAAAAGACCTCACCAACAACTTATTTGTCAAATGGGACCTTCGTGTGCAGATCATCTTCCACATGTGCAGAATATCTTCCCTGGTGTGCAGACAATCTTCCATGTGTGCAAACTTCTTCCCTATACGTGTGCAGAGATCTTCTCTGCGTGTGCAGATATCTTCCCTTCGTGTGCAGATAATCTTCCCTCCGTGTGCAGATAATCTTCCCAGGTCCCATTTGACAAATAAGTTGCTGGTGAGGTCTTTTATAGCAATTCTCCCTATTGTTTTAGAGACTCAAACATGCTTTTATTAAATATTTTATTCTACATATTCTATATTCATATTAACTCGAGAACCTATTATTGAAGTATAAATAATATAAATGTTATGTAAATATAATAAAACAAGAGGAAAATGAATTTTTGATTTTTTTTTAAATTAATAACTAAAAGAAAATACAATTTAATTAGATGCATAATTATTATTCTTGGTTTTTTTATAAAATTAATGTAATTATTTCCTCAAATACATAATCAAACACGCCACTCAAATTTATCGAAATCGTAAGACAAATATATACTATACAACAAGCAACAAAAATTCAATACAATCACACAAATTTAATCTACATATCATACAAATATGAATTAAGCTTCAAACAAAAATATATAAGTACACAACAATTAAAAAAAACTCCCCTGTAGCAGTGCAGATATTCAAGAATTGGAATCTGGGATTGTTGCCGGAATTTGGAAAGTCTTGGCCGGAAAATGCAAGAGCTCGCCAGAAATGGGGGCCGGAAAATTTCATGAACTCACCGGAAAGTGATGATAAGCTTTGGCAAGATCAAAGAGAGAGGTGGTGGTGGTGAATGATGGAACACAGAGGTCACAGAGGTGGTGCAAAGGTAGAGGAACAAAGACCGATGGTGAAGGTCGCCGGAAATGGGGGCCGGAAACTGGAAATGTAGCCGGAATTTGCAGAGAAATGCTGGGCTATCCTAAAGAAAGGAGGAAGGTGCTGTAATGATAATTTCCAATGTTAGAGAAGCTTCTGGCAGAGAAAAGAAGAGTTGGTGTTGACCGTGGTTATTCAAAACAGAGGAACGACGGAGATGGAGGTCGCCGGAGTTGGGGTCGGAGAAGTTGATGATCGGTGGCTATATTCTCTTCCAATGATGTCGGTGGTGGTTTTGAGGAAGACCCACGGTGGATAGAAAAGACACCGGTGTTGGTAGCTTCTTCCGATGATGTCGGTGGTGGTTGTGAGGAAGGACGGAGAGGGAGGTCGCCGGAGTTGGGGCCGGAGAAGTTGATGATCGGAAGAAGAGCATGGTGAGATGATGATGATGCTCGGCTAACTCTCAAACTCCACAGCTCTCTGCACAAACTTTTGTCGGGACTGTGTCTGTAGGTAAGGAAGTGAAGGTGATGATGATTTGTGCTTTAAATCTCAGTTTCCCTACTTCACGTGATGCAGGTCTGATACGTGTTTGCATGGAAAACACATGGGGTCTTTTGTGTGATTTTCCCCGATTCCTTTTCTTCCCTTCCAGGGACCCTTTCTGTAATTTTTTCAAATCTCAAAATATTAATTCGGACTCTCCAAAATTGCCAATTTAATCCCAAAACACCTGCAACACAAAATTAGGCATAATATAATATTAAAAGTATAAGAAATCATTTGTATAAATATTTAATAATTTATAACCATTTTATCATCACTTTTGCAATTAATTCAAAAGAAATGTCTTTAGCTTAAATTAGTACTTAATTATACAATAATGTCTTAAGAAATGTATTAAAAATCCTAATTTAATTATAAAATATCATATAAAAATATGATTCAATCACTTCCCTGGATCTTATTATTTTTACATTGAGTTACTAATTACTAATTAAATAGTAATAGCCTAAAAAGTACATTGAATGAGATTTTGTCGTTTACATTTTGTACCTCATAAAATTTAAATTACTTTTAAGTTACTTTTATTATAAGGGCTATTTCTTAATATTTTTTAAAAAATATAGATGAAATTTTTTAATATTTTAAAATAATTCCAACATAATTCATTTGAAAAACATAACTTAAAAAACTTCAGAAGAGTAAACTATAAAACATATTTTCTCAAAACGCAAAGACTTTTCTATTTGGAAATTTAATATATCCCAATAAAGACTGTGCGTGGAATGCAATATATATAAAGCTATATGTTCTTATAATATATCCCACTATGTCTACGTGCTTGCTACGTTGGTAGTCACCGTTGATATATAAATCCCAGAACCAGAACCCGCGACTATGAACCACGTTCCTCCTTGCTTTCGGTACTTTATCATACAGGGATAATACTTGTATAAGAAAAAATCGCAGCACCTTCCCACAAGCCCCATACCCCGTATTTATCGCACACTTATTGCTGTTCGTGGATTTGTGATCACAGCTTATCGTGCTCGTAACAGTTTTTTCTCTTTCGTCTTCTGTAGTGGGGCTGTTCTTCCACGTTCTCAGTTTGTCTATTGCAGAACCCGCAACTGTGAACCACGTTCCTCCTTGCTTTCGGTAGTTTAACGTACAGGGATAATACTTGTATAAAAAAAAATCGCAGCACCTTCCCACAAGCCCCATAGCCCGTATTTATCACAGACATATTGTTGTTCGTGGGTTTGTGATTATAGCTTATCGTGCTCATAATAGTTTCTTCTCTTTCGTCTTCTGTAGTGGGGTTGTTCTTCCACGTTCTCAGTCTCAGAGAATTAGCAAGCCAGCAACATGAATTGGCGAGGGAACAATATGCATCAACATGAGACAAATGAAAGGAATCCAAATACCAACCGCCTAAGTTCGAAAGAAGGCAAAAGCATTCATCATGGTACTTGCCCTGAAATAACTGTAAATCCAGGTATTTAGCTTCCACAAATAATTCCATCTCTCAGTATGATTAGGCTAACATAGTGAGCATCTAATCATGTATAACTATATTTATTTATAGGACGTCTAGCATGGGCTCGGCGACTTCAAATACTTAGAGGAAAAAGAAGCAGAAATTCTGAACATATTGACAGCACCAATCATTTTGAAGCAGGTAAATTTAAATTATATGCACTATGAACCCTTTTTTCTTATTTATTAAAATATAATGCATCAACAGAAAATGCAAACATCTCCATGGAGACGCAAGTCATAAAAATCCACAAAGCATTCCTGTCAGCAGCATTTGCAACAATAACCAATAGTATATATTTCTAAATTCTAAATAGATCATACATTAATTTTTTATAGTGTACTATTATTTTCAGAAAAATAACCCTATAACATTTTCAGGAGCCTAAAATTTATCATATTTCTTGTGAACACCTTGTCACATATATAGCCTAAACCTAAGTGCGTCTCAACTACTTGCATTGGGGTCTTCTTTTTAGTTTACTATAGGGTTAGGTCCTAAACTAAACATAGAATAAGAGATATCAACTTCATATAGATACGTATTAACAATATATATCATAGTATGTGTTTCATATATAGCTATCTAAATATAAATAATACATATATAAGTCTATGGAATGACCCACTATACCTTTACTGAATTTATTTATTGTATCTATTGGGTCAAGTACAAATTATAATTTGGGCTTATTATTTATATAACTATGTTGTTTTAGCAGAAAATTCATTGGTGTGCATAGAAACAATGTGCCGACAGCTACACAAAAGGCAACCAGCTCGACCTGCACTAGCAACAATAACAAATTGTTTGTCCTTCTACCTTAAATCTCTATTGTTCTTTATACATATTTAATACATTCTAACAACTAATAGAATTGTCTACTAGAGAAATAAGCAATTTAATAATTGCAGCCTCATTTAAAGTTATAAGACTAATGTCAATAAGTTCTAACAACTAATAGAAATGAAGTTTAAATAAGTTGTAGCAAAATAATTTATTTTAATATTCATTTACATTACTATGACGTCAATGTCTAATCTATTAACTATTTTAGTTTAATTATGTAGTTTTGTCATCAGAAAACACCATTGGGCCTTTTCCCATAGCTAACCGTGTTAATATACGTCGAAGGAAAACCTGCCGCATACCCCAATCGTCTGAAGAGAACACGTCTAGCAATCTGGGCCCAAATAGAGGAGTAGCCAGTAACGGTAATTTAATCATTGCACCAATTATTCTATATACTTTGCTTGCATTAAATGTATCAATAGTGAAAAGCACTTATCCATTAATTTATTTACATAGACTAACATTATTTCTAATATGAAATCATTTCCTTTGCTCTACAGAGCTATCCGTTTACAAAGACTTAGGCGACCAAAGTTTCATTTGTCCATATTGTGGTGCAAAAATGTGGTATGATGAATGACTTAGGAAGGATAAGAGTGAAAATCCTCCTAGATTTGGCATATGATGCCTTCAAGGAAAAGTATAACTTCCCAACTTGCAAGATCCACCAGTTGAATTGCTCAACTTACTGTCTGGTCATCACCCTCAGAGTAAACATTTTTTAATGCATATTAGGACGTATAATATGATGTTCGCTTTTACTTCTATGAGTGGAAGAATAGATAGAAATATCAATTATGGCCGAGGACCTTAGTTGTATAGGATGAGTGGTCAAAACATACATTTTATCGGAAGTATACTACCAATACACGATGCTACTCCCAAATTTGCCCAATTATACATCTATGACACATCAAATGAAATTAGTAACACGGTATCCCCCATCAAGTAAACATATTGTGCTTTACACAATTTAGCTAATCAATGTATGTATCTTTTTCTAAATTTATATAAATTGCATGATTGTTATATGTATCTTTTTCTAAATTTTTTGTAGTGGAGAAACTAACACTTCATCTTTAGTGAACAACTCTATCATCCAAATGCTGCAAAATATGCTAGATGAGCATAACGATTTAGTTAAAATCTTCCGGCAAGCACGTGATTTTATCAATGCTCATGAGGGACAAGATATAAGAATTAAACTTGTACATAAACGTGGGAGAAACACACGCCAGTATGACTTGCCAGCCTCTGGAAATGAGATAGCTGCTTTACTTGTAGGAGATATTGGATCCACAGAATATGGGCGAGATTTAATAATTCAACACAAAACAGGAGCTCTATAAAGAATATCTGAAAATCACCCTTATTTTCTGCCTCTACAATATCCATTGCTTTTTCTTATGGTAAAGGAGGCTATAATGACGAAATACCCCGTGTGTTATCTAGAGTAGTATAACGAAACAAGGTTTCCTATGTTACAATGCGCGAATATTTTGTTTATATCATACAAGATAGGAATAATGAATTTTCAGTTATATTGCATAGAAGCAAGCTATTCCAACAGTTTGTTGTTGATGCATGTACAATGATAGAAGCGTGCAGGCTAAGTTTTCTACAGAATAATCAAAAACAATTGCGCGCAGAAATGTACAAGGGATTGACAGATGCCCTGTTATTAGGAGAAATAGATGCAGCTGCACGAGGAAAAAGAATAGTCATTCATGTATCATTCACAGGAGGACCACGTTATATAGCAGAAAATTATCAGGACGCATTGACAATATGTATTTGGGCTGGATATCCTCAACTTTTTATCACATTTACATACAATCCAAAATGGCCTGAAGTAACTAGATGTTTAGAAGAAGAAGATTTAAAGCCAGAGGATCGCCCTGACAAGGTAACCCGGATTTTTGAGATGAAACTAGAGCATTTGGTGCATGATTTGAAAAAGGGTGATATTTTTGGTCCTATTAAAGCAGGTTAGTGTATGGAAAAATTTATCATAATTGTATTCAGTAATTTTTGTTCTACTGTTCAATTGCACAAATCCTTATATTACACTGTTCATTGACAAGATATATATAATACTGATGCTTGCTTATTTGTACAGTATTGTATGCAATTGAATTTCAAAAGCGAGGTCTCCCACATGCTCATATCATTCTATTTTTAGCAAATGAAGCTAAGCTCGAGATGCCACATGATATTGATCAAGTCATTAGTGCTGAGATACCTGATAAAAATGAGGAACCTGAATTGCATGAAGCTGTTAGTAACTATATGATGTATAGACCATGTGGCACAGTTAACCCTAAGTCTCCATGTATGGTAAATGGAAAGTGTGCAAAATATTATCTAAAACCATTCAACTCAAGCACTATTATTCATGGAGATAACTACCCATGTTATCGAAAAATGGATAATGGCCGAGAAATCATTAAAAATGGGGTGCCTTTGGATAATAGAAGTGTGATTCCCTACAACCCCACCTTGCTACTAAAATATCAAGCTCATATTAATGTTGAAATGTGTAAAAAGAGGGAATCAATTAAGTATTTATTCAAGTATGTGAGTAAGGGTCATGATCGAGCCACCGCAGCCTTTTATGTTCAATCTTTCTCTTGTGAAAATGAAGTTATTCATGATGAAATAAAAATGTACTATGATGTTCGATATTTGTCTCCATGTGAAGCTGTTTGGAGAATTTATGGGTTTGACATAAACTATAGATTTCCATCGGTGCAAAGGCTTTCCTTTCATCTACCAGATCACCAAAAAATTATTTATGAAAATGATGCCAACTTGGATGATGTGGTTAATCATAATGAAGGAAAAGTAACTATGTTTGAAGCATGGATGAAGGCAAATAAAGACTATCCAGAAGCACGGGCATTAACATACTCTAAATTCCCAACAAAATTTGTGTACAAAAAAAGATGGTCAGTATTGGGATGTAAGAAAATCTGGATTCTCCATCGGAAGGTTATATTATGTTCCTCCAGGAAGTAGAGAAGTCTTTTTATTTGCATTTGTTGTTAGCAATAGTTAGAGGACCTACATCATATGAAGATTTGAGAAATGTTGATGATGTAGTCTATCCCACGTTTAGGGATGCTTGCTATGCGCTTGGGTTGTTAGAAGATGATAGAGAATATATTGATGTTATTCAAGAGCAAACCAATGGGCTACTCCAAACTACCTTCGTCGTCTAATTTGCATATTGCTATTATGCAATTGTATGTCACGCCCTGAAATTGTGTGGCAACAATCATGGAGATTAATGGCAGAGGATATACTCCATATGCAACAACAACTAATAGGTCACTATAGTATGAATCTTCCTATAAATACACTCTTATTTTATCTTTACATTTTCTGTCCTTTTACTTTATATGTACAAATGTTAATTAGTTCCTATATTACCAACTTTGCAACTAAAATATTGCACTATACTTCTACAGGACTTACTCTTAGTGATGCTGAGTTGCAAAATCATGTTTTACTTAAAATTGAAGATCAATTACAAGTTAATGGTATGAGCCTTTATGATTATCCAACTATGCCTTCTCCAAATATTTCCTTTCATGGATCAACATTAAATAAATTTATCCAAGCCAAGTTAAACTTTGATCGGAAAGTACTCACAGACCAATTACAAGTATTCCTTGATAATTTAATGGAAGAACAACGACAATCAATATACAATACCATCATTGGGGCTGTTCAACAAATGTGTGGAGGGCTGTTCTTTATGTATGGATATGGTGGGACTGGGAAAACATATATGTGGCAAACATTATGTGCATCATTGAGGTCTGAAGGCAAAATAGTGCTTAGTGTTGCATCCAGTGGCATTGCATCACTTCTTTTGCCCAATGGAAAAACAACACACTCACAATTTGCAATTTCTCTTGCCATTACTGAAGACTCAGTTTGTAATATTAAGCAAGGAATACCATTAGCACAGCTTTTGGTTCAAACATCATTGATAATTTGGGATGAAGCACCAATGGCTAATAAATATTGTTTCGAAGCATTAGATAGAACATTACGTGATATCCTGCAACAAAATGAGCCTGATGCTGCGAGTAAAGCATTTTGTGAGAAGACGGTTGTGTTGGGAGGAGACTTCAGACAAATCCTTCCTGTCATACCAAGGGGTACTCGTGAAGATATTGTGTTTGCTACTATTAATGCATCATATTTATGGAAACAATGCAAACTCTTCATACTCACCAAAACCATGAGATTATCCAGGGGTACTTCCTCATGTAATATTGAAGCAATAACAGAATTTGCAAATTGGCTCATTTCTGTTGGGGACGGTAATGTTGACATACAAGATGACACAGAAGATGTCATTGCCATCCCTAGAGATTTGTTATTATTTCCTTCAACGGATCTATTGGATTGTATTGTCAAGAGTACTTATCCAGATTTTGTTGACCATTTAGGTGATAAGTCTTATTTTAGGGATTGTGCAATACTGACAGCTACATTATCTGTTGTTGAAGTGAATAATTATATGCTTGCACAGCTTCCGGGCGAAGAGGTGATTTACCTTAATGCAGACAGTGTTTCCAAACAAGATGGTGTTACCAGTTCTATTGGGGAAATTCATTCGGTCGAGTTCTTGAATAGGATTACAATGTCTGGATTGCCTAATCACAAGCTTACATTGAAAGTAGGTGCACTAATAATGCTAATGCGGAATATTGATAAATCAATTAGACTATGCAATGGCACCAGGTTAATTGTCACAAGGTTAGATAAGCATGTCATTAGAGCAAAGATTATAACAGGAAGTAACATTGGTGTGCATGTTTTAATTCCACGCCTGACAATCACACCATTTGAAGCATCTTTGCTATTCACTTTGTGTAGAAGGCAATATCCAGTAATGCTCTCTTTTGTAATGACAATTAACAAAAGTCAGGGTCAAAGTCTACTAAGTGTTGGATTATTTCTTCCTCGCCCTGTATTTACACATGGTCAGCTATATGTTGCACTCTCGAGAGTCCAGCAAAGGGAGGGACTAATAAAAATATTGATCCTTGATGAGCATGACATCCCCACTGACAAAACTTCAAATGTCGTATATAAAGAAGTTTTCTGTAATCTTTTTGGTTGACTGACAAATATATCATTCGGTTGTGAAAGCCATATTTGACAAATCTTTCTCATATACATATTTTTTTAACTTGCGTATTTCTTTAGTTTGATCCGTATAATGATATTTATTTGATGCACAAATTTATTTAATAATGCACGGGTCTTGAACTAGTAGAAAATAAAAATCCCAACGGGAAAGGCACAAAACGGCAATTGGGCCGTTCCATTATACGGTCATGTTTGGATGCGTTCACCCTTGTGAGCCTTAATAGCGCTTCGTTCTCTCCTCGAAGGACTTTGTGTCAAGGTTCTTTCTGTGTTTCCATGGAGTTAGAAGTTAAGTTGGTAGGTAGCATAGACAACTGCTTCGTATCCCTTCCTCTTCCTCTTGTCCAACTTCTGCATTCGACGCGCTCCACGCAACTCCCTAATATTCTCACTCTCGAGCTTCGCTCTCGCTCTGGCGATCTCTGGGTCGTTGCTTGGTCCGGAGCTACTTCTGCTTCTAATGCCATAGAGGTATGTACCTTCGCTATTCTTTTCTTTCAATCTCCTTGTCAGTCCTGTCATCGTTTTATTCTTGAAATTGGGCTTTTCTGGAGATAACATTTTGTAGCGATACGGGGGTCTTACCTGTAAGCCGACATGGTTGGCAATTCACTGGAGATGACAACTAAAATTTTATGTGTTTTGAATTGCCCAACAATTTACGAGCCCCCAACCAAAAAGAAAAGAAAAGAAAAGAAAGGGATGTTGAAAGAAGAAAGGTGTTTTTTTAGGCCAGAATTCCTTTTGCACATAGATTTTACTTTGAAAGGCTAGGGCTACATAAAATTTTGAAAATTTCCAACCTCAATGGAGGATATAACGCTGTTTATTTCTCTGTCTGTTGTCTTCTCCGGGGTGGCATTACATTAAAGATTTTTTTTTTTTTTGATGGTGTGCTGGACATATTGTCCCTCCTCTTTCCAGAAAATGAGATTCTTTTAAAAGACTGTAATTTGAGCCTCTTATCTATGTTGCATAAACATAGCTGTACGTTAAACGTTGAAACGTGGGTCTTACCTATAAGCTGATATGGTGGGCAATTCACTGGAGATACAACTGAAATATTTGGTATTTTGAATTGCATAACAATTCATGAGCTCCCTACAAAGGAAAAAAAAAAAAAAAAGAAGAAGAAGAAGAAGAAAAGAGAGAAAGCACTGTTAAAAGAAGAAAGTTGGTTTTTAGGCCAGAGTTTCTTTTGCATATAGATTTTATTTTGAATGGCTAGGGTCGACATGAAATATAAAAATTTACAACCTCTCCAGGGTGGCATTACATGAAAGTTTTTATTTTGATAGTGTGATGGACATATTGTCCCTCTTCTTTTCAAAACCTGAGATTCTGTTGAAGACCATAGTTTAAGCCTTTTATCTATGTTGCATAAAAATAGCTGTACGTGAAAGGTTGAATAAAATGTTTCTACTATTTTGCCTGAATATACATCACCATACTTCTAATTTTCCTAGAGTTTCTTGACCAATTTTGTTCTGGTCAATTGTTGTCAGCATAATCTTTTCATACGAATTTCTTTAAGCACACTAAAATAGAAAAATTTAGGTTGCCCAACATTTTGCAGAATTCATTTCCTTGCCAGATCATGCTAGAGTTCAAGTAAAAGCTGCTTCTAACGTGTCACATGCTTCTCTAATCACAATAGAACCCCATACAGAAGATGATTGGGAAATTTTGGAGCTGAACTCTGAGCAAGCCGAGGCAGCAATTTTAAACCAGGTGTGCAATTTAAGCCAGTGAGGTGTGGGGTTGTCGTTCTTAACTCCCCTCATCTGTATTGTGCTGTAGCTGTATTGGACCTCATTTGCGTGCTTCATGGGTACTTAATAAAAGCTCTTCATTACTTTGTCCATGCAGGTCAGGATTGTCTATGAAGGAATGAGATTTCCTTTGTGGTTGCATGGTCGCACAATGATTACCTTCATTGTTGCTTCTGTTGTTCCCAAGAAAGCGGTGGGTAAGATGATGACATGCTTTCTAGACCCTTTTTTTGTTATATTGCTAGACACGTGGACACTGCTCAAAGCTAGCTAATGATACTTTTGTTTGCTTTCTTTTTTAACATTGTGATATACTCCCCACTCCCACTTGAATTGTGATGGCAAATGTGCTATAGTTGTATCATTAGCATAGCGTTGTGCAGGTTGCACTGAAATCCAGGGAACAATTGAGTAAAACCCCATTTTACATAATCAAGGCTACCCCTTGTATGAATTGACTCTAATTATTTTTTTTTTATCTCTTTAATATTCTAAAGTTTGATTTTGTTCCAATCTTCATCCTTCCAGTGAAAGTGAGTGCTTATATACAATCTATTAAAGAACAAATATTTTATTTGGTTGAAATAGAATCAAACTTTTAAGTGAAGTGATTCAAAAAACTTTGAAGAGGAATAGCTTGATATTCATTTGTTGATGCACTCAGTATGTTTACTTTTATTTTGTTCATATATTCCTGCATGTATGTGCTCACATGTGTGTAAAAGAAAGAATGTTGATTTGTTATTGATTTAATTTATTTTGATTGATGGAGCTCCTAATTCTAATGTACAAATTTTATACGAATCAGTCATAAAATTTTAAGCCATCTTATAAATTTATGGCCCAAATTTGCTGTGTTGCTTGTACACTATTAAATTGGTAGAATAAATATGTGTACATTATTTTTTAAGTCCGTTTTTCAGCCCAGACGATGTTTGAATGTGCTGTTTCAATATTATTATGAAAATGTGATTTTTGAACTCAGAAAGTTGTAGTACGCGGAAGGATGTTGTGTGTTAGGAAGGTGTTATGTCGGCTTGTGATTCTATTCTTGGATGAATTTTTGTATGTGAGCACAAATAATTACGTTTAATGTTTTATCTAGTACTAATTCATGTTTCTTGTTACATGATATGATTTTTCCAGTGCAACTCATGCCAGGAACTGAGGTTGCAGTTGCCCCAAAAAGACGTAAAAGGTTTTCAAATTCACTTGCGGACTTGGATCCTGATTCACATGATAGAGAACACACTCCAAAGATGCTACTCCGTATACAGGATCCAGATAGGTTGTGTCGCACAAGTGCTTGTGTCAAAGGAGTCAATCTTCGTATGGAGCTTACTTCTGCTGCTTTTGTTCATCCAGAAACAAGCAAACGGTTCTCACTCAATAGGCTTCAATTGGTCTCCATAGTTCCAAGAATATCCAACAAGGCTAATGGTACTTCCAGAACGAATATTGTGAAAACAAAAGGCAGTTCAACTGCTAAGGAAGTTGACTCTGAAAATTTAACTGATGAGAAAGGGTGTCAACAAGCAATTGTTTATCTTCTCCTTTCAGAGTCAGTGGCCAAGGGACATGTGATGGTTGCTAAATCTCTCCGTCAGTATTTAAGAGTTGGTCTGCATTCATGTATGTCCAATTGTCTTACACTCATCTACCCTACATGCAAGCCCATGAAAGCCAAGTATCTTTAACATTAATGAAATATTCTGTCTGATGTTGCAACTGAATGTTATTGAATCCATTGTGTTTATCATTTAAGAGATCTTGGTAGTTTGGAGCCTGGAATGTGGCATTTTTTACATTTTGATGTTGCATCATGCATCACAATGACAGAAAAGGCATTTTTCTATTTTGACGTGCAGTGCACTTTCTGTGATACATTATTGGTCATGAATTTTCATGCTTTGACAGATTAGAATTGTGAAGTTGTGTTGAGGGACAGATTAAAAAAAAACTCTTTTGGGCTGGGTTCTCCTTTTAGGGGTGTGATTTATGTGGTTTGAATGCAATGCTAGTTCCATATACCAGATTCTTAGCCTTGTTACTTAAACGAGATATGATGAGTTTCCTTCCTTATGCCATTTGTTCTGAGGTATTATAACAGAAACTTAGATAGTATCATATTTTCACGGGTGTTTTTCTGCTAGATATTCTGAATGGATCACCGGCAGCCTTTTCAGCTAATGCTGTTCCATCCCAATTTTGTTTTTAAAACTATGAGAAAAGCTTGTACTTGTTATTTTCTTTCTTGTCATATGTGAATTGGTAACTCCCTGCATTCTAACAATTTATTGATGAGAAGCAATCAAATTTCTTTATGCACATGCATAGGCCAGAAAATGGAGCTCCTTTATTTCTTACATTGTTGAGTGGCTATTTTCTTGTGGAATGTTTTGTTCTGGATTTTTGGTCAGAATTGGGGTTGTCAGTGGGATTCAGAGTAGTTTCTGTGTGTACAGTTCAAAGATTTTTGGCTACAAAAGATGGAAGAACTGTGGCAATTTGTAGTGTATCCAGTAATTTGGAATGCATGCCTAGAGTGGAAAGTTTGTATTTATGGGGTTGTTTCCTTTTCTCTTGATTGCTTATAGAATCCTGCAGTTTCATTTGTGGTGTTTGTCTCAAGCCTTGTTAATGGATTTGGGCTTTGGCAGCACTGTTGCATGTGTAACCCTTTTTTGGCAACTACTTTTCTTTTTTCTTGTTCTGTAACTAGATGGTGGGCCTCATGTACTACATAGAACCCTATGTATAAGTGGCATTGTTCGTAGCTTGCCAACAGTGTGGCTTTCTATAGATTTATTAGATATATAGATTTCTTTTTCTTTGGAGGGTGCCTATTCCTCTTTATTTGTTTGTCCTTCCAGTTTGGAGAAGTGATTTTCAAATATGATGTTTCTATTCTTGCAGGGGTCTATTTGAAGGCATGTGATGTTAATTTGGAAAAAGCTATTCCCTCCTTCTCGCTTTCTCCTTGCCGCTTCAGAATGTTAAGGGAGGATAATGATGGTGATAATGATATAGATAAGAACAACCTGACAAGGACTGCATCAGGTGTCTTTGGGGATTGGTCTATCCATAATGGAGTTATTAATGTTTTTTCAGATGAATCCCATTCTGAAGCAGATGAAGAGGTTGCAAATCAATTTGAGAATCAAAACGGACTACAGCATCTTCTAAGAGTATGGTATATTGCACAACTTGATGCAGTTGCTTCCTTTACTGGTATGGAGGTTAATGCACTGGTATTGGGTTCTAAAACCTTACTTCATTTTAAAGTGAGTTACATAAAGCTTGGAACTAACGGAAAGGTTCAGTTAGCTTCTAATTCATTAGAAAACAGAAGCAAGACAGCTGAAATATTGTTTTTATTGACTATTGGAGAAGATTCTTTGCATCATGAAAAAATTACTGCATATGAAATTGCACTTGGTGAAAGAAACAAAATGGACAGTAATCCAGCAGATCGACAGCTGTTTAAAAGGCTGAAGTTCACTGATCCCGTCTCTATCCAATCTCTAGAAGATAAAATATCTGAAGAAAATATTACTTCAGAAGTAACTAGCCTTGAGTGGATGAAGGAAGCTGCTTCTGATGTTATCAATAGTAGGTATTTTCTGTAAGGAGTTTCTATCTGCTCTTCAATTGATTCATTTTTCCCATCAGTTGTATTGCGTATCCTTGAATGTTCTTTGCTTGTGGTGTTTCTATCATGCTTAGTTGTAGATGGACGGGCCAAAAAGGAAATAATCTAGAGGATATGAGTGTTCAATTGCCAAACAACACTATGGATGTGGTGTTTGTTTTTATGATGAAACAGAACCTTGATTCTGTAGGTCCATGGGTACATACTTAAACAAAAAATTATATTTGTTTCGGATTTGAGGGTTTCTTATCCTCTACGCTTCATCCTTTTAATTTCTTATCAAGTTCCCCCCATAAGAATAAAAACGTTGACTCAAGTTGTCATTCATTCTAGTTTCACTTGTTAATTTTGTCACAAGTTTTACTTAAGGGAGTTGCAGGCTGTTATTTTTTATGCACCTTTGTATACATGCTAGTTGTTGCTTCTCATCATTCTTTAATGGGATAGGGGATGAAGGGGAGTACTATCTGTAGAGTCCCAGTATCTTAGATACTTAGATCCTGATATCTTAGGGATTTATCTTAGGGATAGATTAGATCCAATATTACAGGAGAATCATAGGAAAAGATATTCAGATATTATTATTGATTGTAAATAGCTAAAAATCAGGATCTTAGTCAAAGACCTTCTTCGGCCTTCTTTGTGTATATATTTGCGGCGTACTGACTGGAATAAGATCATCAGAATACAGTTCTTCGTCTCTGAATTCTATATGGTATCAGAGCACATCGGAGAATTTAGAGTCAACGCTCGATTACCAAACGTCTGATCGATCTACTCCTGATCGGTCTACACTGGAATAGAGCAGATCGGTCTACACCGGAATAAGATCATCGGAATACAGTTCTTCGTCTCTGAAGTCTACATGTTATCAGAGCACGTCGGAGAATTTAGAGTCAAGGTTCGATTACCAAACGTCTGATTGATTTGCTCCTGATCGGTCTACACCTAATTGTACACCACTCGTCGCATCACCTCTGTCAATTGCATCGCACTTGTGTCTGCAATCATAGACCGGACTCTATCAGTCACGTCGACTCTCATCGCGCCGCTATTATCTCTTCATCGGAACGTCTAAGCTTCATCGTGCTGCTATTGTCTCTTCGCCAGAATTGTTGTTCAGCGATTCTCACAGACCCAACTTGACGCATCAGTGACCAGAGGTAATTGCACAGCCAATTCTCTTGAGTTTCGACCATGACAAACCATGAAGCTTCCTCCACCTTTGCTAGGTTCTCGCATTCGGGCTCAGCCGGACCGATTCTCCAACAGTTCTCCTTGTTGTCGAGAAGCTCACTAGTAAAAGTACAGAGAATGGACTCAATCTATGCTGATGGCAAGGGCAAGCTTGAATATATAACAGGTGAAATCAAGCCACCTCCATTGGTGGACATTAAGGTGTTCAAAATATGAAAATCAGAAAACTCATTAGTCTCCTCTTGGTTAGTCAATGCCATGTCTTCATCAATTAAGAAGAGCTTCATGTTTCTCCCTTCAGCTTGAGAAATTTGGAAAGCAGTTTGAGGAGCATATAGTGACACAAGAAATTAGTCTCGCGTCTATGATATCAAAGCAAAATTGTGGCAGGTAAAATAGGACCGCAAATCTCTTAATGATTATTATCTTGAAAAATCAGCTCTTTTGCAGGAATTGGATGGAATTAAAAATAAGGTTTATATTTGTCATGATGATGCTGTTGAAGGTCATAAAGAGAAGGAAGAGGAAAAAGTCTTTGAATTAATTGTTGGTCTTAATATGGCCTATGATGACACTCGAGTAAGGATCCTCAATTAGGACCCCCTACCTTCTGTACGTGAGACTTACTCTATTTTGCATAATAAAGAGCGTAGATGTAAATCCATGCTCCATAACAATTCTGCTGCTATTCCTCCTCCTTTTGAGACTTTGACCCTTGCTACCCGTTCCACGGAACTAGATATACCAAAGGCCGTCCCTTTTGTAATCATTGTAAGAAGCAGGGACACACTAAGGACACATGCTGGGATCTACATGGCAAACCAGCTGATTGGAAACCAAGAAAAGGGCGAGGAAAAGGTTATGTTGTTGAAACTTCCAAGAGTGATGAACCCCCTCCTCAAGACAATCAACCGAGTAAGATTTTGGAAATGTCGACTGCATTACAGAATGCAAAACAGCCCACTGGTAACTTTCTTCAAGCCTTGACTACAATTAAACGATTTTGTATAGGAAATTGTTGGATTGTTGACTCAGGTGTTTCGGATCACATGACTTTGTTTTACCTGCCACAACTTTTTCTTAACATCAAATATGTGGGACCTGTTCCCTACAGTACTATATGTCTCTCGAAGGGCCTTCCAAATCTCTTGGGCTGAAGGAAGATACATGAAACTCTTGTTGATTGATGATGACATCGCATTGATCAGCCAGGATGATACCATTGCATTCTTAGACTTCCATATTTGAAATGCCTTGGTTTATGATTCTAGGGCTTTTTTGCTTCACCAATGATATCTTCAAGTTTGCCCCTTCCATCGAGAGCGAGGATCATGGATTGAGACCATTCCTTATAATTGTGACTAGTAAGTTTTCTCAAAGACAATAAGGAAAGTAGAGATATTATTAGACCGTGAAATAGAGGAAGATCCTTCAGATGACATATTGATGGAATTAAATAGAGCAATCTGACCTGAGAGAGTGAGAGCTATTAAATACCGAAACACTTGAAAAACACACCTCGAACCTCGAACAGGCACACAGATTGATCAATGAAGCAGTTTGAACACATGTTGGCCGCAGAATCGGACTATGGCAGACAGTCGACACAAGACGACGAAGCCAAGACAGAGAACGACCTTTGGACTATGGCAGACAATCAACGATCATAGACTATAGCGGACTAGTAGCTGAGTTCGACGATTACAAGCTTGACGATGATGGCAGCGTTGAAGAGCAATGGAAAGATCGACGTTGAGGCTCAGATGTGCACACCAAGGATGATGTTAATGGCACTAAGAAACCGAGACGAAGAAGCCGACGATGACGCTGTAGATGAAAACTATAGACTATGTACCTCTGACGAGATGGGTCGACGATGACGGTGTTGAGAAACCGAGACGAGGAGGTCGACGGACCAGATGGATCAGTTGGCAATCACAAGGAGCAGCAAGGTGAGGAGATCAGCGATCGATGCTAGACAAGATTGGACGTTGAGTGGAAGTGACGAGATTTCTGGCGAGAGGGAGTTACCGGCGTCGAAAAAATATTTTCTTCAAAGCTCTGATACCATGAAGATAATCAAATGAGAATAATTCTTGTGTGTATTATTCAGAGAGGGAACGATTACATTTATAAATAGAGAGAATCAGATCATTTAATGAGATCCAGATTTGATACTGTACAATCACTATATAATCAAGAAAGAGTCTGAAATAATAATTCTAATTATCTGCTATAATCTTGGATTTAATCAATCTCTATAATCATGGGATTGCTATAATTATGGGATTCTACATTTACTTATTTTGAAAGAAAGCATAAAAATGCATCAGCCATGCGAGATAAATCCCGTTTGAGCTTTAAATATTCTCTTATAACTAATGATATAACTTGCTGTTTCTTACTGATTGCAGGGATGAGAAATTTGTTATCTTCTGCCTCTGGTATGCCACTCCCAGGACATGTTCTTATATATGGACCTTCAGTAAGTAGATTTTTTTTTCCTACTATTTAATTAAGTCCAAGGTATTAGCAGGCAATAACTCCTCATGATCACAATGTCAAGAGTTTGCAAGCACTTGTTTTACTCTTTTCAGCATATTGCACCTCCTTTATAATGTCTTTTGCTTTTATGAAATGCATTATCAAACAAATGCCGTGTGTCTCTGCAATTTATAAACATATATGTAGTTTACCAAAAATTGGCTTACTTAGTTTTCAAGTCTATAGAAGAGCTTATTGTCATTATGATTTGGACAAAAACTGGGCGATTAAAATTTAAGCAGAAAAACAATTCTTACTTAGTGTAGCAGAAAAACCGGATGATTAATTTTTTATGGTGCAATAAAAGCTCATTCAGGCCTTCTTACTGAGTTTTTTTTTTTTGTTTACAAGTGCTCTTGGTACATTACATTGTAAAATAACCCTAGCAACGTGATCCTGTGAAATTTGTGAAATTTCTAAATTTTCTAGGCTTACCAATCTAGCAACATCATGGATTTTTTGATTTCTACCTTTGCGGCTAGGTCTATGATTGTATCCTGTGTTGAATATGATGGAAAGGAAATCATAAAACCAAACCAAACCCACACCAATGCTGCTTATTTACAGCCTCCCCTCGCTTGATTTGCTCAATTTTCAAGTTCATTTGGAGAAGGCTGAGAATGAGATATCATAGAACCAAATGTATTTGTCTAAAAAGAAGCAATGGTTTAGTCGTAGCAATGGACTTTCAAATGGGGGAGAATGTTTTTTTGGTCGAGTAATTCTGATAGTGTTATGCTTGCTTGTGACTTCTATTACATTTTAGTTTGGATGCAAGATCTTATTGCAAATGTGATTTCTATTACATTTTTTGGTTTGGATGCAAGATCTTATTGCAAATGTGATTTTGCACTGTAATCCTTAAAATTTAATCCCAGATCCTTCTCTTCGTGTTATGGGGGGTGCTTGTTATATTTGTTCAGGTTGCTTATCTGATATGGGTGAATAATCATTACGTTTGACAAATTTAAAACCTTATTTTTCAGGGCTCTGGCAAAACTTTACTAGCAAGGACTGCTGCAAAATACTTTGAGAAACATGAAGACATCTTAGCACACATGTATTGATTCCAATTTATCATGTGTTACTTTTTTCTTTTTTCCCACTATTGTCCATAATCAATTAATGTTGTTGGAATTTGAGGTTGAATTGAGCATATATTGCTGTGCAGAATTTCTGTTTCTTGTTCAAAACTGGCTTTGGAGAATGTCCCAATAATCCGGAAAGAAGTTACTAGCAACATTATCGAAGCTTTAGATCATGCACCTTCTATTGTCATCTTTGATGATCTTGATAGCATAATTTCCACATCTGACTCAGAAGGGACTCAACCTTCAGCGGCTGCTGCTGGACTCGCAGATTTTCTGGTTGACGTTATTGATGAATGTGGGGTAAGAAATTTTTTTAAATACAATTGATTTCCGAATATGTTATACACAGTGCAGTTATCTCATTGATACACGATTTTCATTGCCATTTTTTTTGGATGAATTCATTGTAATTTGTTTGGGTGATTGTACTGAGTGGGTGAGAAACAGAAGGAAAGAAGGGTTATTTCAAAACAGAATTTGCATAGCTATAAAGGATAATATATGTTTAATATTTATGTCAGGAAAGTGAAATGTGATAAGGAAAATTTTTAGGGAGCCAAGTTGCATTCTCTATGACTTACTAAATAATAATATTATAGGTTAAAGAACTTCCAGGTCACAGAAAGTCTGGTTATTCACTTTTTTTTTTTTCTGGTTACATGGTTATTCATTTTTTTAATATTTCTTTGGATAAGGAAAATTCTTGCTTACATTTGCCTGCCTTGTCGATGCAACTAGGTTACAAAATTACATTTAAGAATATTCTAACTACATTAGAAGTCTAGTTTAGTGAAGTGTAAGAATAATTTACTAAGAGAAAGGGGAGGTTTATTTAGATCTTTGAGTCATCTTCAATAATTTTGTATTATGTGGAATAAAAAAGAGAAATTGAAACGGAAAGATGAGGGGAAGAGAGATGGGAGAAATAACAATCAACATGGGAAGAGCTGAATATAAAATAGTAATAGAAATGCATTTTGGAAGGGCTAAGACGTTGATGTAATGTCTTGTGAAGGTATTGTTTTCTGTTATTGCGTTATTGATGTTGAGCTTTACTATGATGATTATGGTAGCATGTTGGTTTGTTGGCTCTGATGTGAAGGAAGTTACTAATAAAGCTCCTGGTATGACCTTAGGAGTTGTAAGTAGCGGCGATTCAAAGAATAGGGTATCAACTCTGGGGTTGGAAAGTATAGTGAATTTTCAATTTTGACCTTGGTTTCCAAGTTATATTTAAATCTAACAAACATTTCCCTTAGCACGCAAAGCTTTCCCAAATTCCTAATACCTTTTGACAAACATCCTTAGGCAAGTTCCTAAAATAATTCTATTCTGCACCCACTTATGTGGAATGTCTTGAGCCTTGGCATTGTTATGGTACTCATCTGGTGGCTTTTCCCGAGAGAGATTTCTTTTTCTGAATTTCATTTTTCTTTCCTTACGTGTTCCGCTGTTCATCATTTTTTTCTTTTGTTGTTATCTTCCAAAATATACATTGAGAGTCTGAATGGTCCGCTTACACTCTTCCTTTCTTCCAAAACTTATTCTCAGAAGAAATGTCTTTAAACCAAAATGTAATTATAATAAAAACCCAACTTTTCTACTTTCAATTATTTTTAGATGTCTAATTATTGGAGCATTCAGAGAATAAATGTGGAAGTCTTTCTACCAAAATTAAAACAAGAAGAATGAAAAAGTCTCTTGCAGAGATGATAATGATAATTGAAGTGTAAAATATGAACTTGCGAAGTTACGGCTTGGTAGGTGAAGTACATAAGATATTCACTTTGATGCTGATACATATTAATGAATTTTCTCCCATAATTATTTGAGAAAATTATTGTCTTACTATTCCTTCAAACAGGAGAGAAGGCGGAAATCATGTGGATTTGGACCAATGGCCTTCATAACTTCTGTACAAGCTCTCGAGAAGATACCACAGAATTTAAGCTCTTCAGGTTTACTACTTTTTGCTATAAATTGATGACATAGTATAGTGAAACTCAATATGAACCAAGGCTCTAGGATTCTCTTGTCATTTACATTTTGTTTCATGTTTTGGGTGCTAATTTCTTGGTTCTATTATTATCAGGCAGGTTTGACTTTCACATACAGCTGCCAACTCCTGCAGCTTCAGAGCGGGGGGCTATGTTGAGGCATGAAATAAAAAGGCGTCACTTGCAATGTGCTGATGACATCCTGCTTGATGTAGCTGTCAAATGTGATGGCTATGATGGTTATGATATGGTATTCTGCTAATCTATTGATCAATAAGGTTTTACTGGTGTAGATGTTAGTGTATGTTTGTTTATTATCCATCACTTTGTTATTCCTTTTGTCATGTGCACCCACGTGTGTAGTTGTGTACGTATGTGGCTTGTAATGTGTAAAGAAACTGCAATGGTGAGAAGAAAAGAAAACGAGTTGCCGGGAATAACATTTCTTCTATCACATTGTTTTTGGTTTCACGTTTTTTTTCCTAGGGGAAGAGGGGGATGATTTGTTTAGCAAGTTTATTGAGTTATTTTGTCTTTTGTAACTTTGCATTTTCAACTATCTGAACAATTTGTTAGTATAATATTTCCAAGAAAATATTGAATTCTAGTTTTTGGAAAGTATTTGAAGTATATTTCCAGATATCTTTTGTGTTATTATATCTCTAGCTTGCCCCTTCACGCTGAATCGCTGATGCTCTTTAGTCCAAGCGTAGGCCCACGCAATTCTATGATGAACTACTGAACTCCTGACCTCTTTAGAGGGTTAATACTGTGATATAAAACCACTCATTACAGAATTCATGAAGGATTGTTATGAAATTTGGTATTCTTCTCATGAAGCCCTTTTCCCTTTCTGTTTAATATACTGATTTTATGATCTTCATAGAGCTCATTTCATATTGGGATCTGAATTCATACAGGATTTGTGAAATTTTCCTGCTGAAAGTTGTCAGATAAATGGTCTGCTAGCAGCAGGGGATTTCATGATCTTCATAGAGCTCATTTCATATTGGGATCAGAATTCATGAAGGATTTGTGAAATTTTCGAAATGAAAGTTTTCAAATAAATGGTCTGCTAGCGGCAGGGGATTTATGATCTTCATAGAGCTCATTTCGTATTGGGATCAGAATGAAATTTTCCTACTGAGTTTTCAAATAAATGGATAGTGGCAGGGGATGCGAAATTAATTGATTATAATTTGAAATATATATATTTTGCTTGAATTTGAACAAGTTTTGAAGATGGCCTTGCCGTCTTGTTTCTTCCTAATTTGATTGCTTTGTAAATGCCCATAATTGCGTTTTAACCATGTCCACTTAATCTCGTTGATGTTTGACTTAGTTCGTGAAAGTTGAATATTGTTTTATGCCAAAAATGCTATGACCATGTCTGAGTTGTATGTTGGATTTTAATTTTAAATAATTTTACCTTTTCCAGGAAATATTGGTTGATAGAGCTGTCCATGCTGCTGTATCCCGCTTTCTCCCATCAAATGCTGCTCTTAATGAGCATGAGAGTCCTGCTTTACTTATGGAAGATTTCTCTCATGCAATGCATGATTTTCTTCCAGTGGCGATGCGAGACATTACAAAAGCTGCTTCTGATGGTGGGCGCTCTGGATGGGATGATGTGGGAGGTCTTGTTGACATTCAAAACACTATTAAGGAGGTGATATACCTTTTACAATTCAATTTCTACTGTTTTGGAGTTTATTCTCTTTTCTTTTTGGTATATTTAAATCTTATATTCTGATAAGGCATTCTTTTCCCTTTGACACTTCAATCACAAGAGCTTTTAAAATGCATGGGAAATGATGGAAAAATAGGGAGGGCATAAATTGGGATGAAATAAATTGAATATCAAAATAAATATATATTATTGAAAGAATCAATGAGGGTTTTATATACTCCGATGCTGTGACCATTTTAGAGAATTGTACCTATTGACATTTGGTGCGCTAAAAATTGCTATAATCTAAGAACTTCATTCATTTCTTGATCCTTCTTAGTCCAGTGATTCCTTTTTGAACTCTTTCTAAATTCCTTATATCTTCTAGCGCATTCACTCAGGTTCGTGCTTGTAAATCTTGCAGCCTGCTACAATTAAGCCTAATTGATGATAGACAGATGTCCTTGAATAATGAAGAACTCCTGGAGTTCTTCAACTTCCCATGAGTGGCCCCTTAACGTTCCCTTATCCCCTCTTTTTGGCCACATATATATAACACAAACATTGCTCATAGAAATCTTTTACCTGTTTCTCATGAGCATCCCCTTGACTGTTCTCCACCATTTAGATTGCTCAACCACAGAAATGCCTTCTGCTATCAACTTTAGAATTTCTGCTCTTTGCTCATATTTCCTTGCGATGTTGCAACTTCCTTGGCAGCAAAATTAGCAAACCTAGTTTAGGTGAGATGTAACCCAGTATGGGTTCATCTCCCAACTTTTCTACTCTTTATTTTCTTATATTTGATAAGATTAGGATTAGATTTGATTAGACTATATTTTTTCCCCTTTTGATTGAACTTGATCTTCGGGCTAGCTGAAGAACAGCTTTTGGTGTTTCTCCCCTAGTGTAAACCAAACTACCATGATCTCCACAATAAAACTGAACTTCAGCAGCAGTAGAACAAGATATAATTCTTTTCACATTTGAATCCCATCGTCCAGCCAAAAAATGGGTAATCTCAAAATATATGATTAACTTGCATTTAAACAGAGCTAAAGACTAAAGTCACTTATTTTTTGGGTATTTTATTAATTTTCTCTGTAAGTGGCAAAAGAAAAATTTTGCTTTGTAGAAACTAGTGCTTAGGTTCAAGGGAGACAACAAATAAGCTCTGATACTCTGTTGAGAAATTAAGGGACAGAGGAAGTTTGGGAAGAGAGGAAAAGGATGCCTAGAATATTTGCGTTATCAGGAGATTCTATTATAATATGTGATGCATTTTCAACCTCTATTTACTATGACTACAGAGACATTTTTCTTGTGTTGTACAACTAATAACTATTTTTATAACCTATGCCGATCAAACTCGTGTCTGGCTGGTTAGAGCATGTTGGCTTTACTTTCATGGGTGTGACTCTGCATGCACCACCCAACTATTTTCTTAACATACATGACTTTCCTAAATTTTTAATGCCTCTTTTAAGTGTTTAGAATAACTCTTCTCTTCACTGACTCAACCCCTTAATTCTTATCTTAGCATCTATGTGCATGAAAATGTATTTGATTTTCAAGTGTTATTTATTTATTTATTTATTTATTTTGTAAATAATAATGTAACTGTTTTTATCACAAGCATGAAAGAAGTTGAAGCATGACTAATTAGCAGTATTTGAACAAAAACTTAATTCAGATTGCTTGTAATACTTGTTTACCCTATCTTTTGTGTTTGCATTTTATTATGTTACTGTTTCTCATGTAGTTTTATTTCCAGATGATAGAGATGCCTTCTAAGTTTCCAAAAACTTTTGCGCAAGCTCCTTTGAGGTTAAGAACAAATGTCCTTTTATATGGGCCCCCTGGCTGTGGCAAAACTCACATAGTTGGTGCTGCTGCCGCTGCTTGTTCTCTACGTTTCATATCTGTGAAAGGGCCAGAACTGTTGAACAAATACATTGGTGCTTCTGAACAAGCTGTAAGGGGCTACATGGATTTCTTTAGCATTAGTTTCGCCTGCTATTCGGGACTTATTTGCTTGTTTATTAATCTATATACTCTGCTTAATATAGAAGCATGACATCCTACATCATAATTTCCTAAAGTTTATTGAGACTTCATTGAGCCAAAATTTTTTTATTTGTAGCTGTCTTTTTCTTTCTTTCTTTCTTTGTATGTCCAAATGGAGACATGGCCAACGCTTCTGTTCGTAGAGGGTTTTCATTTGTGAGTAAACATTTATACTTCCAACAGTAATCTCTAAACTTAATTACAATGATTCTATGATAATGGATCATTATATTTCTAATCCCTATAATTTGGTTATCATTACAAATATCTATGATGCATGAAAGAATATCCTGAGACTGTTGTATCGAAGCTAATGGCTGCTTAGATAGAAGGCTTATATATCTCTGGAGTGTGGTAGAAAACTATGGAGTTAAGCAACTAGGGCACAGTTAATGAGTCCTGAAGTATTTAACTGAATTTAACTTGTTATAAGCTGGTATAGTACAATGTGCTATGTTGAATGTTGCTTTCAGGTTAGGGATATTTTCTCTAAAGCAGCTGCAGCAGCACCATGTCTACTCTTTTTTGATGAATTTGATTCTATTGCCCCCAAGAGAGGACATGACAATACTGGAGTTACTGATCGTGTTGTGAATCAGGTTGGTGATTAATTGATCACGTCTTGTTTTATCTTATATTGATCATAGTCTGATTTATATTTTCACTTTTCACAGTTTCTGACGGAGTTAGATGGCGTTGAGATTTTAACAGGTGTATTTGTGTTTGCTGCTACCAGGTTAGTTTTATCAGCACATATTTTTGCTTAAATTTTGGTTGGAACAGAAATGTGAGCATGAGAAGGCTTACACATGCAAACATTGTCGCAGTCCCCTCTTTATTAATTCTTAATTATTATTTAGAAATAGGGATTAATTACAAGTTAAACTCCTGAAGGTAATTGCAAGACTTCTAGGCCATAATAAGCTGACTCCTGAATAATGGTAAAATCCTAATTCTCTTTGGAGTTCCATTTCAATATATTTTACTATTATGACATTTAAGCTGGAGTTTGTTCTTGATTCAACTCATCGCAAAATTTGAGATAAAGGACAAAGTTATTGAGGTTTGAGTCACAAGGGAGCATACTGGCTATTACAAATCCCTAGTCTATAAATACTAATATGACTCTAATGCAAGCAATTTTATACACTTTATTTTCATTTGAATTGGAAGCGTGCGATCATTTGAGCGACAAAGTTTGGTCTAGGTTTTGGATTCCAATTTTGGATATGATATTCTTTTGTTATAGCTGGGTTTATGTAACCAGCTCAAGTTGAACTTCGAATAAGCATTGGCTTGAGCATAGCTGTTAGAATAGTGAGTTCTTGTGATTGTATTCTACTCTGTGCTTAATGTAGTTTATACTATTAATAGACACATCAGGTGCCTTGCTAAGTAAATCAATATGCCCATTCAGACTACTGCAAATATGAGTGAAAATTTCCCTTTCTCACGCCTTTGCAATTCTGACATATTTTTCATGTAAAGCAGTAGACCGGATTTGCTTGATGCAGCACTTTTGAGACCAGGCAGGTTAGATCGACTTCTATTCTGCGACTTTCCATCGCAGCAGGAAAGGTTTGAAATTCTCACAGTACTTTCTCGAAAGGTATGTTAAACTACCTGATTATTCATTTCTTACTTGTCCATTGCGCGCACACACACACATGGCTTTTTTTCCCCACTGCTTAACGTCTTATCATTTATTTGTATTTTGATAAATGCTCTCATTTAATGTGCAGTGTATTTATGAAATTGGGTTGTGGCTCTCCTACTAACTTAAGCTTTTGGCATTATGTTTAACATTTCGTTTTTAAGATTTGGCATTAGAGCTTGCATGGATTTGAATCCCACTTCTATCGAACGGAATCCTTTTTAGGGTCTAATTGGTATGAGAGATTTGGAGGGAGGGGGAGGGGAGAATGTGGACAATATGAGTGAAAAGTATTTTCTCTTATTTAAATCTCCTTAAGAATATTGAGATTCATTATGGAAGAAGACAAGATAATAAAAGCTCACCTAACGACTACTAACTACTCATTAAAGGTGGAGGATATCTACAATAAATGCACACTATTCCCACACTTCCCCTCAAGTTGAATCATAGATGTCAATCATGTCTAACTTGTTTACGCAACTTTCAAATATGAGTTTTAGCAACCTTTTTGTCAATACATCAGCAGCTTGAAGATTTGTAGGCAGATAAGTCAAACATATAATTCCTTCTTCCACTTTTTCCTTGATGGAGTCTCTATCTATTTCCACATGTTTTGATCTTTCATGCTGGATAGGATTCAGGGCTTATAGCGGCCTTGTTGTCGCAATAGAGTTTTAGTGGCAAATCCATGCTGACTTGCATCTCATTTAGGACCCGTTTCAACCACAATTCTTCCATTATCCCTTGAGCCAATGCCCTTAACTCAGATTCTGCACTACTCTTAGATACAACTCTCTGTTTTTGACTTTTCTGAGTAACTAGATTTCCCCATACAAAGGAGCAATAACCAGAGGTTGATCTTCGATCAGGATGAGTTCCTCCCCAATTGTATACTTCTACGGTTCTTCGTTCTTGCTTCCGGAAGAATAGTCCTCCACCAGGAGTACCTTTTAGATACGTCAGAATTCTGTAGGCTGCTTCCATGTGTTTTTTATTTGGCTCACTCATATACTGACTAGCCACACTTACTGCTAATGCTATATCAGGTCTTATATGGGAGAGATAAATTAGCTTCCCAACAAGTCTTTGATATCTTTCTCTGTCAACAGCCTCTTCTTTTTTGCTGACTCCTCCTCCTCCTTCATCACCAGAGTTTTCTTCTTAGGTTTCTTTTTCCTCTTTTTCGGGACCACAATAGGAGTTTGCTCGGAACTACAACCTAGCATGCCTCTTTCTTTCTGAAGATCAAGTATATACTTCCTATGAGATATATAGATGCCACGTTTTGATCTTGCAACTTTCATCCCAAGAAAGTATTTCAAGTTCCCGAGATCCTTGGCTTCAAATCCTTTCCCAAGTGCAATGTTTTTCGTTGAGATTTCATTAACGTCATCTCCTGTGAGAATGATGTCATCAACATACATAATAAGGATACACTTCTTTCCTTCCTTTGTTTTGACAAACATTGTATGATCTGATAACCCTTGTTTGTAGCCTTCTAACTTTAGGACTTTTGAAAACCTGTTGAACCATGTCTTGGGAGACTGTTTTAGGCTGTATAAAGATCTCTTGAACTTGCATACTTGATCACTTGCCTTTTTCAAATCCTGGAGGTAGGGTCATGTAGACCTCTTCTTTTAGCTCTCCATTCAGAAAAGCATTCTTGATGTCTAGTTGGTGAAGTGGCCACTTGAGGTTGGTTTCCATAGACAATAGAACTTTGATAGTGTTCACCTTCGCCACTGGTGCAAACGTTTCTTGGTTGTGAAGACCATATGTTTGAATGGATCCTCTTGCCACTAAGCGGCCTTTTAACTTATCTAGAGTCCCATCAGCCATATACTTGGGGGTAAAGACCCACTTGCAAGTAACAAGTTTCTTTCCTCTAGGCTTTTCATCAATGTCCCATGTTCCATTCCTTCCGAGTGTTCTCATTTCCTCCATAATTGCATTTCTCCATTCAGTTATCTCCAATGCCTCTTAGATGTTGTTTGGAATGCATACTTTATCCAGATTAGTTGCAAAAGCTTGATAACTAGGAGAAAGAGCCATATAGGACATATGCTTCTGAATGTGGACGTTGTTTCCTGAGAGCAATAGGTAAATCAAGGTCAAACTGTTCTCTAACCTGCTCTAGAGCCACCACTACTTCTGACTCCTTTGATTCTTTAGGAGCTATCATAGTTTCTGACTCCTTTGGTGCTTCAACTACAAGGAGTCCTCCTTCCTTAGATTTGTGCCTTCGTGAGTACACCGACATATCCTTGATTTTTTGTTTTTCTACATCACCCCCTGCTTGTAAATTTTCTTCTGTGATTGGCATAAGAGATGGTGAGCTCAAGGTACGTAATGGCTCTATTGGTGTTGTCCATTGTTCGAGGAGAACATGCTCTCTATTAGGTTATGGCTCCAAAGTCTGAGATTCACTCATACTCTCCCCTTGAATTGTTAACTTAGAATAGAAAGGAACATCTTCATAAAAAGTAACATCAAAGCTTACAAATAGGCATTTTGAAACAGGATCAAAGCATTTGTACCCCTTGAGTAGGAGAGTACTGAAGAAATATGCATTTTACGGTTCGGGGGTCAAGTTTGTTGTTATGATGCTCATGAACAAACACAGAGCAACCAAACACTTGAAAAGGAAGGTTGGATTCAAGGTGGGTAGTTGGAAAGACACTTCATAAATGATTGAGTGGGGTATCAAAGGATAGGACTCGATTAGGCATTCGATTGATGAGGTAAGTTGCGGTTAAAATGGCATCCCCCTAATAGAATTTCAGCACATTGCAAGTAAGCGTTACTACTCGAGCAACTTCTAGAATATGTCTACTTTTCCGCTCAGCAATCCCATTTTGTTGGGGTGTGTTAGCACAAGAGCTTTTGTGGATAAATGCCATGTGTTTGGAGGAAAGCACTCAGGGTTTGATTGAAATACTTAGTGCTGTTGTCGGTATGCAAGACTTTGATGCTTGTATTAAATTGGTTTTTGATCATGGTGAAGAAGTTCATAAACAGAGATGGAGCCTCAGAATTGTCGTTTAAGAGATAAACGCAACAAAGGCGAGTATGATCATATATAAAGGTAATGAATCATTTTGTTTTGGTTCAGTTCGGGGTACGAGAGGGCCCCCACAAATCACTATGGATAGTATTAAAAGGCTTGGTGGGTGTATATAGGGCTCTAGGGTAGGATGATCGATGATGTTTGGTTAACCCACATACCTTACATTGTATATCCAGGTTATTTGGACAAAGAGGGGAACACACGGGATAGATAATGGAAATTAGGATGACCCATTCTCTTATGATATAGAATTGCATACATGTTGGTGACTCACTTCAGCATCTTCAAGAAGGTAGAGCCCCTCGCACTCTTTAGAACGGCCAATTGTCATCCCTGCTGATAGGCCCTGAAAGACATTGAGTTGAGAGAAAATGAGCACAACATTTAGATTGCTTTGTCAACTTGGTTACATGCAAATTTTGGCACATAAAGAACAGATTCCAGAGTTATAGATTCTGAAATTCGAATACTTCCTTTACCTACGACAGAGGCAAGAGAACCATCTGCAATTTTAACTTTCTGGTAGCACATGGAATATAGGTAATGAATAATTGATGGCAGTGAGTTATGTGATCTGATGCTCCAGAATCAACAATCCACAATGTGTTGCTCCTTGAGATTTTCAAGGCTTGAAGGAAGTTATCTTTTTGTACCAATAAAGCAGAAACCGAGTTTGAAATCTGACCTACAACCACTGTATTGGTTTTAATACACCTGGGTTGCTCTTCTTTCGTCAAGGGCCTTTAAACAGAGTGTAAACCTTGCTGTAAACCAGATCGATGAGGCTAGGACCAGAAGTTGTATTCCTAACAACATTCTCTGATCTCTAAAGGTTTCAACTTCCCATTCAGTCCGGAAATAGGTGTAGCACTCCATCATGATTCGCAAATAAAGAACCCATGACAGGAGAAACACAACAATATGCCGAAAAAAGCCCATTGCCAAGGGAACAAGAAAAACACACTAGAACAATATGGAAAAATTAGACCTAGATCTGTATAAGACCACTACCGAGTACGGAACCACCAGGTATGTGTCGGAAATGCATGGGTGATGCTAGAGAAGAGAGGAATCGTCGCAACCTCACCGGAAAAGTGACTCACGCATTGGCAACCCTTAATTAACGAGGAGAACGATGACGGCGCGTGGGGGCATGTGGGTGGCCGGCATCTTCGCCAGCAAATTGGGATAAGCCAATCGGCAGTCTTTGAACTCAGTGGTGGGGCGCATGTCTTGAATAGGGGTCAGTACAAGTTGGGTCTAGTTGAGGCAGTAGCGTTTTTTGGGAAAAATAGGGTTTTCTTCCAGGATAGAAGATCAGAATCTAGAAGCTAGGGTTTAGAGCCAACTTAATTTTGATACCATGTGGACAATATGAGTGAAAAGTATTTTCTCTTATTTGAATCTCCTTAAGAATATTGAGATACATTTGCCTATTTATAAAGTAGGGAAGAAGATGAGATAATAAAAGTTCACCTGACAACTACCAACTACTCATTAAAGGTGGAGGATATCTACAATAAATACACACTATTCCCACAAAGGGAAAAAAATTTTGAGTTGAATTTAAGAAAATTGAAGAAGTGGAGTTACAAAATTTTTATAAAAGAATATGTAAGATAAAAGAGCAAGAAAAATTATTTAAAAAACTTTTAGCCTTACTTCCCTCATTTTCTTGATTCCAACCCAGAAAAAATCTACCCTCCGCTCACTTTTCCTCCCCTTCCCTCATACCAAATAAGTTCTAAAGAAACAAAGTGCTAGCCATCTTGTCAAAAGTTTAAGCTAGCAGTAGAAACGCATCTTAGTTCTTTCCAACCTAGATCATGAGATCATATACATTTAGTTCTTTAAATTTATACAAGGTTTCAACTTGGCTCCTTAACTTAAAAAAGGTCTTTTTAGTCCTTTATCCTTAATGGTCATTAATAAAAAGTGTTAATATTGTTCAAAAAAATAATGTTAATATTGAAATTTTAATGCTGATAAAACATTATCAAATGCTAATGTTTAAAGCTTAATTTTCAAAATAATAATGATTGTTACAAAAAATCATCATTTCAGACCAATGGTAATAGGGTTAAAAGACTGAAAAATACTTTGTAAAGTTAAGGGACTAAACTGAAATCTTCTATAAAGTTAGAGGACCAAATTTATACACCTAAAGCTAAACATCTAAAATCCTAATTAATCATTATCTCATATTTCATCTTGGGTGAAGATGACAATGGAAGCCTAGATTAAAAAGAATGCATATCGTTTTAAGCCCATAAACTACAAATTGGGCTAGCGTCTTTGATTTGCGAGCAAACAAGGGAGCATGTTATGTGGTTAATGGTAGATTCACTCTTGAAATGGAGATTGTTGAGATGTCAAGTATGAGGGGAATTGAGTTGATATGGAGAGATGAAGTTGGATTGGAGATAAGATATATGAGTGAAAAAAACCTTAAAAGTTTTAGGTTAATATGTGGTTTTGAGTTCTCTTATACTCATCCTCTTGTTGGTTAAAGATTTTGCTGTTAGAGTAAAATGGCGTTGTGCAATCATGTAGTCGATCCCATGTGTTCCAATTTGTTGTTAGGCTTGATTAACATCTATGCTCCAATTTGAGGGGGGAGTGCTGGAGAATATTATGTAATTTAGTATAGGATTACCAAATGAAATTTGATTTGTAAATACTTATTTACTTTTATTTTATAGGATTTAATAACATTGATTGTGTATTGGAGCCTTCTATGTTATAAATAGAGGCTCACATTGCTAAGAATAATACAAGAATTCATTTTCCTACTCTGATTATCAGAAGCCTAGGATAAGATCATACAAAACAATGTACTTGAGCATAACAGGTTGATATCCTAATGCAGTTGTTATTTGGTTATATGTTGCATTAGAAAGACACATAGAGGATGTCAAATAAAAAATGTTGAAAAGATAAATATTAACAAATCATGATTTATGATTACCTGAAAATTTAGAAGGCTATCTGGATCTTTAACTAGATGACATTGACTTCAACCAGAAATATTTGCAAGATGTCATCTTAGTTATTTACCCTTTACTAATTAGGTGACTCAGGAAGTTTCTCTATAAATGCATAAACCGGATCTTGCTTCATGACTACTATATCACATTGGCATGTCCTCAAATACACTAATAATTAACCAGTGGGGATGCACTAATTTCCTAGATATTTTCTTTCAAACTCGATGGTTTCCCAACTCAAAATGATTTGGCTTTGATTGATGCAGTTGCCCCTTGCCAGCGATGTTGATTTGGCTGCGGTAGCTCATATGACTGAGGGATTTAGTGGAGCCGATCTCCAAGCTCTCCTTTCAGACGCACAACTTGCAGCAGTTCATGAAGTCTTGGACGATGCAAATGCCTCTGGCCCTCAGAAAAAGCCAGTTATTACAAACACTCTTCTCAAGGGTACAGCCTCCAGGGCTAGACCGTCTGTTTCAGATGAAGAAAAAAGAAGACTCTACAGTATTTACAGCCAGTTCCTTGATTCAAAGAGATCTGTTGCTTCTCAGGTCTATCTCCCTCCTTCCCTGTTTTTTGTTCATGTGTCTGTATTTTATACAATGTTGTGCAAATTTTCCCCAAATGTTTTCGCTCAGGAGCAATGTTACACCTGAAGTTTCAAAACGTAGTAATGTTGTCCCATACCGTTTAAAAACTAATGTTGACGGTTAAAAAATTGACGTTGACCATTAACTTTTTAATGGTAAGGGGCAACATTGTTCCATTTTAATACTTTCGGGACAACATTGAACCTAAAAAAAACTTTTGGGGTAACATTCCTCTTCAGCAAAAACTTCCGAGGTAAATTTGGACCTTAAGCGCAATGTTTCTGTTTGGAGATTTCACATTTTGCTGTGCCATTTCTGATCTTGCTATCATATCACTGGTGCAGTCAAGAGATGCAAAAGGCAAGAGGGCAACTCTAGCGTGACAAAGTGACGCAGTATAATTATTTTTCATGAGGTGGAAATTGCTGTTTGGTATCTCTCTTGATGTTTTCTTTTTATATATTTAAAGTAAATATGGGCCTACCCAAAATTAATTTTGGCCGCTTCATTAGTCCTATCAGTAATTTGTAAAAAGTGATGTATCTATAAGTTGATAACCAGGCGAGTTTTGCAATGAGCCTTGGTTCTCTAGTTGGGTTTTTATAACCAGGTTGGTTTTGGGCGGTAAAAAATAAGGAAAAAGAAGTTCTAGCTTACTACCTTCTTTATTTATCCCCTTCATATTCATTTTCCCTTCTTTGGTATCTGCTTGTACAAAGACTTCTTAGCATATGATGAAGCAGGAATTTTTAATATTTTTCTTGTATATAGTCATTTTTCAATTTTGTTATGAGCACGCGTTCCTTTCAATCTTAGAAAGCAAATGTGAATGTGACAATTTTGAAATAAAATTTTGAAAACAGAAATTAACTTAGTGGAAGGTGGTGAATGGGGGAGGACAATTAATTGGTTGATTATATTAATTGAATTAAATAAAATCAATAGTAAAAGAGATAGTGAGAAGGGAAGACTGAAGGATCAGGATCACGCTAATAATCTTAGAAAGCACTGAAATATTACTCAAAACCAAATGTCTTCACCATGACACTTTGATCTTACGTCATCATCGTCGAACTTCAACCATGTCGTCATTGTCTGATTGCTATGGGGGACTTGTTATAAGGTTCCAAAGAAGATACTTAATTGCCAAAGAATCAAAACATGTAATGACAAGTTTTAAGATAAGAAATGATGACATTTCACTGATTATTGGGACTTATCAGTAATTAAGGGGCTGTTTGATTTTGTTTTTAAAAACAATAAAACCTGTTTGGTGAATTGTTTTAAAAAATTGTTTTTAAAAACAAAAAAAAACAAAAAGTTGTTTTTAAAAACTAAAAATCAAAAAGTAGTTTTTAGTTGTTTTCTTATTTTTGTTTTCCTATTTTTTTATTTTTTTGAAATAGCCACTTATCTACTATTGACATTACGTTACCAGTGATGACCACCGCCACGTCACTTCAAAAACAGATTTTTTAAAACAACTATCCAAACATATGTTTAAAACTTGTTTAACAAAACTATTTCTAAGAACAAAAAACAGAAAATAGAATCACACAAGCCCTAAGTCTTCCTTTTCCTTAAGATTTCGAAGTAATTATCTCATTGCTATTTAACCCGCAACGATTTTGAATGCTCAAAGGAAGAAGATAAAGTACAAAAAACTAAACCCATAATCCTGCACTAATTAAAACAAAGTGGTTCAATTGATGAGTACTCATGTTTACCAAGCCGATGAGTGTCAAATGCAAACATAAAACTCAGCATTTGGTGGCTCATTATTTTCAATTGGTATACTTAAACAAATATTGAACTATATGCTTCTCTGTCTCCAAAATTGATTGTCTGATCTTTTTTTTTTAATCAATGTCTACGGTATTGACTAGTGGTAAATTGTGAGATAAAAAAATAAAAAGAAAATTTCTTGACATGTTAAAATACACTTTACAAAAGAAAGTGATTCACTTTTATGTGACTAGGCTAAAATGTTATTCATCACACAATCATTTATAAAAAAAGGAATGTATATAAGAAATTTTTTTTTTGCCAGCAATATAAGAAATTATTTTTACTTGAACTGAAAGTAATAAAAGAATAAATTATATTTATTTAGTTACCCTATTCATATAAAAAATAAATTTTAATAAGTAAACAATATAATATTAAAAAATATCATTTTTTAAAAGTTTATGAATAAAAAATCTATAAAAATGTCCTTGCTCATAAGTTGTCTCAATAGTTTTTGGTGTTGGAATTTATTAGTTACTACCTCCAGTTCCTAATATAATCGTTAGTTAGTTAGTTAGGGTTGAATTTTGGTCTTAAATATAACACTTCAATATTCATCCCTTATATTTATCATTTTATTTTTTAAATTGATTGCACATGTGTTAATGGAGTTCGCATGGAGAGGTAGTTTCAATGCAAATAATTTAATAGTGTATTTCTAGAAACCAACTCACATTTTAAATATATAATTAATTTAACTAATGTTATTAATCTACCTATATTAGTTAAATAAATATTATAATATTATAGGATCTCTATATAATTTTATACTATTGGCTAAAGTATATTTTTCATCCTTTAACTTTAAACTATGTTTTATTTTAGTCCATTAACATTAAAAAATGTGCTTTTTGTTCTTTGAAATTAACACCATAAATTCATGAATGGGAAGTGACAAGTATAATTACTTTTATATTTTTATTTTAAAATCAATTTTCTAGAAATACATGTTAGCATTTTAAAATTGCTCCTCAGGCATTTTAAATTTGTCGACCCAACAAGGCTAAAAAGTAAAAACACACTTTTTAAAATTCAAAAACTTAAATAGAACATTGTCTAAATTTAAAAGGAATAAAAATATAGTGGGATCTCAACAAAGTACCAATGCAATAACAAGGAAAGAGATCGTATTAGATTTTATGTTTTTGGATATATAATTCTACTAATTCTCCAGCCAACACTCCCGTTTCCTTCGTTTCCAAAGAAAATTTGAGAAGCTACTGCTGCGTCTTCTAAACTGATCTCACTGCAAACTTTCCTTCCCTGGAGAACTCAACGCCTTTTGATCATCCAGAAATCATGCTTATGGACGCGTCGTACCTGAATTATCCTTTCGAATTTCCGCTTTGCTGAGAACATAATTTCCAACGAAATTCCCTGGATTCGCTGAGAATTATCGTTCTCAATGGCTCAAATTCCCATTCTTGACAATGCCCCTGTCAATCTCACATCCGTTAGGTAAAAACCATTGCTCTGTAATCGTCATGAAGTGTAAGTCTTCAAATTTAATGTTGACTTTCTCTCTCTCTCTCTCTCTCGCTTAATTCAGGGAACAATCTCAAAAGGAGCTCATCAATATCCTCAAGAATGTAAGTGCTTGGTTTTTAATCCCCTCCATTTATTCATTTCCCAAAAATGGAAATCTGAGTTATGGAAAAAGAAAATTTTGATTCCGGCTTGCTTAACAGAGCTTAAGAAAATGTAACTAAGTAATTCTAAGCTCCTTTCTGCTCTGTAACTTTATGTTCAAGTATTCTACTTGATTTTCTTGCTTGCATATTGTAGCCATCCTAATTTTTGACGTTGCTAGCAGATTCGAGGAAAAAAGTGCTTGGTCATTGATCCGAAGCTTGGGGGCTCTCTCTCCCTAATTATACAGACATCAATACTGAAGGCACTTATCCTAAAACTACTCTTTCGTTGAGTTCTTTTTTCTTCTTCTTTTGGATTAAGGTTATGTTGATATTAGTAAAATTAATCATGGAATATATCCTTTTATAACTATCTTTTTTATATTTGAATGGAATGCTGGTGAGCAAAGAGAGGAGTGAGGTAGACAGCTGTACGAGGACAAGCAAGGGGTGATAGTCACTCACCATATGTAATGCAAGTGCTTTTGTAATCTACTTATTAAAAATAGTAGTAGAAGAAGAAGGGAGGACGGAAAATATGCTCTCAATCAAAAATTAATATTTTTTTGCTTAATTGGACGGATTCATTTTTCATTTTGAAGTTTTTGTTTGCCAGCAAGCATTTAATTTAATTTCTGATGATAATGAGAGGTTACATTTAACAGGAGCTTGGGGCTGAATTGCGACATCTTTCAGCTGAGCCAACTCAAACTGATTGCAGCAAAATAGTTTACCTTGTGCGCTCTCAGCCTAATTTGATGAAGTTTATATGTTCGAATGTTAACAATGATATATCAAAAGGCCTGCAAAGAGAGTATCATGTTTATTTTGTCCCTCGCCGCACTGTTGTTTGTGAGAAAGTAAGTTCTTTGTTTTTTTTTGGGGGGGGGGGGTTGGTAACTTATCCATGTCTCTTTGATCTAAGCCCTTTTTATTGATACGGTTCTTTATGTATGCAATATAATTCATCATTTTTGCCATGCAGGTTCTTGAAGAAGAGAAAGTACATCACTTGATGTCAATAGGGGAGTATCCCTTGTATCTTGTACCAATGGATGATGATTTACTCTCGTTTGAATTAGATCTTGCTTACAAGGTATGGGGGATGGTGCTATATTAACACATATTTATTGAGACTCGTGTCTATTTTAGTTTGTTTTCTCGGTCAGGAATTGACTTCTACTTGTTTTTTGTATTGACTAATGGCTTATCCTATTTTGCCATCTCTTTGTGGTAGGAATGCCTGGTTGATGGTGATACGAGCTCACTTTGGCATATTGCAAAAGCCATTCACAGACTTGAGGTCTTAGTTTACATTAGTATTCATATAGATTGATGTAAGAGTGGAACTTTAGAATCATTAGTGGGGATATAACAACAGAATTTCCTTTCTATGAATATCATCACAAATATGAAATCTCAAATGATTATCTGGTCTGTGTACTCTCTTATATGAATTTTATCATGTTTGTGATGCTTTCACTATATCTTTCAGTTTTCTTTCGGATTGATACGAAATGTGAGGGCAAAAGGGAAAGCATCTGTGCGTGTAGCAGACATTCTAAACCGCATGCAAGCTGAGGAGCCAGTTAGCTCACCTGATGTAATTTTACATTTCTCTGCTTCTCTTCAAACTACTTAGCATTGCTGATAATAAACATGACAAAGTTATGAGATCTTATTTAATGAAAATGCTTCCTATAACTATTCACTCACATTATTGTTTGTACAGATGCTTGTGCCAGAGATAAATACTCTTATCCTTTTAGATAGGGAGGTAAGTCCTTTTTCACCATATCATCTTAGGTATTCATATGAATTAGGTAACTCAAATTATTTATGTGTATAGTAGTCTATTTCGTAGCTTCTCCTTTATACACAACACAATCACCCATTAGAATTCTGGTTCAAAATATAATAGGCTATAGCCAAACCAACTTTGGGCTCTCCAATACATTTGAGATAGCTAACCTGGCAGGATTTAGCAGTTTAGTTGAATTTGGACATGGCAATCTTCAACTTGAGGTTTAACTTCTGACTATTGTTTAGAACTGTCATGAGCTTCACTCCCAAATATACTCAACTGCTCTTGAAAACTTATGATGTCAGCATCCTACTCAATGTCTAATGGACAGTCAAGGGATTTACAATGATAGTATTGGCTCCTTAGAGTTAGCCTCTTCTGTTGTAGATCATGAAGACATTATTCTTCTGCCTTTATCTCTTACAAGTATTTGCTCTTGATGTCACTTCTTTGTAGACCCCTGAGGATTTCTTAAAGAGTGGCCCATGTTTTCTCTGTCAAATTCATGCCCTCCCTCAGGCTAAAAATTCAACAAGTTTTGAATAAAACAGAGTATTTTTAAATGCTAATTTCCGATATAATCTTGATTAAAATACTATTTTTAATGTTAATCTTTAATTCTTAATATGCAAAATATTAATACTTTTCCTAATATCTTTCCATTGTCCTTCAGACCAAAATATTTTTTAAAGCACCATGATTTCTCCAAAGAAATTTCTTTTATACTAAATTTAATTGTGCATATCTGTTCTGCAAATGAGTGTGGCTAGGATGATACCAAGTTTTTGAATGGTTATGGATACAAAGTGGTGATAAAAATTGATACTATGTTTTCATTTGTAGAGGCTCTCACTCTTTCTTTCTCCCTTTAGTAAAGAATTATTGAAAAAGCCCAAAGGGGAATAAAATATATGTAAATATGAAATCTATAGCTCAGCCTACTGAAGGCTCTATTATTTAAAGCATATGAATGTTAAGATGATTTGATGTTTAAGCTTATGTTCACTTAATGTTAGTTTTCCATGAATTTAGTTTTTTTATATCAAACATACCATTGGAATTGTAATTCAGTTCACTAATTTTTAGGTCAAGAGCTCTTTATATTATGTGTTTGGTGGCTTTCTAATGTGTATGTTGCAGGGAATTTGTTATTCATAAAAAGAGTAATTAATTCAAGTCTATTTCTTGAAACTTCAAGATTCGAAAATTGAACAAATTATTGCATATATATTTTATGCCGTGTGTTTATTTTCTGTGACATAGTTTATGTCTCCTTCAGAGTTCTTGTTATGCCAGATACATACAATTGATGTTTTGCATAAAGGGCTGATTCGTCATTTTAACTGATTACTTTTTGATGCAGGTGGACATGGTTACTCCTTTGTGCACTCAGTTAACATATGAAGGGCTTCTTGATGAGGCAAGTTAACACAGAAGCAGGCTATATCTTTCTAATTGAGCAACTATTGCATAAAAGATCTTGTTATTTTGTCATCTGATCAGGTGTTTTCCTTAGGATTTTCTTTAAACATATTTGGTCTTTATATATATATATGAAAATAAATTTTATGTTTTTATGAGGATCAAAACTTGGGTTTTTGACATGTCTCATCATAATTCGGGCAAGGAGTTCTGCACTATACATAAACTCCATGCCCTTTCTATTTTACATTTGAGTGTGGATTGGTAATGAAGCTGTATATTCAGCGGTGCACAATAAGACAAGATAGAATTTGTGTGTAGGCTTAATGGAAATTCGTATCGTTGTAGTTTCTTCACATCAACAATGGTGCTGTGGAGCTTGATTCATCCATTATGGGTCAACAAGAAGGAAAAAAGATGAAAGTTCCTCTTAATTCAAGGCAAGTTATTTGCTTTACTTGTTCTATTTTGGTGGTGATGCAAATAAGTATTGCATTTCCTGTGTCATTGATTTTTTATCCAAATTAAATTTATTTCATGTTTTCTCAAACATAGCCCCTAGCCCCTAGACTAAGCTTAGAGCAGACTAGTTCATCATTTCTGGTTCCTTATAATCTGGAGTCTGAGAATAACTCCTTGGACCAGTAGATTCGTTCCCTTCTATCCCTTGTGTCTTCCTCGGTTTCCTCCCATATGTTTTATTAACACCAGCAGTCTTGTCTGGTTTCTTTGCTGCTACTTATTTATTCTCTCATTTTAGAAATTGACTTGTATCCATATCATAATTTTATTTTGTACCTTGTTCTGCATGATTAGTTGATTTTTTTGCAAGTGTGTTTTGTGTGTGTTGCTCAGAAGGTAACTTGAGCAAAGGGAAATGGACTACTACTTTTAGGGTATGGATGGAGCTTCTAGAAAAAGTCTCAGAATTTTCCATAAGAGTGTGATTACATAGACTGTTTGTGGTTCCTTATCAGCATTATCTTTTAGGCCATGTTGAAATGCTATTTCTATATTCTTTTGTTTATCTGTACTTTGGTTTCCTTTCACTTATTTATTGATTTTTCATTAACTTGCATGTTTTTAATGTTAGTGACAAGCTTTATAAGGAGATACGGGATCTCAACTTTGAAGTTGTCGTCCAGGTTACTTAATTCTTACCACCTTTTGAGTCATGAAACCTTTTGTTGTTTATCTATTAACAATCTCTCTCTCTCTTTCTGTGTGTGTGTGTGTGATGCGCACGTGCATGTGCGAGTCTTGAGAGTTTGTGGAAGGGTTATTATAAATATGATATTTGGATCTGTTGGAGCTCTCTTTTCTTAGTAGCTGTTTTGCAGATTTTGCGTCAGAAAGCTACATCCATGAAGCATGACTACACGGAGATGACAACTACTGTAAGTAGATAGGTTTATCCTTGGACACTGATTTTTATGTATACAATTTGAGCGCATGTGCACATATTGAATCTGTTTTTTTGAAGTTCCTAGTGATTTTTTGATATCATGCTTTATCTTTTTCTACCTACAGGAGATCAAATTGTCAAATAACATTAGTTGTGAATTTTATTTTTTTTTTTCGTTAGGCTTTTGTTGTTGTATTACGTAATAAGAGTTGCTCATTAAATGCCTGAGAAATGAGAACCTAAAGAATCCAGGATCACTTCATGACAGTGCATTTACCTTATCTGCAGCTGTAATACTAGTTTTTATTAGTTTGGGAAAATTAAATGTATTCACAAATGGTTTCTAACATGTGACTCTCCATCCTATCCAGACTCAGACAGTTTCTGAATTGAAGGATTTTGTGAAAAAGCTGAACTCATTGCCAGAAATGACTGTAAGAACTTTTTGTACCGATCTTGAAATTTCATCAATGGGATTTGGCCTATTGAATTTTATGTCAATAATATGCTATAAATTATTTATCCAGAGACACATAAATCTTGCACAGCACTTGTCAAAATTCACATCAAAGCCATCATTTCTTGGGCAGCTTGATATGGAACATACAATTATCGAATCCCAAAGTTATGACATGTGAGTAGTTTTAAAGTTATTCCAATGTATACTGAGAGCAACTTGATATGGAATTTCTTTTATATTTCTGGACTGCAGATACTTGTATGAATTGAACATTTGAGATTATAAGTAGGAATCCACAATCAAATTTCCTTCTAAGTTCCTAGTCTTTGGTCAATGAAACTAATCTAACATCAAAGAGACATCATTTAGACATTGCCTTCGGGATATGTCATTTCAATTTTCTTGTTTTGCCTTTGTTTACAATCAATAATACAATATGTTGACTCTTAACTGCTACTTGAGTTATCAATAGATAAAGACTAATGGTTGGCTTGAAATGTCGATTATCTTGTAATCTAATTGTGAGGTATGGGACTTGAGTCCTATATTGGAAGTATAGGATTTTATGTGAAACTGATATGGCCTTTGGGCTGTCCAGTTTTGTGAGATGGATTTTTGGTGCGTCTCTCTGAAAGGTTCCTATATTGCAATTGTGCAATGTAGGTGATGGGCTAGCCTACGGTTAAAAAGCTAGTGCTAAGAGAGACTAAATTGTATTATGATTGTGTAGTGCTAGGTGATGCTGAGATAAAATTGCAGGTATGGGACTTTAGTCCTACATTGGAAGTATGAGACTTTAGTACTACCTTCGGCTCTCCAACCTACTGCCTAGCTTTTGTCATGTAGTTCTCTCAAAGTTTCCTACCATAGTCATTTCTTGTGTAATTATAAACTTTCAAGCTTTAGTTATGATCGTTCACCTTGTGGATTTATAGATTTATGTTACGTACTTCATGTCTTACAGCATGTTAATTGGATCTTATATTATAGGAAAATAGATCTGTATACATGAATTATTATTTTTTTTTGTAAAAACTGTCAATTCTTTTTTTTTTCATCCGAATTGGTGTCTTGCTGCTTTTGATGTGATATCATTCATAGAATGCTGCAAGTACGGGACTTAGAAAGTGCGAAAACTTATGTTGTTCAATTCATACGTGCAGATGCTTTGAGTACATTGAGGAGATGATCCAGAAGCAGGAGCCACTTACAACTGTCCTACGCCTTCTTATATTATTTTCTATTACTAATTCAGGGTTGCCAAAGAAGCATTTTGACTATTTGAGGCAAGAGTTTCATGCTTAATATGGCCTTTCTCCTTTTTTTTCCCCTCTGGTGACACCTTAGATATCGGGACTCTCTAACTTATAAGATTAACCCCCCATTTTTTGTTTTCCAGTTCTTTTGTTCTTTTTTTGTTTTTGTAATTTTTTTTAGGACTTAAATATGTCTGTATATTTTGCTTCCAATTTAGGAGAGAACTACTCCGCAGTTGTGGGTTTGAATACATGGCAACACTAACTTATAAACTTAACCCCCATTTTGCATTTTATACCTCTTTTCTTTTTTGGGAGGACTTAAAGATGTCAGTATATTTTGTATTTGCAATTTAGGAGGGAACTACTTCATAGCTATGGGTTTGAGCACATGGCAACACTGAATAATTTAGAAAAATCTGGACTGCTAAAAAAGCAGGTATATGATACATGAGTTGCAAACACAAATATATTTAAATGCTTACATTTTTCATCTCTCATTTTGCATATGATCCTTTCAGGAGACAAAAAGCAACTGGTTTACTGTAAAACGAGCTTTGCAACTTGTAGTTGAAGACACTGACACTGCAAAGTAATATTCATTTGACTAAATTGTTTTGTATTAAGTTCATGAGTTGCGACCATGATCTGGGTTTTTTGTCAACACGATAATGGATATGTAGTGGAACTGCAGTATGTTGAACTCTGTAGGTATATGCTGTATTTTTAATGGGGTAAACTTTTGGGGGATAATGCTATGGCAGATGTTATACTGAGGTCATACTGCTCAATTTGTTCAATGCTTTCCATTGAGACCATCAAAATTATATTTGTTGCTTTCTGACTGAGCTTGCCCAGAGTTTGACAACCCATTTCAGATTAGATGAGATTGTTGAATGAATCCCGAATAATCTTCTGTTAACGTTTAATTCTCTCTGAGTCCTTGTTATTATGCACCACAGCTTTTTCCCCTTCCTTTTAGCAGTCCCATTTCTCTTTTTTAAGTTAATTGCTGTTGCTGCATACCTTTACTTGATTATTGTTATATTGATGCGCATGCGTCTAGTGCCTTTGTTCTTGCATTTAACCATCATTGTTTATATCGTGACGTTTCTAGCTCTGACATTTCCATTTATTGATGCCCTTTTGGTCTGTCAGTAGAAGAACTGATTGTATTTCAGTGTTGATTTGCATTGTAGTTGCAATTAAAGATGTCACATGCTCTTTTGGGTCTTGAATTTGTCTTGGCTTGTGTTATATTTTAAAAAAAAAACGTAGCTTATATATTGCATGTTTTATGGAGTTGTATTATTGCTATAAGTATATTTTTAATTTGTCATTGTCAACACAATATTTTTGCACCCTATATTCACAGTTTTCTTGTATTTCTTTCTGTACTGACTGTGAAATGATATCTCGACATGGCAGCCCCAATGATATTGCTTACGTCTTCTCTGGATATGCACCACTCAGTATTCGTCTGGTCCACCATGCCATTCGATCTGGATGGTAAATTTGAATCCTTAATGATAAATGCACCCCCAATTATATTTGAGTGGGACAAATTACTGTATCAAATTATTGTTCACCTGCAAACATGAAACAAGTTTGAATCATAGGCACTGTAAAATTCAACTTACCATTCTAGTTGAGTATAGGCGCTTAACTGTTAGATAGTATCGGCAAAAATGAATCATTGTGGACCATCGAGTATAATTCAAATTTTTGTACACCTCTGCTCTGCTGATTGTAATAATATTAAGGTCCTGGCACATAATTGCATACAAACCTGCTACTACCTCCCATATAATATTGAATGCCACTTGTTGTCCAAACTATGCATCAAGTATGTTGAAGTAATGGAACCCAAAGTGATAATTATCAATAATAAAAATTGGCATGCATTGCTCCTTGTGGTGGATTAACTCAAATTTTTACTCAAAGCTGATAATGTTAACTAATAACTGTCTGTTTCTTTTGGTAACTCAATTTTGCGGCTGCTTCTTAGATCATAAATAGTTTCCCGCCAAATGATACTTTTTTTAAGCTTTTATTTATACAAAAGTTTTCACATTATTTCAGGCAATTCTATGCTTTTGCTTCAAATGATGTATCTTCTAGTTAAGTGGTTGGATTGAATTTTCAGAGAAGCCTATGATTGATGAATGTAAACTTAGTAGTTTGTTAACATTTCTATTTTTTTTTTCAATTAAATTTGATCATTGATATTTTAGGCGTCCTGTTGAAGAAATTCTGAAGCTGCTTCCTGGACCTCATTTGGACACTAAGAGGGTAAGTGCATAATCAGTTTTCGTCCTTGCAATTTTACTTCATAGTTCATTTCCAAGTTCTCATACTGAAAATTTCAAGTTATGTCATTTCTATATTCTTTACCCCTCTTTCTTGTAAACTCTAAAGTCTTGCATTTTCCACCTATTCGTGCAGGGTGGATTCTCCAGCAGCCCATCATTCGACACCCTGTCTGGCGCTTCAACCAACATAGCTAAGTATGTATTCATCGGTGCTAGTTTTCTAGGATTTTGCATCCCCTCTTCTTTTACCCATAGCAGAAGAGCTACTTCTATAATTGTCAGATGTTATAAGTTCCTGGAAGCTTATTTTTCACATCTGAAGTCAGGATCTATGTCAAATATTGCAGTTTAACATTCTAGCAGTAGATAATTTCTCACATTTCCTGCTATTCTCATTGTATTTCATTCACTGTCAGTCACTTGTGGAGCATACTTAGCACCTTAGATGAGGTTGGGTGCCTTGAGAAAATTCCTTGAAGCAGAAAAGACTTAAATGTGTTTAATCGATTTGTAGACATTCATGTTTAGGAATAATGTAACGGTTAAAACTGGTGGATTTACTTCAGCAGAGTTGTTATGTGGGTTTAGTTATTTGGGATTTCTTAGGTGTTTGTAGAAATTATTAAGAAACAGCAATATCAGTAATCCGTCGGATGACTTGCATCCCTAGTAGCTCATAAATATGGGATGATGGAGTAATTGAAATGAATAGTATGGTTTCCATTTTCTCTTGGTGTTCATATATTTGCTGATTTGTGTCATTCTTGAAGAAACCAATAAATATACTTGTTCACCTCTGTTATGACTCTTCCCATATTTTCCAGAGTAACTGATGGAAGGCGTTCACTGGTTCTCGTTGTCTTTGTTGGAGGGGTTACCTTTGCAGAAATTTCTGCACTTCGGTTTCTCAGTGCCCAGGTATGTTAATTGGTGTAGTTTTAGACCTGCAGCCTGGACTGCAGATGATGTGTGGTTACCAATACTTTTTCCCTGTAAATGAATTCTGGTTTGACCCTAGACATATGAAGATATTTATCTGCTTATTAGTGCAGCTCTTGTTTTCCAAAATGTGTAGTAGTAGCTGCATATTTGTTATATACCACCTCTAGTCCTAAATGTAGGACCTAGTTTGTAGTTCAATATCAATTATTAATATTCAGACGAGGTATCAGGGATTATGTGGGTGAGACTTTTGCTTAAATTGGTAAATTATTTCAACATGATTATACATGTTTTGCATTGGTTGACTTGGCAAGCCTTTCCTTACGTTCCTCCGAGCTACTTATCTCTGTGCCTAAAGATCAAGATTGAAGCATCTCCTCTTGGATTTTTATCTTCTAATTTGTTAATTTGGATTGCCTGGCAGGAAGGAATGGCGTATGATTTGATTATTGCAACAACAAAAATAATCAACGGACGCACTGTTGTGGAAACATTCGTGGAGAAGATGGGTTGACGAGTGAGTACAGTTTTCTATTATTTCCATCTCCTCTATCTTTGGCATAGAAAACCAAGCCCATCAAGGAGTATGCCAACGTAAATGCAGTGCTGAAAGCTTTTTGGTACTATGATATCTTCTTGTGTTGATTTGTGGCTGGAAGTTGATTGGGAAAACTGAAGAATAGGAGCTCAGTCCTTTTGAAGGAATAATCCAAAATGAATACCAAGAGGGATACTTTTTTATTTTCTCTTTCAATTTTTGTTGCTAATGAGTGAGCTTGGTATCCCATGGGTGCGCCTACTTAGATGTTTTTTTTTTTTTTCAGAATCATTTTTGTGTGTGACCTTGAAAAAAGAATGGGAAGTGGAAGAAAGAATAGCAACCTAATCTGATTTGTAATTGTTATTACTAATTATAAATAGGAGAAGGACTTGTTTTGTCTTTATGCAGTTGATGATTTATATATGTTCTCTCCTTATGCTTCTATGTTTTCTCGCTCTTCTCTAGTGCAATGTGCAGCTCACACCATTTTGGTTTAAGCCCTAATGAATGTCCCTAAAGTTGCTGCAGAAGTATATTTTGGTGCTTTTATGACCTATTGCCATACGGAAAATCCTAGAAGGATCATTTGAAGAATTGAAGCATTAAGTGATAAGTTCTTTGCTGCCCCCAACTCATCTTAAGAAGATTTTTTGGGGCATGCCCGGGTAATATAGGCATTTTTGAGCAATTATGGAATCATATGCATGTCATTAACAGTTTTGTTGAAGATTGAGTATTAATATAAATGTCCCTAGGTTAGTCTTATTGAAAGGAGCTTTGACTATTAAGTATGAGAGCTTAAGTTCAAACATGTATAAATGTAGAAAATGTCTTTGGAAGAACTACCCCTATTTGAGCTCAACAATGCTTGAATATAACGAGTCAGATAGTCATATTAAAGAAGGGTTAAAATGTAAACTTACTCTGTAAGTTTTCACTCTGGAACAATATTGCCCCAAAGGTTTATCAGATTCAAGGTTGCCTAGAAAATATTAAAATAGAGCAATATTGCTCATTAACCTTAAAAATGTTAAGGGTTAGGTTAACATTAGTTTCTTTACAATGTGGGCTAACATTACTATGTTTTAAAATTTTTGGGGTGATATCAAACCAAAAAATACTCTCAGGACAACAATGCTCATTAACCATAACTTCCAGGACAAATTTGCTTCTTACCCATAATATATATATATATATATATATATAAAGGTCCATTTACGAAAATAAGCTAATATGTTAAACCTGCCTGTAATGTAATGCTGACCAATCAAAATCTCTGATTGTTCATGTATATGTAGCATAGAAGTTGTCTATATTCAACATAAAAGTAAAGGGATTGGCATTAAAAAGCAATTAAAGAATACATGAAAACAATGGATTACAAATTTAAATATAAGGATTACAACGTCAAGCCAGTTGCTTGACCTTCTTTCTCGTGACCTTTAGTCACCTATAAAATTCAACATGACCTGCAATCTCTCTGCACAACAGCTTTGATGCGCTAGCTAACTTAATGCTTTTAGAAATTACTAACCCTGTCAGTTTGTGTTTAGATTCAGGCTTATATAACTCGGCATCTTCTTCCCTCCCTAAAAGCACAGCTTCTCTAGCAGGAATCACATTTTCCCACCAAAATTCTCGTAAAATCCTGTGTATCAAGTCCCAATACTCGCGCTCCCTGCAGACACGAAATATCGTGCTTCCATTTTGCGTCCAACAATATAAATCAACCCAATCACGATCCATTATTTCCATTTGACCTTGCACCTGAGGCATGTAATAGAAAGGCATGGCAGACCATGGTAAGGCAGTTTCAGGCTTGCCCTTGTTGTAAGGACACTTGACTTCAAGAATCCCACCTTCTGGGATGCAACCAAGAAGACCATCAGGTGAGGCACCAAGCCAATCAAACCGCTCCTTCGGATGAACGGCAAAACCCATTGAGCTCACCTCACGACCCGTGATTTGCTTGTACTGATCTATAGCCGCTGCTTCATTCAGCACACCCCAATCCATGGCACCTCTCTTAGAAGACTCCAAGATTTGTGCCTCTGATGCAAATACTTTCTCATTCCACAGCTCAAGACGACGGTTCCCGCTCCAAAATCCTAAAGCGGTGCCGAAGGTGCTTGTAGTCAGCTTGTCCTTACGAAGGGCAAACCACTCATCTGATCTTTGTGGAACATCAGATTGTGAAAGCTGGGATGCTAATACTGTAGATGAGGGTGGTCGAAGCATGGGACGGGCTGTTGAAGAAATCATAGACGACGAATATGTGGAAAATTTTCCTAAAGCTCCTTTTCCACATGTTCTCCTTTCTAATGGTAATGTAAATACCTTGTGAAGAACGCTAGGTAATCTAATGGTACAGGAATTGCTTGTTGCCGGGGCCATCATTCCAGTCATTCCAAACTTGCCTGCAAAAAATTTCCTATTAGAAAGCAAACAAGAATAACTAAAGAGCAAGCAAAGTATCACTATAAGATAATTCTTTTCTTTGGCGATAAAACAGGTAATTCTTTACCTACTGCATTCAATAAGTATAGAAGCAAAAGGGAACCCGGACATAGAATTGCACAATAAGTTATATCGACAGCTAGTCCAGGGAAGTATTATCTGCTTATGTCTCGTTTCAATCCAAAATAAAAGCCAGCTTGCAGTACGAAGCATTCTTTTTTAGTTTTTAACTTCCATTAATATGAATACAATGCATTGCCAACATAACCAGCAATAGCAGCTGATTACTACTGAAAGAGTTACCTTTCCAATTCTAACCGAAAACAAGTAATCAAAATTAGATCGATGATGAAATTTCACTTAGTGTAGTAGCCAACATAAGCACGGAAAAGGACCAATGGCTGTATACCCGAAGTTCCCCTATGCACCGAGAGCTCCAAAATTGAAAAAAGAAGTTCAACCTACGGTAGTTTTTATTTAGAACTTGATTCTACTCACCCGACAATACAGTCTGCAACATCAAGTTGTCTCAGCTCAAATTTCAATTTCGAGAGTCACCAAAACGAAAGTAGGGAGTAAATTGATGCGGAGATAAGAGTCGAAGAATGGCATTATATTATTGGGCACATATGAATGAACAAAGGATGAGAATGGTAAATTTAAAGAAATGAAGGCATAACTATCTGAAACCCCAAAATGGATGAAGAGGGCGATACGGCAAAGAAATCATGGCGTTTTGTTCACTCTTGCGAGGTTTCAAGTTTAAACGCAAAGGTTGGACCCTTCTTTCAAGTTTCAAGAAGGTTGCGGCTTGCACCAGGTAGGCGCAGAAGGACAAGGAAGGGCATACGAAAAGACCAAATTACCCTGCAAATAAAGTAGTACCTTCGAGGTTCTCAGCCAAAGCTTGCAACGGAGCCCTAATCTGTACTGTTATGCGGCGCCGGCGACGGTGCAATCATGGCTCTCTCTCGACCTTCTGCATTTGGCGCCCTATTCCAAGAAAGCTTGCTCTGTTAAAGCTTACCTGACTTGAAATGTCGACTATTATTCTTCGGCTGGGAGGGAGGTGTACACCCATCACCCATAACTACACAGTTGTTGATTGTCCAAAAAAAAAAACTACACAGTTGTTGATTGATTTTTTTTTTTTTTGGAAATAAACCACGACAGTATTGTTTTGGGAAAAGTTCAAAAAAATACAGTCAAAAATACAAAGGACAAAAAAGTGTGGTCAAATTGAGATATCCCAAATCAATTCAAACGCAGGAATCTGAGTTATGAAATGTTGACACAATAACGAAAATGCTTTCTATAGAGTTTGAAAAAAAAGGAAAGAGGGAAGGTCGAGACTTAAGTGGAGACTTAAGTGGCTGGTAGATCAGGGACAATAAACTTAGAGGACGAGGCGATAGAGAGCGGCACAGTGATTGGAAGGGAGGGACGGTCTCTTGACGGTGGTCGGCAGCGTGCTACGGTCTCTTGGAAGGGGGTAACTAGGAAACAACAAACATAGGAGGGGAAGGCAGTGAAGGGCTCGGCGCGGGGATTGGGTACTTGGACAAAGGTCGGTTGTGCGAGGTTCGGCGGCATTGCTTCACCTGTCCGAGTGAAGACGGCCCAACCTCTCTTTCCTTTCACCTCTCACCATATTAACAACATTGGACTCTTAATTAACAACATCACCTGCTTGATTAACGTCTTCTTGGGAACAAAAGTGGAAACTCACAGCTTGGATGCCAATAACAACACCTCTTCCTATATTAACAACACTCGACTCTTAATTAACGACATCACCTCCTTGATTAACATCTTCCTAAGAACAAAAGTGGAAATTCACAAATTGGATGCCAAAAACAACACATCTCCCTCTAACAACACCTCTTCCTTGTTTCACATCGAAGTATGCAAAAAATGGTAAAGTTACAAATTGGATGCCTAATAACAACATCTGTCTCTATATTAACAACACAGTATTCACCATTAACGACATGGTATCCTAGCTTTCAAATCTTTCTTCCCATCAGACAGACAATCGAAGACAGGCCTAGTGAAAAGTGTCAAAATAACAAGTTGCCGGCCGAATAACAACGCCTGGCTCTGAAACAACATACTAGTGACATGCAAAAAGAAAACAGAGTGTGTGCACAAGTGGGAGTACAAAGAGTTAAGGTAGCACCAAAAATTGACGAAACCAGAGGAAAAGTGACAGAAAACAAAGGTAAGCCATGAAAAACAGAGTGTGTGTCTTTCATCCCATAATTCGTCGCGAACAATAAAAAAGGCACAATCTTCAACAATAATGCAACCAAACACGACAGATTATTGTTTACGGCAGATTATGGGATGAAAGACACACAAAAGTGGAAATTCACAACTTGGATACCATGTCATTAATGGTGAATACTGTGTTGTTAATATAGAGACAGGTGTTGTTATTAGGCATCCAATTTGTAACTTTGCATACGTAGATGTGAAACAAGGAAGATGTGTTGTTTTTGGCATCCAATTTGTGAATTTCCACTTTTGTTCTCAGGAAGATGTTAATCAAGGAGGTGATGTTGTCAATATAGGGAGAGATGCTGTTATTGGCATCCAAGTTGTGAATTTTCACTTTTGTTCCCAAGAAGATGTTAATCAAGCAGGTGATGTTGTTAATTAAGAGCCAATGTTGTTAATATGGTGAGAGGCGAAAGGAAGGAGAGGTTGAACTGTCTTAACTCGGAAAGGTGAAGCAACGCCGCTGAACCTCGCACAACCAACCTTCATCCAAGCACCAAATCCCAGTGCTGAGCCCTTCGCCGCCTTCCCCTCCTGTGTTTGTCGTTTCCCAATTACCCCTTTCCAAAAGACCATAGCACTCCGCTGACCACCGTCAAGAGACGGTCCCTCCCTTCCAATTGCCACACCGCTCTCCGTCGCCCCATCCCCTAAGTTTTATCATCCCTGATCTTCCGCCCACTTAAGTCTCAGCCTTATCTCTTTCTTTTTTTTTAAAACTCTACAGAGGGCATTTTCGTCATTGTGTCAAATTTCATAACCCAGATTCCTACTGTCAAACTGACTTGGGATATCCCAATTTCACCACACCTTTTTGTCCTTTTGTATTTTTGATTGTATTTTTTTGAAATTTTCCCTATTTTTTTATTGGTGTTTTAAAAATATAGTTAAAGTTAAAATAGAATTTTCAAATTAACAGTTAATTGTTGTTATTTAAAATAAATATGACCTATTTTATTATATTTTATTTATTAATTGTTGACCATTACCATTAAAAATAATTATTTCAACACATTTTTATTAAAAATAATTATTATTTAGGGAAAATGACAAAAAAAAGAACCTAGAAGTTGTAAAATCGTATTTCCTATTAAATGAGTTATGAATTGCTTATCAAGTCTAATCATTACCTTATCAATTATAGGCAGCAAACCTGATTTAGGATTTTGCAATTTTCAGGTTCTTTTTCTATCATTTTCCCTATTATTTATGCTCAAGAAATAGGAAAAATCTCTTAAAAAGAACTTTAAAATTATGAAAAGACAAAAAGTTGTTTTAAATATTCATAATCCCAAAGAGGTGGTAGGTTCGCAACTTTCATTATTTAAGTAAAAAATTCACTTGCTCTCTCAAGTTATTCGCAAGTTTAGATAAGGACTACAAATTTGAAGCCCTTCCAACTTTATTTTTTGTGCCAGCTATCATCCACATCTTTCCCCACAATACTAAGTCATCCCAATTCCCAAATATAAACAACATAATCACTATATTTTTCTATATAAAAATACCTTCAAATATATATGAGTATTTAGTATATATTTGTTTAAAGCAAAAGCCTATCACTAATCAACTTGTTTCCTTTAGCGCACACATAAATAGTTGGATTTCTTGTATTTGTTGTCTCCACATATCAGATAAATTTCAAAAAAGACATACAAGATAAATTCCGAAAAATATATACACACAAAATTAGAATGAAGAACATTGTGACTAAGTTGTTTACATAATCTGTTCCCTCTTTTTGGAAAAAAAAATACCTCATTTCACTTTCAAATTAAATGCTCTGATCATTTTTTAATATTTTAGAGAATCAAAATAATACCATAATTTTATTATGTATTAATTCGTTGACATCCCTTTACTTTTATGGTTTAAGGTTTTTTAAGGTTGTGAATTCTTTATCTGCACTTGCAAATTCTTATCTAAACTTATGAATTCCTTGTCTAAACTTGCGAATGACGGGAGAGTATAAGTGAATTTTTTACTTAAAAAATGAAAGTTGCAAATTCCTTATCTAAACTTATCAATTCTTTATTTGAATTTGTTAATGGGCTTGAGTCAAAGATTAAAGGTTTATATATATATATATATATATATATATATATATATATATATTTGTTTGCATTAATTATATTGAACGGCATTAGTGGCCCAATGTCCACCAATATTTTGTGCAAACAAGTGGTAGAAGTTCGAACCCCACCCTCACCACTTTGGGAATATTTATTCCCAAGTCCCACTAGAGCTCCAGCAACCACAGCCGGCGGTGGGGGTACTTTTTTTTAAATAAAAAAATATAAGGCAAATGTGTCTTTTTCTTTGAATTTGAAAAAAAGAAAATTAAGCCTAGCATCTCTATGAGATTATAAATATTCAAAATATCTTTTTGTCTTTTCATAATTTTAAAATTCTTTTTAAGGGATTTTCCCTAAGAAATAATGCCTTCGCTCCTTACAATCTGTTTGGTTTGAAGAGAGGGGATGGAAAGAAAGAATAGGCAATTATCTTGTTTGGTTTGGTTAGAGGGGAGGAAGGAGAAGGTTTTTTAATAATCATTTATTTGGTTCAAGAGTAGATGAAAGGGGAGATAATAACTAATTTACTTATTTTTCCTTATATGTTAGCTTTTTTATTTTTTTTGCTTATATAAATTATTTAAATTGGTTTGCTCCTCAATACAAATTACATAATTTATGAAAATTCAAATTATGAAAACTTATACAATGATATTATTATCTCATTGTGAAAAAAACAATTGTCAATGTGGAAAAAAAACTCTAGAGTTAGCTACTGTCACACAATAGTTTTTCTCTACATAATACCGGCTTGATTTTCATTACAAACACTTGTGTGCGTTTCTTATAATCTTATCTTCTTTCTTCTACAGCAAATTTGTCACAGAGATTTGGTAAAATAAATTAAATGGGACTAAATAATAACACTTTGAAGAAAGAACAGCACCCACTTTTTTTGGACAAAGGAAACTTGCGCCATAACACACAAGCAAAGTTATTACTCTTTGACGCAATTCAAGCTACCAATGCACCAGTAGAAAGTATTGAGTTTCCAAGTCCATCTAACAAAGTAAATGAAAAATGCATGTCAATAAACAAATAAGTGAGCAAGAACTCAAATGACAAATTCACAAGGTAGCTATTTGTACACTGATTTTGAGTTACAAGTATGTGCAACCAAATGATATACCTAACAAAGTAAATGAAAACACCCACCAATTGATATATATTCAAAGTAATAGAATTACAAGCAACAAAATAGTACATATAGTCAAGCTTCTTCTATTTTTTCCTCTCTACATATTATATATTAAAGTAGCAATAAGTGAGACACCCAAGAATTAAAAAACAATATAACATAAAAAGGTTACTTCTGTTTCAATGAGAATCCAAAATATCTGCAAGCAAGCAAGCAAGCAACACAATGAATGGCAATCAGATTAAAATAACCCAACAATAACAAAGCATAAGAAAGCTGATTTATTCAAAAATGTTGATATATTACTATTGATGTGTAAAAAAAAAAACCCAATAGGAAGAAGCCCAACACTATTACACCACCAATAGTGTAAAATACGTAAAAATCTCAGTTGATGGCTGAACCAAATATTCTCCAAATTAAAGCAACAAGAAAAAAATTGGTCTTTTTTTTTTACCTTAATTTTATTTCCTTTGTGTCAATCAACAGTAGTAGGTTTTTTATGATAGCAAATAGAGGCGGTGGTGATGAATCTGGTACGATGAAAAAAAAAATGCAGGGAAAGTGCAGAGCTAATAACATTTAGTTCATTGTCCAAAAAAAAATAACATTTAGTTCAAGGAGCTAACACATGTGTAGAAGACCATCTACTTGACCTTATATCTGAAATAAGTCTTGCAAGGATCTACAATAATTATGAGTCTACTTTTTCTTATACATATTGCAAGGATCTACAAAGCTTGCTTATTTTCTATGTCTTGACCTCTAAAATGTTTTACCCCAAAACTTTCAGTTAATCATTGTATCAACCTCTAAATCTACATGCAGCAGAAAAAAAGCTTATTAGGGAACACAGAAAGCACAATAATGGACGGCCACAACCTCGATCTTCTTATCGACAATAACACACAGCCTAGGAAGAGAGTGTTTGGTGAAAGCGGTGAGGTCGAGATTCCGCAAAATGTCTGGATTAGACAAGATTTTTGGCTGTCCTCCAAAAAACCCTAATTTAGAGGGAACCAAAATAAGGGGAGGGAAGAAATTTGGAGGGCATATTTTGGCTCCCCTCCCCTCCAAATTTTCAAACCAAATGAGGAGAGAGACTTATTTTTCCTCCCTCCTCTCCAACCAAATAGGCTCTTAATATGAGATGTAGTTAACTTTTTTTAAAAAAAAATTAAGAAATTTAAATAAATTATGTTAAAATATTTCTATTTATCATTTTTTTAAAATTAATTTGTTTGACTTATAAAATAATATATATAATCTAATGATACACAATATATGCTATGATTAAGTAACTTATTTTACTTCCTTAATTTTTTTTAAAAAAAAGTCACCTAGATCTTATATTAAGGAGTAGAGGTAACACTTATTTTAATATATTTTGTTTTTAATATTAATCAAAATGATTTATAAATTATCTTTCAAAATCCAAGATATTGAGAAAGGTATTGATATAATAAATTAATGCTTCAATAAAAATATTAAACTACATGGATGTGTTATTTTAATACATGTACATATGTCTTATGAAATATAATTGATGATGCCTCCAACAATTTTCATTAAAATCGGTCTGGTTAATAAAAAAAATTATTCATTTCACATAAAGACATGTATAAATCACGTTGCTAATATGATAAGCTTGTCACAAAAAAAAAAATCAATTCAAGGAAAAAGGGCATCAAATTTTGATTTATATTCTACTTCAAGATCCTGTCAACTGCAATAACTTTAATAACAAACTTCAGACAATTTCAGCTCCTAAGTTCCCCATTTCTGTTATCTTTGCAATGATCTCCACAAAGATCAATCCATTCTTCACCATAATTAATGCCAACTTCCAAAGAAATGAATAAAGCAAGCCCAATATAAATATATAATAATAGCAAAACGTTATTGTTTCACAAGAAGGGGAAGAAAAACATAAATCAGAGGTATTTCGCTCCTTTACAAATAATTCCTGCTTCTCATAAGGCAAGAACGGGGGCTTCCATGGTTTGTCCACTATATCAACTTGAAAAGAAAAATGATATCATCATATGACAGAAAAACTATAAATTTAAAAGCCATTAAGTAAATGACATACGATTTACATAGCAGCAGGGGAGCAATGACAGCACATAATCAAAACATTACATGACAACTATAAGTTCATACATATTAGCTGTATTGCTTACCAGGGAAAGTTTTGACTCTTACAAGTTGTCTTTACCTTGATGAGGGGCTACAAATAGGTGAAAGTCCCTTAAAACTAGCAAAAACAGGATCAGATAGATTTTGTTTCTCCTCTCTCAGTTTATCACAAATCCGAATCCTGAGGGGTCGCACATCAGATGACTCCATTAGTGGACAACCTCGAAGCTGGACTTCTTTCAAACTTGGCATTAGACGGTGCATTTGCTCAGGTAGAGACTTCAACTTCTCGCAGTAGTTGATTGTCAGCAAAGTCAGTTTTTGGGCTGATAATGCTCCCTTGGGAAAAGATGCAAGTTTTGGACAATGTCTAATGCTTAAGGATCTTAACGATGGGAGATTTGGAGGAGAAGCTGCATCTGATTCAGAAACAGTAAGGGCTTCCAGATTCTTACAACCCCATATATCTAAAGACTTGAGGTTTGGGGAGAGATCTAATGGCAAGAACTTGAGTGAATCAAAGCTATCAAGCAAGTACATGGATGTGAGTAACTGGTAGCAGTGAGGACCATGTCCTGGGAATTTTAAATTCCCACAATTCTGAATGTTCAATACGCGCAAATCAGGAGTAGTGGGAAGTGAACAAAGAAGCTGATTGCAGTCTGTGATTATGAGTAGCTTCAAAGATGGAAGGTTACAAGGTAAATCCCCTGTCAGCTTGGCACAACTCTGTATATGAAGTTCTCGAAGTTGACTGAAAGCCCTGAAGCCAGTGTCAGCATCATGACTCCATTTTTCCCATTCTGACATATGCTCGAATCTCAGAATTTCAAGTGCAGGGAAGCTTTTAGTTGCAGCAGAATAATGAGTTTCATTGCCAAAAAACTCGGTGCCAATGCTGACTAATCCGTCAAATCTACTGATTCGAAGCTCTTTCAATGATGGGAGCTGTCCAAGTGCTGGTAACTTGCAGCAATATTTAGACCCCTTAAGTTGTAAAGACCCCATGTTGAAGAAGGAATTGTCCCCTATCCATTTGGGAAATTCTGTGCCTGGATAGCCATGAATAACAAGCTCCTTCAAATTTGTATTTGGTTGTAGGCTGGCCAATATTTTTTTCTCAAGCTGTGAATCATCAGTATCGCCACTCCCACACCAATCCAAAGATAACTTGTCAAGACAACTCTTTTCCTTCAACTTTGCTCTTTCAGAATCCTTGTGGTCAACAATATGTTCTAAGCCATGAATGAACAATGATCCATGTAAATCATGTAGTTCTCCCAATTCACCAATGACAGATCCGTGTTGATTTCCTAGAAAGAAATCACTCAACTTTTGGAGGTTGCTAAACTTGCTCATGTGCAATGGCATCCATTTCAAACAAGTGCCAGTAATATCCAAGTAACGCAAGTTAATAAGATCATGCAATCTTTTAGGCAGTTCCATGAGACTATAGCATCCAATTAACTTCAGTGTTTGTAAGTTGTACAAGCTGCAGATGGATTTTGGTAACCTGATGATCTTCGAGTCAGACAATTCTAGATACCGAAGATGTTTTAGTTCACCAATTGAATCAGGCAAGTTGTACAAATACACACCTACCAATGTTAACACCCTTAAGCGCCTTAACTTCATCAACAAATCATTTTGCATGTTGTTGAGCAAGTCAATGGAGGTAGAAAACAACTGTATTTGCAGAAAGGTGCGAAGACGATTTGCTTTGCAAACATCATTCATGTTTAGATGGGAGGAACTATCTGCTATAATATGTGACAAATGACGAGTTCTTTCTCCAATTTCATTAGAATTGCTATCTTCAATTCTGACAGAAAAGTCTCCTGATGCAAATTTTGCCAAGTCATTTACAAGATGATGCATTACAAAACATGTCTTATCACGTCTTGATTGCTGGAAAAATGATCTGGATGCTAATTCAAAAAAGTATTCATATCCAGCTTCTTCAATCCTTCTATGTCGTTTTGATCGCTGCAGCAAACCTTCTGCCATCCACAGCAAAGTTAACGTCTCCTTCTCAAATTCATAATCTTTTGGGAAAATCGAGCAGTAAGCAAAACATCTTTTCAAATGTGCAGGGAGATAATGATAACTTAGTCTCAAAGCTGGAAGAATATTACTCTCATGGTCTTGCAACTCCCATATCTCACTGCTTAATACTTTCAACCATTCCTGCTTATCACTTTTAGCTCTCAAAAGCCCTGCAAGCGTCTTCACTGCCAAAGGCAATCCTTTGCACTTTCTAACTATTTCTTTACCTACTTTCTCCACACCATGATTGATATTCGAATCTCTATAACCAAATGCATGTTTTGCAAAAAGACACCAAGAATCTTCATTTGACAACTCACCGAGATTATAAGCCGGAACAGTTTGCATGATGGATGCAACATAACTACTTCGTGTAGTTACAATAATCTTACTTCCTTGAGCTGCATGTTTAAATGGACAGCTGAACTTGTCCCAGTTATCATAATTCTCATTCCAGACATCGTCGAACACAAACAAAAGCTTTTTCTTCATTAACAAACTTTTTAAATTGCGCTGGAGTGAATTCAAATCTTCAATATCACAACTACAACAAGTGATAGTCTCCAAGAGGTTTTTGGTAATCTTACAGATATCAAATTCTTCAGACACATAAATCCATGCTTTGAGGTCAAATTCCTTCTGTACTCTATCATCATTGTAAATGAGTTGAGCTAAAGTGGTTTTCCCAGCTCCTCCCATTCCCACTATGGGAATGACACCTACATATTCATCATCAGCATCATTTGACAACAACAACTTAACTAAGACGTCTTTATCATTGTCCCTTCCGTACACATCACACGCCTCTATTACAGAAGAAGTAGGTGTCTTCTGGGCCATTTTGGCTTCTGTACCGGCTTTTAAATCAAGGGCTTCTTTCTGTTTTATGATGAATTCTAATCTTTCAAGAACATCTTCTAGCTTCCGTTCTACCTCAATTCTATCGAAAAACTTGATAGAAGCGGAATCAAGTGTTTTTACCTCGTTCGCATTGGATTTCGCATCGGTGTAAATCTCATCCAGGAGATCATCAGCATCAAACGCGACATCTTTAAGCTCAACGAGCCACTCCTTCACAGCTGAATTTCTCACTTGCTTCTCCTCCGCATCGTTGAGTACGGCATTAACAGACAACAAGGTTATCTTCAACCTTCTGAGCAACTTTTCGGAGCTATTCTTCCTGAAGGAATCAGCTATTTCGGAAGAAGCTATCCTTTCAAGCAGCACGTTGAAAATGGCGCTCATGAAAGGTCCGCCGACAAGTTCAAGAGCCATGGAAGTGGAATTGTGGAAGGATAAAGAGAGCCTAAAGAAGAAGCATCAAGAGAAGTTAATCAACAACATGAAGCCGTGAGCCATTAACTCGCTACTTTGTGTTGTTTTGACTTGTGAGACGACCCAAGGCAGTGTTGACCCCTGTTGCGTTCACGTGTACAGCTGTATAGCATCAACTTCAACTAGCATGCATACTAGAACCACCCACCCTGTGAATATTATATATATTGCATGGTGATTTAATCCCTTTACACGTAATTAAGAAATATAGTTAAAAGCCAATGAGCCTCCGCTCAAACGGCACCCACCTGTCTCTAGAAGGGGTCACGAGATCGATCCTGTGCAGTGTGTGTGATAATATTTCTTGTATCTTTTAATATAAGGTATATTTAAAAAGTTAATTTTAATTTAAATATAAAACATAATTTTTATATTTATCAATATTTTTCTAATTTATCCCTCCTAATACTCCATTAGTCATAATCAAGAAGGAGAGGAAAGAAGGGAATTAAAGAAGATAACTACGGTGTTTTAGAAAATACATATTGTTTTAATTAACGTAATCTAATCAAATTAGATAAATATGTCTTATATTAAAAATAGGATAAGTATATATTTGATCCCTATTAAAAAAAAGAAATTTAGATAAAATATTAGTATCGAGATAATCTAACAGTGTAAAACCTCATTTTAAATCTCTAATTCAAATCCTAAAGGAGATATCAAACCCTAAAATTGGAGTAGTCGATTGTTTGAATACTTGGTAATAAAATCAAGAAAAAGCGTTAGATACCGGTTGATAGTATAAAAAACAAAAGAAATGTAGTTAAAATGAGAGATAATTTTATCAAATTCATCAATAATTTGAATTGAATTAGATTTCAAAATTACTTTCCATCTCTTTTTCTACTTTGCCCATATTATTGATGAGGATCATGGATAAAGGTACTTAGAAAAAATAATTAATGCCATGAACGAGTAATTATGATGAAAAGAGTGCATAAAAAACCACTCCCATCCTAAATACATGGCTAGATTGGCTTCTTAAAAAATACTCGCTCCAATTCTAAATATATAAGCTAGTTAAGAGATTTATTTTAGTTTTAAATATAAGATTTCATCTCCTTTACCGGTCCTAATATATAAAAAAATAATTTCATTTATCTCTTTTATGTATTATTTTTCTCAAATTACCTTGTAGTTATATTCTTGTATGACATACATACTATGATAATAATACTTGATCGTGAATGATTGAAACCAATATAAATGATTAAAGTGTAGGTATCTTAAGAAAATTAATACATTTTTCATAAATAACTAATTTTATTTTCTTAAATCTACGTAAAAAGTTAACTACGGTCTATATTTAGAACTAGAGGAGCATAAAAAAAATTCACATAAAGACAACACAAACAAAGCACCTTTTAAAAGGTGAAAGCTTTCCTTTAGAAATTAGAAGCCACCTCTTCTGATGGCCAAGCCAATATCTAAGTTCCTTCAAACGCCTACAAAAATCATCAAGCTCTTTAACGTTTCATTAGACTTAAATTTCGAGGGGAGAAAGCTAAAGCTGAGGATGACAAAAATCTTGCATTCTTTTCTCCCTTAATTGGCATTGGGAGAATTTTATTAAAGCAATGTTACATTTATTTTCAACCCATGTTAATCCATCATATAATCTGATACAATTTCAACAGTAAATGATGTTTATTTAGTTCTTAACATAAACTAATGCTACTCAAATTTAAATAAAAACAGATACAATAGCTTCTTCAATTTGCTGAAATATAAACAATTTGTATGATAATAAAGATAATATTGGATGGATATATGTCCATAGGTTCTATTTGAGAAATGAATATATATATAATATATGTAAATTGGTTCTAATTATTTGAGTATAATTTTTTTAAACATAAGCAATTGATTATAATTATTTAAAAGTAGGCTTTTATAGATATAAAATCAACATGACTTATTGATTGTCCTTTCTTTCTTTCTTTCTTTCTTTTTTTTTTTTTTGGTTTGATATGGCAGAAATTAGAATAATTGTTTTTCCCAGAACTAATTTTTGCATCAACCAAACTCAATTCAGTTCACAAATCTTAGTATAATATGTTCACATTTTCTATGCCAAATAGATATCTCAAATTTCATATATAGTTCGTTATTAAAATTTGTCTTAATTGTAGGTAAGAAAGCAATTATGAATTTCCAAGCATAAATGATATCTTATAATGAAAGCTAAAGCAGTGAACATTAAATTTTGCATGGGAGTTTGTCCATATGGAACTATTTTTTGCATTCCTTTTTCTTCAATTCTTTTTAATTCATACTTTGACAACCTTGCTATTTTTATTAAAAAGATCTAATAGAATAGTACTTGAACAATAATAACTATAGCTACATTATAATTAGCAGCAATAAATTATTCTTCTTAAAACTTTAAAATTAGTGCAACTCAATAGAATAATGCATCACAATTCTTAAATATCTATTTGTATATATTATAAAACAATATTTCTATGCTTCTTTGCACTTATAAATTTGGAATTATTTCATTTTAATTGCAAAAAAAAAAACTCAACTTCCTCACAAAAAATATTTCATAATCAAAGATATGTCATAAAATCACCACATCCTAACAACAATGTATCCCACAAAAATATTTCATAATCAAACATGCCATCAAATCGCCACATCATAACAACAATTTATTCTTACATGTCCTTACGTGATAAATTAAAATTTCATGAAACATGCAAAGGAATGTTTAAGCCACAATTGAGAGAAGAGAAAAAATAAATCAACCTTTCTAGTTCTAAAGCTAAGTTTATTGACATTGCTTAAAATAAAGTTCACATTACAAAAAGGTGGGCCCTGTTCACCCAATTGACATGATAATTGTGATGAGCAAAACACATTCAGCTAATCAAGTCAAATGAAGAAGATATCTAAGTCAAAGGCTTTCTAAAGAAGTTTAAGAGAAAATAAAGCTACAAAAAAACTACCCAAAAATGAGATAATTACGGTAGATGGGTGGAGCACAATTGATAACGATGTTGTTTTGAGCCTGATCAACTTTTACAGCTCGCACCAAAAGGATATCATAAAAATAGAAAGTGTGTTTACATGTGACAAATATATTTTCTAAGTATTTCTAACTTTTACAGCTAGCATCAAAAGAATACTACATATATATATATATATATATATATATATTATTTGTATATATTGTGACAATTGAAATGAAAAAATGTAAATAAAATTTGATAAAATAAAAAATTTCTATTATTATTAGAAAAAAAAAGAAAAATAATGTTTGTGCCAAAAATAGTCCTATCATATTGCATTGACTAAATAGACGGTCGTCTCATTGTTTTTTTTTTTATTTTGAGCTTAGGTTGTCATATTGTTTGTACCAAAAATGGAACAAAAATATTAATTCTCTTCTCCACAAAGCTTTATCCAACCTCCATCGGTGACCCCCTCCGCTCTCAACATCTCATCGTTGCCGCCGCCGTTGGAGATAGCTACGGTTTGAAGCTGAAACAGAGAAGGCGACGAGAGACACTCAAGAGCTGGAGATGACAATGCCACAAGTTTGATAGGGACCATCCAAAACCACCACTGTCGTTAGCACCACTCGTCATGGGAGATACAGTTTCGGCCACTAATGTAAACTTTCCGGCCCCCATTTCGGGCGACCTTCATCATCATGCCCACTCTCACCTTCAAGCACCTCCTCTGTCTACACCAACCACCACAAGGCCGAGAGCTTGAAGAGGAGGGAGACTCAACACCACAACTTTATTTTTCGGCGAGGTTCTAACATTTTTGCCGACCCCATCTCCGGCAAGTCCCATCTCTTTCCATCAAAACTTGCCTAGTTTTCGGCGACCACCTTTTCCATACAGAATTTCAGGATTTGCCCAGTTTCCGGCGACAACATTTTCTATACAAAATTTCAAGAATGGGAGGGCCACTCTCTAGACTTGCCACATCAGTGTGGGAGACATCCGTCGGACAATAAATGAATACAAAAACATAACTGATCTTCATCGCATTCTTCCCTGGAAAGTGGTGCATGCCTCACAAAATGACAACCGAAAGTGAGAGAAAATGTGAGTGAAAGAGATGAAGTAGCCGTTTCATACGGTAGGATGAAAAAGAGAGGAAGGAATGAAACAACATTTGCATCTCATCAAAACAACTTTGGTTGCGCCGCACCTGAAGAGGAGAGGGAGGTCGGTCCGACTGTGGTTGGTCTGTGGAGGAAAGAAGTATCAGCCCACCAATAAAAATTTGGGATTGACTATCATGATTATATAGTGGTAAATAAAGATGTTTTTGGCGGGGAGTTTGCAACTTCAAATTCAACTTTCAAATTCTCCTTTCAAAATAACTTGGCGCCTTTGATGAAGTAGCAGGAAGGACAGCTAAGGGAGGCGTCACTTTCATGTTGAAACGGCTTACACGTGATATCAGGATGATAGGGGCATCAGCATAATCTGAGCTATTGATATGTTGTGAACAGTGTTTTCCTATGGGAGAAGAAATCGCAGCGGTTGATTCCTTATGAACAGTGATTTTGGTGGATTAGTATTATATATTATATAGATGCTACATTATGCCCCACTTTACAATCTCATCGTCACAATTTTAAAAAAACAAACATAATATTTGAGGGTCCTGTCTATTGCAGCTAATGTATCAATTCCTTCGTGATTGTAATTCTTCAACTTAACTCAACACAATGTATATGAAACCAGAAAAGAGCATAACCAGAATTTACACAACTCATTATTATTGAGCTTAGAAGTTCCCAAAGCCAAAACATATCTTTTAGTACAGTTCCGGAAGCTTCAATTAGTAGATGGACGAGGCAGTCTTTTGGCAATTTCCTGTGAGAAAGGAGAAACTGGTTAGCTTTCAAAAGCCAGTTGGAATTTCCAAACTCATCAGCTTTGGAGATTCATTTCATAGATGCACCAGCTGATGTTAACCAATTTTAACCATTTCCTTTGATTCTGAAAATCCATTTTTTATATACCTTCTCATCCAGTGTCCTCAATTCAAACATACAAAAAGAGTTGGATCTAATTATTTAAATATAAATCAACAAATATACAGCTTGACCATATAGTTAGTGACAGTCTAGTAACAAATATTCTGATGCATGCAAACAAAGAATTTATTAATGTGGTCCATAATAATGGTGACATTAAGGGGTTTTTTTTTTTCACAACATGCTGATTTGCACCATAGGCATCATAATGCATAATTAATTTTGAAATTGAGCTTTAATTGGAAGCAGATAAATGTCAACAGTACCTCAAACAATTCGTTTATATTATCTGCTGTCTTTGCAGAGGTCTCAATAAAGAACATTGCATTCTTCTCCGCATAGTCGATACCATCCTGTTCGAAAAGATACACGAGCATAATACATGAGATAGCAAATGTCGACTTTTCTAATTCAGCAAGTCAAAATATTGAGAAAACAGCACACTACCTGAACAGGCACTTTCCGCTGCTCGTGAAGATCAGCTTTATTACCCACTAAGGCCAAAACTATGTCAGAACTTCCATGCTTTTGCAATTCCTACAAATGGTTAACGTATCATCTGCTTAAAATATCAGAGTAATAATATTTCACAGAAGAAGTAGGAACTTGAGACTGTTCAGCTTCAGCCATGCTGTTGCACTGGCACAATCAAGCACTTATTTAATAAATATAAAAACTATTTTGATAATTGTAATTATATTTTACCAATAAAAAACATCATTTTTTTAGGGAGCAGCAGAAGATTTTTATGATTCTTTGATGTGTATGAGAAATAAGAATTTGAATCTTATACTGACAGAATAAATTACTAATGGCAAGAAGCTAAATTGTATAGGTGATTATTCCTAGTTTTGAAGATTGTGAAACAGCTTTTATGTATAGGTGATCCTCTTGATAGAGAAAAAAATTCATACCAAGGCAAAAGAGGCAAGGTGGATAAAAGCAGGCGAGCATTGAAAGCACATTGAATATTCATGACTGTTGTAAGTTCCATAAATCAAATTATCAGCTATACTTTTTTATTCCTTAGGCAACACCTTCACCTATATGACCCACAAAGGCCAAAAGGGAAGAAATGCAGGTTTTTTAGTCTCTGTAAGGGGGTGGTAAATCATTATAGAACACATAAGTGCAGGAAAAGAAAAAAATTGGTGCTGTTTCACTTTGCTAAATAAAAAGCGAGATATGGACTATAAAACAAATCTAGCTAGCAATCGTTTGCATATTTATTGGTCCTCTGCATCAAGTTATCATCAGTTTATTGAATTACAATTGACTCTTCCACCTTTTATGCTCATATAAACATGCAGTAAGTTTATATTTTCTACTGTTCTTTTACATTTTATATGGCCACTACATAGTTTGTTTCAGACTCCATTAGTGTTTCACAGCCCACACCTTCTAAATCATACATAATTGGCTCACTAAGCTTGGTCTGGTTCTCTTTCACACGTCATATCCCTCTGAATTAATTGTCTTATTACGCCATGAGCAGGCAGTCAAAGCCTACATATTCTAGCACCCTTCTCAGCACAAATAATCACCCAAAACATGGTTAAAGACAGAACAGTCAGATCCTTTCCTTATTCAGTTAATCAGTTCACAGCAGTCAAGCGAGCATTTGCATCCATTCAGTGACTCACTTATTCCATTTATGATAATTAGAAACCAAGCAAGTGGATCAACAAATATATTATGTTGAACACTTGCAGCGCCCAAACTGCAACCAAATAAATTGTTGTCATACCAAAGAAAAAACTGCTAACAAAATGAAGGGTGATATAAACACCTTGTGATAGCTGAAAATCTACCTTAACCCAGTACTGTGCTTTGTTGAAAGATTCCGGACTAGTTATGTCATAGACAACAACAGCAACAGCTGCACCTCTATAATACAATGGTGCCAGTGAGGCATACCTGAGCAACATAGTTGTAATCAACTTCAATCATCCCTGTCATTGAAATAAGAAAGGAGGGGATACTTTATTAGGAAAAAAACCTCTCTTGACCCGCAGTATCCCATATTTCAAACTTGACTGTGGTAGAGTCTTGCAAAGCTATTGTTTGAGACAAGAACGAAGCTCCAACAGTTACCTGATATAAACCAGAAAAAATAAGCATATCTCCATACGAATGAACCAGAATAACCTTGTAAAGCAACACAAAAAAATTACTTCATATCCTTCAAAATGACATAAAAAGTGCAGTAATAGGAGTAAAGTATCCCTTACCTTGGATGTTGGATCAAACTGACCACGGACAAATCGTAGAACAATGCAGCTTTTACCAACACCAGAATCACCTAACAAAACAAGCTGTATTCAGTGATATTAAAGGTTAGTTGACGGGTCCTAGGAAGGTTAAACATTGTTATATCGGCGTTATTATACAATTTATATAAGTAGTTTAGAAGGATCCACTAACACTCACCGAGGAATTGGTGTATAGTTAAACACCATACAATACGCAGAGACTTCTGAGTACTATATCATTTATGTAGTTATGAAAGCCTTGCATCTCTCTTTCTCAATATTATTAAGAAGTACTTAGTGGTAACCTATAACCTCCCATATTCGAACTGAGGGAGTGGTTTCCTATATATAGGGCGGAAGCTACTGAACTATGAATGTGATGTGTTTTAGCAGCATGCAGCATGCAGCATGCAGCATGCAGCCAGCAGCCCAGCACTTGTACATAACCAAGCACTTACATGCCTTCAATAAAGCTACAATGGTTATGAGCGATAATTGATTTTTCATCTGTTATCATATTTCTATTATTTTATTTTTCAAAGGCCACATTATTATTAGCAGCAACAATGCATTCTTATAGCCTAAGAGGGCGTGTTGGAGTCTGCAAAGTAAGCGTTCAAAATATTTCACTGAACTTAAAAGATTAAAAAGAACAGCAGGAGTTTTTTTTTTCTTGGGTTTTTTTCAATCTCGGGAAATGAATGACTGAATCCCATTTCCAAATCAAAGCAGAGCTAACCACCCCAAAAATAAATTCTTCCCTATAAAGAAAAAAGTTTGAAACCGCACTGGACAAGCTAATGCACAAACATCAATCCTCAATAGATCATTTTAATTATTGAAATCACAATGGAAATAATTCTAATTAATCCAGGACTAGCTGAAACTGACTGAAAAGCCAGGATATTCATATTTCCCAGCTAGGCACGAAAGATCGCGAGATCATCATTGTTCCTTTCCCCACTCTGATTTCCTCAATCAACAATGAATTTTAAATTACAAAAGATAAGCAGACCTCTTTGAAATCATGTGTTCATGTTCGTGAAAATAAAGAAGGCCAAAAACTTTCCCCATGAAGTACCTTTACTCGGAGATTCTTTGCGTCCTGCCCTCCACCATTCTCCGAATTCCCTCGACCCAATTGATTCGAACTCCTCTCTGTAAAACAAAGAATCAATATACCAGGAGTTCAATGAAACCCACAAACCGACAATAGCTTTAGATGAATAACCAAGACACAAGGTACCATACCCTATCAAATGCAAGCCATAAAATAAGTAATCGAACCCACAATCAAACAAAAGTACGGTTGTTAAGCTCAAAAACCAAATTTCGTAAATTGCAGGACAATTTCGTCCATTTCCATGAAGGAAAAAGAATTAAATGAGACGATCAAATAGATTTAGATGCATAGATAAGAAATTTACCAGGAAGGGAGGAAGAGCAACCCATAGCGCACGAGCCGAGACTTTCGGAGAATATTACAAAAATACGAGTACAGTGAAAAATCTAAAAATTGAGACAGAAAAGTATGCTTGAAAATAAATTATTGAGGCCTTTTCTTGGTAGAAATAGAATTAGGACGTTAATGGCTGATGCACTGACTTCAATTTTGGACTATCTTGCTCTACCGGAGGAGCACAATCTGAGAGAGTAGAACCTATTTTCTTGGAAGCTTTAAATCATTGCGTTGTCTCCCATCACCTTTTAATTAAATTAATGATGGCTGATGACTTGGTCTCTGCTTGATAACATCTTAAATAATGGTTTTAGATCATGGTTTGCGTAATCTGAGATAAAATTTCTCTCACACACTTATTTCATAAGTCGTAAAAACTATTAAAAAAAGTTAATCTAAACACACATTTGGTATACGCCTTTTTCATTCTTTTCGTCTTCGTTAATTAATCCGGCGGGTGATTTCTAATCTTATTTATAAGTCATTTTTAATTAAATTTTATACAACAATGAAAGATAATTAACTCAATAGTTATGATTTGGCAAAAAAAAATTAATGATTATGAGATAAATTTTTAATTATACCCTTATTTATAAATAAATATTTTTCAATTCTTTTTTTTTCCTATCTATCTTTAAATTATTTTTTCATTGGTATAATAAATAGAGGCAAAATTATCACAATCTCATTTACTATATTAAAACTAGACTTATACATAGGATCAAATTTTTTGATAAAAAAAAGATTTTTAATTAGAATCAGATTGGTATGCAACAACTAGCCAAATCTTGAAAAGGAATTGTGGGATAAAATGAGTTAAAAGCACTGATTGGGTAAGAATAAGCCATGTAATTTTTTTTCTAAATATACATTTATTTATAAATTATAAATCATAGGGAAATTTGCGTTTAGGTCCCTTAAAATATAATAAAATGACCCCTTAAAATCTTAAAATTATATTTTAAGTACCGTACAATTTTTTTACAATATATTTTAATTGTCAAATGCCTATGAACATATCAATGGACGCTCATGAACTTGTTAGTGTAAACACCCATAAACTTATCAATTAAATTAGAATTTATTATAAAAAAAATCTTATGGAGCTTAAATGCAATTTTAAAATTTTAAATGACTATTTTATAATATTTTTTCTTGTCTAGACCTAAATATAATTTTATAAATTATAAAGAAGATGAGTGCGGGTGTTTATGTAGGGTGCCTATGTAGCCCAAGGTTCTGCCATGGCCACCAAGTGCCGGTAATTTTTTTTTATTTGAATGTTTGAAGTTGTAGAAGTATGGAATATATTTGACGTTTAAAATATTGTTTATCAGCTTTTAATTAGAGTTTTCTTTATATATAATTTTATAAGTAGGAAGTCATCATTTGGACAGACAAGCTTACTCCACCCGCACACCCTTACCGAGCAGAAAATTACTCGGCCTTTTTACGAATAAGACCAAATAGCATGCTGCAAAATGTAACATGTTCACCATTTGGGTTGGACACTAGGCTGAGGTTAAAAAATCTTAAAGAGTTTTCTTTCTTATTCAATGGAAAGAGATAGATGTAGAGAAAAGAAAATAACGAGAATTACATATTTAAAATAACGAACATGTGGTTATCAATAAAGTAACAAACGTTTTGAAATAGAAGGAATAAAAAACATGGACCACTTTTAATTCTATTAGGGTGTTTATTAGAGTTGGGAATCAGGGTTGGCTCGGCCCTTGACGGGTCAGGGCCTAACAGAGCCGGCCTTAAAGGGCTTGGGGTCAGGAAAATTGCAGTTTTTTAAGGCCCGGTCTGAGAGCATCAAGGCCAGGGCCGGGAAATCCTTTTCACAATATTTAACTATTTTTCCTGTATATTTTTCCTAGAGAGATATAATTAGTAAATAACAACGATTAAAGTTCTAATTTAATACATAAATGTTGTCAACATTAAGGTTTAAATAACACGTCTCTTGCAACAAACAAACACAGTTACTAATGTATAATCAAAGGTAAAATCATGTCCATAAATAATTCACACAAAGGCCAAAGTATAAGAAGGCAAGAAGCTAAATACTCTAACATCTAAACAACATGAGTATGACAACTATCATTTTCACCTTCTTCGCCACTATCATCAATTTCAAGGACATTTGATTGTGTTTTACTTTGAGCAGTAGATTCAAGTAGTCAAATAATCACAACCTCCATAAAAAATCATACTCTATCAGGCAGAATAGTATATAATATGATTTTAGTCTAAATAGACAGAACAATATACTTAAAAATCATACTCAAAAATCACAATATAATTCAATTAGACAAAACAATATACTCAAAAATCATACTCTATACAATATGAGAACAGAGTGACATATAGATTCAATAAGGTAATTCAAAAATGTAACATGCTTCCTTTCCAAGTAAGAAAAATAAAAAATAAACGGGCCTAAAGGGCCAGCCCGAGGCCCTCCAGGGCAGGCCCTTTTAAGCCCAAGGCCCTACAGGGCCGGTCCTTTTATGCCTGACTTCCTTTTGAGACTACAATTTACAAGACCGGCCCTTGAAGGACCAGGGCCTAAAAGGGCCGGCCCGTTTTCCCGGCTCTAGTGTTTATTAGTTTTTGGAAGTAATTTTACCATATATAAAATAAATATATAATATGAGTTTTACCTCAATTTATAATAAAATATTTTTATAAAAATGATTTTTACTGTTGCACATGTGGTAAGTACATAATAGTCTGCTTTAGCTTTTGTGAAAAGACTTTTGGGAATGAGTTATAGGTGAGTAGCTGCCACTGTTTGCTGCCTACCATTCATCCTCCTATTTTATCTTCTATCTTCATCCTATCACCAGTTAATTAAATAAATTATTTATATTTATTATTTTTTTAACCTAATTTATTTAATTATAAACTGATATATAATTTAATCATATATATAAATATCATTAAGTAATTTTTTTATTTTCTTAACCTCTTTAAATTAATTATTTAATTAGATCTTATATTAAAAACTTGATATAGTAATTTTTTCTCAAACACTAATTCTTGAAAACGCCTCTCGTTAAATTTGAAACTCATTAGAGATTTTTAACATTGATTAAGGATAAAAAAAATATGTTCTTTTATCTATTATAAATTTTTTATTGATTAATTTATTCTTGTAATTTGTTAAATGAAAGTTGTTATTATTTTAGCTGTTATAATCATCCCATATATCTTAAAATTTGATGGTTATATAATATTTTGCATGATAATAAATTTTAGTAGCCCAGTAGCCTTTTTTTTTTTATTTTGTAAAAAATGTGTGTGAAAACATCTTTAAAAACTAAGAGGTGGTGGAATATAATCAAATCCCACATTAGTCAACCTTTACTAAAAAAATTTTCTAGCCACGTACGCAATAGCTCTAGTAGCCAGCAATGCAACTCCTTTTACCGATTCTGGTGGTGGCCAACGATCAAAAGTTAGTTGAACGATATGGTGGGTGGTTCTTTTGTATACGAGGATAGATCATTATATATTAATATAGAGCTGGTCTAACAATATAAAATCCAGTTATATTTCTCATAATCTTAAATTTGATTCTTAAAGGAAATGCTTGTGGTGAGAAGGACAGTCACGAACATGAATTAGATACCAGATGATAATATAAAATATAATTAGATCACTATATAAAAAAATTAATTTCAAAATGATGTATTAAAATTTCATAAGAATTAAGACATTTAGAATAACCATTTTGAGATTCTCATGTTTCGGAAGTTCTTACGTGTCTTTCTCCCAGTATTAAAGTTTACAAAGGATATGATTTTTATACTTCAAATAATGATGAATAAAAAATAGATTTAAATTGAATTATTCTTTTGGCAAAAAAAAATTATTTCTTAAAATTAAAAAGGACAAAAAATTCTTTGCTTTACGGGGCGTGCCCACAATATACTCCTCCGGTTTTTAATATAAGACATATTTAAGGAATTGATCTTAGTCATAAATATAAAGCATATTTTTCATATTTGTCATTCTTTTCTTAATTTATCCCTATTAATACTCCCTTAATAATAATCAATGAGGAGAGGGAATAAGGGAATTAAAGAAGTTGACTAGGGGTGTTTTAGAAAATACTCCTCTGATCCTTAATATAAGACATATTTACCTAATTTAATTAGATTAAGGAAGTTAGTTGAATTAGTTAACATGACATGTATTTTTTAAAATACCCTAGTCGTTTTCCTTATGTCCTTATTTTCCTCTCTTATTAGATTATTATTGAGAGAATATCAATAAAGGTAAATCAAGAAAATGTTGACAAATATAAAAAATTTGTCTCATATTTAGGACAGAGATCAACTCTCCAAATATATCTTATATTAAGGACCAGAGGAGTACATGTCATACTAACTTATTCAACTAACTTCTTTAATTTAATTTAATTAAATTAATATACATTATATTATTAACCCAAAAAAAGTATTAAAAGTTGTGGACTTGAAATAAAATGAACTCATGAAAACGATTCTTGCTGTCCTTCACGTCTCCGAAAGGTCCTTTAGGTATATGGCCCAAACTCATCTGGTTTTTTTATTTCTATCTTTCGTTTCTTTTTTGTTTTTTTGGTTTTTGGCAAAACAAACTCATGAGTTGGGTTTTAATGTATGTAATTGTTTTATCTTTTGTTGGCAAAAAAGTAATTGTTTTATCCTTTAATAAAGTTTGATCTTTTATAATGAAAATGATTTTTCACACAAAAAATAATAATAAATGTACTAAAACAATAACACGGAGACTGTAACACCCCAAATTTTATTCACCAAGAGTATATTGTGATTATTTTATTATTCAATGAAATGACAAATATTTAATGCCAAAAGAATTAAATATTGAAAATTGAATAGTGCTTTAAGTGAAATCGCCTGCAAAGCAGTAAGTTTGTCATGTGGTTTTGAAAGATCGAATGATGAGCAAAAATTATAAAATTTTACAGGGTGAAATTAGACATTCTAAGCTTTAATTTGATATATTATATGAATCGATTGAAGCTATGTACAAAAAGATATGAATTTTTACAGTTAGTCCAGAAAATCTAGAAAGTCTCTGGAGCAACGGTCAAAGAAATAAAATATGGGAATGATATGCCTCTAGATGGCTAAAGTCCATATTTTCCCTTGAAATTAGACTCAATAAGGGTTCCATAGCCTTTGGAATCACTCTGAAACAATGTCTACAAAATTAGTTATGTTTTCTCAAAGTTAGGGTAGAAAATCTACTAGAATTGACATTATTCCGAAAATTAAAAATAAAATGTGTTAGAAATTTATTAATGGAATTAAATATGCCAAGTGTCCTGATCATATGAGGAGGGGATTAAATTATAATTGTTGTGGATGAGCACATGTCAAATTGCATTAAAATAATGCTACATGGACATAGTGATCATGAAAAGTGATGGTAAGGGATTAACTTAAGTGCAAGGTTGAGTGCAAGTTTGGTTTAGTTGGAAGAGCACTCATTTGGTTAGAAGAGCAAGAGGGAGGAAGTTAGTTCAAAACCAATGGGAAGCTTAATGGAGTAAGTATGTCATGATATAAAGGAGGTATGGGTTGTGATATGAAGGAGATAAGAGTTGGTACAAGTGTTATCAAATGTCATCATATGAGGGATTTTTGAATAATTTAGTAATTAAAGGAAAATAAGAGATACTTAGAAACTCTTCCTTCATCTTTCCTTGTCATTTCTCACGCCTAGACACTTAAGAACAGAAAGAGAAAGTGTCATAAAATTGAGCCAAGTACATGTAGCGTCATAAATAGGATTTTTGTAATAAACTTAATTAAGGAAAATGGTAGGATATTTTAAAGTGCTTAGACATCTTTCATTCCTTCTCATTTTCATTTTTAACACACCAAGAGAGAGGGAGGGAGGGAGGGAGCTTGAAGAAAATCTAGAAAGAAGGAGGAGCCAAGAGGAAGAGAAAAATCAAGGTAAGCTTCGGATTTCTTAAGATTTGTCTTCCAAATTTATGTAGCCTCTTCTCTAAACTCTTCTTTTTCATGAAAACCCATTGTTTAGCAAGCAAATCTTGAGCTTAAGGAGAGAGGAGGAGGACGCCTAGAGAGAGGAAATCCAAGAACTCAAAAGGTAACTACACCAAACTCAAATCTATACTAGAATGAAGTTGGTGGTGGTGACTATTGTTGGTTTTGGTGATTTTTAGGTCAAGTTGTGAATTTGGAAAGCCCTAACCCTAAGGGGTTATGTTGCCCAAATTTCTTTGAATCATAGTTAGAATGTGTTTAAATGAGTTAAAAAGGGATTAGAAGTGGAAAAGTACAAGTTTTGGAAGCTAAAACATAAGATCATTTTTCTATTTTTCTTCAAATGTTTTGGCCATAACTATTCTGGGGGAAGGAGTTGTATTTTCATGAAATGGATGTTTCCATTAGATTCAGTAGCCAAAAATAAGTGGGGTTACAGTTGGCCACTTTTTCTGAAAAGGCCGAAAAGTGTAATTACGAAAACGTCCCTAAAATCTCTAAACCAGGGCTGTCAAAGGTATTTTCATAATTTGACAATGAATTTGGTAATTTCAAGCCAGGAAATGGATTCCTTGGGCAAAAATACGTCAGGATAACTCTAGTCAAAATTTTGGGAAAACGTGCCATCGGGCGGGGCTGGGGTCTTGAGGGCATTTTGATAAATTTTTACCATAGACTAATATAACCACAAGAAACACTATGAAATATTCTAAAATGATACTTGGATAGATTATGACCTATTTCTTGTACATTTAATATTTTAGGACCGAGACGAAAGCCGAAACGACACGTTTTACGAGGCACACTAAAAAGGGGGTTAAGAGAACTTCGAGATAAAACATTATCCTTTATACATCATCCCATAATTATATGCTTGTGTGGATGCCAACGTTTGTAAATGTGCTTTATTAATCAACATGGTTTGTCTAAAGAGGAGCATTAGTGCCGGGGTGCACTTACACAAGGAGTTGGCGGAAGTCCAACCGGTGTAGATTGTGAGGCTGAGTCCTACTCATATATACATGACGATGATGTGTTTATATTGTTCATTAATTAATGCATACCTTGGCATATGTCATATTTACTTTTCGCATTAATTTATATGAACGACAGCATGTTTCTATGAGAATTCTTTGGAATTTCATCCTATTTTTAAAATAAACATCTCATCAGGTGCCAGTGGGAAGAAAGGAAAAGGTGTAAACGCCGAGAAGTGACTTGCATGTGTCTCGAGGCGAGGTTGAAGACGGTAGTTATAATTAGTTTATGCTTTAGATATTTTGGGATATCCTATATTTATTAAAACTTCCGTTGTATTTTGTATTTCGCTAACGAACAATGTTAGGATTGTAAATGAATACTTTTATCAGTATAATTATATTTTTCTGTATTCCCATAGAATCTTATCTTTATTGCTCTTCGATTATCAAAATGAAAATGGGTGTTTACAGAGACTTAACTTGAAACTGAGATAATATATATGCTTTTGAAGTTTCTCAACAAATAGAGTATACTTTATTCTCAAGATTATTTTCCATTTCCACGGGAAGAAACTTACTTACCAGACTGAAATGTAATGAATTGAGCACGAAGAACTGCTAGCGGAGAAGAACTGTGTAGGCATTGGTCAAGCCCAAAATAATTCTACCAATAATAGATTATAGGGTTGAGACGAAATTTTATCAATAAAGTTTTTTTTAAGAAATATCTAGTATAAATAAGTTTTGGAAAGGGTAGGCATTGTCAAACCCTAAATAATTCTACCAATAATAGAATATAGGGTTGAGATGTAATTTTATCAATAAAGTTTTTCCCAATGAGCGTCTAGCACAAATAAGTTTTAGAAAGGGTAAAAATACCAGTAAAAAATTTAAAATAGTGCAGATTCACTAAAGCTGTTAAATTTCATCAATTGTCCATTAGGTTTTACTTTAAATTGGCTTTGGTGAATTTAATAGATGTTTAATAAAATTTAACGGCATTGGTAAATCTGCATCATTTTAAATTGTTTATTGGTATTTTTGCCTTTTCCAAAATTTATTTGTGCCAGATGCTCCTTGAAAAAGATTTTGTTGGTAAAAGTGCAACCTAACTCTAGATTATATATACTCCCTTCAGTCCATAATATAAGACATCTTAACTAATTCACAGAAAATAAAAAATGATAGTTAAATCATTTAATATGTCTTAAAATATAAGTTTTTTTCCACTTTTATCCTTGTTGTGAGATGTGTTTGAAAAATGGTAAAAAAAAACAAATTTTCCAATTTGTATTCCATCACATCCATATGCTTTTTCAATCTCATGAGATTTATTCAACTCCAAAAAGGCATTTATGGGGTTTATCAAAGAGAGAGAAAATCATTTTATAAAAGCATTTGCATGAAAAATGATGGTTATAAGGAAAAAGAAGAGCCACCATTTATCATTATAATTGCATTGGGATTTTTATTTTAGAGAGAGAGGATATAATTAATGGGCAAAGTTGGAAAGTGAGTATTAATCATATGGGTAAAACAAGAAAAAATACATTAATTAAACTATAGGTGCTCTATATTGTGGACCATGTATTTCTTCTATAGATGTCCTATATTGTGGACCAGAGGGAGTACCCTCGGTTTCTTATTAAATATAACGCACAGTTAATTCGTAAAAATTAATAAATCTGATCATTTACCATTATTGCGTACACAATGTATCATTCTTCTGGAATACCCCCTTTAATTAAATGAAAGCATTACATGTGAAAGAAAAAAAGTGCGAAAAAAATTGTCGTTTAAATCATGGCAATACGAAAAAAAAATTATATTAAGAAATAAAGTGGATGCTATATTTAAAACCAAGAGACATTCATCAATTTAAGTAATTTTTTTTAGTTATAAGGATAGACACTAATGACGTAAATTTTAACAAACAGAATGAACTTCCGAGCTCTCACATTCATACCATTAGATTACAAAGTTTTTAGAATATTAAGTCATCATAGTGGAATTTGATAAAGTGAATATCCTACAATCCTAGATTCTTCCAATGAGAGATAAATTAGTTGGTCAAGAACTAATTATCCCATTACAAGTGATCAACTAGGTGCTGTGTTGTGAGTAATATATTTATATAAAAGAAAGCAAACATAACTTTTAAAATATTTTCATTAAAATCTTAGAATTTACCATCACATTTGACTTTTTTTTAATAAGTGTTTGTTTGGATTCACGGTAAAAATTACTTTTTAAACTTGATTTACGAGGTAACAAGTAAGTAATTGAATTAAAGTTGTCATTTTTAATTAAAAAATTTAACCATAAATACCTAAGAATATTATATTCAGAACAATAAGAAACCATAGATTCCCTTGAGAAAATCATGAACAAGCAGAACCAAATCTTGTCATCTTGCTTCTAAAATTTAGAACATGCCCTAAGTTAAAAAAAAAACAGAGAAAAAAAAACTTCATAGAAGTTGAGTGAAATTAAGTGTCCGTTTGGATTAACGGTAGAAACTGTTTTTATAATGTGATTAACGATGTACAAAGTAAGTATATGAGAGGAGTTTTATCTCAATTTATATGAATGTGTTTCTCAAACACCAGCTCAAGCAAACCTTTGAGAAGGCCTTGTGTTTGGTTGCAAAAGCAAGGAGGCAACAACATAATAAAATGGACCAAATCTACTATTCATGTTAACAGCTGAAGAAGTTTCAACTTTCAAGACACATTTGGTTAAAATTAGATAAGAAAATTTAATCTAACCAAATCTCTTAATCTGTTAATCACCATCACTAGCCCCTTAATCAAAAGAAAGGACAGAGGAACAGAGACTCCATTATTGAAAGAAAAAGAAGCAAAACACTCTTAATTCCCTTATAATTACCAGGATTATCACTCTCTGACCACACATAAGCTAATCAAAGCCTCAAGAAATTTCAGAGGCAGCACTATATATATATATATACACACCTCTCAGACTAATCAAAGTTCCTAAATCTATCCCTATTGAAATTCAAAATAAACCCTAACCAGAACTCCGATCATCCATTGGGCCTGTATCTAAAAGACAGGCCGATTAGTGATGACCTAATTCATTCAAATTCTTCCTCAACCATACAGAGTACAGATATATATATAATTTCAGAAATCGCCGGAATCTTGCCAGCAAACAAGCATTGTGACGCACCGGCGGAGGATGTAGAACCTGGCTCGCTGCTCCTTGACGAGCAAACTGCATCGCCGGCCGAATGATCGGAGAGGACAATTCTGGTGACTGAATCCATTACTCTGTTCTTGGCTCATCTTCGTCGAGAGAAATTTTCCTCGAGATTGATTTGCTAGATTGTTCGATTATTGTTCTTCCTCTTCTTCTGTGAGGTTGTGATGGATATGATCGGTGAAAATGCTGATATAATTGGAAAAGTTGTTTGTGCTTAGTTAAAGAATGGTTGAAGAGTAAGGGGAGGTGGAGAGATATCTAGAGAGATTCCTATGAGTTTAGTGATGGTGAAGAGAGATGCTTTGTATGGGTTTTATAGTTTGATTTTCTTCAACCCAATAAAAAAAAATAACATATTTTAAGTCAATAATATTCAAGTCAAAAGAAGTCAATAATATTAAATATTCATCATTCAATTCATCTCTAGTTATTTCTTTTTTCTTTTTCCAAAATTCTGGACAAATTTAATTGAGTTTTTTTTTAGTTGTCATCTATCCCTTTTTTATATATAACTCCAAATCCTTTGATTTACTTATAAGAAAATACTTAAATCAAGTTTCTTATATCTATTTTGTCTAGTTCTCTAATTACATAAGACTATGTGTCCTATATTTGAATTATTATCATTTAATTATAAACTCATATAAAAAAAAGTAAGACACATAGTCTTATATGATTGGAGAACTTGATATAATGGATATAAGAAATTTAATGTAAGTTTTTTTTTTTTTTTTGTGCAAGAATCCAATGAAATTTAGCATAACTTTTAGTCCTCGCATTTTTTTCCCCTCATGTATTAATCTAATTCCTGAAGTTTTACTTAAAGAAGGCAATTTTATAATTTATGAATTTAAATAATTATAGGGATTGAATTGTTTTGAAGGAAAAACTCATTTTCATGTAGCTATACTTCCACTCATTTTTAATTTGTTCTCTTAATTAAATTATTAATTTTGCTCTATTAACATAGTTGACTCCCCTAACTTTGCTCTATTAGCACTATTAGCCCATGTATAGGAATTAACTGTATAAACAGAGTAAAATTAAAGCATTTAATTAAGAGAAAAGAATACTAGGTATCATATTAAAAATTGAAAGAAAAAATATAGTTGGGTGCAAATGAGTTTTTCTCCCTTGTGTTTCTTATAAGTCGTAATCAGTATAAATCATTATATGTTTTGTATTTTATGTCGATATATTAATTTAGATTTATATGGAAGAACTGAACAAATTAAAATGTTAAAGTGCCATATAAAATTTTCCAGGTATTTTATCTTTCTTTTACCCCCTAAAGTACTCTGCTATAATAAATGCATTTTATTTTGTTAGGAAAATAATTAAGGCCACTTGGTGAGGTAATTGATGGGAATATTGTTAGATGAGTAATGAGTTAGGCAAAATTTGTTTGAGATTCTGCATATCTCTCTACGTGTAATGGATTCAAAGCCCCGTTTCATGAGAACACCGTAAAGTAGAGTAGAGGTCGCCTCAATTCCTTTATAAGATTCCAATTTTAGGCCATACCTATTTTGAGGTGTGAACTTTGACAAATCATAAGGCATATATCAATATATAATACTCTATCATGTCCTTGATATAAGACATATTTACCTAATTTGATTATATTAAGTAAGTTAGTTAATATGACATATATTTTCTAAAACACTCTAATCATCTTTCTTAATTCCCTCATTCCCTCTTCTTCTTGATTATGATTGAGAGAGTATCAATAGGGGTAAATTAGGAGAACATTGACAAATATAAAAACTATACTTTATATTTAAGACCAAAATCAACTCTCCAGATATGTCTTATAACAAGGACCGAAGGAGTATAATATCAACAAAACCAGTGTTATGAAGATAGGATAGGACCAGCTGGTTTGGGTCAAATGGCCAACTAGTGGTCCAACCTATTCGGTCTGGTAGGTTGGACTGGTGCAACCTTAAAAATTTTTTTTAAAATTTTTTTTTTTTCAAAATTTTATATAAATAACCCTCAAATCTTCACTTTCTTATTGGAGGAATCAATTTGGGGAGGCCTTTGTAAGGGTGGGGCCAAGGACCTAATCGGATCATCATCCCCTATTAAGCTCGGAGAGGTAACACACAGGAAAGGCCCTTTAGATTTGAAGCTGCATGGCTTCTGCATAAAGAGTTCAACAGCATGCTTCACGAAAACTGGGACAAAAATAAGAAGATCAATGAAGAATTATCAGACCTGGAAAATAAACTCAAAACTTGGAACTACAAATCATTTGGCCATCTAGCCAAGCGAAAGAAAGAGATGATGAGGCGAATAGCAGGAATACAAAAAAGACTTCAAGAAGGACCTAGTCGACAGCTGGAACTAAGGGAGATGCAATTAAATATGGAATTGGCCGAAATCCTGAATCAGGAAGAAGTCATTTGGTTCCAAAAAGCAAGGACTCAATGGTTGGTACATGGGGATAGAAACACTTCTTACTACCACACTAAAACAAAAATTAGAAGAAGAAGGAACAGAATCACCATGCTAAGGAATGAAGAGAATGAGTGGATTGAAGGAAAAGAAGAAGTGGGAGAATTAGTTAATAATTTCTTTCAAGAGTTGTTTTGCGAAGAAATCGAAGAGCGAAGATGGATTACTACATCTCACTCATGGCCAAATCTTAGTCCTGCAGACTGGGACGCAGTAAACGGTGATATATCTCAGGAAGAAATAAAGGAAGCCATGTTTGCCATTGGGAGCATGAAGATACCTGGAGAGGATTTTCAACAAAACTAGGAAATAGTAGAACAAAGTGTGTATTCGACCATTGGGAGGTTATGACATAATCCAGAATTGATTAATGAAGTCAATCAAACTTTGATCACACTCATCCTAAAAGTGGACAAGCCGGAGAAAGTGAATCAACTTAGGCCTATTTCATTGTGTAATGTGATCTATAAGTGTCTATCAAAGGTGTTGGTGAAGAGAATGAAGAGAATAATGTCCCGACTAGTTTCGCCATTTCAAGTTAGTTTTGTACTAGGGCGGAATATACAAGATAACATTATCATTGTGAATGAGATGATACACTCAATAAGAAAGAAGAGAGGGAGGAAAGGTTTTATGGCAATCAAAATTGATTTAGAAAAGGCATATAATCGTATCAGTTGGGATTACATAAAAAAGGTGCTTCAGGAAATCCAGTGCCACCCAGAAATGATTGCAAGAATGATTGGATGTGTTTCTACAATGTATACTAGAATTCTTTGGCATGGTGAAAAACTTGGCCAATTTTTTCCATTTAGAGGATTACGACAAGGGGATCCCTTATCTCCGTATCTGTTTGTACTGGGCATGGAAAAACTCACACATATTATCCTAGATAGAGTGTGAGAGAGAGAAAATGGAGAGGCATGAGAGTAGGCCGCTCTAGCCCCACAATAACTCATATGATGTTTGCTAATGACCTTGTTCTTTTTGCAAAGGCGGATATCCCGCAGATTGAATTAATTTTGAATTGTTTGCAGGAATTTGGAGAGATGTCAGGGCATAAAGTGAGTAAGGAAAAAACTCAAATTTTCTTCTCACCCAATGTGACGCTACAACACAGGAGAGAGATTTGTAGACTCAGCCAATTTAAACAAGTAAAGGAGCTAGGGAGATATCTCGGTGCAAATATTGCCTTACCTAGGAAAAGGAAAGAAAGATACAATGCAGTAGTAAACAAAGTGAAGAAGCAGGTTAACGGTTGGAAAGCAGCTAGCCTATCTCTAGTAGGATGAATTATGTTAGTCAAGTCAGTAACTAGTATGATTCCCCTATTTCACATGCACGAAAGAATATCTCTAGGAGTGGGGGAGAGTATAGAAAGAGCATAGAGAAGATTTATCTGGGGAGAGCAAGGGGAGACCAGAAAATGGCACCCAGTACCATGGCAAACAATGTGCAATGAAAAAGGAGAAGGTGGAGTGGGATTTAAATCATTACATTGTATGAATGAAGCCTTCCTCTTAAAATTGCTTTGGAGGATGTACACGGAACGTAATGCATTGTGGGTAAGTGTCTTACAAGGAAATTATGGCCGTGGGCTAGCAGGGGAGAAGAGATGTAGGTTAAAGCAAGGGATTCAAATCTTTAGAAAGGAATATGTAAAATGGGAGAGTAGTTCTAAGGGAATACCAGGATGGAGGTACGAAATGGAAATGAGACAAGGGTGTGGTTTAACAAGTGGGTGGAAGGATGTGAGGCCCTCATCTCATACATCCCGGAAGATGCTGTGATTCAGAAAGAAATGCGTGTAAAGGAGTTAATTGAAGATCAGAATAGGTGGAACTTACAACAATTGGTACAGCTGTTAATGTGATACAAGCAATAGCAAACCTCCCTGTCCCAGATGGGGAAAATGATGAAGATGCTCTGGTATGGCAGCTCACTGGAGATGGAAGCTTCTTGACAGCAAGTGCAGATAAAATGCTAAGAGGAAATGGAGGAGTAACTACAAGTTGAGTATGGAAACATATCTGGAAGTTAAAGATACCAGAGTGGGTTAGAGTATTCCCATGGCAACCAAATCACGGACAGCTACCTACTAGCGCAATAACAGTAAAATAAAGGACGGATGAGTCGAGATGCAGAAGGTGTGGAGCTGATAGAGAGGAACAAATCCATGCACTACGTGACTATCCCTAGGCCAGACAGATATGGAGTAACCTGGTACCACATTATAAGAGTGAAATGTTCTATGAGCAAGAAGGAACATAATGGTTTGAATTTAACATAATAACCAGAGGAAGCTCAAAAGAAGACCTTCTATGGCCTAAAATCTTCACTGTTGGGTGTTGGTTTAATTAGAAATGGCGGAATAAAGAACTACACGAGGCAGATTTCCAAAGGCCGGTGGATCCAGAGTAGTGTGTGACAAGGCTCCTACACAACTATAAGACCAAGTGGACAGGAGGAACGAATCTTCTCAAGAGACAGTAAACGAGGTTGGTAAAATGGCAAAGTCCACAAACAGGCTGGTGCAAACTAAACGTGGATGGCATGACGGTGCAATAAGAATACTCTGGATGTGGAGGAGTAATAAGAGGAGATTGTGGGGAGTGGCTTGGAGGATTCTCACAAAAACTAACTAAATGTTCAAGTCAAGCAGCAGAAGCCTGGGCGATTTGTGAAGGGATGTAGATATGCTGGGAAATGGGATTTCGTAAAGTTGAGGTAGAATGTGATGCAAAGATGGCGGTAGAAGCCTTAAACAGAAGGAAGAGTATCATGGGAGGCTTCTTGCCTTCTAATAAGATTCTCAGCATGTTACAGCGAGACTGGCAAATCTCCATCAAGCATATATACCTTGAAAGTAATAGACATACAAATATAATGGCAAAATTATGTGCGGTAATAGGTGAAGATCGAAGGTTTTGGAATGAACCGCCTAAGGAAGTCAGAGAAGCATTGAACGCTGATACAGTAGGAACTTTATACCCGTGTAGGGTCCTTGTGTAGTTCTGGGGCTTGACCCTTTTGTTACAAAAAAAAAAGTAAGTTGGTTAAGTTAATTAATATGACATATATTTTCTAAAACGCTCTAATCATCTTTCTTAATTCCCCCATTCCCTCTTCTTGATTATGATTGAGAGAATATCAATAGGGGTAAATTAGGAGAACATTTACAAATATAAAAACTATACTTTATATTTAAGACCAAAATCAACTCTCCAAATATATCTTATAACAAGGACCGAAGGAGTATAATATCAACAAAACCGGTGTTATGAAGATAGGAAAAGACCAGCCGGTTTGGGTCAGATGGCCAACTAGTGATCCAACCAGTCCAGTCTGGTAGGTTGGACCGGTGCAACCTTAAAAAAATTTTTAAAAAATTTTTCTCGTTGGTCTAGCCCTAGGTTAGCTCCGATTTAACTCCGATCTGACTTACTGACCCTTGACCTAATACCTCGACCGGTTCAGTCACCTGTTCAAGTTTAATAACCTTGACAAAAACTTATATAGCTAATTGTATCCTAATGGGTAGTCACAATTCTTGTGAGTGTCCTGCTTAATCACATTTGTTGAACTGCTACTCAAACAGTTAAATTTAGGGCTGATGTGTAAACATACTTATGAACTTTTACCTAAAATGCATCCAACGCCATATGCTTTTCAGAAGTACAAAAATACATATAAACATTCAAAATGAGAGCAAAAATATTAGCATTGTTAAATAAAACCTAACACCATTACTTTTGATAAAGAGCTTAAGGGTATTTTTTCACCTTAACCTTTTAATTTAATGCTACATCTGGTTTTTAATATAACAGATAGTCAACTAATTTGAATAGATTGAGGAAGTTAGGTATTGGCCAAAAAAAAAAAAGATTGAGGAAGCTAGGTATATTGGTTATTTATAACAAATATAAGTTGATTTTTCTAAATTATTATCTTTCATCATAATCACCTTTGGATAGAAACTCTTTAATTTGTATAATTAATAGGAATATTTTAGGAAAAAATTATAAATTTAGGAAACAAAGTGAATTGAGATCTTATATTTAGAACAAAATTCAACTCAAAACTAACTTTTATATTAAGGATCAAAGCTAGTGGATTGTTTCTTAATGATTTAAAAAAGGCTAAAGTATACTTTTAGTCTTTTAAGTTTTACATGAGTTATACTTTTAGTCCTTTAACTTTATAAAGTATGCTTTTGGTCCTATATTTCTAACACCATTAATGTTGTTAACAAAAAATATTGATGCAGTAAACTCAAGTAATGACTATGCAACTAATAAAACATATTTAATTTTAATTTTTTAATATAATATATTTAAATTATTAAACTAAAATTCTTTTAATACAATCGAAGTTTTGATATTGATTGCTTTATTAGATTTTTAGATATTTTTCAATTGACACATATTTTAAATTTAAGATTAATAGCATTTAATTACACAGTTATCGTTTGAGGTTTGTTGCGTCAGTGTTTTCAGTTAGCAACATTAATAGTATTAGAATTAGGGTCTGTTTGGGAACAAGGTAGGATAACCCAAAAGCCCAATTGGCTTGGAACCCTCCGTTTGGCAAAGCATCTGTTGGCACTAGGCTTTTTTTTTTTTTTTAAAAAAAGGAGCTTCTTATAGAAGCTCAGCTAATAATAGAAGCTCAACTAAGGTGCTTTTTCAGGCATTGAGAAGCTGCTTCAAGTCTTCAACGGTGTGACAGTAATTCTCAATTTCTTTTGACCCGTGTTTCTTTTCTTTACTTGCTGACATTACATTGCTTGTAAATAATAAAAGGGTTGTTGTGCACACTTGCCTGTTGCGAAAATGAGAAAAATGCTTATATGACTTTTATTTTCTTATTATTTTTTCCATGATATTAAGGAAAGAGAAGCGATGAAGATAATAATGATCCAGTTGATATATCATCCACATCAACTATCCGTAGATTATCTTCACATTTTGTAAAGTTAAGGGACCAAAAAGACACTTTATGTAAACTTAAATGATTAAAAATATATTTTAACCAGTTTGGGGGGAAAAAACTCTAACTTGATTCTTCCATCTGCTGCTAAGAAACCTGAACTATTAAACCCATGTAAGAGAAGCATGCACGCATTTCAGCAAAAACAGGGATTTGCCAGCACTTTGTTACTCTCAAGAGAAAGTGTTACAAAGGCAAACCATGCAAGACAAATTAAGGAATGGCAGGAGACATGTTTTTAGATTATTATCCCTCGTTATTCATCATGAATCGTGGAATATTAAGAGAGAAGAGGATCTCTTAAACTCATGGGATGGGTAGTGCCATGATTATTCATGTTAGTTTTAAGCTGCTCATATGTTTTGTTTTGTTTAAGGATGTTGTGCTGCCTCTAGTCGGCTCCTTTCATCAACTTTGGACTAGCTCCATTTTCAACTTACATTTGGCTCCACCTTGACATCTCTGGTGTTTTGTTTACGGATTATGCTCTTAGTGTTGGGCTTTTATACTTTATTGTTCTAATGATTTACTTGTGCTTGTTTTATGTTTGTTGTATGGCTCTTTACTTGTTTTCTTTGTTGCTTTCTGTTGCTGGGCTTCACCAGATGCATGCTTGAGCAAACCTTTTTAAATGTTTGGTTTTATCTAGACATTAATAAAACTGTCTTTTATATATAAAAAAGAATGCCAAGATAGTGATAAAGTCCATTTTCTTTTCTTTTTCTTTTTTTATGTGTGCATCCGGTATTCTATCCAGCCCTTGGGGAACTCAATGAAAGCCCACTTTCTTTTTGTGTATTTTAAAACTTGGTATGCTTTTTTATATCATCATTTTGCTTATTATTAAAAAATAATACTCCCTTCAGTCCTTAATATATAACCTAATTGAAAAGTTAATATTGGTCCTAAATATAAAACATATTTCTCATATTTATCAATATTTTTCGGATTTACTTCTATTTATTGATTCTCCCTTAACAATAATCAAGTAAGATAGATGTTGAGGGAGTTAAAGAATATAATTAAGGTGTTTTAAAAAAAATGTTATATATATTAATTAACGTAACTAACTTCTTTAATTTAATGAAATTAAGAAAATAGGTATAATATTAAATACACGAGGAGTATTATTTATTATTGTCAAAGTCTACTTTTATCTTTACAATATATTTTTTTTTCAGGAGTATTGGTAATTCTAAAATTCAAGTTGGTGTGTACGCGTGTTGGCGAGGGAACATCAATACCTGTCGAACTTAACAAAAGAATATCGAAATAATATGAATATATGATTAGAATAAAGCATAACCTTTCTTTTCTTTCTTTCTTTGTTTCTTTTTTTTTTTTTGAGAATATGTTCGGAGCATATTTGACCATTTGAGAGAATAAAATGACATATTAATTAATTAGAATGCCAAAGCGTGTGAATATTATATAAAATATATTCCTAGAATACTTAGAAATTACATTTATGCTTATTTATGTGACAAAATCAACAAAAAATCCTCCCTAGTGTTTTTAGATATGTTTTGTTTAATATCTGTGTGTGTATCTAATATTTTTTCTTTTTGGCCAGAGTGTGTGTATCTAATATTTTTTCTTTTTGGCCAGAGTGTGTGTATCTACTAGAAAATAACTGTACTGAAGAAATACCATATGCTTCCCTGATGCAATTATTAATTACCATTTTAAAATTATCTGGGGATTAAAAATGAAATGAGTGTCGAACAAAATAACTGATTATATTAAAATTATATTTTATGAGACGCCCATTTCATTTAAAAATTAAAAATTTTAATGATATGTTTTTGCGTTTAAAAATTTGAAATTTGAATGTGTATCAGACTATCAATGTATATAAATCTGAGTTGTTTTAAGACATGCTTTAAAAATGGGGAGAACAGAGATAAAATGAAATGAATTGAAACAGTACTACAATTTTGAAGAGTTTTTTCCCCCAACAATTTTATAGAGTTAAATCAAATATAACACTGTTAATTAAATTTTAAAATATATGTAAATTATCTCCTTGACTTTTAAAACTTGATAAAGAATCCCGTAAACTTTAATATTTGCACAAACAAATCTCATGCAATCAATTATCTATAGGTTCAACTTTCAAGAGATTTATTTGCATGAGGTTGAATATTTAGAGGTGTTATGTATAATTTAACCTAATTTTAATCAAATAGCAAAAAAACAAAAAACAAAAAACAAAAGTTAGAGTGAAAATATAGCAATTAAGAATAACATGGAAAAAACAAAAAGAGCATGAAGACTATTGCAATAGGTATTTCTGGGACTTAAATAGAAAGTGACTCTAGTATTGTAAATTCCATTCTTATCCAAACATATCGAGTCCAAACTTAATAGTGGTATATAGTTAATATATTATATTTCATAAGTAAAATAAAAGAATAATTGATGGAAAAAAGGTTATTAGCACAAATTTAAAAGCTCTGGAAAGCCTCTCTCGTCAAATTCAAAAAGTCAATAAGATTTTTTACGCATAATATAAAGTTCTAAAGTTTTGTATGATTTAAGTTTGAAAAACAAAATTATTATTCACTAATTAGATTTAATTTTTTTAATTAGGTAGAATATAAATGACGTGAAACTTCAAATGCTCCTCAGATGAGTTTATTTCCTTAATCCTCGTACAAAGATTACGGGCGTTATTTTATTAATAATTGCCCATATCAATTTTTTGGGCCAACTTGCATTACGAAAGCCCAATGAACCCACTTTAAGTCCCACATCGGCCAGACGAATTATTGACGAAGCATTTATATACCCTACGAACACCTTTAGAGTTGTGTTCTTTGAAAGGAGAGATGGTTGGCATCTCCCCTGACAGGGACGGGAACAGCCTTCGGGCTTTCCTGTTACCACACATACGGTTAAGGCAACCCACTTCGGTGGATCTATAACCCAATTTTTTCCTTTTCTTTTTCCCCAAACTATTATTCACATTCACGTTAACATAAAAAACCTATAATAAACAATATGGAGTAATATCGCACCCAGAGAATATAGCTTACAGCTTCAAACTTTAAACAGATATTACTACTCCATTATTTAATTATTTTTCGTCCCATAATCCTCAACAAACAAAGTGGCTATATTATACATATTACATGCACCAAAGCCAATATAATATTCATCATTCATTATACACTACTACTGGTGCGTGTGTATCTGTAAGGATATGTAGTAAAAGCAAGTTACATGGTGGTTCTTCAAGGAGTGTTCTTATTGTCGACGACCTTCCGAGCGGAATTACAAGTGATTGATCCACCAAGACTAAGAGGCTGATAATTAATATATCTGCTGGGACCTGAAGTAGGTCGAAACCGGCCTTTTGGCAAACAAGCTTCCACTACACCTCCTGAGACAGCATTTTCATGGCCTATATTAGCCTTCAACTTGGTGTACTTGTAATGATCATCAGCAGCATTTGGTTCCAAAGTGACGATGGGCCGGCTAGCGCTCACCAAAACCCGGCCAGCAGGAGCCCGAGAAAGGAGCAGGAGGAGCAAGAGGAGGAGAGGCTTCATCACGAGGAAAGAGGACGGCATTTGGAAACTTTGAGTTATTGGTTGGACTTAAGTAGTTGTGAAGGTTTTGGTGGGAAATAATAAGAAGGAGAAGGAGGCCTTAAATAGGGTCATGTGTGGAGGGGTTGGGAACGTAGGACATGTGTTGCTGGCAAAAGATGTAAGCTTTTTTGGGGCTCACTTTTTGAAAACCATAACATGCAGATCCCGATCAACCCCGCCGGCTATTTGGTCGGTTCAGGTACTCGGCATCAATCCTATTAACTTGGGATTAACTATTATATTAATTCAACTCAAGTTGGATAAGTTGGTCAAGTCAGATTTTATATAACTTTTTCTTTATTGGATGCGAAACTAGTTATTTGAGTTCAAGAAAACATATCAGTTTGTTACTTTTAATCAAGGTTCTAAAATTGGACCGGCCACTAAACTGGTCGAAGTATTAGGTCAAGGGTCAGTAGTTCAGATCGGAACTAATTTAGGGCAAAACCTATAAGAAATTGAAGATTTCAAATTAAGTTACTAATATGAAATTCTAAAAAAAAATATAAAAAATCGATTTTAGAAAAAAAAAAAGTTAACCGGGTTGATGTCCTGACAAGACCGGTTGATTGGTTTCCAGCCTGAACCGGCCAGTCCGAGTTTCAAAACCCTGCTTTTTATAACCATTTTGTTGGACTACATGTGGTTTATGCATAAATACCTTGTTTACTTGTGGATTAATGCATTTTATTTAAATATTACTTTTTCATGGTTATGTATGAATATTTTTGTAGATTTTAATTAAATTACATTATTCTAATCATGATTGGTTTTACCTTGATTAGATCATAGTTGAACAACAAACTTTTAATCACTATTTCAAGAGGAGTTCCGTTTTTCATACTTAGTACTTTGAGCGATCGATACTCATCTTATGCTTCCATAATTAATAACATTTGAATATATTTCATGTCGAATTCAGTTCGTATTATTCTCTAATTACATTTTCCCTTTATCTGAGTATACATTTAATAGGCTCGTGAGGAGGAGGAATAGAGCGTAGTAGATAGTATGTTGCTGGCAAGGATATGCCTTTTAGGATTCACTTTTTGGAGATGGCTTTTCCGAATTATTCTGTAATGCAACACATGGAAGAAGGTGATTGGACCACATGTGGTTACAGTAGCCACCTTTACGTGTATTAAGTTTGAATTGTTCGTTGAGGTCGGTCCTATCCTTAATACGATGACTCACCCATACGATGTCGTACGTGTCTTGCTTGTCTTCGCGACACGTACTCCTCTTGTGGTAATGCGATTTGCAAAGATTCGTAGATTCCGTTACAGGATCTCATCACTCACCAACTACCTCATGGAACATCGGTCTAAATTTATCCAAAAACAAAAATGTAATTAAGAATATTAAATTATTAATAGGCTTATATATATATATATATCAATATCACAGAGGTTTTCCTGCTGATAAAAATGATAATCATAATACACCTTCATTTGTTTATTGGACAGTTGAAGATAACACTATCCTTCATTACTTTCCAGGTTTCGTGGGAAATCCTGGAGCATGCTAACGTGATTCTTGGTTACTTTTGAACTACGTTTGAATTCCCAAAAACAGTGCCGGGCCCAATATAAGGCCTTAAAACATTGAAGGCCCAATATTAAAAAAAACCACTAGCCAGTTTAATATATATATATATTAGCCCAGGCCTTTTTGAAGCAATTAAGCCCATTAAGCGAATGCCACAACACCTATGTATTAGGTATTTGACCCAATTAAACGACCTAAGCATATTTTTAGTTGCATTCAGTGTCCTATAAAGTATTTTGGGTGCATCTAGTATTTTAAATTATTTTTTTAATATTTGTCTATCATTCTAAAATGTTTTTTGTGCAGTTTTGCAATTAACAATTTAGATGATTTAGGGTGTTGGATACACCTAAAAAAACATCTCAAGGTGTTGAGTGCAACAGAAAATAATTTAAGTGTTGGACACACGTAAAAAAATACTTTAGGGTGGTAAATGTACTTGAAAAATATTTTAGGTATTGATACACCATAAAATATTTTAGGACACTGAATGCACCTGAAAAAATACTTTAAGGTATTGGATGCGCATTAACCCAAAATAATTCCTCACTATGTTCTACTTTTAAGGTGTATTAAGTAAGACCGTGGCTAAAATTATGACAATATATAATATAGTACTATAAACACAATCCCAAATAATAATTCATAGTATTGGCCCAGGAGATAAATTATTTGTAATCAAATAAAAAAATGCTAAACAGTCCCCTGTTTTATAGCAAAACCATACATGGTATAGCAAAAACAGCTTTACTAAATTATTCACATATATATGCTTCATCATTAGACCGCTCCGTTAGATTATTTAAGCGGTAAACATTTTTTATCAGAAAAAAAAAATGTCCTGGCCTGGAGAGAATATTCACACAGATAAACAACGCACAAATAATTAATTAACAAGGCATATGATCCATTAATTAAAGTCATTGTTTTTTATAAAGTCATTGTTAACATTGGCATGTGAAGCCAATGGCTGGGGCCGAATCTACCTAGGATTGCTTATGTATGTGAAACCAAATTTTTTAAGGTGGGGTTGCTTTAATGTTTTTGTGTGTATGTGTGTGTGAATCGAATCTACGTCGGATTATTTGTGTTTATGTGTCTGTGCATGTGAAAAAGAAACCTCAGATCCACCTTCAATGCTATCAAAACGGTCTTGGGATGAGAAAACCTCATCAACAATCACATGATTAATTAATCTAGGATTCGGTGATTGTACTACACATAGCATAAAAATTCATTAATCAACCAATGAGTCTAACCTATGAGTTGCCAATTAATCCAAGCATGAAGATTTTCAAACATGACGATTGATTCCTAGCGTAATACTCTCTCCGGTTCTTATTATAAGGACCCCAGCATGTTTCATATTAATAATATACTCCCTCCGGTCCTAATTATAAGGCAAAGTTGACTTTTTTGGAGAAATTAAGGAAGCCAATTAAATTATTTTAGAGTATTTTTATTTTTATTTTTTTTCTCCAAACTAATTAATTTGACTAATAAACTAATATATAATCTAAGGATACTAAAAATATAAACACTCTAAAGTAATTTAATTGACTTCCTTAATTTCTCCAAAAAAGTCAACTTTATCTTATAATTAGAACCGGAGGGAGTATTATGTTTTGCTCAAAACATTAATTTTTTCCCCTAATGGACCTAACTAATAACGTTAAAACTTACTAACTAGCTACCCAAACTCCTCTAACTAATAATTTTTATTGAGGATAATTTTAATGTTTTATAAGAATTAACTAATTTTATTAACTAGCTTCATTGATTTACCTAAAATTATTAGGTGCTTGTAATAATTTGTTTTTGCCAACAAGATGCTCAATCATGATAAAGACCAAACGGAGCAGCCAAGCAGGTTTGATAATGGATTTTATGCACTGCACTACTCCCTTCGATCATTATCATAAGACATTTCCAACCACTTCATTGGAAAACAATTGAGAGGTGGTTAAAATATTACATTTGTTTGAAAATGAAATAAGAATTCTGAATTTATCCATATTTAAAATAATTAATTACTTTTGAGAATAAAAATTTTTCATTAAATAAGGGCAATATTAAAAAATTGAACTTAATACCACATTTAGTGATTTATAATAAGAGCTACTAACTTCTTATAAGTGCCGTATAATAGGGATCAAATAAAATATAATACATGCATGCATAACAAATATACATAACATCTTATAGCCTCATCAAATATAACTTATTTATGGGAAAGTTTTCCTAATGAAAAATATTATTCATTTTTCTAACTTATCTCGATAATTAATTTTTTTTCCATAAATACCCCTCATCAATACTTGGGATTCTTAAAATCATGAGAGATAAATTAGAAAAGCCATTAGATTAATTTAATATACAATGTGAGACCGGTCAACTATTTATTTATGGATAAATCTTGAAAATAACTATGCTTTGTTTGGTACAAATTTAATTAGCTATTTTCTTGATACAAGTGTAGTAGCCAAGTAGGTATTAGTGGTTTATAGTATTTCATACAAGGGAGTATTATTTATCAATATTCAGTGGCTGTTTTGATCTTTTTAATTTGAAAGCATCTCAATTTGATACAATTATAACTTCTAATTGTTTTTAAATATTCGGCTACCTACCTAAGTATTGTGTTTTATAAAATAAAAATTGGCCAAAAAGAAAAAGCACTGTTTATGTTCTCTATGCCTTTTCTATATTATATATATTGGATGAGGTAAGATGTCATTATTAGAGTCACCTTGGTCCATGATTCAGCAGTAGTACTAGGTTGCGGGCTACCTCATCCACCAAGTTGGATTTATGCATTATGTGAATGTTTGAAAAAAATTGCATTATTTATGATATAAATTATGTGATTTATTGAAATTCATAAATCATTTATGAATATTAAAATTTTCTGTAGTGGTTGACGCCAGATGTTTTTTCATATAGGGATTGGCATGTAGAGATTCATCATAGGTATAAGGAAGACCTCTATTGTGTTGATTATCTTCTTAAGTTTGCTCAGAGTATTAAAGAAAATTTTTGTATTTTTGATCAACCTCCACCTATTATTTAATAGGTGGAGGATGATGAGGTAAATAGATGTTATAGATCCTTCTATATAGGTGATCAAGAATGTATTCAGTTTACATTTAAAAAAATTAAAATTTTCTTGAATTAGCGTGAATTTAATTCATAAATAATACTTATTAGGTTATTTTCTCTTATCCTAAATATAAAGTTCATTTGAGAATTTTAATTTAGTCATAGATATAAAGTCTCACTCCTCTTGGATCTTGTATTAAATTTGTCTTTACAACAATACCCCTATTCATTCAAATATTTTTACCTCTACACTTTAAATTTTAGTCATTAAATGGCATGAATATATTTAAATAAGTACCACAGAATATTTATATATTAATTACAAGTAATTATTTTATCTATTTCTACCAGGAAGAGTAATCAAGAAAATAATAGGCCAAATCAATTTCTCTTCAATTCCCTTGCCTTTTCCTCATCTCCCACTTGTCAATCCAAGTATTTGTCTCATATGTCCTACAACACTAGTACTAGCTAGCATTCACACCTCCAAACAGAGATGGATGATGGTTCATCACAAGTTTCATCAGAATAGAGTCACTTTCTATCAGATTCTGCTATCTCATAATGGCCTTTTATTTGGACATTTTTACTATACCAAACTCACTTGGAGCTCAATCCCCTTCATTTTTCTCTACTTTCAGGGGACTCTCTATTGGCTCTTCATCAAGAAAGATCTACTCTCTCCGGTCCTAAATATAAGATAAAGTTGATTTTTTTGGAGAGATTAAGGAAGTTAATTATATTACTTTAGAATATTTTTATTTTTTTCCTCAAAACTAATTAGTTTAGTTAATAAATTAATATATAATTTAAGGATATACAACATATGTATATACTTAAGTAATTTATTTAACTTCCTTAATCTCTTCAAAAAAAAATCAACTTTGCCTTTATATCGAGGACTGGAGGGAGTACTATTGATTATGGGAACGACTCATTGGAAATTATCTGCATTAACAAAATTAAAGAAGAATTAACCTCCGGCTCTCTTCTTACTACTAAAGATGTAGTTTGGAATGACATGAATTCCCTCTTACAATTTTCTCTCAGAACTCCTTATTCGCGGCCCCCTCCCTCTATTTTATAATATAGTTAATTTTTCTTTTTGTTCTCATATAAGTGCTACTTTGTATATTCCTATTTTATTAGTATCATCTTGCCATACTATGAAAAAGAAAAAGGGCAAACTGTACTATGTTTTTTATAAAAGAAAAAATGACATTAAAAAGACTAGTAAAATGTTTTACAGAGTACTAAAGCCAACAGAACCAACATGAGAATTAAAATAACAATTAAAGAAAAACTGTACTATGTTTAACGTGAGCTGTATGAGTTATTAGAAACATTATTTTTTCCTTTTTGAAAAAAAGGAAACATTATTTTTTTAATTCTGTGCATTGTCATTATTGCCCATTCAAAAAGCAAAGTTTTTGTTTATGATTTATTTATTTTTTCGCAAGACAGTGGTTGTTTGTATTTTCTTTATTCCAACAAATTATTCTGTCTAATAATTCACTTTTTTCGCTCCCCCATACACTAGCATAAACTCAAAAAAAAAAAAAAAATCTGTTTTTTTAAATAAATATTCATTCATTCATCTCTCTCGGACTCTCACAAATAGTCAATGCGCTAATCAGTCTTATCCTAACACATATATAAACCTGCTTTTTTAAGAATTAAGGGACAATTTTGTTTAGGAAGTTGTTACTAAGGAGTAATTTTGTCTCGAAAGTTTTTTAGGGACAATTTTGTTTTGGAAGTATAAAAAGGAGACAAATTTTGCTCTGGCCGTTATCCCAGTTAATTTTGACAATGGGTTGATCAAATATACTGAATTGATAGTCCAATTGTCATCCAAGTCATTTTTGTTAAAAAAGAAATTTGCCCTGGAAAGTCTATGTGTCATCTTCTTCATTTTTTTTAAAGTTAGATTTAAGATAAATACTTACATATTCTAAGAGTACCACTTCATCTAAATTTTTTCCAATAAAAACATAACAACTCAGATAATTTTAATCCTAATTGACTCATGACTCATATGAAAAAATTTAAATTTTATCTTTTTTTAAGGAAAAAGCCATCTTAATTTGAAAAAAAAAACCAAAACAAACTGATTAATCAATATTTTCCTTAAAAAAAGATAAGATTTGAATTTTTTTTCAGATGAGCCATCAACCAACTAGGATTAAAATGATATGAGTTGTTAGTTTTTTAATAGATAGAGTTTAGATGACATGGTACTTCTGGAGTATATAAATATTTCTCTAGATTTAAAACTTACGTGACAAATTTGTACATTAGCAAAAATGACGAAAATGACATGCGGACTTTCAACTTAACATATTTAATTTGATCAACTAATGGTAAAAAATAAATGGGATAAAGGTTAGGAAAAATTGTTCATTTTTTGATACTTATAGAACAAAATTATCCCACAATGACAACTTAACTTCCTAGATAAAATTGCCCTTGATGCTTTATTTAATAACTTTCGATTCTTATTTTCTCCCCAAAATAGTTACTTGCAGCCATCAACGTCATCATTACCTCACATCCCTTTCACTTCATTTCTTTTGCTTTAGGTCACATGGTCCCCTTTTGCCAGTTTCTCTGCAATTTGAAGCTTTGAAGACGACAATGCCTACCATATATTTTAGTTATAACATATATTATGTTATTGTTTTAACCAAGATATTTTTAGTTTTGATTACACTATTTAGTTTTATTAATACCACATATATTTTATTTTCATATTTTCACAACATACAAATATTTTTCGGGAGAATCCAGTTTAAATCCATTTAAACTATCAAAATTCAGAATCAGGCCTGCACTTTTAACAAATCCCTAATAAGGCCTCCATGCCTAATTAGAGATTTATGAATGTTGTTAAAAAACCATAATGCCCCTTTATAATTAAAAAAATCGAAGATTTTTAATTGCACATTCCTATAACTTTTAGCCCTAACCCCATAATCCACTCCTTCTTAAAGCATCGTGATCTCAACTTTTAGTTAACTCAACAATATTGAAGGGTAAGCCCTCACAATTTTTTAACCCTAATGTCGCAAAATTTACATGGAATATATATGGGATGATTGAAAGAATAAATATCTATAGTGTGTTTTCACAACTAGATTCGTAAAAAAAATTATCTTCGATTTACCTAGAAACAAAATCAGTTCAAATTTCAAGTTAATTATAAATTATCTTCAATCAGAAAACTATTTCATGGTTATATGTGATTGGAGAGGGACTCAAAGAAGAAACTAAGACCTGAATAGCATGGGGAGAAGAGATGCTAGGAATTGACGAGATTGAGATGAAGATTTTTTTTAAAAAAAGAATGAGACAAAGAAGAAATAGCAAAATGACATATTGATAAACTCAACAAATTCATAAATCCCTAACAGGCCTATAGGCCATATTATGGATTTGTTAAAAGTGCAAGCCTGATACTAGATTTTGATATTTTAAATGGATTTAAATATAATTTTTGCATATATATAATTTTTATATTTTATATTAATTTTATTGTTTCAAATAAAATAATTCTATTTAATCATATATTCAATAACTTTATTGGCTTTCCTAAACCGGCTAAACAATACCACAATTGCGGTTTTTGGCTCAAATTATCAGCTCTAGATAATAGTATCAAAGCTTTCAACATATATTTATAGTATATTAATGAAGTAACCATTTAATAATAAATCATGTGTCAACACACACACACACACACACACACACACACACACACACACATATATATATATATATGATTATTTATTTTATTAAAATTAAATGTAAATGCTATCTTTTTTTGGTCGAAAAATATAAATACTATCTAGAGTGATTGGAGTCTGCTCTTATGGAGATTGTATTTGAAATTGAACACATCTTTTTCACTTTTTAGACTATTCTTTTAAACTTACATTTAAAAAATATCTGACTGTAATTTTATTTTTATTTTTAAAATTTAATCACAATATTACGGAAGATAAAAAATGAATATAAATTGTCTAAATTAAAATAAAAAATTAATATTTTCTATGTAACTGTGACACAAATGTGCTGTTTTTTTAAAGGAACCTAAAGATCATGCATTATTAGTGTTATATGACTTTCATGTTCTATAGAAAGATAAAATGAATTTAGACAAAACAGATCACGCACATACATAGTGATAAACTGTAGTTTAATTTGTTCTCATTATGGGAAAAGTAGTTCGGTTTAATTTGTAAGTTAGTTGGTCTAATAAGCTTATCACTTGTCAATTGATTAGCCATTAGGTGAATAAAATCATCATTAGCCGTTCAGCTCTTTATAATTAAGCGAAACCAAGAAATAGTTAACTTTTTCTAACACGCGCGCACCATGTTTGGTTATTTTTTATAGGTTATTTTTTAAGGAAAGGAAAAATTTCATTAAAGAATACAAAAGAATAAACATTACCAAAAGAAATGTTATATTTCAAAAAGATGTTCAAAATGTTAACAGCCCATCCAGTGTGTTCAGATATAGTCCTCTAACAAAGCATATATATAATCCCAAAAATGATATGCCGATTGCATGCAGCTTCTTAATAAAGGTTGAAATTCCTGAAAAGCCGGTTTATTTTGATTAGGTTATTAAGACTCAAGAAAAGAGATTGATGCACAAAAATAATTTAATTTTTTGTTGATTAATTTAGATCACTTTCAGTTTTATACTCCCTCTGGTTTATATTATAGGGTATCTTCTAGAAAGTGTTCTGGATCCTTTTTACAAGACATTTGTTAGTTTAAAAAAATGGATATTTTCTTTTGGAAAAATGACACATAGGTCCCAAGGACCAAATAAAACAACAAAAAATTCCATTTGAAAAGTCAAATATCATAAAACTCTCTAGGGATTTTTCTGTGATTATTTTCCAAAATTAAATGACAAAGTTGTTTTTAGTTCATCAGTCATTTTACAGTTGACAACTTTATCAGTCATTAACAATTCCATCAGTCATTTTCACAACATGTTTTTATGCAATGAATTAATTTCAAGTTTACTAAGTCCCTACATTCACAATTGTCATTGCGAGTTATAACAACTGCTTGGGTGATTTTTTACACATTCTTTTTGTTGCCTAAATGAAATGACCTTTTCCAAAACTCTAAATATGATAACTGCATATGCCTTATTTAACAACTGGTTATATTTGTGTTTATAACATGTTTAGTATTTTTTATAATATATTTTTCAGATCACAATGAAACTACCTTTTTAATAACTGTTCACCGTTACAAATTTCTTAGTTTACAACTCGTTAAGCGTGTTTTCACAACATGTTGAGTTATTTTAACAACTTCTTTCTCATGTCTGAATGAAACTACCTTTTTAAACTTCTCCAAGTTCAGCACTAAAAATTTCTCAGTTTATAAACAGTTAAGCGTGTTTTTATAATATATTGAATCATTCTGACAACTTATTTCTCCGTGTGAATGAAATTACCTCTGTTCACATCTCTAAGTTTAACTGCAAGTTGCTCAATTTACAACTTCTAACGCGTGTTTTTCCAACATCTTGAATCACTTTTACAACTTATTTCTCGTGTGTGAATGAAATTAACTTTGTTCACATCTCCAAGTTTAACATTGCAAGTTACTTAATTTACAACTTTTAACACGTGTTTTTACAACATCTTGAGTCATTTTTACAATTTTTTTTCATGCCTGACTGAAATGACAAGTTTCTAAACTCCAACTTTCACAACTACAAATTGCTTTTTTTTAACAATTGGTGATGCTTGCTTTTATAACATTATGAGTCATTTTTGCAACTGTTTCATACTTGACTAAAATGACATGTTGCACAACTCCAACTTTCACAATTGCATGAGTTATTCCCATAGGGTCTGTCACAACAGTTGAATTGGTTTTTAACAACTTCTTCTGCCTTGTTTTACAAGTGCATGAGCCATATTTATGACAATATGAGTCATATTGAATTTTATCTTCTTCACCATTTAAAAATCTCTTCCCACATGAAAGAAACATAATAGATTATTCCTCGAACTAGTTCCCATCTTTCATGACAATCTGCAACATGAACTTCGTATTAACAATTGCCATAACAATATTAACAACACTTTAACAACACTTTTTTTAATATTATATCACCATTTTGTAATCAAGGAAACCACAATCACATTCAATTATTCCCCCTTAAAACAAAGCCATCCCTCTGTTACCTTGCCTAAAAACAAAGCATTCCCTCTATTATATTACCTAAAAACAGAGTACAGGTTCTGTATTAACAACTACAACAGCCATATTAATAACTACAATTACATGAATTAACAACACTTTTTTTTTCATATAAGCGTTTTAACAGCAAACAACCACCATCACATTCAACCATTCCCACTTAAATTAAAACACAGCACTCCCTCTGTAACTTTCTCAAAAAATAGAGCACTATAACATTTACATAACCCAACCACAATAAAACCCCAACTTTAATGGTCAAGATCATATTTTTAGCAAAATCTTAGCATTACTTATCTACCTCCTACCACTTAGTCCATTATTGAGCCTAAACTCCAACCTTTGACTAACCCCTCAATCTCAATTCAGCCAACGTACAAAAAAAAAAAAATCAGTTCGCTGTTCTACCTTTGCCACATCACAACGGAGACTTAGGCAGCAGAGGAGCGATGAAGGCTTGGGCAGTAGAGGAGCGACGGACGAACACACCAATGCTGGGACTCGGAGGAGTGGCGGACGACGCAAGGAAGACGCAGAAGCAGAGTAGAACAAAGGAAAGAGAGAAATAATAGTGTTTTAAATTCTTTGGGGCATATTTGTTATTTGACATTAGGAAATAACCACATAATGGTCCCCAGAGACTTTTCTAATATTTGACTTTTCAAATAGATTTTTTTATTGTTTTGTTTGGTCCTTGGAACCTATGTGTCATTTTCTCTATTTTTTCCCCATATACATCCTTATTTGATAATGGTAGTGAGGAAGAGTATAAATTAATATGATATTAAAATTTAATATAGTTAATAAAGGTCATATTAAAAATCAATTGAATTTTATGAAAAACTGAATGATTTTATCTATTTTTATAGGTACGCATGAATAGTTAGAAGTTATTTATATTTGAAAAAATATTAATGTGTAAACAAGCATGTAATTGTTGGGGTGAAGTGTAGTGTTAGTTAATAAGAAAAAAATGAATTAAAGAAAATATATATGATTAGAAATGACTAATAACCCTAATAAATTCAGATTTTAAGTTAAAATAGGATGTCAAATCTATGTGCAAATGTCCCCCGCCCAACGATAATGTTTATAAGTTTTCAAAAAGTATCAAAATAGGACAAAATATAATGATAATATATAGACTATAATTTGATAAAGATAACGTTTGTACACGTAATTAATTATGATAAAGGACAGCAAATTAATCAAAAGAACAGGGAAATTAATCTTGTTTAGATCAATAACAGTAAAATTGATAATGATGGTGATTAATATATGCCCATAAAGACGACGTAAAGTAAAAATTGAAGATACTGACAAAAAATTTGACGAGAAATATATAACCTTAGTTATGTCATGTAGGAGATAAAATATTGCAATTAATTCTTGATATGTATAATCAGTCTTTAACTCTTTATAAAATTATATTTTGTTTGTACAAAAAGTAAAATTTTGATAATTTTTTACAGATAAAAATGATTGGGCAGATTAACATTATTTATATTGGAAATCAACCTTACACCTAACTTAACTTTAATTAAAATATTTTTTTTTGTTTTTGAACTAATCCTACTTTATTATAGTGGAGATTAGTCAGACCACGAACATCCTTATCAATACAGTGAAGTACTTAATCATCGTATTGCCATATAATTAACAAGGGCCATATTCAATTGTATCTAGTTTAGTGATATAGATCAACTAGAGTACAAAGTGAGCAAACTCAGTTAAAATCTTGCCTTGTTCAAAAAGATCCTTGGGAGAGGCTTCCTGGTTGTAAAGGTTGGATTTAAATTAGTTGGTTGTTCGGATACCTAATAATAGAATTCAGAAAAGCGTGCGGATATCAGGTGGATCAAAGGGTTATTAAAAAAAAAAACAAGGGCCACAATGTTAGGGTTAAATTTTATTAATTTGAACTAGTTTAGGGAGTTGTAACCCAATGATAAACACTTTCCTTGATGTTTTTAAGTGTGAAGTTGTGAGTTTGACCATCTATATAAATACATTAGATGTGTGAGTTGAGGAAAAAATAAAAAAATAATCTGAACAGAAAACATCATTATAAATAATTTCTCAACTTTAATTTATATTATTACTTAGAGAATATGCCTAGTTTGTCACTTGCATGTTCATGTAGATTCCTTTGTTTGTCGTAGAATTACATTGAATATCATAATATTATTTACCAGACGTGTAACCCATTTTGCATTATAATAATAAATTAATCAAAAGCTCATAAAAATGCCAAAAAGGTCATATGGGTCGGTTTTAATTATTTGGGTAGGTTTGCTTCCAATTGATTTCTGTTGGTTTACTTTCGTTTTTAAAAATCGTGTTCGTACTTTTTTCACGTGGTCAGAGATATTTGCCAAGATCTAGCCAGCATGAAGAAATTATTGTTTAAAAAGTTTAAAAAATAATAAACCAATAAAGTCATTCTCCTCAATTTATGGTTTAAGGTCCAAGAGCGGAAGAGCCTAATATATCATTATAAGCAGGAGTGTAAATTAATAATTAATAATAGTTCAATACTTCAATTGGCCGCCTTAGTAACTCATGCATATTAAGATACTTGTACTATTTTCCTTTCATTTTTTTTTCTCGATTGATGATTTTCCTTTCATTTTTAATCTGGTTACCTGAGTATTTTTTTCTCCTTATTAAATCTCTTAATTTTGCTAGTATTGTTAATGCCTGTATTAAAGTTAGTTGTGCTAACAGAGTAAAATTAATAAATTTAACAAGAAGAGAAAAATACGCCTGTATCAGATTAAAATATTTTAAAAAACTATAGGTATTGCTCAAGTGGCTTTTCCCATTAAGAATGAGATAATTGTTAAAATATTTTTTTATCTCAAGAATCGTTTTCCCCATTAAGAATGATGAGATAATTGTTAAATTACATTTTTTGATGCGAAAAAAAATTAATAATTCAAGTCATTTTTAGTTTTACTTTTCCAATTCAAATGAACTATAAACTAATAAAAAATTTTAATTAATTGATAATTTATATGATCTAAAGTGGTTTGGGTGCCATTTTTTCTCCAAAAAGTGTGGTTCAGGAGTACTAGTTTGATTGAAAAATAATAATAATAAATAAATGTACATCTTATCTTCAAAAAATAAAATAAAATTAAAACGATAATTTATTTGTTATTTATCTGCTTTTATCTACTCAAGGAGAGTGGGGGGTTAGCAGTAAAAAATGAAAAAAAATGAGCATATGTATTTTTATTTTTTGTATCAACGGATTTTTTTTTTTTTTTTTACTTTAAAGACGTTTTATGAACTATCCACTAATAATTTAAATGTTTTTTTAGAAATATATTTATTTTTTAATGTTTGAATTTGGTGGAAATGAGTAAATAAGTTAAATGAATAAAAAAAGCTGTATATAAAGCCTAGCTAAAAGTATTTAAAATTTTCAAAATTGTGTGCGTAAGGATTGGAGCACTTATTCTTAGCGTGTGGAATTGATGCCTAGCGTGTGGAATTTGATTTTCTCCTTGTTCCCTTTCATCTATTTTCTCTTCACTTCTTGTCTCCATGTCTAGATTAGAATTTGAGCATTTAAGATTTAAGATTTAATATTTTATAAAATAATTCTTTAAATTTTTTAAAAGTAAATTTAAGTAGTTTAAATTTATTTATTTATTTTTAATAAGTTGGATCTTTAATATAAAAGTCAATTGCCTTTTTTTGAAGAGGTTAAGAATGCCAAATTAATTACATTAAAATATTTATATTTATTATTTTTCTCTAAATTAATTTACTTGACCTATAAACTGATACTCCCTTCGTTCTTTAATATAAGACCCAATTGACTTTTGTTTGGAGAGATCAAGAAAGCTTAATAAGTAACTTAATCATAGCATATGTCATATATTACTAGATTATATATTAATTTACAAGTCAGACAAATTAATTTGGTCTAAGAATGATAAATATAAATAATTTAAAGTAATTTATTCAGCTTCCTTAATCTGTCCAAAAAAGTTAAGTGAATCTTATATTAAGGAACGGGGGTAGTATTTCATCTAAAGAAATACTTATATATTCTAGGAGCATCATCTCATCTGTACTTTGACTAATTAAAATACAATAACTTATCTTATTTTGATCCTATTGGTAGATGAGTCATATGGAGAAATTCAAATTTTATGATTTTAAAAAACATAAAATTTATATTCTAGAAAAACAAAAGAAGCAATTTCCTCATATGAGTTGCTATTTTTTAAAATCATAAAATTTGAATTTTTCGATATGACTCATTTTCCATATAGAATTAAAATAAAATGAGTTGTTGTATTTTAATTAGTCAGAGTATAGATGAGGGGACGCTCCTGAAGTATGTAAGTAGTTCTTTTTAATCTAATTATACAATATGTTATGATTAAATAATTTATTTTAATTTTTTTAATCTCTAAAAAAAGTCAACTGGATATTATAATAAGCAGTGAAAGTAATAATAATTTTTTAAAATATTAAATTGTTAGGGTAAAAATATATTAATAAAAAAAAAAGATCCAAGTCGATAGCTAGCCTCGTGTATATATAATGACCTCAAACAAACGAGAACTATACAACACATATGTCCTCTCCCTCTTTCTGTCTCTCTCTCTCTAAAGTTGAATATCCCTTCTTCTTCAAGCCCTGAAACTCTTTCTTCTTCTTCTTCTTCGTCTTCCACCTTTACTTTTCCAGCAATCTTTCTTCTCTTTTTAATTTCTTCCGATTAAAACTCTTGCATATATAGTTCACAAAATCATCATCATCACAAGTAGCTACCAGATTTTTGTATGTGTGTGTTCGAGAACTTCTAGATACATGTAGGTAGATAGCCCAGGTTGCCACCTAACATTCATCGTACACACAAACACCCAATACATATGAATCCACCGAATAATATATTTGGTTGATTTTTTTGTTTTTTGTTTTTGGTTAATTTTTGGGTTCCTGTTTCTTCATCTCTTGTTCTTCTTTCTTTTTTCCCTTTAAACTATTCTCAACTCTCTCCCCCCCCCCCTCTCTCTCTGTTCACACACTCAAATATTATGTTCCGCTGAAACCGTGTATTCTAATATTCTTTTTAGGGTTCCCTCAAGTTATCCTTTTTGGTTCTTAATTCTACCTGGGTTTGTTATGCTATTTCAACCCCAAGACTTGAAAGATCAGTGCTTTTATGATTGGCAGATCAGATAGATATTATATTTGAGGAAATTTCTGGAAGCTTCCAACAAGTGGCCGTTTGATCCAATTGAGTCATTGTTTGCAGGTGCAGCATCATCAAGATTCACACACAGAATCTTTATTAAGGTTCTCATAGGTGTCTTGAGAATCTTGATGATGCTGCATCAGCAATAAATGATTAATAAAACCTCTCTTCCTTATTATTGCCCTTTCTGCTTCACTTTCTTTCTCATATGATTAAGGGGTAAGATTAATTTTAATTTCATTGCCTTTTCTTTATTATATTGTTGATCTGTCTCAGATCGAGCTTCTTCTTTTTTCCAGCGCAGATGTTTTTTTCCTTGAAGCTACACTCTTCTGCATCAATATACGTGCTTAATTTAGGGTTTCTAAATTTGAATGTAACAAGAAATTGAATCTTTATATGTGGTGCCGTATTATATATATTCCTTTCACTGCATATTAATATGTGGGTGTTTCTTTTTCAGGTTTAGTTATTCTTTGAGATACATACAAGGTTTGAAATCTTAAGGTTTTTGTTGTTGTCCATGTACAGTACTGTTTCATATACGAGAATAGCTATATGATATCATATTATGTTGCTGAATAAGTTTTACCTAATTGGGTTAATTACTTTAACCAGATCCTTATTACTTCTCTGAAAATTTATCTTCTGGCGTGTGTGCATCTCTATACAGAAAAAATGCCATATCTGCAATCTCTAAATGACATTTTTAATTAACTAAATAAACATAATCATCTTAATCAGCATCCATCATCTTGTACTCAACCTTGAAAGTGAATGTTTACATGTCTCTCCCAAGAAAAAGTTGTTGAAAAATCTTTCATTGCCTAATTTATTGCCAACATGAAATTTGTTTGAAGGCACAGGTGCAACCTATCTTCAGCAAGTGTATAGTTTTTTGCTGTATGCAAAACAAGAGACACTTGCACATAACTGAAGATAGGTCGCACATATATAGCTGAAGAAGAGTTTCACTCCCTCAAAAACAAGGTTCATTAGGTACTTTTGAACAATAAATTTTGCAACTGGGGTTTAGTTTTCAGCAATTTCCCTACACACACATATATATAAATCGTTTTAATTTGCAGCAATTTATGAGTGTTGTAGGTAGTAGGACTGAACATTATAAGTGGGTGGAGTCAATAAACTCGAGCCAGTCCCCACAATAGGACAATATATACTGTTGGCCAGGTGGTTGGTTATAATAGCTTGCTGTTTAATTTCACCGCTTCGTACATATTCTGCTCATGAATTAGGTTAAAACCGGGCACAATTTATCATCTTACCTGAGTTCCTCAATCAATATATTGCCATTTGTGTTCCCAGCACCTTATAAAATGCGTCAAGAAGCGGCGGATAACATGACTTTTATAAGGTATCTTTCGTTTTCCTTCTCAACCTACATGGGACATAACAAAAGGGTTCAAATTTTAGAAACAATTTCATCACCAGCTGTGAGAGTAAGACTGCGTACATCTGACTTTCCCCATATCTTACTTAATAGGAGCCTTGTATAGGGGGTGCAATTGAGTAAGACTTGTAATATATTGATCCTATTATAAGGACTTGGCTTGCTGTACCTGCAGACTCAATTATCTCATTTTCAATAATATATATGTGTACTATATGAGTATCTATATCAATCAAATGATTTGGGACACAAAAAGAACAGAGTAAATTAAAAAAGGTGAAAGAACCAAAACAAAATTGATGAGATCATATACCACAGTTCATTTTTAACCTTTACCTTTTTAGCACTACAAAAACTCTACTGTCATATGCTACTTGATTGAGTTTTTGTATGTGCTAAAAAAAATCCGAAAAAGGGGAATAAAGGAGCTAGCTTATATGTATAATTAATTAAGTGATTAAAGTAATTAATTATGATCCAAAAAGGAGAGAGAGCTCAGTGCATCAGCATCAGCTAATAGATCACATGTTTGCATGAGACATATACGTACCGCACCAACCACATATATACCAAACAAAATGCAATACAACAACTACTTCACAACTCAACTTTGGCTCTCTCTCTCTCTCTCTCACACACACACACACAAACACACACAAGGGCATAATTACTTTGGGTACTATACGCATAGTTTCTTCCTGTTAAATCATTATATACATCCAGGCTCAAGTAGCTGTCTTTTTGCTCAAGTTTTTGCATGTGTGTGTGAGTGTGTTTGGCCTGTCAGTTTATATATTTAAATTATAAGAAAAACTGTGAGTGAAAATATCTTTTATTGAGTAAAGGCTCAAGACATGTAAAGTTGGGACAAGTAACGACGAAGCTCTTTTGTCATATTGAAAGTCTCATCAACAGATGAATCCACCGGTGAACTATTCCTTATTTACTGCAAAATTTGTAATTCTTAATTAAACATCGTTGTTCTGTCTTTTACTAAAGTTGTGAGGACGAGTGATTAGTGTAAATCGAAATTAGATTTATATTATTAGCATTTAGCTGTACTGCAAGAAAGTAACCTTTTAATAATTTACCATTTGGTGAACAACACAGTGATTCCGGTTTCCCCATACATAGTTTCCACAATAGTTTTTTCCTAAGGCTTAAACCAACAACAACAAGAGCCATATCTCACTATATATATACGGGGTCAGTTACATGAATCGCATGACATTGTTGTGCTCTAGCAATAACCAAATCTTTGGATAGATTATTAATAAAAAAATATTGTTTAATAGCTTCATTGAGTGTTTTCTTTTGTCTTCCTTTATCTCTTTTTAGAGGACTCCGTAATGTTTTATTTACTCTCCTCACTTATGTATCACATGGCCTTCTTTGAATGAGTCTGAACCACCTCAAACTATTTTCTACCATTTTCTTTTTAATATGGATACCATTCCTACTCTTCTATGTATATGTTCATTGCGAATCCTATCTTTTCTTACATGATCGCACATCCATCTCAACATTATTATATTGGCCACCATCACTTTATACTTATGATGTTACTTTAAAGCCTAACATTTACTACCATATAGTATTACTGGTCTTATACCAGTATAATAAAATTTCCCTTTTACCTATTTATCAGCTACTTTTCAATTACAAATAACTCTAATAGCTTTTCTTCATTTAAACCATCCAATTTAAATTTTATGATTCACATCTTCATTAATTTCACCTCATTTTTGTATAATTGATCACAAATATATAAACTTTGCCACGTTTTTTATGATTTAATCTCGCAATTTAACCTCCAAATCACTAATAAGTTGTATCTTATCAAACAAACAATTGTGATGTTTTGATGACTACTGATAAACAAACAACTGATGTTTTCATAAAATTATTAAGGCTAAACAAACAATTGTGAAAGGAAAGATAAACTGATCTGAGAAGAAAGAGGATATGTGAGAGTGGGAAAGATCTGAAGAGAAAGATCTTTCTATGACAAACTAATGATATGTTCATAAAATTATTGAAATGCTCATCAATTCGCTCTCTGTTTTTTATTTTAAAATGTAAAATTATAAAGTGCTATCTCTGTCAGCGTGTCTGAGTCTGACTGAAAGTAAAAAAGAATAAAAATTACTCTTTACAGTCTCACCTTCGAAGATCCACAAAAAGTTCGTAATCTGATAAAACAAGGACTATTCATCGGTACAAATATATATGTGATCGCAGCGAATCAACTTTGGAGAATTGGAGAATCTGTGTTCTTTTGCGATAAAATTGCTACGTACTGTATGCTATATATTAGTGTGTGCGAGAATAGTGTTTAACCTGTTTGGATTTATGATACCTTCAATAATGTGGCTTTTTTCATAACAAAATGTTCAGCTGAGTTAAGTTTCGGGGCTCATCAAGGGTAGGGCATGCCTCAGGGCTCAACAAACACTTGCAAAGGTATTTACAGATCACCCACCAATAAGATGGCCACATCAGTAGGATTCAAACCCACAACCTTATAATTATGAGTTAACCTCTCTATCTACCGGATCAACTTTTGTTAGCAATAATGTGGCTTTTATTACAACATATAATGGTAGACTTATAATATGGCTTTATTTTATATGACCACATAATGAGACATGATCTCTTAAATTTAGCAACAAAATAACACCCATGCATCGCAAAAACGATCATGAATGATATTTTAGGAGTTTTCTATTGGTGAGACTGGTTCTCTAAAGAGTACAAGAAGGAAAAAAAATGAAAAAGTAAGTAGTACGCAATGTTTTCAAGGCGTGGGTAACACTTTTCTTTAGGTTTAATTTGCCCCCACCTATACCTATCTTATAGAGCGCAAGTTGGATTGACGGGTGAAAATCCTTTAGAATACATTGAAGATCCTTGAGTATGGATTACACTCTCAACATTCAAGCCAAGACAACAATGGCTTTTGTAAAGTGATAATTTGACTTTATTTATGTGTGCACTAAAAAACAAAAGCAGTGAGTTTGATCTCTTGTTATGTGGTGTGATGTGGTTTCTTATGCCACAAATGAAGTGACGGTGCAATGTATTTATAAAGACTATGAAGTAACGCCTTGAAGTAGTACCTCTTGAAGCAACATATCTTCAATTAAAAATCATAATCATATGTTAAATTCATGAACTCTAATATAATGAACCAACATAACTTAAATAACCAATGATTATTTAAAATAACTTTTCCATGAAGAATTACACATAGCTAGTACGTAGGGTTTTTTTAAAAACCAACACAACCTTTCACTAAGTGGTGGTTATCACACCTTTGATTATAACCTTTCACGTGTGTCTTTAGAAACTAAAGAGACATGATCTTGGTGACCTTTAGTGTGTTATAACTCCCTATACAACTCTTCACATTAATTCTTTAATTTATAGGAACATGACTTTACAAAAAAAAAAAAAAAACACATCTTTTCATTTTAAAATATTCCAACATTTTCAAGTATCCTAGGTTTGATTTGGCAAATGGTGAATCTTTTTTTTTGTTTTTTAGCCTTTGGAAAAAGTTAAGTCTGAACTCATTTGGCACCATGCTCTTGGGGTTTTTACTATTTCCTGTTGGTAGATGTGAAAGTCCCATATTTGCAATATATATACAATGATCCAAAGTTGAAACGATCATTCCCCAAAAAGAAATCCAGAGTTTGCATTGTAATGTGATACAAAATTCATTGGTTTACAAAACATTATCAACTGTATATTTACTGACCGGCAAAACAGGGGGAAAACTACTTATATCCTTAAAAGGTTTCAATAATCAAAAGCATTTTTAGAGTTGGTTTTAGTTGAAAGGGCTTGGGCTGCTTAATTAGGTACGAGGTCTCGAGTTCAAATTCATTACTTGAATACAAAAGAAGCCTTTAGAAGAGTTGCTTGTAATTGGACCTGACAATACTTGAATATGACCCCATCAGATAGTCATATAAAAAAAATAATATGAGGATGAATTTCTGGTACAGTTGTTAGACATTTATTTGCATTCATGTTGTAGGAATTGTGGGGAGAACTTGATATATCTGTTGTCCAATCTGACTTGATAAGTTTACATAGTCATATTCTTGTGTCACTCAACACACTTGAAATGCTTGAATGTATACGAGGTATTGATGGTTGGATTGAGAGGAAAAAAACCTAAAATTCCTTTAAGGTAGAGAGTTTGAATATTACGGATAAATATTACATCACTTTAGCCATGATTAAAGGGTTATTATTGAGTATTTTAGGTTTAAGGCCCAATTTTGCTTTAGAGGTTTCCGCATATAGAGTTGTAATTATTGCAGTTGTTTAATCTACTAGTTTTTATAGGTTTAAGGCCCAATTTTGCCTTAGACGTTTGCCCAATTTTACATCACTTTTTATAGTTTTCACCACACATTCAAAAGTTTTTGGATTAATCTACTATATCCGATTAGTCCAGTTTGCGAGAATATAGGTCCATAATGGGAGGAACCTCTTTACCACCAAGTAATTATTGCGCTTGCATACCCAAGGCTCAAACACAAGATTACTGATTAAATTGAAACAATGAGTTAAGGTATTAAAAAATTGAGCAAATTCATCCTAACCGTTAAAATTAAAATTTACCATTAGTATTTTTAATGGGAAGGACCAAATTGCTCCTTTTTTTTTAATGATCCCCGGGCAAAATTGATTAAACAAATCCTTTCCGCTACTACAAAAAAGTAAAGCTGTGGCGCTTATAATTGCATTAGCTGTGGCGCTAAAGAAGTGCCACATATTAGGATGCTACTAAAAAAAGCTGTGGCGCTTGGAAGCGCCACAACATTTTAAATTTTTTTTTTAAAAAAAACCCTATTATGGCGCTTTTTTGAAAAAGCGCCACAGGAGGTGGGTCTCCTGTGGCGCTTACGTCAGCAAGCGCCATAGCTGACCACACCCTCCTGTGGCGCTTATTCAAAGAAGCGCCACCTAAAGTTTTTTTTTTTAAAAAAATATTTTTGCATTTTTCTTTTAGAACCCTATAATTATTTTTTTTATTAAAAGAATTAATTAAATTCATGGTCAGATTTTGGTTGAGCAAAATATGCTCATGAAAATATACTTCTGGTTCTGGAATAAAAAAAAATTATCTAATTAAAGGAAGAGAAAGGAGAAAAAATTTGGAACAAGAAAGGTATCCCTATAATAAAATGCCTAGACACACAGAGAAGACGAATCCAGCGAGCTTCAACAAGATATAAGATAAAGCCCTTGTAGTAGCAAAAATTGGTATTTAATAAATATATAAAAAATATTTCTAAAGATGGAAACTTAAGAAGAGAATCACTAAATATTTCGAGTACTTTGATCCAATCTTAAGAAGAGAATCACTAAATCGGGGAGAAGCAGAGCATACCGTATAGGACAAAACTTGTAGAGAGCAGCGAAGTTTCTGTTTCACCACTCAGTTTCAAACGATGGAACCTGTTTTTTGGGGTTTCCATGAACCAAAAAACAGATCTAGAAGAGGATGATAATATAGCAGATCTAAAAACCAAATGCCTAGTGAAACCATAAAATACAGAGATCTAACTAGCTGCCACTAGGATGGTGAAGAAGAAGACCTAGAATTGGAGGAAATATGAAGAATGAAAAGTAAGAGGCAGTGCATATTAGAAAATCGAAACTGGAGGTGAAGGATAGGGGAGAAAGGGATGGTTTTGACTAATTGGATGATTGGTACTTGGTACAAATTAAGTGGTAGGAAAAGAAGGCGCACAGGAAAAGGAAGTGGGAAAAGAAGAAATTTGGGTGTGTTTGTACTTTTTTTTTATATTTATTTAATCCCATCATTATTATATTGGGGGATACATTGCTTTAATTGTGCAGAACCCTCACGTGGGCTTGGAGGATCACCTAGTGTGGCTCTTGCCTTGGCAAGCGCCACACATGCATGAACACCAACTGTGGCGCTTGTTTGACCAAGCGCCACAGCTGGTCCTTAATATGCTTACGTGGCGCTTGTTTGATCAAGCGCCACGTAAGCAATCCCACAAGCTGTGGCCCTTATTTAAATAAGCGCCACAGCTTGTATATTTTTTTTTTTAAAAAAATAAAATGAAAGCTATGGCCCTTTTTTAAAGAAGCGCCACACTATGTGCGCCACTATTTTCTCTTTTTGTAGTAGTGTTCGGATAACCATAGCTCCTATGCGAAAAACTTCTAAAGCAAAATTGGACTTTAACTCAATATTTTAATGATACTTGGCCACATCTTTATTGAATGATAGATGATTTTAGAATCATGTTGACTTGGTTCATAGTAAGAAGAAGAAACACAATTTAGACCCAGCAGTGCCAATCATCATAACACCAAGGAGATAAAACTAATGTTTGTTTGGAATGGCAATTGGAGTTTTCAAAAATAGTTTTTTAATCATTATTTACAGTGTACAAAGTAAGGATGTGAAAGGAGTTTTGTCTTGAATTGCATAAATAAATAGTTTTGGGATGCCATGGGATCCCAAACAAACACAGTGTCGGTTATGCTCAGTTGGAAAGTATAGAAAGATAAGTTTCAAATTCATCCAGCACAAGTCATAATAAGATCGCCTGGCTCTAGCTATAGAAAGACTAGAAACTAACATTAATTCAATTTGTGTTATGAAACCAAGAAAATATGAGAGATTGAAATGAAAGAGATGAAAATATATGAAGAGAGAATTGGAGAGAAAGATGGAACAATAACTTATTCATTGGGATGCCACCAAAGTGTAGTACATAGTGCTATATTTATAGGCTCTCAACTTCAATCAAGAGTTACAAAAAGTAAATAGAAAAGTTAATTCTCATGAGTGCACAAATTATAACCTTTGAGCTATGGGCATAAAGATTCCTAAAGACTATTCATTAGAGAGGTTATGTAGTGTTGAAAGTGAAAGGCCAAGAGTTGGGAGTTTATAGACATCCACTTCATCTAGTATTTTTACAACACTGTCCCTTGGATGTCTATGAACAAATATTGTGCCTTATTAAAATCTTACAAAGAAAAACCCAATGAGACAAAAACCTAGTGAAGGAAAAAGATTACACAATACAAATCGAAGCTGCCTTGTTATAAACCTTACTAGGAAAACCTGTGGGACAAAACCTTGGTTTAGGAAAAGCGTACAACATGGTCTTTACTTCACCTGACGATAAGAACATCACTTCCAATGTATTTGCGAGAATATAATTCTTTTGGCTGCCAAACTATGAATGATGCATTGTGACCAAATGTTCTACTAAAATGTAGTCCTCTAACATATCTTCTAGATATGCTAAAATATCATATTCTGCCTTTGTATTATTCATTGTGGAAATGATAAAGGAAAATTATTCTGAAAATCACCAAAATATATCTTGTAACCACATATTCAGTTTATTCTGAATAAAATAATATCATATAATAAATTCATAGGACTATCACATCAAATCTCATGTTCGTTATCCATGTGTACCTACAAGAACTAATTTTCACTATAAAAAAATGACATTTCGTAGCGGTGAATTTATAGCGGTTACTATTAACAGCTACAAATATTATTATTTGTAGCGGTTTATACATAAGACGCTACAAATTTGTAGTAGTAAGCTTCACACCAAGAGGCACGAGGGTAAGCCAATGTTATTTATAGAGGTTTATAAAAAAAACGGATACAAATTTGGCGCCAATTTCCCGCCATTAGTTCTAGTAGCTAATTTGTAGTGATTATATCATGTAAACCACTACAAATGTAGCACCAAATTGGTGCGAATTAGGCGCGACAATTGTGGCAGTTGTTTTGTAGCAGTTATATATGGACATAAATAGCTATGGAAAGCAAAAGGTCGCCTTCTTGTAGCGGTTTTACAAAACCACTACAAAGGTAAACGACATTTGTAGCAGTTTCTTCCAAAAACCTCTATAGAACTTCGAGAGTCTTAATATTTGTAGCAGTTAGAGGTAATCGCTACAAAGTGTTTTGCTACAAAATTCAGTGCTATAAATTCCAAACGACCCTTTATTTGGCTCATTTGGCCATTTTGTTTTCTGATGGTTCTTTGAGAGTTTTCCTTTAGATATAAGCTTTTCTGACGTCTCTCTAAGAGTTTGCTGTAGCATTTCACATTTTTCTTACTTGAGGTATGAAAGTTACATATTTTCTTTCCACTTATTATTATTATTATTATATTTTATATATAAATGTGACTATTTTTTTTTAATTTTTTGCAATTAATATAGCTTTAGGGAGGATAAAGGAGAAGGACCTTGAGCTTCCCCCTAGACCGCTTCTGCGGGGTGGTAGCAGCAGAGGAAGGGGCAGTGGGAGGAGGTAGCATGGAGGGAGGGCAATCGCACCACAGCAGATGGCCCCACAGCAGCTACAAGAGTCAGCCCCGCCACAGCCATAACAGATGGCCCTATAGGAGGCTGCTGCACTACAGGTGCATGAGGCTGTTCAGGGAGAGGGAGGTGAGCTGAGTGTCAGTGACTATGATGAGAACAAAGAGCTCAAGATCCCGATTCCACTTAGTGACATGGAGCGGTTCCTGGATGAGGAGGAGGCACGGGACCAAAACAACCCATGACGGTCATCTTCCCGGTCGATTGGGTTTGAGGTGCAAGTTCAAGGTAAATATATATTTTTATTTAATAAATTAAATATTTAAATTTGACCTGTTAAATGGGAATTTAAATTTATCTAACATATATGGTAAATTGTGCAGATAAGCAGGGGAACATTTCCACGAGGAGGCTTGATGTGGCAGGTCTGAATAGCCTGGATTGGACACTATGAGTTGTAGTTCTATAGAATGAGACCATGGTTAGCCCATCGACAATGGGGGTCATCTGTTCAACCGCTTCCTAAACAACTTGGGCTCGAATTGGATGTGGTTCCCCCTTCACTTTAGGACGTGGAGGAATGTTCCTAAAAGGCTGAGGACCTGGCGTAGGATGAGGCAGTAAAGGTATTTAATAGCATTTAATTATATTATATATTTTGTAATTAATTGTATTTAATTATTATTTATTAATTATATATTTTGTAATTAATTGTATTTAATTATTATTTATTAATTGTATCATTTGTAATTAGTCGTATTTAATTAATGTTTATTCAATTGTGTTACAGCTTAGGTTTGCCGTTCGAACAACTGGAAGAGGGACACTTTGATAAAGATGGGCGATAGCTGGAAGAATAGGAGAAATCATCTCTTCCACAGTATGAATATGGATGGGATGATTTTTCTTCAGCAGCTAATTGAGAATGTCCCAGACGACGTCCCATCAAATGATTGGGTGAGTTTTATCCAGTTCAGAAGGAGCGCAAAAGGGCAGGTAATTTATTTATAATTATAATTTACATTTCAAAAATTGTATGTTTTTAATAATAATAATTTTTTTATATTTTTTTAATACTTTTAATATTTTTTTACAGGCACTTTCTCATAGGAATATGAGGTGTCGAGGGTAGCAGAGGATCCACCACCCGGCAGGATCGAAGACCTTTATTGTCACTTACAGTGAGCTGGTAATTTTTTACAATGTCAATTACTTTTAGCTGGTTATTTCATATTATAAATGTAGTGTTTTGTTGTTCATAATGCTAATTTAATTTTTTTAATTATTTTAGGAGAGGAAGGCACAACAGGAGAATCATTAGATGGACTATGGGGAGTTATTCGCTAACACCCATAGACACCATGACGGGACTCTGACCTCTTAGTAGGTAGAGGATGTCATTATAAGTTAATTTATTGTTTAATAATAATAATAATAATAATTTATTATATTATTTATAAAAATGCTTTATTGTGAATAATAATAATAATTAATTTTTTTATAAAATGGCAATAGCGGATGCAGCAGTTGCAGGCTGAGCTGCGAGAGACCTAGACCCAGGAGTCATAGGGGTCTGTGGACCCCACTGCGCCATTGAGAGCGGGTCTGGGTCCAGTTGAGCACCCTGGACGAGTGAGGGGGATGGGGATAGGCACCAAACCTAGTATGGTCTATGGTAGGAGTGGCGCCTCCAAGGATGGTAGCTTTCTAGCGCAAATGTTTGGGGTTAGACGTCTGAGGGATGAGTTTGTTGAGGAGCTTCGTTTAGAGGTTACGAGGACATAGGCTGTGGTGGCCCATCAGATGCAGTAGCAGGTCGATTTCTACTATGCTCAGCATACGCAGTGGCGGGATGTCACGAACTACATGCTGGAGCAGTCATGGAGTTGCCTATTCCTTGACAAGGAGCATCCACAGGTCTCCCATGTCCTTAGGTTCGTCGTCCAGTCGGCTCCTCCTGCTAATGATGATAATGTTGTTAACTCTGCTCAGCTCCCAGATACAGCTGCACCAGAGGGAACCCCCCTAAAGGAGGACCTGATGATCAGTGCCGTGATGCTTCCCCTCCTGAGGGAGGACCTAATCATCATTCTCTGGGTAGTTAATTTATGTTTTTGATTAGTTAGATTTAGGACAGTTGTATTTTTTTCCAAACATCTATACAAAAACTTGGATATTTATTTTTTTCAGAGCCTTGTTAAATTCTTCTTTCATTTACAATAGTTATATTTATATTTTTAGAATGAACCAAAAAATTAAAAAAAATAAATAAATAAAAATTTTATTTGTAGCAGTTTAAGGCGGTAACCGCTACTAATTGAAATAAACCTTTGTAGTGGTTACTCAATCATAATCGCTACAAAGTGGAAAAAAATTAGAAACACAAACAATGGTCATGACACTTTGTAGCTATTGAAACTACCAAAACCGCTACAAAAAGGCATTTTGAAATTTGAATTTTTTTAAATCCCGCTATGCATATTTGTAGTGGTTTTTCAGTTAAACCGTTACAAAGTGTCAAACAATTGAAATTTGAATTTTATATCTGGCCAATGGTTGTGAAAATTTGTTGCGATTTTCTTTAAAAAATTGCTACAAAGTGAAAATAAAATTTGTTTTAATAGCCAACGGTCATGAAAACTGGTAGAAGCATTCTCTGATGCGGAAATTCTCACAACGTTCTATGAGACCAAGAAGACTATTAACAGATTGGGCTTGAACTACTAAGAAATTGATATATGCCCCAAGGATTATATGTTGTATTGGGGAGACGATGCCAACAGGGAGACTTGTAAGTGATGTCACACTTCGAGGTATAAGACAATTTAGAAGGGGGAAAAGCAGAATAAGAAACTTGCAGATATTTTGATGTACTTCCCTTTGAAGCCGCTCATACAAAGATTGTTTATGTCGTCCAAAATGGCGAAACACATGAGGTGGGATGACGTTGATAAGAATGAAGATGGAAAATTAAGACATCCCCAGGATGCAGTCGCCTAGAAACGTTTGACAATGACATTCCATCTTTCGCGGCTAACCCTAGAAATGTTCGGCTTACTTTGGCAACTGACAGTTTCAATCTATTTGGGAATCTTAGTACAAGTTATAGTATTTGGCTGGTAGTCTTAGTTCCCTACAACTTACCCCCTGGATATGTATGAAACAAAGCTTCTTCATTTTGTATATGATCATTCCAAGAAAAAAGGCACTGGGTAATGACATTGATGTGTATCTCTAACCACTTATTGAGGAATTACTTGACCTGTGGAATTTTGGCATCGAGACATATGACACATATGGGAAGACATTGTTCAACTTGCGTGCAGCCTTGATATGGACGATTATTGACTTTCCTGGCTTGGAAATATTATCCGAGTGGAATATACATACTGGGTTGGCGTGTCCTGCTTGCAATTTTGACTCTGATGCAGTGTGCCTTCCCCACAACATAAAGTAGTGCTTTATGGGGCATTAGAGGTTTCTCGATGAAAGGCACAAGTTTAGATTACAACGAAATCGCTTCAATGGAAAACCAGAAAAAAGAGGACCACCTCAAACTTTATCCGGTGCAGATATCTTACAGCAGCTTGAGGATGTTGAATTCGAGTTTGGAAAAAGCGACGATGCAGTAAAAGCAGGGTGAAAGATGGGCAGGACTTTTGTGCTTCAACAATAGAGGAAGATAAGCATTTACTTCACTCTTCTATATTAGAAATTTAATTTACTTTGCCACAGTCTTGATATCATGCACATTGAAAAAAATGTTTGTGACAAAGTGCTGTATACGCTGCTTAACGAACCCGTCAAGTCAAAAGATCATCTTAAAGCGAGGAAAGATTTACGCCCCTTGGGAGTTCGTGAAGATGCGTGGCCAGATGAGCATGAAAAATTTTAACTGGCAAAGTTCACCCTCACAAAACCGAACAAGAAAGTCTTCCTCGCGACATTAAAGAAAATAAAAGTTCCTGATGGGTATTCAAGACACATTTCTTAGTGTCTTGACATGCAAGCTCGAAAGGTTGCTGGCCTGAAGAGTCATGACTCACATGTTCTTATGTAATAGTTACTCCCGCTGGCTATAAAGAATGCACTTCCTCTTGATGTGTCTATCATTTTAGTGGAACTTTGTTCTTTCTTTTGGAAGTTGTGTTCCAAGGTTTTGATCATTGAAGAGCTCAATCAGTTATAGTCCAAAATCATTCTTACGCTTTGTCATTTGAATATGATCTTTTCTTCATCCTTTTCCACTATGGTAGTTCACCTTATAGTCCACCTTGTTCATAAAACAAAGCTTGCTGGCCTAATTCAATATCAATAGATGTATCTTATTGAGAAGTACTCATTTTACATATATGTGTCATTGTTAGTTCTTATATTTGCTAGTCACCCTTTTCAGCATTTAGTATCATTTTTCCCTTCTTTACTTCATAGGTTTCTTGGAAAATTAAAATCTTATGTAAGGAATTAATCATGGCCAGAAGGTTCTATAGATGAAGGTTATATATGGGATGAGGTTTTGTATTTCTGTTCAAGATACTTTAATGACATTGAGACGGCTTTCAACTGCCTTCCTCGTGTAGACGATTGTTCTAAACCTACGCTAACATCAGGAGTATTTATCCCTCGTGTTGGTAAACCAATTGAAGGAACTGATAACTTCAAATTAATGGCAACTGAGAAGTTGCAAGCACATAGACATGTCTTGATTAATTGAACTCAAGTTGAACCCCTCCTTCATTAAGAATTATACACTCATATGTTATTCTATATTTTTTGTAACATTTTTTACTTACATTTCATGATCGCCTTCAATTCCCATGATTAATTGCACGGAATTCAGAAGTCATGTGAAGCGTCAACTCAGGATCCGTACACAAACATCCTCCAAAATTGACAAAAAGGTCTACAGAGAATTCTCAAGATGGTTTGCGCTTAGAATACTAAATGGCCACAACTCACACTAACCAGATTTCAGAGCTCTCACAATTAGCCTTGTTGACCATGCAAAAAGGTTTACAGCATACAATGTCAATGGTTTTAAGTTTTGCATGGTTTCACGAGATCAAGGATTGCAAACTCAAAATTCAAGTGTTTATGGCACCTTTGGGACAAGGAGTTATGCGAGCAACAGTGACATCAACATGCAGTTCGGAGGCGTCCCTTACTATGGAAAGCTTTTTGATGTCATCAAACTAAATTACTAAAGCCGTTTCACCATGATGTTGTTCAAGTGTTTGTGGGCAAATACCACATCTTCCCGGGGACTCACAACTGACAACTTAGGTATCACATTGGTAAATTTCTCATGGCCAATTCACACTAGTCATTCTGAAGATGATGAGTCATATATTCTTGGCACAGAGGCATACCGGGTTTATTATGTCGTCATAGTCTTCATTAGTATTTAAAAAAATCTTTATTTTCACTTAAATATCTATATATTTCATATTTCAGCTGGGACTGCAGGTTCATAATTTTCACATATCAAAATAATGTAATCCCATTTTCATTGCGTCTTTTCCCTTTTTTACTTTCCTTTTTGGCCAATCACCATTCTATTTACTCGCAAGATAGATTTATGCATAAGATCCTCAATTGATCACGTGAAATTATTATCAAACTCGTTGTCGACAGCTTAATCTTTTCGGTTCCATTTTTCTTATGACATAATTCATTAAGATCTCTTTATTACTTTTAAGTACCTGAACCTCTTTTGAAGTTTTTGCAATTAGTTACGTTTTGACCTCTTATGAAGTACCTGCCTCCTCAATATAATCATCTTGATTATTTGCTCCTCTTTCTTTTCTTTTGGAACTGGTTATAATGCTCGGGCATGTCTCACTTTCATTTATGTTGATGAGAGCATTTTCAATGGGAATATGAGATTTAGTAATTCTCATTTAGCCCAATCATTACATCTGGTAGATTTTATGCAATATTTTATCAATGCAAAACTTAATGAACTTTTGGTTTATATTGCTATATTAGTGGATCTATACTTGATGGTAACAATGCATTTCTTTTGTTCTCTTTTCTAGCTATTCAATTTCTCCCCCCCATATTAAGAAAACTTTGTCAAATGACAATCGACTAATCATGCAACATAAGTCTCCTAAATTCATTTGTTTCTCATAGAAACATCCTTTTTGTTTTATTTAGAGACAAACAAGAAGAAGAAGGTTCTTACCTGACATTCATCCCAATTTCCTTTAAACATCCATTTATGTGCATTGTGGTGGATTAATAGGAATGCACATTCAAACCTTTTAAGATATAATATCCTGGCTCCTGACCAAAAGCCAATTTTATCTGGAGAATTTTGTTGGCTTGATGTATATGAGTGCCGCAATATATGAGATCAAATGTGCCAACATCGAAATAAAAATTTATTATCAAAAGTATTGATCTAGCTATTTATGGAGGTTTTAATAAATGATTTCTAGATCATATTATTTGAAAATTGCATGCCAATATAATGATTTATTCAAACAATCTTGCAAAATTCAGGTTGCAAACTAATAATAATCACACATGTAACTATCTTATATAGATACATCTATCAAATTAATTGAATACTTGTATGATTTACATGCTATTTGAATAGGCCGTGTATGGGTTTGATATATTTCCAAAAATATAGAGATCCATTCCAAATCATAACTTGTAATACTTTCATAATCAGATTTCTTTGAGAACAAGAAGCACATGATAATTCTTGAATCATATAATATATTGACTATTCATGAAAAATCTTTTGGTTCTCCAATGGATATCATACGTAATCTTTTATATATGACTTGGGTGATCAAATAAGTTATGCGAACAATAAATTTATTTAGGTCAGTAAACTGCTGGTTTACTATGATATGTTGTTTAACCAATAACAAACTTTTTAATTTTCATAAGATATTGTTATAAAATATCAATATGATATCCGTTTTTGGGAGATCAATAGGTTTTGTAAAGAAGTATATGAGTAGAAATTTTCAATATTAACTCACACTTGTATTCTAACAATTTCCCCCTTAAGTGTGAGTCATATAAATACAATTTCTTTATTTCTATATTTCAAAGACAAACCAATATATAGTAAGTCAATAATCTATCTTTCAGTTGAAAACTCAAGTATTTCATAACTCACATACAAACATGGATTTCAATCTATTGGGCTATCACTTAGACCCTTTAACAAAGTGAAACTCTGATGTAAATCTATAGGTCATAACATTTCATGATCAATTTTTCTTTTGCCCATAGAATTAAGAAAAGTCTATATTAGTTCTCCAAGAACTATATCGATTTTGTTACAATTATGTTCTTTAGGAACTAACATATATTATCATATTTTTATATAACTTCATTACTCATTAATAATAATATGCTTCAATTTTCCTCTTTTGATGTATATTCAAAGTATGAAATGTTTAGAATTTTCCACTACATGAAGAAACATGAGGAGATCCATAATTAAAATACATAAAGATCTTATTGCAATGATTTGTGATGCTTAGGGGCTAAAATTAATTTGAGAGTAATGTAAAGACAAATGCATTATATTAAGAGTGGAATCAGGCCAAGCTTGTTTTGTAACAGAATGCTCTGAGCCTAGCTTGTGGCCTATTAGACGCTTTTTATTGGGCCAAAAATTGGCCTGTACATAGGTCTAACCTTACCTGTGGCTTGTTAAGGAGGCCTGGATTTTTAAGAAATTTTAAGCAGGCTAACAGGCCAACATCGTAAACTTGCCGAAAATAGGCCTACGCAAACAGACCAAAAACAGGCCTAGTTACATAAATTAAACTAATGATCCAACATACTTATATACATCATAAAATATGAAACAAAATATAAAAACTTAATTTTCATTACAAGTTCATCAATTTTCAAATGTAAAGCCACTGGTTCTTCTCTCCTTTCACATCAAATCTTCAATATAATTTCTTCTTTTCCTTCAAAGACCTTGAAAAAAATTAATCAAATATATAGTATTGGAGTATAAAATAATTTAACAAGTAATATGTATAATAAATGATATTATTTTAACAATGCAAAATTTATACCTTTTGTTTCTTCTTTTAACCGTACTTGTTCTGAAGTCAATCCCCACCACAAATAAGTACTTCAATTGATTCTTTATCTAATTTAGAACGATATTCAAAGCGAGATGACATTAACTAGAATTTGTTGGTGCTTGTTGATAGGCCTTGTTACGGGTGTAGATGATCTATTAAATAGTGCAAGTGTACACTGTCTAATACAGAAGTGAGTAGAGTATCGTTCTCATGAAGATTGATCACTAAGTACCAAAATAGTTAATTTTAATTCTATTTAGTCGATCGATAAATTGGTGATGGAAAGTACAAAATAGAAAATAATTAAATATGAGTGCAAATAATATGAAAACAACTACAAGAAAAAGTTCTAGGGGTCAAATTTCACTTAACAAATTTTGGATTGAATCACTTATCTATTCTAGTCCAATTTATTCTACATGATTGATAGTCGAGTTTCCCTCATTTAATTACTAACATCTTCCAAGGTCAAGCAATTCTTAATTAATTGCTAATCCAATATATTCCTATATGAATTTAAGCAATTAATCATGCATTAAGATTTATGGAACTTATTAAGACTACACAACTCATATGAATATATTCATATTTCATATCTAAATTATGGTTTTAATTATAGGGTCTACACACATATATCTCCTTTCGGTCTCAACATACATATTGAAATCATTCAAAATATGGCTAATCAAATGAAAGCATTAAGAACAATAATTAAAACTCAATCATGAAGGAGAAATTAAAACTACATTTAATAAGTTAAGATTCAATCCGTTATTAGTATGCTATGTCATTACCCTAGGAAAATAGAAATTTAGCTCAAGATGAAATTAAAAAACAAAATAAAAATAAATTAACATTACATAAAACTAGAATGAAAACCTCAAAAATACTGGATAAAGCCTGAATATTAAATTCTGAAATATAAATATACAACCAAAAGATGCATGAAAAATGAAGAAATCTAGCCGTCCATTTAGGAGGTACAACCTTCCATGTAGGCGGCATGCAAAAAGTAATACAATCCTAAGCCTTCAATGTAGGAGGTATGCAAAAAGTAATACAATGCATGAAATTAAATCTAGAAAATAACTCAATTTTTACAAAACTGTTAGAGAAGGACCTCTAATTGTCAGAGAAACAAGACTCTACATCTCTTCCCTCCTTCCTCCCTCATTTTACGAAGAGGCACATCTATATATAGGCAGGCGAAGTCCTTTCATGAGTGCCACAGTCCGTCCGTTGCTTCTTCTTTTTTCCATAGGTGCTACAGTGTTTAGTGCTTCTTTTCACAAATAAACAATGACTTGTCAGCGACTTACACATTTTTCCACAACTGCTATAGTGTTCTGTAGCCTACTATAGTTCTTCCATCCGCTACAGTAACGGTCTTCGATAGTAGTCACTTCCGTCTGCTACAACAACTTCCGAATTTTATTTATTTATTATTATTTTTTAAATACTATTTATTCCAAAAACATTATTTATTTATCAATTATACCCAAATTTATTATATTAAGCTCAAATTTTGTCCATAAAATCATTATATAAGGGAAAATAAATATGTAAATATTTTACTTATTAGGCCTCAATAGCATTTGAAGGATGACATCATTTCACTCCCAAACGGAGATAACATTAACTAGAACAGAAACATAAAAAGTAACGTAGTGTTAGTTTAAGTGAAAAGAGCAACTTATAGATAATTTCTGATATTACAAATTCATTGCACAACTTTTCAAAATATCAATTGATAAGCTCTAAATCAGTTTTTAAAACTAAAATCCAAACCCCACAACCTGTAAAACCAAACAAGTTTTTTTTTTTTTTTTTACATTTTGGCCTTAAAGTTCAGATTCCATAGCTACCAACACCATTCATTAAAATAACACTTATAAAATGCAACTTATCACTAAATCTAGCTTTATTTAATGCTCTTAACTACTCTAAATAACTTCTCTTTTAAATATTGAATTTTCAAGCAACTTAGAATTAATTTCAAGCTTTAACAATTCCAATCCTCAAATTGGAAACAACAATACATATTAGCCTTCCTTTATAACCATTAAAGTTATCTAAAATAATTGCTCCTCATTTGCAAGTATAAAACAATAAGCCTTCCAAATAGTAATTATACTAAAAAATGACCACTTAACTAGGTGAACTATAAGAGAATTAATGGCCAATGAAGAATTAAAATCAATTGTGTAACGACCCGCCCTTCGCCACACAAGCTGGACACGGCCGGCCATGGTTCACCTAGCACCATAAAGGCTTGGTCCCTCCCATGGTAGGTACTGTCCCCTCCTTCGCACCATACAGGTGCTTGGGGATTTATTCCAACCACACAGGAAGGAATACACCTCCCCAAGGGCTCAAACTCTGGACCAGAGAATAAGTCCAAAGCCTAAGAGCCACTTGGTAGCCAAGTGTGCTAATATCTACTATGGGAGGAACCAAGCCTATATGGCAATGGGTGAACTATGGCCGGCCTCGTCCAGCTTGTGTAGTGGAGGGCGGGTCATTACATAAAAAGCCACCTTTTTATGTAACGGCCCACACACAGAGGCCAGCCAGGCTCACACAGCCACACAATACCATACAATACTCGATAGAATATTTGCACTCCCCAAGTGCATTTCTTTCTCCTCCCCAGTCTCGAACCCTCACCCTGAGGGTAAGTATGAGAGTTTGGCGAGATATGGTACCATTAGACCAATAATGTCACACCCTAAATTTTATTCACCAAATATGTTGTAATTAGTTGAGAAATTCAATAAAATGGTGAATATTCATGAATTTGGAATTTATAAATTTTAAAAATGTTCATATTCATGAGAAAATGGGAAAAATAATTATGAAATTAATTTGGATAATTTAAAAAGCCCAATATTAAGGTCCAAAAATAGAGAAGTAGTATAGAAAATATTTGGTCCAAAAATATATGGGAATTGACCAAAGAAAAATGAGAAAAGAAATTGGATTAAAAAGGTAATGGCAAAATCATAATTTTGATTAATTGAAGTTAATTTCAATTAATTAAGGAAAATAAAGGGGGAAAATTAGGTGGGGTTACAGTTGGTCACTTTTTTGGAAAAGTCTAAAAAAGCATAATTACGAAAACGCCCCTAAAACCCTTAAAGCGGGGCTGCCAAGGGCAATTTTGTCTTTTGGTAGTGGATTTGATAATTATAAGTCTGGAATTGGATTCCTTAGGTGAAAATATGTCATAATAGTCCTAGTCAAAATTTCGTGAAAAGTACAGTCAGACCAGGTACGGCGGGGCCGGGTCCCCAGGGGCAATTTAATAATTTTTCAATATAAACTCATATAACCCCCAAAAACTCTATGGAAGTGTCAAAATGGTACATTTGGAATTGTAGGACCAAGTTGAGAGCCTGAGTTGCTGGCACACAAATCGAGGAGAAAAGACTGGAGGTAGGGGACTTACCTTATTTGCATGTATTTGATATCTCTGCTTGTGTAGTGATGTATGTGATTGCTTTACTTGATTGTGTAGAGTATATTTGAATAAATGAAGCACTATTTCTATTTTCAATGTGGCCATAGTTTTGTTACATGAAACATGGAGCTTGCAGAAATGTCATTATGGGGCATATATCTAGTTAAAGCTAATATGACATACATATAGCATCTATCATGCATGCATTATGGTATCTGTTTCCTACTGAGATTCTCTCGAATCTCATCCTCCCCGACCAATAATTTAGACAAGCAAATATAGAATGTATGCGGAAATTAGAGAAGAGAACTACACGAGAGAGGGTTGCAGTGGTGGAGCAAAGACGGGAAGAAGTCTCTGTTTTACTGGGATGGGTTTAGACACCCTAGTAGCCCTGTGTGGCTACTTTAATTGTAAGTATCATGTACAAACCCTTATGGGGATTTTCTGTAATCATGCATATATTATCAGTATATTTATGATATTTCTGTGTTGCCCACCAAACCACTGTCATTTTCCACAAATACTTTGAAATAGCTGAAAATAAGATAAGGGTGTAATAGATTGCCTATGTTTGTAGCCATCAGTATTGAGATAGTTTTGATGGGCATGTGATGGCTTGATATTTCTTTGTTCTGGTTAGGCTGTGAAGTGCAAAACTGCCTATGGCTATTGGTGTTTCGACCTTACCTGTTAGTTATATGAAAATTTCAAAAAATTCAACTATTTTAATAGGTAGATTATGAATTGTAATCAATATGGGATGTTTAGGATTTATTTAAAACCTCTGGATCATCCCTATACCAAAGAGAAGTTATGATTAAAAAATGATTTCAGGTGGATATGGGGTGGCCACTGGATGACCCTTTGTCTAGGGATTATGTTACAACAAGGAGTTGAGTCCTAATCAGTACTACTATGATGATTACTACAAATTAACCTATCCCTACAATCTTAGTGCGTCATACTATAGTCGTGGCCGTGGTGCTCTGCCTATCTCTTCCATTTATTCCCAATAACAGAGCAGCAAGCCAACAAATAACATTATAAGAACCAAATCAAAAGAGTAAATGGGCAAAGTAGCAAATCGAAAGAACAAGAGATCTGGAGATCTGTCAGTACTTATAATGAAAGAAGAGAAGAAATTGAAAATTGAAGGAGAGGAGTGGACTTACTAAATCTGGAGATTTGTTGCTACTTCCCCATAGGCCACCAAGGAAGAGAGAGTTTAAGTTGGATGAAGGACGACTAATGGAGAGGGTAGACGATGGTGACTTTTAGAGGAAGGACGTTCAACTGATGGGCGATGAGGGATTGGGTTCGATTGTTCAAGAATCAATGCGAAGAGATGAACTTAGGGTTTGGCTGTGGGTTTGACTGTGTCTGGGTGAGGTTGAGAGTGGGTGAAGTTGTGAGGGAAGGTGGCTAAGTGAGTGAGAAAAAGAGGGGGTTGTAAATGTGTAATTACGGTTTCAACCCCACCTTTTTTTTAAATATTAACAAGCCAGCCTGATAGGCCTAAAAGGCTTATTTGCAAGCCTAGGCCTAGCCTGTTAAGAAAAATAGGCTTTGAAAAGGCTTTAGCCTGGCCTTTTATTCTAACAGGCTACCCCTGACAAGCCTAGAATAGGCCAGACCGCAGGGCCAACAGGCTGCCTGACCTGTTTCCACCCATAATTATAATATAAAATAATGAGTAATTATGATATACACAGTCTTCTTTCAAATATTCCCTGCTATTTGATCATCCAAAAATTTGACTTGCACTATATATATAGTTCATGCACATTACAAAAATGGTTTTATCTAACAAATCATAAACTATTCATAATGAATTTTCTCATAAAATTAAATAAATTCTCATTCTCTTAATTCAAATATGATATATGATTTTTTTACAAATGTCACATAAAACTAATTTGATTCGAATATATATCATCTTATTATATATTATATTATATCATAATTAATGTATGAAACTGTACATATCATATGAGAATGCTGAGAAGTAGAAGAAATGACAATATAATGAATTGAGAGAGAAGATAACAACTTATCAATACCAAAATAAAATACAAATTATAGAGTATTTATATGCCTTTCAATAAAGAAATGATTGGGAACTAAGAAATTAAAAACTGCACATATATGTAAGGCAACATAATAGTGCTCAAGAGTCAAGAGGAGAAAAGAGATGGAAGACAAAGCTAAAATAAAAAGTAGGACTAATAATGAAAGAAAGCACTTTGATGTTGAGGGATATGAGTTGAGTGTTTGTTGGAAAATCTATAGTGCAATAGAGAAGAACAAGTCCCAAGAAGAAAAATAGAGGTAGGTTTGATGTGGTAAACTCCATTGATGTATAAATAATATTCACATATATCATATACTTAAAGTTACAAATAAATTGTACAAGTATACATGAAAAAGAGAATTAAACAAATTAATTGTATAATTGAAGGTTATATGAATAAATACTAGAAACCATTTCATTTGGGAGTTATATGGCATAGTGACAACAACCATGAGGTAAAATCTTAAAAGGCCATGAAATCAAAATATCAATAATTTCCAATAATATTTAAATTTGTACATAAATTGGCACTATATTAAAATTTTAAAAAAACCAATTCTTACCTTTTTGTCCATTTGATTTCATATATCACTCATGAACACTTATCGATATCGCAATATCAAATATTAATTTCTCTCTCACAAATTAATCATAATAAATTTAAATTTAAACACTTATCAAAATCAAAATCATATACTCTTCAGGGTTTACAATTATTTCTTTTGGCCATCTTTCTCCATAACTTGTGGCTTTAAGCATCATAACCATTTTTGGTATTTTTCATAATATCTCATGGTCTTTTTGACTTTACAGCCATTTTGATCTTTACTTTCAATAAATTGATACATATTAGTCTATATGACTTCTGGTCATATTATACCATTTTTTCTATCCATATGACTTATAGTTATTGTATAATATTTGCTCATAATTTTAATGACCTTATAAATGTTATTATTCCCACAACTGTGGTTCAATAGCCTAGACAAAGTATTCTTGATTTTTAACTATCAATTCCAGCAATACAATATGATCATGTTCATTTTCACTCTTATAGACATGTTCTTTGCTTTCAATAGCACATAATCAATTTCTCCAAACATTAGTCTTCAGGACCATAGTAAAAATCTTGCAAAGCTAAAAAGTTCCTTTTTTTTAATTTGATATTTGAACCTTTAGCCTTCAGGTTGTGATATCTGTAACTGTAACACCTCAACTTTTATTCACCAATATATATTGTAAATATGTGGAAATATCCAATAAAAGAGAAGGGTGAATTTTGGAGGATGTGATTTTGTTGCCAGTGAGAGTTCCCGGTGAGACAGTGAGTTTTTCATGTGGTTTTGGATGACCAAATGATGAGCAAAAATTAAGAAATTTTACATAATCAAAGTAGACATTCTAAGCTTTAATTTGATAGATCATGAGTAATTTTTGGAGTTGTATGTAAAAGGTTATGAATTTTTGAAATTAGCTCAGAAAAACTGTTTGTTTTTTGAAACAGCTTTCAAAAACTAAAAATTTGGGAATGATGTACTTCCAATTGGCAAAAGGCTATATTTTTTTTCTTGAAACTAGACTCAATAAAGGTTCTATAGCATTTGGAATCACTCCAATTTGATGTCTATAAAATTAGTTATGATTATTCAAAGTTTGGGCAGAAAATCTGCCAGAATTGTAAAAAAAATCCGAAAATGGGAAAAATGAGATACAAGCATACATGTGACTTGAATAATGTCATGAAGCCAATTTGGACCTAAAGAGAAGGACCCTAGATGTCATTTATCATGGGCCAAGAAGAGGAAAATATTATGTACACGTTAATTGGGCTTAATGACATGCTACATGTACATAAAAGTCAATATTTTGATTTCTGTTTTGGAAAATTAATTAATTAAGGGAATTATGACATAAGCAAGAAGTTTCAGAAAGCAATTCTCATCATCTTCCCTACCATTTCCGTCATGCAAGGCAAAAGAAGAGAGAGAGAAAGAGAAAGCTTGTGCTGATCTAGAGAGGGAAGGAAGGAGAAAACTTGCAAGGTAAGTCGATTACTCCGATGATTTAGCTTCTAGCATGTGTAATCATTCTCCTAAGCTCTTCTTCTATGTAATTTAAGGTGTTAGAAGCTCAAATTTCCTTGTTATGGGAGCTAGGGTTTCGGCAAAAAGGGGAGAGCCAGAAGGAGCTTAAAGTAACATCTAAAACTTTGAATATTGCTTGTTCTGACTGTTGTGGTCGATTTAATAGGTGAAATTTCGCTGGATTGTCTTTGATTCTAAATTTAGGAAATGGGTTGTTGGAAATGTTATGCCGCCAAAATTGGGACTACATGGTAGTTATAATGTAATTAAATAGTTAATAAAGTGATTAGGATAAAAAAAGATCACGTCTGCGGAGTTAGAATCGAAAAACCCCAATTTTCCCCAAAGTCCTGTAAGTTTCGGCTAGAGCTAGATGGAGGGGTTAGAGTTGGATTTTTTATGTTTTGATGATTCCATTGTGTTCAGGAGGGAAAATTAGGTGGGGTTACAGTTGAAAACTTTCTTAGAAAAGCCCGAAAAAGTATAATTATGAAAATGCCCCTGAAACTCAGAAAACGGGGCTGCCAAGGGCATATCTGTCTTTTGGCAGTGAATTTGGTAATTCTGAGTCTGGAAATGTATTCATTAAGCGAAAATATGTGAAAATTACCCCAGTCAAAATTTCAAGAAAAGTACAGTCAGACGGGTACGACCGGGCTGGGTCTTTAGGGGCATTTTGGTAAATTTTTACAATAGGCTAATATGACCACTGTAAACACTATAGAAGTATCTAAAATGGTACATGAATGGATTTTAACCTAATTCTTGTATATTTGATATTTTAGGACTAAGTTGGGAGACTGAGCTTGGCACGTTTTATGAGGAACTTAAAATGGGGTGAAAGAGACTTGAAGTAGGGGCATTATCCTTCATATATTATGCCATAGTTCATATGATTGTGTGGTTACCATTGTTTGTGCTTTTATTAATCAACATGGTTTTCCTAGAAGGGGCAGTTAGTACCAAAAATGCCATTACACCTGGGGGTTGGGTAAAAATCCAACCGGTGTTCGATTAGTAAGGTAAGAGCTCTACTCATGTATACATGATGATGATATTTTATATTGTTCATTAATTGGTGCATATCATATCTACTTATCGAATTTTATGTGAACGATAGTATATTTCTACTAGAATTCCTTGGAATCTCACCCATTTTTCTAAATAAAACTATCTCAGTGGGTGCCAGCGGCTCGAAAGGCAAGGACGTAGATATGGGAAACTGACGGGAATGTTTCTTGAGATGAAGATCATGGTTATACATAGTTTGCATTGGGAATATTTTTGAATATATTGTACATATTTTTAAATATTATCAAATTTTGCCTGGTTGGTTTCGGTCTGTAAACAAATACTTGTTATCAGTATATTTGTTCTTTTCTATATGCCTATGGGACTTGGTCCCTATTACTCTGTATATATCGAAATGAAAATGGGTGTTGACATTTTTTGTATTAAAACCCAAGCGGTTCTAGCAGAGCTAATAAGCGGTTTTGGCACTATCAAAATGGTATACTAATATGGTCTTTTTTGTATGGTGTAAAGAATCATGAGTGGTTGGAATTTAAGCGGTTCGAGCGAGAAGCATGAGGGATCACTCTCGTCGGTGAATCAAGGTACTCCAGGACAAAGTATCTCTAAGGATCGGCAGTCTATTGAGATAAGGACACCCAGGGAATAGGTCTAGGTTAGAGTGGTATATGAGCCTCAGTCGAGACCTAAACTAGTATCTCGAGAAGGGATGGGAGATTCTAAACAATCACAGACCGATGACTTAGAATCAGATTTGGGTTCTGCTGCCTGTTCCAGAGTTGGAATTGTGCACGTATTACGCGACTTACGACCAGATCGAGATTTAAGGGAGTATGTGAAAGGTATATATCGACGGGCCTTCTTTGCATGGGGCACCCCTGTTGATCGATATATGGAATATCTGGAAGAAATAGACACGTTACATGCGGGGCAGAGCTACTTTAATTTGGATATTCCGGATAATGTATGGATTCATACTATATTATACTTCCTTCCGGATACAACATTTTGTGCTAGAAAGAAGAATGATATAGTTGTGGGGGCCCAAATAATAATTTCAATGAGTTTATGGAGTATATTACTGTCCTGGTATAACGATACATGTACATCGAGTGATGTGGGACCCAGGTAGCACATTTTGGTGACTGGAGGTGACCGGCACGTATTGCGAGGTAAGGGCAGTCATATGGACTAGAGGTCGGAAGAAGATAGAGTTGAAGTTGGCATTTTAGGCAGATACATAGAAAGTTAAGCATGCTCAACTCAGGGTAACCTAGGATGTGTGACTCCTGGGAAGTTGTCTATAACTCAAGAGTTATATAATATAAAAGTGACTAATATGTCATGTACAGTAATTTATAGGTTATGTGATGTTCCTAGCTTTCTATAACTACTGTAAAAAGCTTATGTATGTTATAAATGACATATCTGTGTACCTAAACTATTATGAAATGATGAAGATACCCTTGCAACTATATAAAAATTAATTTTTCCTTATTTTCATTTAGCAAGGTACCAAGATGATGCGTATAAGGGAAGGAGATCATGACCTAAATTAAAAAGATAGTCCTGACTCTATACAACAAATTCGGAGTAGGATGACACAACAACAACTTATGATAAATGATTCTAGAGATAAACTACGCGATTTACAACAGAAACAGGGAAGATTAGAGCATCTTGAAAGGCAAGAGGGTGAATATAATTCATCTGAGCAACCTCATTAGGATTCACCACCCATGCTTGTGTATGAAGCAAACAGTTTTCAAACATGGGTGAAACGGTTTGAGAAACAACAACCTCCTACTTTCTGAGGGAGATTTGATCCTTTGCAAGCCAAAGAATGGTTATCCACACTGGAGCAAATTTTCACAAGACTGTTGTGCTCTAATGATATTAGGGTTCAACTAGTCGTTCATAAATTAAAGGGAGGGGCGGATATATGGTGGAGGAATACAGAGCTAATCCTATAGGTATGGAATATTCTAATAGCATGGGAAATGTTCCAGGAAAAATTTAATGAAAGATATTTCTCTTAACCATACAAGTTTGCAAAAGAAGAGGAATTCCTTAACATACAATAGGATAATGAAGAGAACTTCGATGAGTACCTGGCATGTTATGTCTGATTGTCTTGGTATTCCTCGTACCTAAGACATCGGGATGATGAGGAATGAAGCTCTGATATATTGATACAGGGATTAAAGCTAGAACTGAGAAAGAAATTGGTTTCTAAATATTTTAGAGTGTTTGCCAAGGCAATTGAAGAGTGTCGATTTGCCGAGAATGACTTATTGAGCTTATACCCCGACAGAAGTGACAACTACAGAAATGTGTCTGGTAGTGGGAATTCCCCACAAAAATGAAAAGATTAGGATGAATTGTTCAGAGGGAATTATAAATAGCCAAAACAGGTTGGGGGTCATGGAGGTCAGAATTCCGCTAAGGGTAGAAAATGCTGGCATTGTTACAAGCCATACCATCCTGGTAAAGCGTGTAGTTGTGCGCTAGGAAGCTACGGTCCAACTGGACAGGATCCAGCTAGCTGAATCTATTATCAGTGTCGAGAACTAGGGCTTCTTGCTAAAAATTGCCCATAAAAGCAACAACTATAGGAACTTAGACCAGGAACTCAGAGTGTGGAACATGCGATAATTCAGGAGGAGGCTAGAAAATCCCCTAAACTTATCCAAGGTATTGTTTCTTTTAATGACAACTCAATTCAAGTAATGCATGGTTTGAGCTTTAATTATTTCTCATTATATATGCTTCCTAGTGATGTTTGATACTTGATTGAATAGGGAAGCTAGTCCTCAATGTGAATAGAATAGAGAAAATAGAGGATAGGTCAGTGGTTAGTAAATCCCTAGGTCCTTCTGAAAGATATTAGTGGACGATAGGTATAAGTGAGGTGAAATGGTTTTAAACCCTAATGAAATTGAGCTTTGAGTTGTGATTGAGAAAACTGTAATATGAGAAGCAAACTTCGTAGTTGAGTTGACTCCGTAGGCATTTGATATGGTCTAAAGTTGTTTGAGGTAATAGAATGTGATACATGATGTGGGGTGATTATGCGGTATGCCGATCTTAGAGGATCCGATTTGATGATATTGAAGGTTGGGGATAGGCCTGAATTAGATCTAAGCTAAAATCATACTTAGGTCAGAACGTGAATTTGCTGCACTATGGTTTTATTCCACAATGGAAGTTTGAACCTTGTGGATAATGTTAAACCTTCATTAATGTTTTAACGATATTACCTAAATACCGTGAATATTAGAATAGGTGATGTTGATCATGAATTTTAGTGAATCTATAAGGTATAATTGAGGAAAATGATTTCCAATTTATGCGATGTTAAGGTTCCAAATTTCATGATGGACCTAAAAGTTGGGTTAGAGACCGTAGACTGTAAAATCTTACATGCTGGATATTGTAGTGGACCTGCATGTCCAAAGGCCTTAAGACCTAGTGGACTAGTATATCCTTAAATGGAGAATTTATTCAGAATCGTATCGTGATAGTGATAATTCGTGGAATTGAGGAAAGTGATTTCTTGGCTCAGCTCATGTTGAGGCTCTAAGAGTTGAATTGTTATTCAAAAATCAGACTCAATAGTTGAATTGATTTCTTAGGAATTTGAATTGACCTGGATGGTCTGTGGTACTACAACATGGTACTGGAATGCATTAAGATTGCGTGAGGTTTCTTGAGGTTGCTAGTTGGTAGTCTAGCATAAGGAAAGACTCGATCATAAAATGTTCCCATAGAAAGAATGATTGAGAGTAGATCTTTGATAGAATAGAGGATAGTTGGGAATCGTGTTTTGACAGTCTGGTAGACTGATAAATTCTCTGAAATTTGTTTCGAAGGATATGAATAAGCTAACCTAGAAAGGGTAGTAGAATTGGTCATTAAACCTAGATTCCCATATGAATAGACTGTGCCTACACCCACAGGTGTTAGGGTTTCCATAGTCAATATATATATACGTGATATAATGACTATCGAGGGAAATGAATCGACAATGAACTTGATTGTCCACGAATGCATGGATGTATGGCTTAGTAGTAATCCTCAAAATTGGTTGGCTGATGTCAAATGCTCCTGCTATGTTTATGACCATATGAATCAAATTTTTCATCCGCATATGGTCCATTTTGTGGCAATCTCTGTTGATAACTTATTGGTGAACGATGTTGAACACGGTAAGGGGAAAAACAACTCTATGCCAACGTAAGTAAATGCGAGTTATGGCTTTCAGAGGTAATATTTCTGGGCCACGTAATCTTTCAACAAAGGATCCTGATGGACCCTGGTAAGTGGAAGCAGTACCGAACTGGGAAGGCCAGAAACTGTGGTTGTGATACGCAGTGTTCTGAGTCTTGATCATTAGTATGAGGAGCCTATATTGAAATTCCCTCGAACTCAACATTATGCATAGGATGATGATTGTGAGAGGAGCTTCGAAGAGCTGATGACGAAAATTAATTAAAGTACCAACACTGATAATTCCAAATCCCCAATGAACCTTTGTTGTCTTCATTGATGCCAGACAGCATGGATTGGGAAGGGTATTGAATCCCAGATGTTAGTAGGCATGGATTGAGATGGGAATTGATGTGAACCAGGAGAAATATTTTTGGATATCTCGTACATATTTGTAAATATTATCAAATTCTGTACGGTTGGTTCCGGTCTATAAACAAATACTTATTATCAGTATATTTATACTTTTCTATATGCCTGTGAGACTTAGTTTCTATTACTCTGTATATATCGAAATGAAAACGGGTATTGACAATAACAATTAAATCATCAAAGTGCCAAAGTTTTTCTTGTCAATCATGCCATTTAATGAAACCAATAGCCTTTTTTATATAAGAACTTTTATAAAAGTAATGTGATTCTAGTCATCTGATCACGAAATTAAGAATATTATAGTTTCAGGCCTTTCAATAAAATTAAAATACTATAAAATAAATTAAGTAAATTCAAATTCATAACCAGATATAAACAATTGATAAGCCCATGATCATATAGATCACATTATATGATCATATATAATACTATTATATATTAATGTAATAATAAACAAATGAAAATAAAATATTGACATAATGATATAACAAATATATATTAATATAAATAAATGAAATGTAAATAAAATAACAATAAAACAAGATGAAATAAATAACATAAAATAAAGAAAATAAACAATAAAATATAACATAAAATTAAATAAAATAAAGAAATAAAAAAGTCAAATAAGTAAATAAACAAATGAAACGTAAATAAAATGAAATAACAAAATATAACAACATAAAATGTAAATAATACCAGAATATAAAATCGATATATAAATATAAATATTTCATACGAAGAGATTCCCAGAAAATGATAAAGAAAAGTTAAAAAAAAACTTGCGAAGGAGAATAAAGTACCAATCATCTTCAATCTTAGTCATGGAACTCGATATATAAAAAAATTGGTAAAAGGGTCTCTTTTATTCCATATAATGACTTAGATCATCCCAAAAAAATCAAATAGATATGCAGTTAAAGAAGGTAGGAGAAATCGTTAAACCAATGGTGAGAAAAATATACCTTTATTAGAGTTTCGTGCTAATAACATCTTATGAGATCAAGAAACTATGAGAAATTGAGATGAAAGAGATATGAAGAGAGAACTCGAGAGAAAGATGGAGCAATATCTTATTGATTTGGATGCCACCCAAGTGTAGTTCATAGTGCTCTATTTATAAGCTCTCACTACTACAAAAAGGGGCTTTAGTGGCGTAGCTCCTGTGGCATTTGTTTAAAGAAGCGCCAAAGCTTGTTATTTATTTATTTAAAATCAAAAATATTTGAAAGCTTTGACGCTTACAAGCATAAACGTCATAATTGACGTTAACCTTGTATGACGTTTCTCTGAACAAGCGCCAAACAAGGCCTCCATTTTTTTTTTTGAAAAAACAATAGGAAGCTTTGGCGTTTTATGTGGAAACGCCAAAGCTTCCTATATTTGAAAAATGGCCGTAGATGTAAGCCTCCACATATATATTAAAAAAAAATGAAGATCTGGGAAGCTTTGGCGTTTTATAATTAAACGCCAAAGCTTCCACATATATAATAAATAAAAAACGAAGGATATGAATCATATGATCATTGCAGATTTTTTTTGGATCAAGATATATGGATGGGAAGCTTTGTTTTGAAAAAAAAAATATGGTGAAGCTTTGGCGTTTTTTAATAAAACGCCAAAGCTTCTATTAAAAAAAAAAGCAGGGGAAGCCATTACAATAACTTAATACACGATGGAGAAGCTTTGTAAAAAAAAAAATTGGGGAAGCTTTGGCGTTTTTAATAAAAACGCCAAAGCTTGTATTACAAAAAATAATTGGGGAAGCTTTGGCGTTTTTAATCAAAACGCCAAAGCTTGTATTACAAAAAAAAAAAAATAGGGGAAGCCATTACTACATGAAGGAGAAGCTTTGTAAAAATAAAAAAAAATGGGGAAGCTTTGGCGTTTTTATACAAAACGCCAAAGCTTGTATTATAAAAAAAATGTAGGGGAAGCTTTGGCGTTTTTTAACAAAACGCCAAAGCTTCCTCAATTATTAAAAAATTAATTGAAGGAATTGGTTCAGACTTTGGCATTCACCGAATTGAAGGGAGAAGATCAATAATTGAATCACGTGAAAGCTAGCTAGCTTTGGCATTTAGTGAAAAAGCTGTAAGTCAAAAAAGAATGGATGCAGAGATGTTCACGTGAAAGCTTTCATTGACAAGGCAACTCATTTGTTTTTTTCTTTGGCCATATATCCGACAGCTTCTTGAAGATATATCAGGTTGGACATATAAATCACTTTTTGTATTTGCGCATTGAAGAAGTAGTCATATTTGCATCTGCGCATTGAAGAAGCTCACGCTCTTAATCTTCTCCTTGCCCTCACGTCCTCAGCTCCCTCAACCGTTGAAAGCCATCTTCAGAGCTCGCTGTTGGGAAAGAATCACAGGTTGGCCATTTACTTGATGAGAATCATGACTTCTTTTACAATATGCCTTTATACTTGGTGGATCACGCAATGGTTTTTTTTTTAATTACAACTATATTATGATGATTAATTGGCAATTGGCATTTCTGAAGTATTCAAAGCTGCTTGCTTTGATTCCCTGTACACAGCCCCACCATTAATTAGTTCCCTCTGATTCCCACTTTGATCCATGTTAGTGATATGAACTATATTCCTATTATTTGAAGTGACCAACAGCAAGCCATATGCGGCAGCAGGGCTCCTTATAAATGCACATGTACAAAACGCCTAGGACATGTTGTTAAAAAAATTATAATAGGAAAAAAAATTTAGTCAGCTTTAATTTAGTTTTTTTTTAATATTTTTTAAAGGAATGTTTGGCGCTTTGTAAGGAAGCGCCAAAGGTTTTAGTTTTGTTTTATAACATTATTGGCGCTTGTATAAGAAGTGCCATAGATACTCACACCTTTTTTGGCACTTTTTATATAAACGCCATAAAAGGTAATATAAATGTTAAAAATTTTTAACACCCGCCATTGTTGCCGCCACTATCACTTTCCTGCTTTTCTTTTCTATTTGTCCCCATCCCCTTTCCTCTGTTTGACCTAGCGAAGCTTCTTTGGTCCCCACTTGCTATTTTTTTTTGTCTCCTCCTTATGCAAATATTTGTAAACATTTGTTCGCCACTTTCATTACAGCATAGAGCTTCGTTGCGGTACAAAGCTTCCCACACGTGTGCTTTTGGCTGGTTGCAGAGTAAAGCTTCCTCCCTCGTGTTCTTTTTCTTTTTGGCTGGTTGCAGATTAAAGCTTCCTCCCTCGTGTTCTTTTTCTTTTTGGCTGGTTGCAGTACAAAGCTTCCTACAGAAGCTCCTGTAAGTATTGTTTGTTTTTTAATATTTTATTCACATTTTTTTAATTAAAATATGTATGGCTATTATATATTTGCTTATACTTTTCTATAGAAGTACATGTTGTCAATAGTGAGAGAGTTGGGAATGGCACTGTTGAAATGGTCAAACTGGGTAGAAGTGTTATAAATGCCGTTGGTAGTGTAATCAATGATTATTTTGGAATCAATTAATTTAATAAACGCAGCGTTGTATTTTTGTTGGCTTGTTATGGACCCAATTATTTTAATTACAACATATAGTAGTGTTGGCCAATATGATTTATTTGGTGGTGAGTTGTGAACATTATTTAGATGTTGTGGGATTAATTGGTTGATTATTTGTGATTTAAGAAGAGTGTTTAATATTTTGTAAAACTTTAAATTTTGGAATGTTATGCTGCGCTGCTGAATTTACTTTTTTAAAAAAATAAATAACAAATAAAGAGAACTTTAAGAGGCAAGCAACTGACCACTTATAAAAATATATATGTTTAAGGTATAGATGGATCGAAAATGGATGTCATCTAATCGGTGCTCAAAAGAATATATTGATGGGGTGAAAGAGTTTATTAGATTTGCAAGCGAGCATGCAAATGATCCTAACAAAATCCTATGTCCTTGCTTATCTTGTTGTTATGGAAAGCGGATTAGTCCACTTGATTTGCTAGATCATTTAGTGTGTCATGGAATTGATCAATCATATACACGATGGACAAGGCACGGTGAGACGGATGATGCAGATCGTGGTCAAATACATACCATGATCGGTGCTTCAAATGAGTTTGACTCAAGCATGTGTGATGAAGATGATGGTCTTCAAGAAATGCTAAATGCAGTGGAAGGGGTGCTTCATAACCGTCCTCAAGAATATGAGAAGTTGAAAGGTGATGCAGAGAAGCCATTATATGCTGGTAGTACTAAATACACAAGATTGTTAGCAGTGTTGAAATTGTACAACTTTAAAGCACGCTATGGATTGAGTGATTCTGGTTTCACCGCACTACTTGAACTTGTGCAAGATATTCTCCCAGAAGAAAATGTACTTCCTACCAAGACATATGAGGCAAAGCAAATACTTTGCTCTACAACTGGCATGGGTTATGAGAAGATTCATGCATGCCCTAACGATTGCATATTATTTCGAAATCAATATGCAACGTTAGAGAAGTGCCCTAAATGTAATGCATCTCGATATGGGAAAAAGAAAGGAAAGAGTCCCTCGAAGGTCGTATGGTATTTTCCAATTATTCCAAGATTCAAGCGATTATACAGTAATGAGGAGATTGCTAAGTTGTTGACGTGGCATGCAGATGAAAGGATTGAAGACACGAACCTTAGGCACCCTACGGATGCCCCTCAATGGAAAAAAATTGATCATGACCATCCTGACTTTGCGAATGAAGAAAGGAACCTACGCCTTGCACTTTCAACTGATGGAATCAATCCCCACGGGGTTCAGAGTAGTACACACAGTACATGGCCAGTGATATTGATGATTTATAACCTTCCTCCACACTTGATCATGAAACGCAAGTATATGATGTTGTCTATGTTAATTCTGGGCCAAGGCAACCTGGAAATGATATAGATGTATACTTGGCTCCTTTAATTGATGACTTGAAGCTACTTTGGGAAGAAGGCGTCAATGTGTATGATGGGTACAGGGAAGAAAGTTTCAATTTGAAAGCCATGTTGTTTGGCACAATTAATGATTTCTCTGCTTATGGTAATTTGTCCGGATATAGCGTCAAAGGATATTGTGCGTGCCCTATATGTGAAGATGACACTCATTCAATGCGACTAGATCATTGTAAGAAAAATGTATACATGGGACATCGAAGATTCTTACCATCAACACATCATTGGAGGAAGTGGAAAAAGGCTTTCAATGGTGATTCAGAAGAAGGTAGCCCACCGAAGATGTTGACCGGTGCTCAGGTTTTTTAGAAGGTTAAGCACATGGATAACAATTTTAGCAAGCCTTTTGCAAAACAATTCGGGACAACCGGTTGGAAAAAGAATTCTATTTTCTTTGAACTTCCATATTGGAAGTCCTTGTATGTGAGACATTTTCTTGATGTGATGCACATAGAAAAAAATATATGTGATAGTCTCATTGGCACATTGCTCAGTATACGAGGAAAAAGCAAGGACAGTGTAAATGCGAGGTTGGATTTAGTTAATTTGGGAATAAGAGAAGAGTTGGCACCAGTTAAGCAAGGGCACTGTACTTATCTACCTCCAGCGGCTTACACTCTATCGAGGAAAGAGAAAAAATTATTTTGTGAATTTCTGGAAGGAATTAAAGTTCCAGAGGGGTATTCTTCAAATATAAAGAACCTTGTATCAGTGAAAGAGTTGAAGCTAAAGAACCTTAAATCTCATGATTGTCATGTGCTAATGCAAAATTTTATACCGATTGGTATACGGTCAATCTTACCCAAAAAAGTAAGGAACACCATTACTAAACTTTGCATGTTCTTCAAGTTGATTTGCAGTAAAGTGGTTGATTCAACGAAGTTACTAGATTTGCAAAGGCTGATTGTTTGTACTCTGTGTGAACTTGAAATGTATTTTCCACCTTCATTTTTTTGACATTATGGTCCATCTAACCGTACACTTGGTGAAAGAGGTTCAATTGTGCGGTCCAGTGTACTTGAGATGGATGTACCCGAATAAGTGATTTATGAAAATTTTAAAGGGGTATGTGAAAAATAGATATCGACCAGAGGGTTGTATAGCTGAGCGGTATATGGTTGAAGAAGCAAGTGACTTCTGTGCTGACTTCCTGTCAAATGTTGACCCCGTAGGTATCCCCAAGTCTCGTCATGATGGGCGAAGATCAGGGAAAGGAACAAGTGGGAAGGATGTAATAAGGATATCGGTGACTGAATGGGAACAAGCTCACTTGTATGTGCTTCATAACACTGATGAGGTTGAACCATTTGTTGACGAACACAAAGGAACACAACAAACATTTTTCAAGTTGGTTAAAAAGGCGCATTAAAGATGAGGTGGAGAGGAATCCTGATCTAATTTCTGAAAACTTGAGATGGCTATCGAATGGACCGAGCTTAAATGTGTTATCTTATAATGGTTATGCAATCAACGGTTACACCTTCTACACACAAGAACATGATACAAGGAGCACGATGCAAAATAGTGGGGTAACACTTGTTGCTGATTCTTGGCATAGATCCAGTGTCAAAGACATGCACCCTATCTACGCACCAATGTCATACTTTGGTGTAATTGAACAAATATGGGAGTTAGATTATACTGTGTTGAGGGTCCCTGTCTTCAGGTGTAAGTGGGTTAACAACAATAGTGGATTGCGGACAAATGAGTTAGGGTTTGTTCAAGTAGACCTTTCTAAAGTTTGGTATAAAGATGATCCTTTCATTTTAGCATCACAAGCAGAACAAGTGTTTTTCGTTCCCGATCCTGCTAAGAAGAATTGGTCCATTGTAGTTCCATCAAATAAGAATCATCAAGAACAAGTTGGTACTACAAGTAATGAATATTTGAATATTCCTGAGGATACTCTTTCCTTTGAGATGTTGTGGTCAAGATATATTGATAGAAATGAAGAAGAAGATGAAGACGAACATTTATATATGAGACCTGATCATAATGAGGGGACATGGTTTTTAAATCGAACAAGAAAGAGAAAAAGATGATAATGAGTGTCTTGATTTTTCAGTATGTATGTTTTATTACATGTATTCATATATTCCAACTTAATTTACTTTTATTACTATATATGATTGTCAATATGCACTGATATTTTTGTCTTGTTTATTTACCTTGTAGGAAAATGGATCCACACAATGATCAAGCAGACTTTGAAGCCGACAATGAAGATGCAGTTGATCCTCAAATTGAGCAAGCAGCCTTTGAAGCCGTTGTAGTCCGAGGTAGGACTGTGATGCATAAACTGATCAAACTAAGGAGCAAGGGCATTATGTTAGAGCTTGAGTGGAATGACAAGGGAAACCCAGTTGGTGAAAATGCTAGCAACTTTGTTAATTATATTGGGACTATTGTCAAAGAAAGAGTCCCCATTACAATTTCAGATTGGAGACGGGCAAAGAAGGACTATTCTAATATGCTTCTAAGTTCAGTTAAGGTAAACATTATTTACTTTATTATTCTGGTTGTTTTGTTGCATGAATTACAATCTAACAAAGCATGTGTGGTTTTTTTGTTACAGTCTATCTTCATTATCGATGACGACAAAGACAAATTCGTGCTCGCAAAATGTGGCAAACTTTTGAGATGTTTTCATTCCAATCTTATCAAATTCTACTTGCGGGACACAGATGGCAATATCATTCATATGCCACCACAGTTGTACGATGGAATAATTACACAAGAGCTGTGGGATGAGTTTTTGAGTACACATACTACCGAGGAGTTTCTGGTAATACAATATTAGCCCTTACAGACTACTTGCAATGTAATTGAAATTAATATTTACTGAAATTATTTGTATTTAAAAAGGAACGAAGTGATAGAAATCGTGAAAGCGCAAGCAACATGGTATACCGGTACTTAAAAGGACCACTATCGTATGCAAAGTTGGAGAAACAATTGGTAAGAACTTATAATCATTTCATATGCATATATAATTTAGATGACTAATTTTTAACTACAACTAACTTTGTTATAAAGGTCAAACAATCACATTTTGATGTCACACACGTGCCACGTCATAATTTGTGGCTGGCCGACGTCACTAATAAAAAAGGAGAAATTCCCAGCCAACAAGCCAGAGAAGTTGCAGAATATTGTGTAAGTGGTGGATTATTCATAAATATTTTGCTTTGATTAAATGATTCTATTTTATAATAACTAATATTATTGCAATTGTTGTTGTGGTAGCAAAAAATGACGCAGGACCAACCAGAGTTGATGAATTATGTTGGTCGTGATGATTTGCTCAGCAGAGCTCTTGGAGCTCCTGAGTATCATGGTCGTCTTCATGGTACTGGTTTTGCAGTCACCCAAACATCATACTTCGGACGCCAAAAGCGACCAAACAAAAATGACTTTATGCAACTACAGGAGCAGATTGGTGACTACAAGCAGCAACTGGAACAGCAGATGAGTGACTACAATCAGCAACTGGAACAGCAGATGAGTGTCTACAAGCATCAAGTAGACGAGCAGATGAGTGTCCACCAACGCCAAATAGAACAATTTAACGAGCATATGCGATTGATGCAAGAGCAAAATGCATTATTGAAGGCTCAAATTGACACTTTACTGCTTTCTCGGCCAGCACCAAGCCCAATGTGTGACAGCACAAGTGTGAAGAATGATATTTGCCCCTCCACGCCTAAAGTCCCAATTCCATTCATAATCAATTTCTTCTCTAGTTAACTTTTTGTTATATTTTAAATTAGTGTACCTTAATATTGACTCCATCTTTCATAAGGCGAATCGGCGTGCAAGCTGCATGTCGATGAATCTTTCAAGCATGCAGTTGCTGTAGGAGTTGTCTACAACACCGACACTGATATCCTTCATGGTTCACCATTACCTGAGAACACACTTAGAGTCAAGGTTGACGTATGCACAGATGCAGATGCCCTCCTACCAATCCCTTCTCTAGATGAACAGACAATGGTAAAAGATGTTGTTGGTGGTTATGTTGCATGGCCAATAGGTATGATTGAGCCATATCAAAAGGTGATTTAATTTACAATTCCTTCTACTTATTCTATATGCACTTCTATCTAAAAAACTACATGATTAAATTTTAATTATTTTTGTAGGTTGCTACTAGTCATAAAGGAAAAAGAATTGAAGGCCATAGGAAGAACTCACATGGTTCAGCAACCCAACAGAAGTCCCAACCTTCTGCTAGCAAACGAAACAACAAACCAATGGTCTCGTATCGCCAACAGTTAGCATCAATGGTACAACCATTGATCCTCCAACGAGGTCAGGAAATACAATTTCATCCGGACATCTATAATGCAGACGGTGTAATTGATCATGTCGATGGTGCTGTGCTGAATGATGTGATTACTCGTGGAAGGATAGGTGGAACAGCTATCAACTTATGGATCAGGTATTTGTCTATCATTGTTATTATTATTCATCATTCAATTTTTTTTTTGTGGAAATGACATTGTTTGTTTGATATAAAGGCATTTGTACCACGATGAGATAGTAGGCACGGATAGGATGCAGAGATTCATCTTTGTTAGCCCACACCTCTTTGGCCCGCATAGGGGGAGAGATTTGGAAGCACAGTCTAACCAACTTAGAGACTGCTTTATGCTTAGAGCAACCCCTAACAAGCTCTTTCTTGTGCCATACAATGCAGGGTAAGTGATTTGTGACAATATTTGAATGTATGTTTTTTATTTTTTCACTTTTACCATTAAATGATTGTCCAAATAAAATTTTCAAAATGTGTTTTTAGGGAACATTGGATATTAATTGTTGTCCATCCAGCAGCACCAGAAAACCCTCGCATTTACTATCTAGATCCTATAGAAACTGCTTATCCAAATAATCGCCCTGATATGCTGATTATCTTCAATAAGTAAGTGTATGGGTGTATGTGTAAATCTTTTCGTGTGTGATTATTAAATAACTAACATTAATCATGAACTTCTTTGTTTTATTAGTGCATTAACCGCATATAGAGGAAAAGCTGGATTGGCCTACTCTAGACGCAATGACCCGGCCAATAGCTATGCGTGGAGGAAGATTATGGTACTTATATATGAATTTACTCCATTCTTGTTAGTAAAAGAAATTTATTCAAAAATTGACATAACTATTTCATTGTATTGTTGCAGTGTCCATTCCAGCCGAATGATAATGATTGTGGTTATTATGTTATGAAATTTATGAAAGATATAGTAACTCATCGCCACCTTGTAATTCCTATGAAAGTAAGTTCCCTTTAGTTGCAATTGATATTGTGTTTTAATTTTAATTGACAAAGTGTCTAAATTTAGTGATTTTCATTCTTTGTATACATGATTGTTTATGTAGTATTATGAAGATGCACGTTGTGCTGAGCTGTCTGACCATCAAATGGATGAAATCATTGAAGAATGGTGTGAATATATGGTCAAGGAATTAGTTAATTTAGGCATGTAGCTTCTTTCTTGCCTATTCCTATTTAGTTGTACACTATATAATCATTGTTAATACAATCAATATATTTTGTAGTTGTTAAACATTATCATTCGGCACCATTTGGTCAAGGAATTAGTTAATTTAGGCATGTGCGTAGTTGTTTATTCATTGTAGTTATTTGACAAATGACCATCATCGTTTTGTATTGTGATATTTTGTTTTGTATTGAACATCATCGTTATGGTCATTTGCTTACTATATATATATGGTCATCAGGTATTATTACACACTGCACAGGAAAAAAAAATATTTTAAAAAAAATTAAACCTACTTTAGCGTTTAAGTGTAGGGGTACCCTCCTTTAGCGTTTAAATAAAAAACGCCAAAGGAGGGTACCCCTCCTTTGGCGTTTTGTACAACAAACGCCAAAGGAGGGGTATAGCCCTCCTTTGGCGTTTGTATTAAAAACGCCATAGGAGGGCATACCCCTCCTATGGCGTTTTATTTAAAAACGCCAAAGGAGGGGTATTCCCCTCCTTTGGCGGTTTTAAGCATAAACGCCAAAGGAGGGGTGCCCCTCCTTTGGCGCTTCCCCCCGAAACGCTGTTTATAATTAATATATTTATTTAATTTCATAAAGTAACGTATGACGTTTCTGTAAATTGAAAAGCGCCACAGGGATTTTTAATGGCATCAAAAGCTTTGGCGTTTCTTAAAGGCCAAAGTATTTTATAAAATAAGCGCCATTATACTACATTTTTGTAGTAGTGTCTCAACTTCAACCAAGAGTTACATAAAGTAAATAGCAAAGTTAATCCTCATGAGTGCACAAAGTGTAACATTTGAGTTACGGTCATAAAGACATCTAAAGACTATTCATTATAGAGGTTAAGGAGTGTAGAAAATGAAAGGCCAAGGGTTGGGAGTTTATCAACATCCACATTATCTAGTATTTTTACAACAATTTGAACTTTTTTTTTTTTGAAGGAGACTAGATCTGGAGTATCATAGGGACAATAGGCTTACAAACACCGTCTATCTCTACTCAAATCTCGTCTTTTATTGATGTTTAATTAGGAGTTCTGTATTCCCATTTTATTGCTTATTTATTTCATCACATATATTTTTAAATCCCCAAGCTAGATGCAGGGTTGTAGCCTCGCTCACTCGGGGTAGACTAATTCGGATTCATGTTTTAATTATGACTACTCCCTCTGCTACTTTTTAAAAGAGTCCAAAATTTGAATTATTTTGGTCTTTTTTATAAGAGCCGGACAATATTTGTTTCAACATTTGATGATTTTTTTTCTTTTTGTGCCTCTCATTAATTATATATATTGCATTAATTAAAAGGTTGATGATGCTTATGTTGACTCTATTTTTCTCTCTTATTAGCCCCCTTATACATAAAGGCATACTTTGGGGAAAAGAAAAAGTTTATTTAAAGATATACTTATTATTTTTAACTAATTTTAATCGCTTTCATAAACCGTTTAATTTGATTATCAAGCACTTATAAATAGGACCAAAAGGAGTAATAGGTTAATTGTATTATATACACAGCATATGATATAATTAAGTAACTTATTTAATCTTTTAAAAAAAAGTCAACTATGTCTTATATTTAGAACCGGAAATAATATATATATACTTAATTATATCATATGTTGTGTATGATTAAGTATATCAGTTTATAAGTTAGACAAATTATTTTGGAGAAAATGATAAATATAAATACTTTAAAGTAATTTAATTAGTTTCCTTAATTTTTCTAAAAAAAATTAATTTGATCTTATATTTAAGATCAAAGGTAGTATAATTTATACATGACTGGCTATCACATAGTTAATGATTGATGTGATCCTATATATATGGCATCTAATAAGGTGGCGTTCAATATGGCATCTATATGCCAAATCATTAATTCATCCAAAATTAAATAATCCAATGTTAGGTCATCCAAGTGGAGGAAAGTACAAGTATCCTCTTATTAGAAGAAATCTTGTCAGATGCTAAGGGTTCGTTTAGTTCAATCTCGTTGCACCCTGCATGTAGTGCAATGCAATGCAATATTAATTACAAGATAAGTGTTTGATTTGATTTTTAAATAAGGTGTAATAAGTTTTTTTTAATAATTTTTTAAAATAAATGTATAATACAAAGTTTATTTTACCCTTAACATAATCTTCATTAAAAAAATTGCTAAGAGCCATCACATTGCCTTGCTGGGGATCATTCAACAAATCCCACCTACGCTCTAATTTAGGAAAACAAAAAGACCAAACAAGATACTTGAAAATATAGAAGGACTTGTTAGTGGTGGGGGGGTGGCGGTGGCGTGGCGGTGGTGGGATGTGATCGATGGCTGGAATGAAATAAGTGAAGCAAAAATAAAATTAAAGGGTAAAATAGACTTTTTTAAACATGTAATGGGATAGTAATAAATATTTATAAGAGAAAGTATGAATAGGATTACCAATTTTTTGGCGATCATTATTATCATGATAAATACTCTCTTCTTGACAATATAATCATAATTACCATTACAAACATGTAATGGAGTTGAACTAAATGGGTTTTAAATGTGTGAGCGCCTTTTCTAATAGGAATTCATATCTTGGTTGACCTAATGTAGTGAAAGAGACTGGCTCCTTCCACTATATACAACATCGTTAGTTAGAACCAAATATATATTTAAATTCAAGAGGCAAGAATGTATATTTGAAGCCCAAATCATCGTATGATGACCCAAAAGCACATTTATGCTTGAAAGTGGCAAATCGAGCCATAATGTTACATATTAGATATGGAAGCCATAACATCTGCCATTACATCAATAATTGAATATGTAAGAAGTACTGATGAGAGGTGAGAGTAAAACACACATAGAACTAGGAAGATACAAAGGGACATAATTAATCTAAGACTAGATAGACTCTAGATATTTGTAATGGCTTAAAGTCATGTAGTTCAAAGGATATAAAATTAATCTACTAATTGATTGACTGATTGAGAGATAGTTATTAATTAATCAAATATATAAAATTGTGATATATTAATATGATGACACTCACGAGTCCTACCATTATGAATGTACATGTACGAGTCAGAATCAGATTCATCATTAATCTGCCCAATATCTAGGTCATTTCCAATCATCTATTGTTGATCTCATTAAGTTTAATCACCATTTCAATTGCTTCATTTCTTTATTTTAATAATTTACTCATCGCTCATTATATAATGATTATTTGACTAAAATTTTACAATAACAATTATGACCTTCTTATAGGTACGACTCCGAAATACCCCAAGTAATTTGTAATCTTTCATATATTTCCATTTTAATAATCATTGATTTTTTTATTAAAAAAAATTCGTTTATATTTTTCATAGTCTAAAATAACATATATAAAGTATGGGCACTTTGATACTCACAAAATCACTAAAAAAAATCTAAATCCAATGATCACATATACATTCGGTTAACATGTCTGTCTCCCTCCTTTGAAAGAAATGAAAAGCAATACACGTACATAATTAATTGATACGATCAAGCTATATGAAAACCGGCCTTCAACCATTTGGAAGATAATAAGGCCCAATTATTTTCTCGATCTCTTTCATAATTATTTCTATCTTCCACCATTTTAGATAAATAAATAAATTTATTTATACCATCAAATAAAACTATATATATATATATATATATATCCTGCTGTTACTGACGTAAATATATTTCCGTTTTTTTTTTTTTGAGTATGCAAATATATTTCCTCCCCTCAAGTATGAATAAAATATCCAATCATCAGATATTAACAACCTCATACATATTTTTTCCACATATAATGTCATTTGCATAAAGCCTTGAAAGCTGGCTAACTATTTACAAGCTTAGGTCAAATTTGTTGGGGGGGGAGTTTATTTGAAAAAAAGAAAAAGAAAAAAGAAGAGATCAACACATCCTACATCATCACTAATTAATTATATCAATATTATATCTATATAAAATGCGCGGAAAACCACTTCATTCATAAGTTGTAAATAATATAGTTTATCTCTACTCATATATATACAAAACCCATCCTAATAATCAATTGAAACGAAAGAGATGCTAGTACATACATTAAGATGTAAATTATTGGGTCTCACAAGAGATCTAGGAGAGAATAATACCTTGGCATAGAATTTTCTTCATATTTTTTATTCTTGTCAAAGTCAAGAACCAAAAAAAAATTATTTGAGTGACAACAGCCTAGATGTGGAGACTGTCTTTTCTCAGCACATAGAAGTTATTATAGATCTCAAGTGGGAAGATACTACTCCTTTTGATCCTTAATGTGTGAGGTAGATAACTAATTAATTTATAATGATTAAGAAAGTTAGTTAAATTAGTCATTTGTAAGAAAACAACATGTATTGGTTTTCATAAAATACCCTCTTTAATAATTTGCATTGAAACTATCCTTTAATAGAAATCCCTTGATATGGACAATCAGTATGGGTAATTTTGCTAAAAAAAAATGGGGTTAATTTTTAAAAAAATTATAAACTTGGGAAAAAAATTGAATTGAGGTAATACATTTAGGACAAAAATTGATTTTATAATTAGCTCCTATATTTAGTACCTGCCGAAGGAGTACTAGCTAGAGGCTTTTCTTTCTTTCTTGGATTAAAGTGCAAATTCATCCCGAAAGTTCATTTAGGAGTAATGTTACCTTAGAAATTTTTCTATGTTCAATTTTAGCCAGGAAGTACGAAAAAAGAGTAATGTTGTGTTAAAAATTTAATGATTAGCATCAATTTTTTAATAGTTAAAGTTAGTTTTTTAACGATATAGGACAATATTGCTCCTTTTTAATACTTCCGATATAGCATTAAATCAAAAAAACTTTAAAGATAACATTGCTCCTCGGTAAAAACTTTCGGGGTAAATTTGTACCTTAGCCCTTCTTTCTTTTTTCTTTTTCCATTTTTTTAGGGGGATATGAGATATGAAACAAGAGGAATATAATTCCACTTCCCATAAAGTGAGTTGGATTCACCTTGGTTTGGATATGGTTCAATTTACTAAGGACTGAGACTATCTATGGGCTATGTATACCGAATCCAAATCAAAATAGCAGTTAGATTAGGGTTTTTACTAGAAGCTTGAGATTTCTATACCAAACACGGTAGCTAAGCTTATGAGAATCGGTCTTCGATGATTTAAAAGCATTGTACTACTATTTGGGATTAGAGTTGCAAGAAAGTTAGGCCCTATAGTAGTGACTGCTCTATGAAAGCGTTGTGCTATGGATCAATACAAGTAATGAATGGAATGGGTCACTCACCTTTGACCACACATTTTGAGTGGCTATTATTAGTTGTGCTATTTGGCTTACCCCTCAAGCATACTCCAAAGTTGCAAGCAACAATTGTCTTGTTAGCTATCTGAATCGCACGATGTCATTATATGCTATCAAAAATAAAATTTTTAGATAAATTATTAACCCATATAGGTCATGCTCAATAACTTCACTAAATATTCTCTTTAGTCTTTCCTCTATACTCCTTTTTAGAGAATTCCATACTACTTAATTTCCCCACCTCACTAACACATCCAATGTCCTTCTTTACATATACCCAAACCACCTCAAATGATTTTCTATCATTTTGTTTTTCAATTTATGACACTAACAATTCTTTGAATATATGTTCATTACAAATTTTATCTTTTCTTGTTGTCCATTTAAAACTCAACATATAAGCTTTTATTTTTCCTACACTATACACTACTACAAAAAGGGTAAAAGGTGGCGCACATTTTGTGGCCCTTCTTTAAACAAGTGTCACAGCTTCCCTTTTTTTGTTTTTTACCTCTATAATTTTTTTTTATTTTGGGTACCAATTGTGGCGCCTAATAGGTTAGGTGCCACAGTTGGGGAGGCCTAGTGTGGCGCCTGCGTGGCGCCACAGCTGCACCTAAGATCATGTGTGGCGCCTAAATAGTTAGGCGCCACACATGATCCATTAAATATCAGCTGTGGCACCTAGGCATCCCAGGCGCCACACTTGCCCATTTCTAAAAAAGAAATTCAAATGGATAGTGTAATCCCTTATCTCTTAATTATTTCACTTCCCGCGTAGTGGTCCCGCGTCCGCCCCTCATTCCTTCTCTTTTTGACTACTACTCCACTTTAATTATTCAACTACTCTCTCCTCCATTAAACTACTTTCCCTTTCTCATCTTCTTAGTGGATCCGTCGGCCCCCTCCCTCCATTTTCTATCATCTTCACACTAAAAAACACACCCACACGCTCACTCGTCACTCAAGCTAGCGTCACCAACGTAGTCCCCCACTCCCTGCGCTGGTCAATTAATAGATTTGTAAAAAGAATACTGTTTCATTCTAGCTTGCTTTGTTTAAATTTTTTTTTAATCAAGATAAATCGTAATATAACGTTTGCCTTTTTGTTCATAATTTAATAGGAAAGAGTGAAAACCTAGCTTGTTTCGTTTGCCTTTTTTCTTTGTTTAAATTTTTTTGCCGACAAGCTTACTTTTTTTAGTAATCTTTTAATTTACTTAATTGGTTGTTGATGTACTGTGTTCACATATCAAGTTCTTGTATTGTGATATTTTTTATGTTAGCTTTGGAGAGTATTAATGTAAGAACATTATTGTTGAGGAACTTGAATTTTAAATGTGAAAATTATATTTATATATGTATATATAATAGGTTGAAATATAAAATAGAAAGATTGATAATTTGTGGAGATGATAAACACGAAAGCCACTCATTTTATATAAAGCTTCACAATCAGGAAGCATAAAAAAGGGCCACAGAAGAGAAAAGAAGAAGAAGAAGAAAGAAAATAAAAAAGAAAAAAAAAAAGAAAAAAGGGACTCTCCTGTGGCCCTTGTTTGAGGAAGTGCCACAGGAGAGGGGTCTCCTGTGGCACTTGCTGACGTAAGCGCCACAGTAGGAGCCCCCCTCCTGTGGCTCTTGATGATGCAAGCGCCATAGGAGGCCCCCCTCTTGTGGCACTTCCTCAAACAAGCGCTACAGGAGGGTATTTTTAAAAACAAAATTTAAAATGTTGTGGCGCTTCCAAACGCCACAGCTTTTTTTAGTGGCGTCCAGATATGTGGCACTTCTCTAGAGCCATAGTTAATGCAATCATAAGCGCCACAACTTTACTTTTTGGTAGTAGTGATAAACCGTAAACCATACACATCCATCTCAACATAATCACCATGGCTGCCCTACTATAAGCTCTTGTTGTCCCTTTGAAACTCAACATATACGATCATATAACATTGCTAATCTTATAACATTACAATTGTTAGGTTCTTTCTGATCACACTGCATGAGCATTTAGTTTAATTTATCTCTGTGGATAGTCCTACTTAAAGGTGAAATTATTTAATTATACTCTCTCTCACACACGCGCGCGCGCGCGCGCGCAATGGAGCAATGAAGGCGTACCAACTAGCAGTCTGGCTTTCATTGATGATGCTGTAGCAATATAAACGTTGATAATATATTGGAGGGGTCATTGATGGCGATGCATCTTTACCTTAGTAGTAGGCTCTTTTTCGCAAAGCTCTGTAATTCACTTTCACAACCTTTTATGCCAAAATTAAGAGAATAAATGAATTTTGATACTTTAATAATGGTCCCCCTACATATAGCTAACTATTTAGTGATCATGAATCAAATATATATAAAGACCTTTTATTTACAAATGGTCCCAAAAGCTAGCTAGCTAGCTCTTAGCTATTCAATTCTGTTACACACGTATAATCATGCCAACTGTGTGTGTGTGTGACATATATATGTGTCCCAGCTGATTCACCACTCCTTTTAGGTTGTCACTCTGCCACAAATTGTACCATTATTTTTGCTTTGCTTATGTAATATTGCTACCTCATGTTCAATGCATTATTCACAACTTCGTACGAATACAGATATTATTATATACGCTTCTCTTTCTTTTACAGTTGTTGTTTATTGCTTATCCATCATGTCGCATTATTCATCACACACATTTATTAGTTACTCAGAAATAATGTATGTGTATTACTTCATAACAAAAGATTGATGAAAATGTGTGTGTATGTGATATATATGTGAATGCATATATGACATGGGAAATTAGCAATGTGTAGGTTAGGGGCCTCTTTAAACTCCTAGCTCGCTGTTAGAATAATTATTAATTATTAGATTCTACAAATAGTGGGCAGTTAAGAGTAATTGTTGCTACAAGTTAACAATAATCAGCAATCGTACTGCCCTGTACTTAATGAAAGACCTGATTAACTAATTTGAGTAGATTATTAATGATGTTAGTTATGTTAGTTAACACGATGTTCTTTTTCTAATTAAAAAACCACAATCATCTTCCTTAATTCCCCCTCCCTCTCTTACTTGATTATTTTTAAGAAACTAAAAAACAGATCGGCCAATGAATCAGCCAAGGTAGTGGTTCAAAGGTTAGTGGGTCAGGCCGAAGGCTAACTCGGCTCAAACCTGTAGTAAATAAAAAATATATTTTAAATAAAATGCATAAAAGTACCTATTAACAACACACATATATATAGTTTATGTTATAGTAATATATTTATATAGAATTAATATAGAAAAAGCACTAAGCCAATTTAAAAATTTGAATCTTATAAAAAGGATTGGAGGAGAATATTTTCATATATTATCAATATATTTTTCTATATCCTTTTCTTCTTTTTCTCAATAAACTTCTTTCCTCTCTTAAAGTTTTTGTGTTTCAAGCATTTTTAAGCAATTTTTTTCCAACAAAAAGTGACTCAGGTCAACTCCTAACTAGGCCAGTTTACCTTGGGTTGGTCCAGGTCACACCGGGTCAATGCTCCCTCGATTTTCTTGCTCACCCAAACCAGACAAGTAACTGGGACACCAGTTTTTGGGTTAATCTGGCCGGTCCGGTCTGAATTTTAATACTATAATTATTGTTGAGAGAGAATCAATACGGTTAATTTGGAGAAAAAAATAATGAACATATGAAATACTTCTTCTGTTCCTCATTATAAGAAACAACCGCTACACATACTCAAGTTCTTTTTATAAGAAACATTCAAAGAATGTCTTATTTTTTACTTCTTTCTTTTCCATTTTGCCTTTATTTTATTACCTTATTTAATGTCAATATATTAAATCCACACTTACTCTCTTTCTTCACCACACATTCTCTTTCTTATACAATCATCGTTATTACTCTTACTTCTACCATAATTATTATTCTATCTCTTCTACAACCTTCCTTATTATAATAATTTCTTTATTCTCTCTCTTATTTCCAATCTCCTTGTAAATAAGGGTATTTTAGTAAAAAGGGTTACAATTTTGACACACTTATGGATCTTAACCACTACTTTGAACTGTGAGATTTAGTTAAACATTTCTGATAATAAAGAACGAAGAGAGTAGGTATTACATTTAAGACCAACAATAACTCCTCAATTAGGTCCTATGATTAAGAACCAGAGGAGTAATTTAAAAACCGCCACAAAATTAATCATGCCTTTTCTGATTGGACTTAAGCTAAAAAAACCCTAATTTCAAATCAATTAAATATCCTTGGTGGCGGCTTCATTATCTTCTCATGTAGTCCTTTAACTTGACTTTCATTAGTTTTTCAGAATCCGCATGCAAGTTGCTGCTTTTTAATTATTTGAAAAAGCCTTGGCTTTCGTGTGCAATCTTTCTAACTCTTTTATTTTTTGAGCTTTTTCTAATATCCTCTGATCTATTCTGCAGCTTTATTCCTCTTTCTTAGAACTCTACTGTCTAAGTGCACAAGTCTGGTAATGATCAAATTCAAGCTGAGTAGTTAGTTAGGTCAAAAACCACAACACATACTCGTTAACATGTATTTTTATTTATTTCCTAACTTAACTCATCACGAAACCCATCACAATAACTTTAACCTATAAAAAATCAAAGACTTAATTATCTTATCTTGTGATGTAATGAACCTAAGACACACCTATATATAAACCTTCATTTACGTTTACTTATGTTTAAAATAACCAAGAACATCGATCTGTGTGTGCATGTCCTGAAAAAAGTTCAGAAAAGAGTAAGAATATTGTCGAGCCCACCATGAAAAAGCAGGAAGGTAAAGTGTACAAGGTTAGGGCCGACATGTCCCCCCACTGATGAAAACCTTACAGGGAAAAATATATACAAAGATATCATCAAAAAAAAAAAAAAACCTGATTATTGTAATAAGAATCTGAGGCCTCTGAGCAATATCTTTGTACAACTCAGTTTGAGACCACAAACGAACATCATTATTAACCGCTAGTTTTTGTACCACACATACACATATATTGAAGTAAAGAGCCCTAGCTACTATGATACTTTTCTCTGTTTTCTTTTGACAAGGACAACTGAAAAATTTGAAGGTTCAGTGTATGTATGTATGTATATAATAGATCCGCACGCACGCACATTTAGCTAGTTGTATTTGTGTATATGGTTTCATTTATGCTTTTTAAACTTTAGTTAGATATATAAAATTTATAGGGTCTCTTTAGATTAGCATTTGCAAAAGTGACTTTTGCCCAAATTAGTTTTTGCAAACTGAAGTTGGGGGTATAAGTCAATTCATATAATGTAATGTGATTTGTATTTAGATAATGTAACATACCAAAACCATCTCTAGGCTTGATTTTACATTAGATGCATATGCTTGCTATGGTTTCTAAATCCCACTCAAATGATTGTTAGCAATAGGGAGAAGAGAGAGAAGAATAAGTATTCAAGTGGTGAAGATTCCAGAAAGGGTAAAGACAAGTCAAGTCTGCTAAACAAAACTTGTAAAAAGAAGATGCTACCTTCCATACTAAGTATAAGACTTAGTTACTTTTTTTGGGAGAGATTAAGGAAATTAAATAAGTTATTTAATTATATCATATGTTGTATATAATTAAATTATATATCAGTTTTTAAGTCAGATAAATTAGTTTGGAGAAAAACGATAAATATAAATACTTTAAAGTAATTTAATTAACTTCCTTAATCTCTTAAAAAAATCAATTAGATCTTATATTTAGGGCTGGAGGTGGTATATGGTCTTAATTTAGTCAATCTGGCCTCAGAATAGATCAAGAGTATAGAAAAGGAGTTACTAGCGACTCATTAGACAAAAAAGTTATACAGCTGATAGAGAAGAAAACCGTTGAAATTTGAGGTTGGAGGCCATGTTTCTTTAAGCTATCTCCAATTACAGGCATACGTCGCTAGATGAAGACCAAGAAGATGAGCCCCAATTATATTCGTCTGTTTGAAATTCTAGATAAAGTAACAATCTGAAATTCTCAAATTATTAGTGAGCATGTGATAAAATGCAAATTTGAAATTATGGGCTTCAATTAACCAATCGCCAAAACCACTTAAACTTTCGCGTGACAATTTTAAGGAAGGATCATTTGCTCCAAATGCTAAACAAATGATTTTTGGCTCCAACTGTCTTTTAAGGGTTCAAAAATCAGTTTTGAGCTTCCCCTATGCATCCCAATCAAGTACCTAGTGGTTAGAAAAAACTTATACTTACCCTCTTATTTTTAATATAAAACATATTTAGGGAATTGATCTTGATCCTAAATATAAGACATAGTTTTCATATTTGTCAACCTTTTTCTTTAATTTACCCCTATTGATGCTCCATCAACAATAATTAAAGAAGAGAAGGAAATGAGGGAATTAAGGAAGATGAGAATTGTGTCTTAAAAAATATATGTCATGTTAATTAACTCAACTAATTTCCTTACTTTAATTAAATTAGGTAAATATGTCCTTATCCATAAGAGTATATATGCATGCATGTATGTATGAATATGTAAATGAAAAAATGAATTAAGAATTCATGCATCTATATATGTGGTGCCATGGTGATGTGGTCCTCGCGAAAAGGTTTTAGCAATAGTACGTACTGATAATAATTATTATCTTTCTGCGTGTAACCCATTAATTCAAACCGTTTAAAGTTTCATGGGGTCCAATTTATATCTATCCATCAGCATCCTCCAATTATGATATTGTTGAACAAGGAAGACCAAGTCTGACAAGTTAATTGGGGACAAACTCTAAATTATTTAAAAAGAGGACAACTTATTTATACAGACAGTACTTAAAAAAAAAGGAGCAGGCAGGATAGCTACTGTTGAGATTACATTAATCTTTAATATATGTAATTGGAATTGGAAAAAAATAATTCCTTTTTCTCGAAAAACAACATTTGATCCACGGAGATAGTATTTTTCTTTCTTAAATTGTGATTCCCAGACAATGTTTCTTGATATACAGGGATTTTAAGGTTTTAGTCAGAACCTTGTAGTGTTATAAGCAGAATATTATATGAGAGAAAAACATGTACATGATGTTGGGTTTTAAGGGGAATTTTATTGAAAGAGGAATAAGGAGTCTTGAAGATTGTGTTTGAACCTGTAAACCAGAACACACGAAGGCTGGAAATTGAATAAACCCAGTCAACATGAATTGACTGGTACCTCTATTATTTATAATAATGAGTTTACATACACAACCTCTGTATTGTAACATGTGGGCTAAGCACTAACAATACTATCTGTTACAAATCCAACAGATATATAAGCCCAATAGGCCCAATTACATAGCCCACAACATGACACTACTCGAACACCCTCTTCAAATTGAGGGCCATACAAATTTATGGAACCTAATTTGTCTAGCAACCTGTCATGATCCTCTTTGCCAAGTGGTTTAGTTAATTCATCTGCCAATTGATCTCCTAAACTGATATGTAGCAAGTCAATAACTCCTTGCAATTTTTCACAAATGAAGTGACAATTGTCAACACCCATTAATATTTTGATATGCACAAAGTAATGAGCGCAAAGTTCCGTAAGACATATAGAAATAGGAAAAATATACTAATATTAAGTACAAGTTTACATACAGAAGTCTCCCCATAGGGATTGGTAACATATACATGTTTTCCCAAATTATCCAAAATATACAAATTAAACTAATATAACCCAACTGCTCTGATCTTGGGGTCCGCGCCCTTTAATTGCCCATGTCTACTACTTTACCCTTGGAGCTACTAGTTCCCGCTGGAATATTTATTTGATTGAAAAAAGGTGAAATTCAAACGAATATCAGTACTAACAAATAATCATTCATAGAAGATGCGATAAATACATATGTCGAATACCAAATAATGCAATATTATACTAACACATAACTCAATTCAGTCGGAAATGTATTCAATAATTGTTACAACCTCTACACATTCTATACCTCAGTCCTCGACTGGGAATATTGGTGTACCCATAGGCACTATTCATCAATGTACCCATAGGCACTATTCATCATACATATTACAGAAGATGGCATATACAAAGCATATAAACATTCATATAGTATATGAATGATAGAGTTACTACCTTAACCCTTTGTTATCCTTAAAATAGGCTCCTCGAACTTTGTGGCGCAGCTTGACCTATCAATCGGATCCTAAAATTCCAAATGTACAAGAATTAGATTAAAAATTATTCATGTACCACTTTAGAGACTTCCAAAGTGTTTTTGGTGGTTATATTAGTCTATATTAAAAAATTACCAAAATGCCCTTGGGGACCCGGCCCAGCCCCTTTGTACCTGATCCGACCACACTTTTTTTGGAATTTTGACCCGGGCTATTCTTACATACTTTTACCTAAAGAATCCATTTCTGGCCTCAATTTTGGCAAAATCACTACCAAATAATAGTTTTGCCCTTGGCAACCCCTAATTAAGGTTTCAGGGGCGTTTTGGTAATTTCGCTTTCTATGGCTTTTCAAAAATGTGTTCAACACTAACCCCACCTAATTTTCCCTCCTGAACACAATGGAACAATCAATTTCATGAAAATCCAACTCCTAGCCCCCACTTTTACACTTGGCTGAAACTTAGGAAATAAAAGGGAAAATTGTGGTTTTTGATTTTCAACCTCAAATCCTTGTTCCTTTCTACTCCTAATCACTTGATTAACTACTTAATCACATTCTAAATATGATTTAGACTAAATTTAGGCAGCATAACAGTTAGGGTTTGACACATCCCAAATTTACAAATCACAATAAATGAACCACAAAACCACCAACCAATCCAACAACAACAACAATAGCAACTAAGATTTGAAGTTTATGAAGTCACCTTTGATTTCTCCTTGGTCCTCTCTCTTGGTCGAAAATCAACCTCCACAAACCCTAAGATTTTGCTTCCCAGATACCTTGAATCATGGAGAAGAGTAGCTTAGAGAAGGAATTACACAAACTAAAAGCTAAATCACAAGAGAAATCACAACTTACCTTGAGATTTCTCTCTTCCTTCTCTCTAGAATTTCTTGAAACTCTCTCTCTCTCTCTATGGGGCTGACGGAAGGGAATGTTTTTAAAATATCTCCTATTATCTCTAATTAATCAAGTTACCAAAATTCCAAAATTTGACTTTTAAGGCATAAAGTGTTTTGACCTTATCTTGACCCAATTGTGTCATAAAGCTCAATTAACATTGAACTCATCTTTCCTCTTCTTTGGCCAACCCAACATGACGTTTAAGGTTCCATTAGAGTAGTAAAATTGGCTAATGAGTTTATCCCATAATTACAAAATTTTCCATCACATTTTTTTTCATATTTGGATTAGTGGCAATTTCTGGCAGATTTTCTGCCCAAATTTTAAAAAATCATAACTTTATTCGTAGAGATTGGATTGGAGTAATTCCAAAGGCTATGAAACCCTTATTAAGTATGGTTTCAAGGAAAAATATAGCCTTTAGTGTAATATCCTGAATTATATTTGAGGGCTAATGACCTGAAAAGGGATGTAATTAATGTTAATTAAGCACTTTTGAAGTATATGATGTGCAATGTGATATAAAATGTGTTGGGTGATGGTTTAGTAAGCATTTTGATAATCAGGGGCAAAATGGTAAATTACTAACCGAATGGTCAGTTACTGAAGAGGAAACTCCTTGGCAATTGAAATCAATTGCTAGGATTGAAAGGGGAGAGGCGGAATCCTACGCGTGTAAGTCCATGTGAATCCATGATGGGGAGAATAAGATGGTGACATGTGGCAAGTTGTGGATCATTGGATCAAAGTCAAAGCTTCAAACATTTTTACCTCTCTCTTCTCTCTCAAAATCGGTGGTAAGCTTGGGAATGAGGGAAAACTTATTATCATCTTCTTCATCATTATTTCTCTCTCCTTGTCCTCCATTTTCACTGGAATTAGCCAAGAAAGAGAAAAGCAAAGGTGAGTTTTTGACTTGGGAAATGATCTCTTTGGCCCAAATGTTATGTTTTAGAGTTGTTCATAATAGTAAGGGCTTCATAGCTATGGTTTCATATTTTTGAAAAGTGGTGATTTGGTGTGTGCACAAATTTGAAAGTTGGGAAAATAGGGATTTATCTTACCAAGTCGAAGAGGTAAGAATTTGATACATTTTAGTATATTTATGGTGATTTGTGGTTGAGCCTTGTAAATTCTGGAATTTTTGCCCTGATTTCATGAGAATTGAATAATGAAAGAGTTTGGAATGGTATGGTATAGAAAATGATGTTAGGATGTGTTATAATGTCATTAGGTTTGATTTGAAGTTGGATGAGGAAGTTTGGTAAATTGTGGTTTTGTGTGGCCTTGTGAGTTAGAGTTGAGATTGTGTTGATGGAAGGGGAATTTGGGTATTTTGAGATTACCAATAGATTCCTTAGGAGATTTTGTGCGGGGATGAGTTTTGGTATAGGTTTTGGAACTATTAGGATCAGTTTTGGCCAATCTGGAAAACCTTATCAGTTGCTGCGATTTTGGCTTCTGATGAATAACACTCGAGTGAGGGAAGGGTTCACTCGAGTGTTGCGAGACATTTTCCCTTTTTCCCTTCGATTGCGCTTGGATTCTCAAGCAAAGCTTAAGAGTACACTTTCATTCCCGCAAGTGATATAGGCCATCACTCAAGTGACCTTGGTTTCACTCGAGTGAGGGAGTAAGTTTAAGTTTTTGGGATTCATGGTTGCTCTCGGGTACTCACTCGCTGCATCTCACTTTTTGGTGCTCGAGTACATTTGAGGTCATTACTCGAGTGCAGCTTCCTGTGCTCGAGTGAGGGTGTAAGACATATTAAGGTTTGCTCTTGGGCAAACACTTCCAGTGTGGCACTTTTGTGGACTCGAGTAAATCTGGGGGTCATTACTCGAGTGAGGTCATCTCCACTCAAGTGAGTTAACCAAAAATCAGTGCTTTTTCTTCCAAAAAGGCATCTTCGGGGTAGTTTCTCCCAACCTTTAGGCATATGTTTAGGCATTTAATAGCCACCTAAATAGTTTACATGAATACCAACTTAAAGTATTATGGAATTAAGAACTTGGAAAAGAGATTGATCTATTGTCCCTAATTTGGTTTATAGGATTTGACATATGCCGTCCACGTGAGCCCATTGTACTAGCTAACGTCAGAAAGGAATAAAGTAGTGACTTTTTCTTTTATACCATATGTGATGCATTATATGTGTGTTATATCATTGATTTGTGATGAATACGTATGTTGCGACATTTGTGGATATGTGTAAGCACCGCCATGCCAATAGTCTCTGAATCGCTAACAACGGTTCAGGTGAAGACGGTGTGCCTTCTCGACAGTAAAAGGGGAAGAGGATGGGGTGTGATATGCGTGATTATGTGTAAAGCTTAAAGGCTATTTGTGAAGGCCGATGGGCTAATTGTGAAAGCCAGATGGCTATATGAGCTATAAGGCTATATGTATGCACTGCCACGCCAACAGTCCCTAAGTCGCTAACAATAGTTCGGGTTAAAATGGTGTGCCTTCCCGACGGTAAAAGGGGATAAGGGTGGAGTGTGATTTGTGCTTTTGCTGCTGTATGATGATTTGCTTACATGTTGTGTGCTTATGTGTGGTATGAATGATTTGTTACTATTGGGATTCTCTTGAATCTCATTCCTTCCTTTGACTAACATTTCAGGCAGGCCAAGTGGCTCTAAGGAGAAGTGAATGACCCAAAGTGGTTAGAACCTTGTAGGGACATTTGAGTTGGGTCATGTTGGTTATTCATTTTGGATAGGGATTACTATATGATATTTTTGAGTTGTGAATAGTTTTTGAATACATAGTGGTGTAATCCCCTAATTGGGAACTAGAACCCTATAGTTATATATATAGATAAAACCCGGGGGTTGCTGGGGATTAAGTTATACACTCTGATATGTTTAAATAAGATATAACTGCACAGGTAATTATATTCGATATTTGAACTTGAGACCAGGATAAAGAAGCTTGGAAATTTTGTGAAGTCCCTACTACATGGAGGGAGTCTTAAATGAGTTTTGAATCATCTGACGATCTCTATTCCATTTTATTATGCATTATCGAATTTTAATTATGCTAATTAAGGCAAGGGGTTACATTTAGCCAATTCAAAGCATAAGATTCTCAGAATTTAAGTTTTTAGACGTTGTTCTAGAAAATAAATAGTTTTCCTGGGCTAACTTCAAAAATTCATAACTTTTTGCATATAGCTCCAAAAATTACCCATTACCAATCAAATTAAAGCTTAGGATGTCTACTTTCATCCTATAAAAGTTTACAATTTTTGGACATCAATTGATCATCCAAAACCATATAACAATGTCAATGCCTCCCAAGAAATTTTCTCTGGCAGTAAATCCTCATTCCTGGGACTCTTCCTAAACTGACGCTTACCAGTCCAAGTCATTCAGGCATATTCTCATGCCTTTAAACACAAAATTTAGGATATTACAACAATTGTTCTCGATATGTTTCGTTTGTTTGCGAAATACAGGATTACTTGTAATATGAATAGCTGCTTGGTTATCAAAGAGTGCCTTGAATGGTTCCAAATTCTTTACATCTAAACCCTTTAGGAAACGTGTCATCCAAACCAGCTCCGAAACACTAGAATTAAGAGATACTCAGCTTTAGCTAATGACTTTGATACAGTATGCTGTTTCTTAGACTTCCAACAAACTAACAATCCTCTAAACTTGATTGCATAGCCTGTGACAGACCTCCTAGTATCTTGGCACGCTACCCAATCCGAATCAACAAAGCATCTAACTTCATTTGTGTTAGTGACTCTCAACAATATCCCTAAACTGGGGCAACCCTTAAGATATCAATGACTTGGACAATTGCTTCCATATGAGACTTTTGGGTGCACTCATATACTGACTAAGTTCTTACACAACAAAACAGATATCAGGTTGAGTATTTGTAAGATAACACAACCTACCAATCAACCATCTATACACTGCTAGATCTTTGCGTATATGGTTTGTTGCTTGAACTTTGTGCTTTTGTTTTCGTCCCATGTTTTTCTTAAAACTATCTCTTCCTTTAAGGCGCAACTTAATGTTTCTATCTATGGGAACACTTAAGGGCTTAACGGATGTAAGACCCATAACTGATAAAAGGTCTAAGGTATATTTCCTCTTATTATGTAGTATCCCTTTTTCTGACCTCACCAACTCAAGCCCCAAAAAATACCTAAGGTGAACCAAGTTTTTGATCTTAAACCTATGATACAAATGAGCCTTGATTGCATTGATTACGCTCATATCATTACCTGCTACGACCAAATCATCCACATATGCCAAAACTATAGTAGTGGTAGTGTGTGTTTGTTTAACAAAGAGAGAGTAATCATATTTACTTTGATGAAACCACCTTCAATTAGAGCCTCTATAAGTTTTGCATTCCATTGCCTAGAAGCTTACTTTAGGCCATACAAGGATTTGTGAAGTTTACAAACTTTATTATTTCCAAAGTCATCAAATCCTTATGAAATTTGCATATATACTTCCTTATGTAAGTCACCTTGTAGGAATACATTATTGACCTCCATTTGAAAGAGATGCCAATGTTGCATTACTGCAAGTGTGAGCACAATTCTCACAGTAACCATCTTTACAACTGGGGAAAAGTTTTCAAAATAGTTTACCCCCTCTTGTTGACTATAACCCTTGGCTACAAGCCATGCCTTATACCTTTCAATCTGACCATCAGAATTGTATTTTACCTTAAAAAACCCAATTGCATCCTATAGCACGTTTGCCCTTAGGGAGATCAACAATAGATCGTGTCTGGTTTTGCTTTAAGGCTTGCATTTCTTCCCTCATAGCCGCCATCCAGCTTGGGTTTTGTGCAGCTTCATGAAAGCTACAAGGCTTAACAACAGCATTAGTGGATAGCAAATAATTCTTATAATCAGAAGAAACATGAGCGTAGGTGACATACTCATGTATAGGATATTTACATTTCACTTTAGAACCAGGATGCAAACCTGTCTCAGCTAAGCAAATATTATCCTCTAGCCATGTAAGGCCCTTCTTATCATGTCTAGGCATATTTACCTATGGTTGTAATTGTTTTGTATCACTATGGGTTTCATTCTTAAGGTTGTCATGATCTGATCCTTCATCTCCCATGTGCAAAAGACTAATATTATGTGTAAGTGTAGAGAGAGGAACATGTTGCACCAAAAGAGGGTTGTCTTCATAAAGAAGGGGATCAAAAGGCTGAGATAAATCCTGCAAATGACTAGTAGGCACAAAATCCTTAAAATAAAACTTATTTTCAGCAAAATTAACATGTCTACTTACCACAATAGATTTGGTATAAAGATGATATAAAATAAAACCCTTTTGATTAGGTGGATAACCCAAATATATGCAAGAATCAGATTTGGGAGAAACTTTATTATGGTTATTAGCAACGGTAGCAAAGGTTCTAGGAAGACTCAAATCAGGTTTCCTTTTATAAAAAATTTCATATGGAGTTTTAAAGCCTAGAACCTTTGATGGTGTTCAATTAATGAGGAATGAGGCTGTTTTAATACTTTCTCCTCAAAATTTAATTGGAACCCTAGAATAAATAAGTAAACTTCTTGCCACATTCAAGAGATGCATATTCTTCCTCTCAACCACCCCATTTTATTGACATGTGGGGGGCATGTGGTCTTATGAACAATGCCAAGATCAACCAGATATGTCCATAAATGATTATTAATAAATTTTAAACTATTATCATGTCGAACTTGTTTTACATGAGCAAAAAATTGTGTGCTAGCATAAGAAATAAATGTTTCAGGTAATCAATAACTTCACTTTTATTAGTCATTAAAAAAATCCAGCACGAAGTGCAAAAATATCTATGACCAACATAAGTAGGATCTTTATAGGGACCCTAAGTATCTACATGGAGAAGCTCAAAACAACACGAAGTGATGGAAGTACTAGATGTAAATGGCAATTAGGTCTACTTAGCTTAAGAACACACATCACAATTGATTCTATCAAGCATAGAACCTGGTACGAGACCTTTCCTTATAGTGTCTAGATGTTTGAGAAGCTCTAAGGGTACATGGCCTAATCTATAATGCCAAAGATGAGATTTTTGTACATTATGTTCACTAGTTTGCATGTTCAAGAGGCCACAACTAGATATAATCCATCAAATAATTTACTAATCATGTGAGATTTTCCAATCCAAATCTCCTGTAAAGTGTAAAAGTTCAGGTGAAATGAAATAATACATTTTATCTGCTTAGTTAATTTGGACACAAAAATCTTGAAGAAACATGTAAGGGCATAATAAACATCATGTAACACAATACCATCAAGCAATTTTTGTGACATCCCAGTATCTTACTCTCGATATTATCCCCTTTAGTGCCCCATCACCCCCTCACTGCTTCAAAAAGCATCGAGAAGGGTGAAGGAGCCCCAAAGCAGACAATATAGAGAGTGAGATGCTAGGATGTCACAAATGGTATCAAAGCCAAGCTTGGGTTGTGTGCCTGCAAGGACGCTAGATCTAAAGGTGGGTGAAGTGTTATGTCCCATCAGCTGGAGAAGGGAAAGAAAGGCTCCTTATAAGGGTCTAGATACCTCCATCTTTTGACGTGTTTTTAAAGCCATGAGGGGTGGCGGGGCCCTCAAAGCGAACAATATCGAGAGTGAGGCGTTGAGATATTATAATTGGTATCAGAACAAGACTAGAGTCGATGAGGGTTAATGTGCTAGCAAGGATGTTGGCCCAAAGGTAGGTAGAGTATTATGTTCCATATCAGCTGGAGAGGGGAATGCCTCATAGGGGTCTGGACACCTCCCCTCTCAACACATTTTAAAACCGTAAGGGGTGATGGGGACTCCAAAGTGGACAATATCAAGAGTGAGATGCTAAGATGTTACAATTTCACTTTGCTAGTATGTGTAATAGTTATCTTATCTCTATTAGGTATTTTAATTTTTCTAAGAGGTCTAGTGTAAATAGTAACATTATCAATCATGTTTAAACTCCCAACTACGACATATTGCTCTTGAATCTAATATCAAATAATACTTAGCTAAAGTAATAGGGAAAGCATTAATAGAACCTGACACGTGGTCGTCTTTACAATTAATAAATCCAACAGCCACATCATTTGTGTCCTTTCTTAACAGGTTGAGGATCTACTCATATTGCTAGTGAGTGAGAGATGGCTGAGAGGTAGTAACCTCAGAGGAAGGCTTGTGAAAGGACTGATCCGATCGTTGGATTAATCTGGTTGTCTCGTTCTCTCTTATTTCTTATATTACTAGGAAATCCCACTGATTGATAACAGTTGTCATGTATATACCCCTTACGGTTAACATAAATACATTATTCTTGAGAGCTGCCACGCCTTTTGCCTCTTCCTTACTGTCCGCCTTTCATAGACATTGCAACACCGTCTAATGAGGAATTATGGCTAAAAGATGACGATGATCTTCATCTTGTGTGATCATGGAATAAACCTGATTCATACTTAGTAAGGGAGACATGAGTAAAATATGTGTTTAAGCTTGTTGATAAGTATTGTTAAGCCCCATTAGAAACTGAAAAAGGTGTTGCTGCTAAATTATTTTGACATATTCCCTTGAGGTGTCACATTTACATAAAGGTAAGGGTACTGAGACAAAAAATTCATCCCACAATTATTTAAGTTTAGTGAAATATTCAGCCATATTATGAGTGCCCTGACTAATGCTATAAATAGTTCTGGGAAGTGAGCAAATTTTAGTACCGTTTAATTTCTGAAACCTTTCCTGTAAGTCTATCCATATTGTAATGCCCCAAATTTTAATTAAGGGCTAATGATGATTATTGAGAACGATTTGTGAATTAAATATGAATTATTACATGTTTTATGGTAATTTCGGTAAATGTGCCAAATCTGGGAAAAATAGAGAGAATGGAAATTATTGGTTAATTAATGTGATTAATGGAAAAATTAATTACTAACTAAGAAGAAATGAGATGTACGACCAAATGGGTAATGGAGTGGTTAGAGTAACTAATTAGTTACTTATTTGATGAGAACCAATGGGATTGAGACATGTGGCAAGCTTATAGGATGAGAGAGAGTATTGGAAAGTCAAATGGAATATTTTAATGTTTTCTTCTTCTCTCTTTTTCCCTCATTTTTGCTGAATAGGTATGGGGAGGAGTGTATGATCATTGATTCATCTCCTTCCTCACACTCTTCTCTCTCATTCTCTCTCTCTCCATTCGTAGCCATTGGAGCCTTAGAAGGAAGAAGAAAAGCTTGAAAAAGGTAGGAAGAATCACCTCAAATGCCAAAACTCTTTTCTCTAAAGTTGTTCCTTGGCTTGAGAGCTTTATTTTGATGGTTATAGATTGTTCATTGGTGTTGGTTTGGGCTCTCAAGAAAATCTAGAGGTTGGAAAATCAAGGAACCTCTTTGGAGAAGTTGAAGAGGTAAGTGAAACAAACATTTATATCTAGGTTTTGTGTCATTTGGCTAAGTTTAGAATTTCTAGAATTTTTGACCTATTTTCGAAAAATAAGGGTCATTGAGTATTTGGCATGTTGTTGGTATGGAAATGGGTGTTTTGGTATGTGTTTTGGATAGATATATTGATTTGAGATTGGAATGGCATGTTTGGAGATTTTGGGAATTTGGTGTTGAATGTGGCCTAGAACTAAAGCATGATAATGGAATAGAAATTTGGTGAATTTGATGCTTCCATATGATTCCTTGGGTGAAATTATGTAGGGATAGCTTTGGTTGTGGCTTTGGGGCCATTGGGAAATACTTGGGTAAAATCTGGAAGTGCTGTCAGTTTTTCTGCATTTTCTGGGTTCTGATATGGCTCACTTGAGTGACATGGGGTTACACTCGAGTGAAGCATGATACTTTCATTTTTCCCTCAGTGTTTCTGTTGTGCTTCCATGTTCATAATCCAAAAGTGTTGTCTTACTTGCGAATGTTGTGGGTTCTCACTCAAGTGAGCTTCCTCTCACTCAAGTGCAGGTGTATATGACACCATGAACTCTCGTCTCGGGTTGTCACTCGCAGCCAATTTCTCAAAAGTGTGTCTTAACACTCGTAGGTGTTAAGCCATCACTCGAGTTCCAAGGTTCATGCTCGAGTGATATTCCCTCCTGAAAGTTTCTTGTGCTCTCGGGTGAGCACTTCCTGACCCTCACTTTGGGGGACTCGGGTGAGCATTAGGCTACTACTCGAGTGATTTGGTTTATGCTCGAGTGCAATGAGCAATTCTGGTTTTTGTCATTCCTATCTGCTCTCGGGTGAACACTTTATGCACCCCACTTCCTAGAACTCGAGTAAGCATTTAGCTATCATTTGAGTGTTAACCTTTATGCTCGAGTGCAAAGTCCATCATCACTCGAGTGAGGTCTTTTTCACTCGAGTGCAGTAGTGAAAAACCATTACTTAAGCTTCCAAACAGGAGATCTTTGGGATAGTTCTTCCAACCCTTTAGGGCTCTTATTAGAGGTATTTATAGCTTCTTAATGGACATGGATGTTAACTGATAAGTAAAATATTTGTATATTTATTTTCCCTTATATGATGATTTTATGGACGCTATTTGAGTTTAATATAATATATTTGGGTGTAAAATAAATAGTATTTAAAAAAATAAAGAAAAATATAAAAAAAGATAAGTACTGTAGCGTCGGGCACTATTCATGACAGAATCACTGTAGCAGGACGTTACTGTAGCTGACGGAGGTGACTGTAGCGGAAGGAATCACTGTAGCACTGTAGCAATACGGAAAAAACGCGTAAATCCACCGACAGGTTACTGTTCATTACTGTAGCATTGCGTGAAAAATTGGAAAAATCACTGTAGCACTGTGGAAAAAAGTGACGGACGCTGCCTATAAATTCAGGTGCAGATTCAGAGGAGAAGGAGATTCGTGGAGGTGGAGAATTTTCTCTGACAGTCAGAGATCCTTCTCTGACAGGGAGAGATATTTTCTCTGACAGTTCTAAATAAATTGTGTTATTTTTTATTTTTAATTTTATGTATTGTATTATTTTTTTTATGCCTCCTACATGGAAGGCTTAGTATTATATTATTTTCTGCATGCCTCCTACATGGAAGGCTTAGTATTGTATTACTTTTTGCATGCTGCCTACATGGAAGGTTTTACCTCCTAAATGGACGGCTAGATTTTTCCAGTTTTTTTTTATGTATATTTTTTGTTGTATATTTATGTTTGAGAATTTAATATTCAAGTTTATGCAGTATTTCTGAAGATTTCATTCTAGTTTTATATAATGTCAATTTATTTTAATTTTATTTCTAATTTTATCATGAGCTAAATTTTCATTTTCCTAGGGTAATGACGTAGCTTACTAATGACGGATTGAATCTTAACTTATTAAATCTAGTTTTAATTTCTCCTTTATGATTGAGTTTTAATTATTATTCTTAATGCTTTTGATTGACTGGCCATCTTTTGAATGATTACAATATGCATGTTGAGACCGGAAGGAGATGCATGTGTGTAGATCCTATAATTAAAATCATGACTTGCATATGAAATAGGAATATATTCATATGAGTTGTGTAGTCTTATTGAGTTTCATAAATCTTAATGCATAATTAATTGCTTAAATTCATATAGGAATATATTGGATTAGCAATTAATTATAGAATTGCTTGACCTTGGAAGAGGCTAGTAATTAAATTAAGGAAACTCGACTATCAATCATATGGAATAAATTGGGCTAGATTAGATAAGTGATTCAATCCGGAATTTGTTAAGTGAAATCTAATCCCTAGGATTTTTTCTCATATTTGTTTTCATATCATTTGCACTCATATTTAATTATTTTTCTTTTATTTGTACTCTCAATCACCAATTTATCGATCGACTAAATAGAATTAAAATTACCCATTTTGGTACTTAGTGATCAATCCTCGTGGGAACGATACTCTACTCACTTCTATATTACTTGATTACGACAGTGTACACTTGCACTATTTAATTGATCATCCAAACTCGTAACAAGTTTTTGGCGCCGTTGCCGGGGATTGTTGTCATTAATATCAATACCAAGTAATTTTAATACTAATTTAGTTTGCATGTAAAATTTGAAAAAAAAAATTCAAAAAAAAATTAAAAAAAAATGAATTATTCACAGCATTCATTTGGTGATAACTTGTCATATCTTAGTTCTTTTTTTGGAATGCATGTGAATGGAATGAGACAAGAAAATATAAATGCTGGTTGGATTGAAAATTGTTCTCCTTATAATTGTTTTTCTGGTGCTTATTATGGAGAGTGTCATCCCTATGAGCATTATCCATATAGCACTACCAATCATTATATGGGAGATGATTTCAATATGCATCAAACTTGTTTTGATCATTCCTTTTATTCTGGTGGAATTTCGGAGCAACAAGAATCTTTGGATCCATATGTCAGGTATTGTCCTAATCCTCCGTTCTACTCTTATCCATATATTGAAGAACAAACTCTTGAGTATAAGGAAAAATCTGATTTAGAAAAATTAATTGAGGAGTTTGAGCAATCAACAGAGAGATTTTGTAGAGAGCAAAAGGAAAATGACACAAGAGTCAAGTCAAGTGTCCAAAATATTGGAATATATGTGAGTCAAATTATTGCATCACTTGAGACTATGAGGCAAGATAATTCTTTGAGCATGATTCCCACTCTTTGTGTTGATGATGATTTTTATGAGAAAGTTGAGAATGTGGAATTGAATGAAAACTTTGCCTCTTGTGGCATGTGATAAGGAACTTGAAATCACTTTTGGAGAAAATAATGGATGTCCAATTGAGGTTCTGTCTGTGGAGCCTAATCTTTGTGATTTTGATATTGAAACTAATGTGGATATTCCAGAAGATGTTGTTCATGTCTCTCCTGTTGAAGTATTGACTCTTACTGATGAGAGTCAAGTGAATTTTATGGGATGCTCTAAAATTTTGGAAATTCCTAAATCTGTTTGCAAATACATACATGTTGTGCTTTCTTTGAATTCAGTAAATAATTGTACTCTAAAATTGTCTATGATTGAAGAAGTACAATTAATTACTTTGAATGATCATTGTTGGTTTCTGAAATATTGTTGCTTGAAAAGAAATGAAGACAAGGTGATCCTGGTGTTTGATACTTTTGATTAGCAGTTTGTGTTTGAGAAGTCTGGCTGAAGACTATAAATTTAGCACTGCTTGGGAGGCAACCCAAGGTTTGGTTGGATATTTTGTTGTGATTTTACAGGACTTCTGATAGCTCCTGATGATGTATTCTACTTTGATAGTTTAAAAAAAAAAATAAAAAGAAAAAAAAATTGGTTTGGTTTTGTCTAGCTAAAGACGTTAAAGAAGGGCGGCTATTTGGGAGGCAACCCAAAACTTCTTTCCTACTCTCTTAGTTTTCTTTATTACTCTCTTAATTTTCTTTCCCGCTCACTCAATTTCTTTTCTACTTACTCATTTCTTTCTTACTCTCTCACTTTTCTTTCCTACTCATCGAAACACATTGCACTGCATTGAGATTTTAGTTTTCATCATTTTCATTTTAAGTTACCATGGAGGAATCTCTTGCAAAACTTAAGAACAGGTTACCCACTCTTCCCAAAGATGTGCTCAGGAAGATCTATAGCTGTCGACTTGAAAGGATGAAAGTATTCAATCGTTTGGGCCTTCCTGTGGATATACGTTGGATCATTGAAGCTAAGGTACGTTTAGCATGTGAGATTCATAATTCATTTGTTAAACCTTTGCCAGGAATGGGAAGAAGTTCTTACTCCAAAAAGAGAAGAGCTAAAAGAATGAAGGTCTGTCATAAATGTGCAAGGTGGAATTGTGATCAGCGCTGTAGGAGTAAAGGTATGGTTTCTGTAAATCGAGAAGATAAAATTAAATTTATAAAGGATGGACTGAGTAAGGAGTCCCTGGATGATATCATTCAAACTCTTGAGACGCATCCGAGTGGTGATGTTCATCGTATTCTTCTTGATTTAGCGGACATATTCAACAGAGAAAAAGAGCGCTATTGTCTTGGGAATCTGACGAAAAAAGACCCTGTTTGCCAGTTTATAAGAAAACTGGATGGGAAGCCAATCCTCGATTCATAGAAATCGTTTAAGCCGTTACTGGACATAAAACCAGAGGAAGATGTGAGCCAAAATCACAACTACTGTACATAATCATGCTTTTGTCAAATCTTTCTTATCTTTTCGACAGTTTTTTTTTTCTACTCTACTGTATCTTTTGACTTTCTTTCCTCTTTTTGTTTAATTTCTTCACCCAGTGGCCCACCGGTCATTTGTGTCGGAATTTTTTCAAACTTCTTTGAAAAATGTATGATTTGTGTGATTTTGTTATCGTTGTTTTAGTATTATATATATGTACTCTTTCATTTGTAAATATGCACGCTTCCATTTGTAAAAATGAATTCTTTCTCTTGTAAGCGTACATGGTCCGAGAGAAACAAAGAGAAAAAGGATATTTCACAAAAATGTAGATTTACATCTATTTGCATTTTTGGTGAAACTGATTTGGGCAAGAAAGGAGAGTTTATAACAGCAGCAAATGAACTTGGAGTTGCATTAGCTGCTAGAAAAATCAACTTTGTGTACGGGGGAGGCATTCAGGGCCTAAAGGGAAGTGTGGCCATTTCTGCATCCATGAATGGAAGCAAGGGTTTAAGTGTAAGGGTGAAGGAATTGGAAGATCATACTTTTTCCTTGGGACAAGAGTTACAGGTTTCGAGCTTGCCTCAACAAATGGGACTAATGTTTTACCATGCTCAAGCTTTCATTGCTCTACCCGGTGGTTTGGGGACGTTGGATGGCATTTCTAGCGTTGCATATTGGGCTAAGTTAAACTATCACAAAAAGCCATTAGGATTGTTAAATGTTAATGGTTTTTATGATAATCTATTGTCTTTTCTTGATCATGCTGTGGAAACAGGATTCATACCCCAAGCGACTCGCCATTCCATAATTTCTGCACCAACTGCTGATCAGCTGCTCGATCAATTGCAAACCTATGAACCTAAACCAGATATACTCGTCAAGCAAATAGGTGGGCAATCTTCAGATAGCAGTCAGAAGCAGAACCCAGATACCATCCTTCGGTTGTAACTTTCCTTAATCTCTTGGTTTTACTCTTAGTATTTTGATTTTACTTTATTATGTGTTTATGTTTCAAAAAAAAAAAAAAAAACCTTCTCTGAGCTCTAGAAGACATTGGGGACAATGTCTGATTTAGGTTGGGGGAGGAGAAAAAAAATATTTTCTTCTGTTTTTCTTTTGTTATTTAGTAAAACCATTAGATGCATGGGGTGTGGAAAAAATGGCAGAGTAAGGAGTTATTCTTAACTCCTGAGACGCATTTCATTAATTGCATTTTATTGGTTGAAATTTTTCTTTATCTTTTTCAAAAAAAAAAAAAAAGAGTAAAAAAAAAAAAAAAACTCTTGTTCAAGTGCTTTGTAATGATATTAAGAAGTACACAAGTTTTAAGTATGGATCAATTGAATTTAGAGATTTTATAGCATGAATGAACAATTGATTGTTGCAATTGGTGATAAATTTTGAGATTGAATGAACTGAGTTTAAAAATTCCTAGCCGTGAGCTTCTGAGCCTATAATGATTATTTCTCTTGTGTGTGATATTCACCTATTAAGTTGTCACTCTAGAACTTGCTTTAAATCTGGTTGAAATTACATCTCACATGCACATTCAAAAATGATAAAGGCATTCGTTTTCTTTAGCCAGAGCCAAATAGCCAACCTTGCAATTATACCGTTGATAAGCCCCTTTGAGCCTAATTGACTGTTTCTTTGTTCTCAACCCATTAACATGTACTTTAATGATATATCAAGTGCTTTTACCTTATTCGGAAGATTGGTAGAGCATTAGAAATTTTTGTGAAATGGGCTATTGACAAAGTGTGGGGGTATATATATCATCAATTTTATAGTTGCAATTCAAAAAGAAAAAAAAAAGAAAAGAAAAAAAAATTCAAAAAAAAAATAAAAAAAAAAGAAAAAGAAAAAAAAAATATGTCAAGGATTTGAATTGTGGGTTGTTATGTTGAGATAAATTTATAAGTAGCCCATTTTTCAATTGTTCTATTAAATTTCTTAAATATAGCCTTTCATATTATGTTTTACATTCCTTTTACCTTAACCCCATTACAACCCTTAATAAGTCCTTTTGATTTGAATTATGCATGTGAACTAAGTAGTGGAGATTGAGATTTTTAGCAAGCCTATGGTAGTGCAATTTTTTTGGTTGAATTTGAGCGAAACACTTACCCTTAAACACTTGAGAGATTGAGAGAATGAGTTACACTTACAAACTCGGTTTATTCATTTTCAAACAAAGTTACCAATTTGTATTTTCGTTGATTCATGAATACTATGATCTCTTTACTTTTCAATTGTGTTCTTACTTATGACTTGACACTTCTAATTTTGTTGGAAGCACTTATTAGTCATTCCTTGTCCGAGGACGTCCAAGAGCTAAGTGTGGGGGAATTTGATAAGTAAAATATTTGTATATTTATTTTCCCTTATATGATGATTTTATGGACGCTATTTGAGTTTAATATAATATATTTGGGTGTAAAATAAATAGTATTTAAAAAAATAAAGAAAAATATAAAAAAAGATAAGTACTGTAGCGTCGGGCACTATTCATGACAGAATCACTGTAGCAGGACGTTACTGTAGCTGACGGAGGTGACTGTAGCGGAAGGAATCACTGTAGCACTGTAGCAATACGGAAAAAACGCGTAAATCCACCGACAGGTTACTGTTCATTACTGTAGCATTGCGTGAAAAATTGGAAAAATCACTGTAGCATTGCGTAAAAAAATTGGAAATTCACTGTAGCACTGTGGAAAAAAGTGACGGACGCTGCCTATAAATTCAGGTGCAGATTCAGAGGAGAAGGAGATTCGTGGAGGTGGAGAATTTTCTCTGACAGTCAGAGATCCTTCTCTGACAGGGAGAGATATTTTCTCTGACAGTTCTAAATAAATTGTGTTATTTTTTATTTTTAATTTTATGTATTGTATTATTTTTTTTATGCCTCCTACATGGAAGGCTTAGTATTATATTATTTTCTGCATGCCTCCTACATGGAAGGCTTAGTATTGTATTACTTTTTGCATGCTGCCTACATGGAAGGTTTTACCTCCTAAATGGACGGCTAGATTTTTCCAGTTTTTTTTTATGTATATTTTTTGTTGTATATTTATGTTTGAGAATTTAATATTCAAGTTTATGCAGTATTTCTGAAGATTTCATTCTAGTTTTATATAATGTCAATTTATTTTAATTTTATTTCTAATTTTATCATGAGCTAAATTTTCATTTTCCTAGGGTAATGACGTAGCTTACTAATGACGGATTGAATCTTAACTTATTAAATCTAGTTTTAATTTCTCCTTTATGATTGAGTTTTAATTATTATTCTTAATGCTTTTGATTGACTGGCCATCTTTTGAATGATTACAATATGCATGTTGAGACCGGAAGGAGATGCATGTGTGTAGATCCTATAATTAAAATCATGACTTGCATATGAAATAGGAATATATTCATATGAGTTGTGTAGTCTTATTGAGTTTCATAAATCTTAATGCATAATTAATTGCTTAAATTCATATAGGAATATATTGGATTAGCAATTAATTATAGAATTGCTTGACCTTGGAAGAGGCTAGTAATTAAATTAAGGAAACTCGACTATCAATCATATGGAATAAATTGGGCTAGATTAGATAAGTGATTCAATCCGGAATTTGTTAAGTGAAATCTAATCCCTAGGATTTTTTCTCATATTTGTTTTCATATCATTTGCACTCATATTTAATTATTTTTCTTTTATTTGTACTCTCAATCACCAATTTATCGATCGACTAAATAGAATTAAAATTATCCATTTTGGTACTTAGTGATCAATCCTCGTGGGAACGATACTCTACTCACTTCTATATTACTTGATTACGACAGTGTACACTTGCACTATTTAATTGATCATCCAAACTCGTAACATTAACCAATTTAAGTGATTTGAAGTCATTTAAGTATTGGAATAAAGAATAACACTTTGCCCCTAATTATGAATTATAGAATTCGACATTTGTCTTACTCGGGAGAGACTGGTACCAGAGCATGCCCGGAAAGACCAAGGAAGTGACTTTTCTCTCATGTTGTGTATGATGCTTGGTATGCATGACTTATCATTGTTGTGTCGTGAAAAATATTTGGCATGAGGCCATTGTGAACTTGTGTATGTGTTATCAGCCTTAGGGCATTATAGCACGAGCAGTTCAGCGTAAGCAGTCGTACAGGGTGATAGTTACCACGCCTACCCCTGCTATTGCATCTGCCGTTGTAATTACCGAGGCTACGTTGTGGAATAATGGATTCCTGTTTGATTATATAGCCAGTATGGCTGTGCGTATGTGAAATATTTTATATGGATCCCAGCTGTGGTCATATATGTGATATGAACATGTGAACGTGCAATACAGCGTGAGCAAACGTAAGGGTGACGCAAGTCATACCTGCCCTTGCTGCTGTAACTGCCATTGTAGTTGCTATATGTGGTGTGATGATTTGCTTTCATGCTTTATTATTGTGCATACTATGAGTGATTTGTTACTACAGAGATTCCTTAAAATCTCACTCTCCCAAAACAAATTTCAGACAGGGCTGATGGTTCAAAGGAAAAGCTGGTGACGAAGGGTGGCTGAGGCTCCGAGCTAGGAGTTTAAATTGGTTTTTGGCTATCATTTTGTAAATCATTGGATAGTTTGTTGGAAATTACATGTATATTTTGAAGATAGTGAATAGTATTTGTGTAATCCCCTAGTTAAGGGAAATAGATTATGGGTTTGTGTGCCTTGTAAAACCCTTAGTTGATTAATGGAACCTGAGTGTGTTGGGAATTTACATTATACTCTGATATTTATGATTGAAATCGTACTGTACATGCTATTTAAGTAATTGAAATGTGAATATGAGACCATTATTGAACAAGTTTTTGAAAACCCTGATTTTGGGAAATTTACTTTTATTAAATCCCAAATCATCTTACGGTCTCTAATTCCACATAATTATGTGTTTATGAACTTAATCTTGGCCTTGATTGTGAAGGGGGTTACACATACGAGATGAGAAGTGTTAGTAAACACGATATTGCTTGCAATATTGTTGCTCACTGAGTCAATTAACCAATATAGAACAATTACCTCACAACGATCCCAAAGGTCTTTCTTGTCTGGCTTCTTATCATGGTGGTATGAACCATCAATAAACCAAGTTTATTCTTCCCTCGAAGGGCCAACCGAATTTCATGGCTCCATATGGTGTAGTTGTTGGAGCCGGTAAGAATTTGAGGAATAAGAGTTACAGCTTGGGTGTCCAAAAGATGCAAATTGTAATGACCCAAAAATGGGATTAAGGGCTAATGACTTCAAAAGTTATGTAATTATTGTTAAATAAACACTTTTGAAGAATACAATGTGAATTTTGATTCGAATATGTTCTGATTGTGCCTAAACTCTATATTTAAGTTCAATGGTGGATTAACTAAATTGAGTTAAATAAGAGGGAGGGCGCATGGTTGAGCAATATGAACCATAAACATGTGTTTAGTGATGATTTAGTAGGAATTTCCAGAAATAAGGGCAAAATGGGTAAAAAGGAAGGTTACCAACCAATTGGTCAGTTACAGAAGAGGCAACTCATTGGTAAATTGTAGATCAATGGTTGGGATTACATGTCAAGAGATTATGAGAGAGTAATCCTATGTTTGCATGAACATGGAAGGAATTAAGAGGAGGAACAAGATCATGACACTTGGCTACATGTGAACCATAGATCAAGGTCAAAGTGTCAAAATTTGCTTTTCTCTTCCCTCTCTCATTTAGGACGTCCAATAAGCAAATGAAGGGCCAAAAAATCCAGATCATCATCTTCATCACATCTCTCTCTCTTCAAATCTTCCATTGTCATCCAAAACAAGCAAGAAAGAGAAAAGAAAAGGTGAGGTTTTGGGTGGTTTAGTGTCCTCTTTAGCTCTAATGCTCTTTTATAATCTTGTTCATGGTGATGAGAGCTTCATCTTGATAGTTTTATATTTTTGAAAGAAAGTGTTTTGGAGCTTGTGAAAAATTGGAAGAAGAGAAATCAAGAAACTAGTCTTGAAAAGAGGAAGAGGTAAGAATTTGGCACATTTTGACATATTCATTATGGTTATTGGTTGAACTTTGGAATTCTTGGATTTTTTCCCTAATTTTCATGCCATTAGGGTCTTAGGTATAGCATGGTAATTTGGTATTGGAATCGGTGTCTTGTTGCATGTTTTGAACAATAAAATTGGTTTGAATTGGTTTGGATCATTGATTGGAAAGTTTGGAAAAATTCTGCATTGTGTGTTCATGGCTGCCCAAAACAGAACATGTGTATGTGTGATGGGAATTGGGTTGTTTTAGGGATTCCAATGGGTTCCTTGTGAAAAATTGTGTGAGGATAGGTTTGGTTGTTGATTTTGGAGCCATTGGACACATTGGCTGAAAATTGGGAAAAACTATCAAGTGAAACTCTTTAATGGGCAGTTTATTTGTATTGGCGTTTTGAATAGGCAAATGGTGTCTAAAAATTCTGAAACTTTCCAGTCTCAAAGTTCACATTCCATGCTTCGACATGGATGCATAATTTGTGTCATTTCATTTTGTGAGCTAGGAGTTCTGGTTGCCCAAACTTTGATGTCAAAACTGGACTTAATTCTGGAGCAGTGTGGAATTTTGTGTAATTCTAGAATTGTGTGGTGATTTCTGGTAATGGTTCATATTTTTCCTATGAAGAGAACTTAAATAGATTTCATTTGGCTTTAGGATCACCTCATTTCAATTTTTTTAGAATTAATTATGATTTTTTGAAGTTTCCTTGGCTGTAGCCAAAATTCTTGGTTGCAACGCAAAACTTTTTGTGCACTTCTTGGCGGCAGCCAGGAAATCTTGGCTGCAGCCAAAAACCTTCTGTGTGCATTTTGGTTGCAGCCAGATGATTCTTGGCTACAGCCAACCCCCATTTTCAGCATTTTGTGATTTTGAAAAGTGGTTTTCAACCTAGTACTTCCCAATTCCTCTAGGTTTTCGTTGAGCCTACTATAGACACTTAAGGGACTTAGGTGATAACCTATATTAAGTGTTTGAAAGTGAGAATTGGGAGTAGAGAATTAATCCACCATTTTGATTTTGGTGTTTAGGGTTCAAAATTTGCCCTGATCATGAACGAATTGTGCCCGAGCACACTCGCAAAGAACAAAGTAGTGACTCTTTCTCTTATACTGTGTATAAAGCATTGTATGTATGTTGTCATGCATTGTGATGCTTTGAGATACTGCTTCCATTACAGTGAAAGATGTCGCATTGAGCATAGAGATTACAACGAAAGCTGTCACATTGAGCATTGAGATTACAGTGAAAGCTGTCATATTGTGTATATAGCCGTGAGTGCTGTCGTATGTGGCGTGAGCCATGTACCATTGTGTTGCTGCTAAACGTGATCTTACATGCTATGTGTTTATATATTGTATGAGTGCTTTTTTACTGCTATGATTCTCTTGAATCTCATTCTTTCCATTGACTAACCTTAAAGATAAGGCAAGTGGCTCCAAGGAGAAACAGACAACCAGGAGCGGCTAGGACCTTGTAAGGGTATTTAGTTTTGGATTGTCGGTTATCCATTTTGGATTTGGGATTACTATATAGTTTTGGATTGTAAATATTATTTTGGGATATAGTTATGTAATCCCCAACAAGGGAATCTTGTAAACCCTTAGTACATATATGACACCCGGGGGTTGCCAGGATTTTTGTTATACACTCTAATATGTATTAATGTGATATAACTGCATAGGGTAATTATATTCGAAACCTGAACTTGAGACCAGGATAGGGAAACGTTTTAAAAGAATTTGTGAAAACCCTACCATAAGAAGGGAGTTAAAATGAGTTATAAATTAGGGTTAAGGTGCAAAAATACACATGTGATTTTTCTCAAAGTGCACCCAACACCAAATATTTTTTTTAGGTATATAAGTGACTATGTGGTTTCAAAATAGGTGCAAAACTACCTTTTGACCATTAGTTTGACTTTTTTATCCTGAAAGTGATGATGTGTACAATGACATGGACGTTGGAGTGACATTCTAGAAAAAAAAACTTACTAACTGGTGAAGTTTTGCAATTAATATTGCCCACCTTTCACTATTTCAGTACCACTTTCACTGAAGTAGATTCAAATTTGAATGCAAAGTGCTTAACTCACTCAATAGAGCTGCTGCCCAAAAAAACATACTGATTGCTCAATTTTTCCAACCCTAGATTCCCAATATTATTAAATTAAAATCATTATAATACATATATTATATTACTATTTTATATTAAATTATATGATTTATTAGGAAACTTTGATTTTCATTGCCCAGTCAACAAGTTTTTTTTCCAAAATGTCACTCCAGCGTCCATGTCATCGTACACGTCATCACTTTCAAGATAAAAAAGTCAAACTAACGGTCAAAGGGTAGTTTTGCACCTATTTTAAAACCATATAGTCACTTTTGCACCTAAAAAACATTTGGTGTTAGGTGCACTTTAAGGAAAATCACATGTGTATTTTTGCACCTTAACCCTATAAATTATCCGTCGGTCTCCAATCCATTTTAGTTATGCGTTATCGAATTATAATTACACTTATTAAGGCAGGGGATTACACAAATATTGTCAACACCCATTTCCATTTTGATAATCGAAGAGTAATAAAGACGGAATTTTATGGGCATATAGAAAAGTACGTATATACTGATAACAGTATTCATTTACAATCCCAAAGTCGTTGGTAGACAAAATACAAAATATAGCAGAAACTTCAATATATACAAGATTTCCCAAAATAACTTAAGCATAAACTAACTATAACCACCGTCTTTAACCTTGCCTTGAGACACGTGTCAATCACTTCCCGGCATATATACCTTTGCCTTTTGATCTACTGGTACCCGCTAAGATGTTTGTTTAGAAAAAGGGGTGAGATTCCAAGGAATCCCAGTAGAAACATGCTATCGTTCATAGAAAATGTGAAAAGTAAAAATGATATGCGCCATGTATGCATCAATTAATGAACAATATAAACATATCATTTGCATGTATACATGAGTAGGACCCAGCCCCACTACTCTGCGCCAGTTGGATTCTCACCAACTCCCAGTGTAAGTGCCCCTGGCACTAATTGCCCCTCTCTAAGTATAACATGTTAATTAATAAAGTACATTTACAACAATGGCATCCACACAATTATATAACTATGGCATGATGTATGAAGGATAATGTCCCTACCTCAAAGTTCTTTCAACCCCTTTTTAGTGTGCCTCGTAAAATGTGTCGCTTCCGACTTCCAACTCGGTTCTAAAATATTAAATTTACAAGAAATAGGTCATAACCTATCCAAGTATCATTTTAGACTCTTTGTGGTTATATTAATCTATAGTGAAAATTTACCAAAATACCCCCAAGACCTCGGCCCGACCCCGCCGTACCGGCACAATGGCACGTTTCGCCCAAGGAATCCATTTCCAGGCTCGAAATTACCAAATTCAATGTCAAATTATGAAAATACCCTTGACATCCCGGATTTAAAGTTTTAGGGGTGTTTTCATAATTATGTTTTTTCGGCCTTTTCCGAAAAAGTGACCAACTGTAACCCCACCTATTTTTGCCTCCTGAATCCAATGAAATCATCAAATCACTGAAAATCTCACTCCTTCCCCTAGATCTGGTCTTGGCCAAAAATTTGGTCAAGAAAAGGGAAAAATTGCTCTTTTGTGTTTTAGCTTCCAAAGCTTGTACCTTTTCACTTTTAATCCCTTATTAACTCATTTAAACACATTCTAATCATGATTTAAAGAAATTTAGGCAGTATAACTGTAACACCACAAAATTTATATTCACCAAAAATATTATAAGTATTTCAGAAATTCAATAAAATGGTGAATATTCATAAATTTAGAATTTATGAATTTTATAAATATTCATTTTCATGAGGAAATGGGCAGAATAATTATGGAATTAATTTGGGTAATCTAAAAAGCCCAATATTAAGGTTCAAAAATGAAGGAATATTAGAGAAAATATTTGGTCCAAAAATAGATGGAAATTGGCCAAAGAAAAATAAGAGAAGAAATTGAATTAAAAAGGCAATGGCAAAATCGTAATTTTGCCAAATTATCACAAAATTAATTATTTTCTGATTAATTGAATTTAATTTCAATTAATTAATAAAAATAAAGGTGAAAAATACATTTATAATATTTCGGCAATTAAATATGAATTTATGAAAAATTTGAGCAAAAATACAAATTTGTCCAAAATTGAAACTTTACATATATACGTAACCGGAACAAGTTGTGAAGCCAATTGAGACCATAGGGAAGGACCCCTAGGTGTCTCTTACATGTTGCAAGAGGAAGGAAATATTGGTTGGGCTTAATGAGCTTGGTTACATGTACATAGGATTTATGTACATAAAATTTATTTTGGAAATTTCATAAATCATTAAAAAAATTAGATAATACAGTAAAAACACTTTTCCATCATCTTCCTCAGCTCATTTTCGTGCCTTAACAGATCTAAACTAGTGAGAGAGAGTATGAAATTCTAGAGAGAGAGAAAGAAGAAAAATTTGCAAAGGTAAGTTATTTATTCGGTAAATCGGTTCTTAACACATATAATTCCGTTCATAAGCTACTCTTCTTTGTTCTATAAGGTTTGGAGGCTCAAAAATCTGTTCTCTAAGGGTTAGGGTTTCAACCATATTTGGAAAAATCTTATGGGAGCTTGAGGTAACTTTCGAACCTTCGTATATTGACTATTCTGGTTGCTGTAGACAATTTAATCGGTGAAATTTTACCGGATTGTCTTTGTTTGTAAATTTTGGAAATGTGATATTAGAAGGGTTATGCTGCCCAATTTTAGTTCAAATGGTAGTTATAAGTCAATTAGATGGTTAATAAAGTGGTTAGAAGTAGAAAGGAACGCGTTTACGGAGCCGAAATTGTAAAACCCCGATTTTTCCCGGAGAACACCATAATTTTGGCTAGGGCTGTTATAGGGCCTTAGAGTTGGATTTCCAATGATTTGATAGTTCCATTGGGTTCAGGAGGGAAAATTAGGTGGGTTTACAGTTGGGCACTTTTTCGGAAAAGGACGAAAAAGCATAATTACGGAAACGCCCCTAAAACCCTAAAAGTAGGGCTGCCAAGGGCAATTTCATAATTTGACATTGAATTTGGTAATTTTGAACCCGGAAATGGATTCCTTGGACAGAAATAAGTTAGTATAGCCCTAGTCAAAAATTTGGGAAAACGTGCCATTAGGCCGGGTACGGCAGAGCTAGGCTGGGGAACCCGAGGGCATTTTGGTAAATTTTTACCATAGGCTAATATAACCACAAGAAACACTATGGAAGTGTCTAAAATGATACTTGGATAGGTTATGACCTATTGCTTGTACATTTGATATTTTAGGACCAAGTTGGACACCTATAGTTGACACGTTTTATGAGGCGGACCCTTTGAGATAGAAAAGAGGTTAAGGTAAGGACTACTATCTCTCATATACTATGTGACTATTTGGATGATGCGTGTTACTGTATTTTGTGATTTGAACTCGTGCTAGAGGCATATTACCTAGCTGAGGTACACTAGTCTACCTAGTTGTAGTCAAGGCCTCGGCTGAGGTACATGTAGGGGTTTCAACGGATCAATTGGCCTTGAATTTTGTTTACACACACAGATGATATGAGTTTTCATTTTACTTGATACGATGCATTGCATATTTAATTTTCGCATTTTATATGTTGATCGTATGTTTCTACTGAAATTCCTTGAAATCTCACCCCTTTTTCTAATCCAAATGTCTCAGCGGGTACCAGTGGCTCGAAAGCCAAGGATGCAGAGAAGGGAAACTAATGGCCACGTTTCCCAAGATGAATACAGTGGTTGTATATAGTTTGTATGTGAAATAGTTTTGGGACATTTTGTACATATTTTTCATTATTATCGATTCTGCTGTTAATGACTGTTTGTAAATAAATACTTATTATCAGTATAACTGTACTTTTCTGTTTGCCTATGGAACTTATTCATTATTACCCTGCGCATATCAAAATGGAAACGGGTGTTGACAATAACCCCTTAGGATTAGGGCTTTCCAAATTTACAACTTAACCAAAAATCATCAAACCAACCACAAACCTCAACAACAATATCATACAATAATAGATCTAAGATTTGTGATGTTACCTCTTGAGTTCTCTCTCTCTAGGCGTCCTCTTCTCTCTCTCCTTGAGCTCAAAATATGTCTTCAAAGAGAGGTGACGGAGTTCGTTGCTCGTTGCTTGACATGTCAGAAAGTGAAGGTTGAACATCAACGACCATCGGGGCTTTTGACGAATCCTGAGATACCTGAGTGGAAGTGGGAAAGCGTTACCATGGATTTCGTGACAGGATTGCCTAAGGTCAGAAACCATGACGCTATATGGGTGATAGTTGACAGATTCACGAAGACAGCTCACTTCCTACCGATCAGTATTCACTATTCCCCTGATCGATTGGCGGAGATCTACATTAGCGAGATCGTAAGATTACATGGTATTCCGAAGAACATCATCTCTGATCGAGATCCGAGGTTTACTTCTAAGTTTTGGAAAGCGGTACATGAAGCATTGGGTACCAAACTCCGATTCAGCATGGCATATCATCCTCAAACTAATGGGCAGACCGAACGAACAATTCAAACCCTTGAGGATATGCTAAGGGCGTGTGTTCTTGATTTTAAAGGTAGCTGGGACAAATTCCTTCCGTTGGCAGAGTTCGCCTACAACAACAGTTACCATTCGAGCATCCAGATGGCTCCGTATGAGGCACTCTACGGGAGGAAGTGTCAATCGCCTATATGCTGGACTGAACTGTCTGAGAGAGAATTGATAGGGCCGGATCTTGTTGATCAGACAACGGAGCAGATAAAGTTGATTAAGCAGAGATTGTTAGCTGCTCAGAGCCGACAGAAAAGTTATGCAGATAGGAGGCGAAAACCTCTAGAATTTGAAGTCGGTGACCACGTATTCATGAAAGTATCACCCGTTACGGGTATTGGCAGAGCACTGAAAGCAAAGAAGTTGCAACCAAGATACATTGGCCCGTTCGAAATCTTAGAGAAGATTGGGCCTGTAGCGTACCGCATCACGTTGCCACCGAGTCTAAGCAGGCTACACGACGTTTTCCATGTTTCTCAGATGAAGAAGTATCAACATGATCCAGAGCACGTGATAGAGTACGAAGATGTGGAAATGCGTGAAGATCTGACTTATGAAGTCGTACCTGACCGAATCATCGATCGGCAAGAAAAGCAGCTCAAAAATAAGAGCATTCTGTTTGTCAAGGTCGTCTGGAGAGGGTTATCACCTAGAGAGGCTACGTGGGAAACAGAAGAAAGTATGAAGAAGCGTTACCCGGAATTCATGAATGTATAAGTGTAGCAAATTTCGGGGACGAAATTTAATTAAGTGGGGGAGAACTGTAACACCCCAAATTTTATTCACCAAAAAATATATTGTAATTATTTGAATAATTCAATAAAATGGTGAATATTCATGAATTTGGATCTTGTGAAGTTTGGAATATTCATATTCATAAGGAAAGGGGCAAATTAATTCAAAAATTGAATTAAATTACAAAGGGGATAGCAAAATCATAATTTTGCCAATTTAGCCCAAGATTAATTATTTTCCAATTAATTGGAATTAATTTCAATTAATCAAGGAAAATAAAGGAAAATGCATAAATGAGATTATTTTTGGTAGAATAAATCAAGAAATTGGTGAATTAGGGGAAATTATACATTGGTCAATTATATGGAATATAGGAAAAACATTTTTCTTTCTCCTTTATTTCCCTAAAAATCCGTCCCCTACATAGAAAAAAAAAGGGGAAAAGGAAATGGTTAAATTCTAATTAATTATATGACACAAATTGTGGAAGAGATAAGATCCAAGTACATTCATGATCACAAAGTATGACATAAAGTGGAAGGAGTATGGCCTAATGCAAGGTGTCATGAGGGCAATTAAAGTGTTCATGAAAGGTGGAACAATCTTGACCATTGGCTAGATCAAGGGTTAGGATTAAAGATGAGAGAAGACAAGTAGTACATAAAATTTTTCCTCCTTCTTTCATGCCATTCACGCACAAGAAGAGAAAAAGAGAGAGAGAGAGTGATTTTTGGGAGCTCTTGGAGATTTAGAGAGCAAAAAGAAGTAAGATCCAAGGTAAGCTAAGATTTCTTAAAGGTTTCTTCTTCTAATCTTCTCTAATCTCTTCTCTAATCTCTTCCTTTCCATAAATTCCATGGATTAGCAAGCAAATCTTGAGCCAAAGAGAAAGAGAGTGGAGAACTTCTAGAGGAAGAAAAAGGACTCAAGAAGGTAACTTCACAAATCCTAAGATTATGTTAGATATGGTTGTTGTTGATGATTATGGTTGGATTTGGTTGTATTGTTAAGTTTGTAAATTTGGAAAGTCCTAATCCTAAGGGGTTATGCTGCCCAAATTTCTTTGAATCATGGTTAAGAAGTGTTTAAATGAGTTAATCAAGGGTTAGAAGTGAAAAAGTACAAGTTTTGGAAACTAGAACACAAAACCTCATTTTTTCATATTTTTCCCAATATTTCGGCCAGACCAGATCTGGTAGTAGGAGTTGGATTTTCATGAAATAAATAGTTCCATTGGACTCAGTGGGCAAAAATAGGTGGGGTTACAGTTGGACACTTTTTCGGTAGAGGCCGAAAAAGCATAATTACGAAAATGCCACTGAAATCACTAAATAGGGGCTGAAAGGGTATTTTCGTAATTTGACCATGAATTTGGCGATTTCGAGGCCGGAAATGGATTCCTTGGGCGAAAATAAGTCAGAATAGCCTTAGTCAAAATTTTGGAAAAACGTGCCATCGGGCCGGGTACGGCGGGGCCGGGCCGGGTTCCCGGGGGCATTTTTGTAAATTTTCACTATAGACTAATATAACCACAATAAACACTATGGAATAATCTAAAATGATACTTGGATAGGTTATGACCTATTTCTGGTACATTTAATATTTTAGGACCGAGTCGGACGCCGGGACAGCACACTTTTCGAGACACCACTAAATAGGGAATATCACAGCTTTGAGGTAGGGACATTATCCTTCATACACTATGCCATAAGATATGTGATTGTGTGGATGCCATTGTTTTGTAAATGCACTTAATTAATAACATGATTTGCCTAGAGAGAGGCTGTTAGTGCCAGAGGTGCACTTACACTGGGAGTTGGCAGAAGTCCAACCGGTGTAGATTGTGGGGCTGGGCCCTACTCATGTATACATGACGATGATGTGTTTATATTGTTCATTAATTTGTGCATACCTTGGCGCATGACATATTTACTTTTCGCATTTTCTATGAATGATATTATGTCTCTACGGAGATTCTTCGGAATCTCACCCTATTTTTAAACAAATACCTCAGCGGGTACCAGTGGGCAAAAGGGCAAAGACATTGTCGTTGGGAAGTGAGCAGCGCGTGTCTCGAGGCGAGGTCAAGAACGTGGGCATATTAGTCTATTTTGTGATATTTTTGGTGAAATTTGTAAATATTAAAACTTCCGCTGTATTTTCTGTTTCCGTCGACTAACAATATCATATTTGTAAGCGAACGACGTTTGAATCGTAAACGAATATTTCTATCAGTATAATTGTACTTTTCTGTATGCCCATTGAATTCCGTCGTTATTACTCTTTGATTATCGAAATGGAAACGGGTGTTGACAACTTGGGCCTTCAGGATCAATCACAAAAACCAGGCTCTAATATCATGTAAACCAAAACACACAAAGCCTGCAAAATTAAATAAACCCAGTCAACATGAATTGACTATTACCTCTATTATTTATAACAATGAGTTTACACACACAACATCTGTATTGTAATTTGTAACATGTCGGCTAAATACTAACAATATACCAAATACAAACTCAACAGATATGTAAGCCCAATAGGCCCAAGTACACAACCCACAACTTGACACTACTCTAACAGAACCAACAGGCATTGGCCATAGTAGAACTGAGTTTCGGCTATCTAAAAACGAGGTTTTGAGTTAAAGTTCATATATGTGGAAAAAAAACACTTTTAAAAGAGTTATTATCCGCAATTGGTTTCAACAGTATTCAAATCTGACAGGTCATCATATAGCCATATTAAAAAAAGAGTATATTTAAGATTCAAGTTTTACCTTGAGTACAGTTTTGGTTAAATTATAATATTTAATGAGAAGTTAATTTCTCAGAAACAATATTTTCTGAGAAGTAAGTTCATTTATATATCTTACTTATTTAACATTTTTTTCATAGAATTATAGTTGAAATTTTTAAATAAATATGTATGTTAATGTTTAAAGTTCAAGACACCAATCCCCTTGTTTTATGGTTAGAAAATTTAATGGTGAATGCATGAAAATTTTATAATATTAATATAAAACGCTTAAGAATAACAATTTTGGGATTTAACAATTTCATTATGAGTGCTAAAAATATTATCCAGAAGATTGCAACTCATGTGAAAACTTGGGCCTTCAGAAATTTGTCATGCGTTGGAAGCTGCTGATTTGTAGACTATATTTTGCCTTCTAATTTCTATGCATGCTTATATATTGGTCTGAGATTAAGTTTTTATTTTAATTAATTTTCCTGAAAGTATTGTGAAAGAAGTGAATATATATATATATGGTTAACGGGTTCGAATGCTTGAAAGTTTTCACGTATGGATATTGAACATATGGAAGCTTTCAAGGGGACAAATAAGCAATGGAAGTTTAAAAAATAGGAAAATTTGGCCCTTCCGTTACTTAGCCCTAACACTCAACATTTCTTGACCAAATATGCAAATGTAACATACCTATGTGACATCCATCTCACTTTTTTTTGTTCATGTCAGCTGTCAAATTTTTTAGTAGGATTTTTTTTATATAAAAAAAGAACTCAGATCCTCCCCTATAATGTATCTCGTCCTTGATATAAAACTCTATTGAGTTATTTGGGGAGATTTAAAAGCTAAATAAATTACTCAACTATATATTAATTTGTAAATCAAACAAATTAGTTTGAAAAAAAAGACAAATATAAATACATTAAAGTTAATAAGTGCAGAATTTGAGTTTTTTTTTTTAAATATCCCACTAAAAAATATGACAACCGACTTGGACAAAAAAAAAGGTGAGGTGGATGCCACATAGACATGTCACCTTTATATATTTGGTCAACAAACATTAACCGTTAAGGCTGGTTAATGAAGGGGGGAAATTGCCTCATTTTTTAAACTTTTAAGGTACATTTGCCCTTTTTAAAATTTTCAGGTGCCTAATGGTCATACACTAAAACTTCTAGGATATTTAAGCCCTTTAACCCATATGTATGTATATATATATATATATGTGTGTGTGTGAGTTCTTATGAGACCAAAATGATAGCGGAAAGAGCAAAGGCACTTGTATTATGAGACTAATGTTGTTTTAATTACCAAAGCTAGCGGACGACTGTATTAGGAGAATATATATGCGTGCGCGCGCGCGCTCGCTCCTGCGCCCGCCATTCTATTGGAAAAAAACAGAAGAGACTCTATGGGATAAATGTGTGAATGAGGTATATCTACGAGGAAAAAACCATTTCCCGTTATCATACTTTCACTCCATTTTTATTTTTAATTTGGTATATATGTGTTTTGTCTCTTAATTAAATGTTTTATTTTTGCTCCGTTAATATTGTGGTTTGTGAACTCCTATACATGGGCTAACGGTACTAATAAAGTAAAGTTATGGGAGCTAATGATATTAAAGAGCAAAATTGATTATTTAATTAAGAAAACAAAACATACAGGTACTAAATTAAAAATTGAATAAAAGTATAGGTACTTGCAAATAGGTTTTCTCTATCTAAAAAAGGAGGAGCTTAGACTTAAAAATACCCCCTTGGGTCTTTAATCTATGACATAATTAGGGAATTGATATTAATCCTAAATTTAAAACCACTTTCTCACTTTTATCCATTTTCCTCAAATTAACCCTATTAATATACCCTCAACAATAATCAAGTAGGAAAGGGAGAAAGGGGTTATGAAAGATGTTTTAAAAAATACATATCATGTTAACTTACTTAACCAACATCCTTAATATATTCAGATTAGTTAATTAAGTCTTATATTAAGAACCAAGAAGTATCTAACAAAATGTATGCAGGGATAGATGTCAAAATAGTATGCACCTCAGTTTGGATCAGTGTTTTATTTTAACCCCTCTTGCGCTTTATGAAACAAAACTACTTGTTCACATATTACATGTACAACACAAAATTACTTAGATAAGCTTATCCAAACTAGTCATTAGAGGCTTGCAAGCTGTAATAGCATATGTATGTTCAAGCAATCCTTTTGTAAGAGGGAAGTATAATTTGCTTTAACATCTCTTGTTTACATGTTTGATTACAAAGAAGTGATATCTTACAAAAGACAAGTTGATTGCTTTTAATTACATGTTGAATCGCTTGTTTAATTTGTATGCTAGAAATTTACCCTCTAAAACCATTGTGAGCAATAAAGACAGAGAAGTTGAAACCTGCCTTACTTGCATTTTTATAAAGGCAAAATAAGCAAGGAAATATGCTTTGCACCCAGGTTCAGGAACCCGGAAACCAGCAAACTGGTCTGGTCCGGGTTCCAATTTTTTTAAAAAAAAAATTTATATTTTTCCTTTAAAATTTCATACTATAAGCCTAAAATTTTCAATTTCTCACCGGTTTGGTCCCGGTCTGATCCACTGACCCTTAACTCAGTATCCCGACCGGTTCAATACCCGATCCGAGTTTTAATACCTTGCTTTGCACACCATTGTAGTTAATTGGGAAGTGACTAAATTGCAGGTGTTACTAAAGGTTAAGGCTGAAATAGGTGGTGTGAAAATGAAAGCTTGAATTCTTATATTTTGAGAATATACGTAGCTAGTTGTTTTCTACCTTTTTAACTGCCAATTACAAGAGTTAAAAATGGTTGGTCGGTTACCTTCGATTATGTTAAAAACCAACCCCGTACACCTATTAAAAATTGACAAAAAGTAAATATTGTTAAATATTAATAATAAAGTATAATAGATACCACCCCGTCCTAATTATAAGACAAAGTTGACTTTTTTTGAAGTATTTAAGGAAGTTAACTAAGTTACTTAATCATATCATATGTTATGTATCATTAGATTATATATTAATTTATTAGTCAGACTAATTAGTTTGAAGAAAAAAATATAAATATAAATACTCTAAAGCAATTTAATTAATTTCCTTAATTTCTCTAAAAAAAATCAACTTTATCTTATAATTAAGATCGGAGGAAGTATTATATAACAAAATAATTCCTTTCTTCTGTTTTTCTTCTCTGGTTCTTAAAACGCAACCAGGTAAAACTTGTGGCCACTTTGAGGTAATTAAAACCCGTTTCCATTAAAAAAATTGAAATATACAGCATTGTATTTATTGATTGTTATACTTCAACAATATCAACATGGTGCTTTTTAGCAAAGACTAATTTTTTTTGGAATGAACCACCCAATATTCAGAACCCGCCTCATGTACGAGAACTTTAACAAGGCGCAAACTTATCTGGATCAAGTTGGATGGGTGGGGACTCTTTCAAGTGGCAAGCTCTACCACCTACAATATTACATTCTCGAATTTAAACTCAAAACTTTGGTTATGCTGATACAATTCTCTTCTTAGTTGAAACAAACGCCCGATGATTAGATAACAAAAACTATTTCAATCCGCAAAATCATTGATCTCACCGATAATTTATCATTATATATAGTTGGGCTTGGTGAAAATTCATAGGAGGTCCATATACGTGTGAAGAGGATACTGGGTTAGGGCCTCATAGTTTTGTCTTCAAACTTTGAATTGGGCCTCATGCTTATACATCATGTTTATAGAGCTCAGACTTCATAGTTGGCCCAATTTTAGAGTTGAATGTCTTTGTCCTCAAACTCTTATATTGGGCCTTAAGCCCACAACATATGGGTGGTTATGGGATCTTTTTTGTGACCTTGAAAATTCACCCAGTTCCAAATCTCCATTAGGAAAAGTGTCAACATTTAATGTCTGACAGTGTCTTAAATAGAATTGCCTCTAATAGGAGGATACTTATACTTAGCCAAAAAAAAAAATCAAGCATAATTTGTTCCAATACTTAATACTACCTCTAGCCCTTAATACAAGAGTTAGTTTAAGATTAAATTTGGTCATAAATATAAAATCTTAATCTACTTTGTCTTCAAATTTTAAAAAAAAATTTCTAAAGCATTCATATTAATTGCATATATTAAGGAGTTTCTATCGTAGTCATGCTGAAAGATGGTATTTTAAGAAAATGAACATATACTTATTACAAAAAACTAACATAAATAACTTATTAATCTAGATTTTCATCCCAAAAAAAATTATTTAATCTAATTAAATTAATCAATGAGCTCTTATATTAAAAACAAGAGAAAGTGCTATAATTAAAAATTAGATTTAGCTGTTATAATTTTTGCTAGCAAAATTTTGAGAGGGGTTGAGTTTGGGTGGCGTACCCACCAGGGTTTGGGTAGTACTATCAATGACAACTTAAGTTTGAGGTTTAAATTATTTGAACGAATCTACTCTGGATTGTATAAAATCTTAAAAATAAGAGTAAAATACTCTAAACTCTATTTACATATTACCCTAATTACACTAACCTTCCATCTATTTTAAAAGTATACACTTAAGTTCAAACTCTTAACATAGTTATGAATATTTTTTTAAAATAGTTTAGTTACATTTTTATCAAAATAAATTTTATTTACTAATTTACCTTTCATGATATTAAATCTATATTTTTGGTTCCTGATTGTTTTAGCTTATTATAAGTGTTTTTACATCATTCGAGGTAAGTATGTGAGAGGTGTTTTATTTTGATTTGGGGAAAAAGGCTTCTGAAATTATGTTTTGGGAGTTTTCCAAACAAACTCTTGGTTAAAATTGTTATGAATAATTTAAGAGTTTTTTTTTTTATTTTCCATAATTTTTTTATTGTTCAAATTTATTTTTTTAATATTTTAAATTATATCAGTACATAAGTTTAATTGATCGATTTAGTTAATGTAGGTATAAAAACTTGATTTAAAATTTTATTAATCATTTTTATAAATATATACAAACTAAATGTGTTTATAAATGTTTTAGCAATAAAACTGTTCAAAAATTATAAATTTAAATAATTTACATAATCTCTTAGATAGTCAAACTTATTCCATTTATACTCTATGATAAAATAAAAAATATATTTAAAATTTATTTTTAACCATTTAAAAGAAGGATCATACTTGCATCATGTTCTTTATATCCATTATATTAAGTTCTCTAATTACACATAACCATGTGTCCTTTTTTTTCATATGGATTTATAGTTAAATGATAATAATTAAAAAATAGAACATATGGTATTAAAAAACTTGATGAAATGGACAGAAGGAAAACTTGACATAAGTATTTTCCTTAAAAGAAATATAAATAAATAATTTTTAATAAACATGAGAAAAATAAAAAAATTATAAATTTCATAAGATAATCAAAATTAATTTTATAATATATTAAAAATGTTGAATTGATATCTATTATAAAATTTTTTGTTATATAATTGTTTTGAAAAATAACAACATTTAAATAATTATTATGTTAAATGAGCGTATTTTAGTCAAAATCTAAATTTAATAGTCAAACTTAACGGTCTATTAACAGTTGGATGGATGAAAATAAAATTTCAAAATACCAATGAGATTTGTATAACATGCATTAATTTTAAAAGAGTTTTATCTAGGTTTTTTCAATAGAGGGAAGATTTCTATAATTTAAGTAAAACAGAAGGATAATTCATATATTTTACTCTATAAATAATTTGTATTAGTGATCATTTATGAATAATCTAATTTGTTAGAATTTTCAATTTATATGCATCTTTGTTTTTTTGTTCTATTTACCATAGCACATAAAGGACCTTGGAGTAGCCTGAATTTGCTTCTACCATGGTACTAAAACTTGGACTAGATTGGCCGATTCGGCTCAGAAACCAATGAACCAGCCTGTAGACCGACCCCGTTCGGTCACTGACTCAATTTGTGCTTTTTTTTCTTTTTTTTTTTAAAGAAGCGATTTTTTTTTTTTAAATTTTTCATTAGAATTTCAAATTAATAAGCCTAAAATCTTCAATTTTTTATTGATTTAGTTCTGGGTTAGCTCCAATCTGACTCTGACTTAATCCATTAACTCTTAACCCAATCCCCAATCAATTTAATGACCGATACAGATTTAATTATCTTGATTTCTAGTGTGAAACAGTTGAAGAGATGAACAGCAAAGATGGAATGATTGGGAAAGTACACCAATATGACTCGATTGGAGCTTTCATTCTTTATAGTAATCAAGAGCGATCCCCACACAAAAGCCAATCAAATTTTCTATTTTCAACATATTATTATATTTCAATATATGTTCTTAATATAAAATATATTTATCTAATTTAATTAGATTAAGAAAATTAATTAATATGACATGTATTTTCTAAAATATTATAGTCATCTTCTTCAATTCCTTCATTCCCTCTCCTCCTTGATTATTGTTAATGAAACATTAATAGGAGTAAATTAGGAAAAGATTGATAAATAGGAAAACTTTATCTTATATTTATGATCAAGATCCACTCCCTAAATATGTCTTATATTAAAGACAGGAGGGAGTACTTCCTTTTGTACTTGCTATAAAACATATTTCGAGAATTTCTCTTGATATTAAATATAAAATCTATTTTTTATATTTATCAATCTTTTTTCTAATTTATCCCTATCAATACTCCCTATAGTCTTATTTATAACCAATTTTCTTTCTTATGGGTCTGGTCCTTTTTATAAGCAACTTTCACTTTGTATCTGAAAATGTAGGCTTCTTTTTCCTATTTTATCCTTATTAAATACATATATTTATAATTAATTATCACACATACCAAGAGTTATCTCTCATACTTTTTATTCATTCTCTCTCCCATACTCTTTTCATAAATATGGACATATATGAAAAAAAAACATGACATTTTTGACACATTTATTGCTTTTAACTATCAGTTCGTTTTGCGCAATCAAGAAGAAAGTTGCTTATAAATAAGAGCGGATGAAGTAATAATTAAGAAAGAGAGGGAATGAGAGAATTAAATAAAATAGCTAGAGTGTTTTAAAAAATACATATCATTTTAACTAACTTCTTTAATCAAATCAAATTAAAAATATATATATTATATTAAAGATAGAAAAGAGTATCTTCAGAGTCTGACACTTTCTTTTGTATGTCTGTTGCCTGAGCCATTAATAATTCATCCCCAAGTATAGGTGATTTCTAAATGATTTATACATATGGTTAAAAATGTTAGAAATATTAAATTTATTATAAAATTTGAAAATAATTTTTAATATTAGCCTTATAACATCATACGATTATTAATTTATACCGTCTCACTAACCTTATTAAATATTGCGCACACATATTCAAAAAATAGTCAGTACTCCTTAAAACTATCAAATATTGTATAAAAAGGAATTAATAACACCTTTTAAAATGCCCCCATAGTAGGGATCGGAATAGTATTATCTTTGTTGCATTCGATAACATAGGGTAAATTTGAGTCTGATAATCAGATATTAGTGAATTGTATTAATAGTGATGTCTCTCTCAATGAGTGGTGGTGTATTAACATTCTTGAAAATATCTAAAATTCAAAGAAACTAATCAGGAATCATTCTTGTAAATGGATTCCCAGGCAGAGAATTTGGCAGCAGACTGGGTTGCCAGAGCTTCGCTAGGAGGGTCATGCCCGACAGATTGGGTATTAAGGCCGCCTGAGCAATTATGGAAGATTTTGAAGAAAGAATCGAAGGTTATTCCAAGAGCCCCTGATTAATGCTTGTGGGCGAGTTTGCTTCTGTTTTGTTGTTTGTTAAATAGTTAAGTAGCGTAGTATGTTTCTTTAGTCTATGGAATTTTAATGTCCCAGAACTCATGTATGTCGTTTCTGTAATTGGTTGGAATGAAAGCTATGTTGATGGCAAAAAAAAAAAAAGATAACATAGGGTAAAATTGCTCATATTTTTATATTGGGGGCAAATTTGCACCACTTAATAGTTTAGGGTCTTGGATGCACATTTTACCCCTTAAAAATATGAACTACACAAATCTTATAATTTTCTCGAAATTTTAAGGCAAATTGAAATGGTAATCTTAAAAAGAATATAATTAATAGCCAATCGGTGGCTTATAATAAGGATGGCTCATATTTTCTTAAAAAAAAGTTACTTTCTAAATGGAACAAGAGGGAATGCATGGTTGATGAAGATTCTAATGGAGAGGGCCAGAACCCAACAAGGCCCTTATGGTCCAACTGAGTATAGTTCTTTGGATTTAACTTTGAAAGCACGAGTCTTTTCTAGATACGCCCTTTTTATAGCTCTAATTATCACTTTTGAATCATATATATTTCACTACCAATAGTTTAAAAGTCTAATTTAATTTCATTACTTCTCAGATTTTAGTTATATTTTAATCTCATATGATGATAATGAGTAAGAAAAATAAGTGAAAAATATTCTTCTTAAGATTACTAGTGTGAGGTCTGATTTAAAATCCAAGAAGCTTAATCAAAACTATGTTGACTAATTTAAAACTAGAGAAATAAAATAATGATGATAAATTTACACAGAGTTGGTCTAATTATATAAAATTTCGTTAGATTTCTTTGGGTTTCAAGTTCAAATCTTAAAAGAGAAACCTATGATGAGAGGAGCAATTACAAACCCTAAAACTAAAATAGTGAGTTGCTCGGATATGCCTGCTAATATGATCTAGAAACAGCTTTGTATGCCTGTTGATAGCATAAATTAAAAAAATGAAGATAATCAATGAGTAAATTGGAACTGACATGGTGATCGGGGTTTGGAAAATTGATTGACATGGTGATGTTTGGCCATATGTATTTAATAATGGAAGGTGCCGTCTCAAATGGAGATAAGAATAGCCTATAGAATGAATATGATAATCTTTCACCAAAAAAAAAAAGAATATAATAATCATGAAGAGATAGAGAAAGGGAAAGAGAGGACTTATTAGTTATTTTGCTTCCCTAGATTCAATATGAATACTCTATCATATTCTTATTCAAATCACTTCTAACTTGTCAAAATCAATAAGAGCTGGATTAAATTTGTCTTAAATTCTTTCTAATGGTTATTATTGAAAAACTTTATTAATATCTCATCAATTCATAGGATATAAGATCTATATAGTATTAGGGAGTCAACACCAGTTTCCATTTCGATAATCAAAGAGTAATAAAGACGGAATTCAATGGGCATACGGAAAAGTACAATTATACTGAAAAAAATATTCGTTTACAATCCCAACGTCGTTCGTCAACGAAATACAAAAAATACAGCAGAAACTTTAATATTTACAGGATTCCCCAAAATATCTAAAGATAAACTAATTATAACTACTATATTGTCCTTGCCTCGAGACACGTGCCAATTATTTCTTGGCGTCTACACCTTTGCCTTTCCATCCACTGGCACCCACTGAGATGTTTATTTAAAAATAGGGTGAGATTCCAAAGAATCCCCCTAGAGACATGCTATCATTCATAAAAAATGCAAAAAGTAAATATGGTATGCGCTATGTATGCACCAATTAATGAATAATATAAACATATCATGTAACACCCCAAATTTTATATTCACCAAATATATTGTAAATATTTGGAAAATTCAATAAAATGGTGAATATTCATAAATTTGGAATTTATGAATTTTATAAATGTTCATTTTCATGAGAAAATGAGAAAAATAATTATGGAATTAATTTGGATAATTTGAAAAGCTCAATATGAAGGTCCAAAAATGAAGGAATATTAAAGAAAATATTTGATCCAAAAATATATGGAAATTGGCAGAAGAAAAATAAGAGAAAAAATTAGATTAGAAAGGTAATGGCAAAATCGTAGTTTTGCCAATTTATCAAAAAATTAATTATTTTTCAATTAATTGAAGTTAATTTCAATTAATTAAGGAAAATAATAGCGAAAAATATATTTAGAATATTTTGGTTAATTAAATATGAATTTATGAAAAATTTGAGTAAAAATGCAAATTTGACAAAAATTAGAATTTTACGTGTATACGTAACTTAAACAAGTTGTGAAGCCAATTGAAACCATAGGAAATATTGGTGTCTCCTACATGTGGCATAAATAAGGAAATATTGGTTGGATATGATGGCGTGGTTACATGAATATAGGAAGTTATGTAACAAAAATTAGTTTTGAAATTTTTGGAAAATTTCATAAATCATTAAAATAATATATGATATTAGAATATATCATCCTCATCCTCTTCCTTCAGCATTTCATGCATAGAATAAACCTGAAATAGAGAGAGAACGTGTGAAAATCCTAGAGAGAGAAATGAGAAGAAATCTCGCAAGATAAGTCGATTTCTCCGACGATTTAGCTCCTAACGCGTATAACTTTGATCCTAAACTATTCTTCTTTGTTCTTTAAGGTTTGGAGGCTCAAAAATATGTTCTCTAAAGGTTAGGGTTTCAGCCATATTTGGGAAAAGCTTGTAGGAATTTGAGGTAACTTCCAAACCTTCGTATATTAACTATTCTGGCTGTTGTGGGCAATTTAATCGGTGAAATTTCGCCGTATTACCATTGATTTTAAATTTTGGAAAAGTGTGTGCCTAAGGGTTATGTTGCCCAATTTTAGTTCAAAATGGTTGTTATAACTCAATTATATGGTTAATAAGGTGGTTAAGAGTAAAAAGGAACGTGTTTACGTAGCTGAAATCGTAATAATTATAAATAAAGTAAAAAATTATGACATATCATGCTCCATTCGGTCTATTTTATAAGATTTTTTTTTTACTAATTCACACATATCAATAAAAACAATTAAAAAACACTAAATTTGACATAAAAGTTAAGTGATTTTCAATATTAATCTTATTAATCACAGCAAACTTCAACTTCATATTAATTTATACTCTCTCTTACTAGTTTTATTAATAAGGATATATATTGTCACGCCCTTATTTTAATTTCACCTTTATCAGAGTATTCGCGAAAAATGATATGCGGTTCAGTGGGTAACACAGGAATAGCATAAATATACTGATAAAAAGTGCTCGATTACAGAAATTCCTCATAATGACATTTCTGCATACTTAATGTTTCATTTAACAAACTATGGCAACAGTATAAACAGAAACAGAGCTTCATTTGTTCAAATATGCTATATACAATCAAGTAAAGCAATCACATACATCACTACACAAACAAAGATATCAATTACATGCAATTAAGGTAAGTCCCCTACCTTATGTCCCTTTTGCTGAACAGAAATAGTTCCTTGATCTACGTGCAAATAGCTTGGGCTCCATATTCAATCCTACAATGTCAAATGTACCATTTAGACACTTCCATAATGTTTCTAGGGGTTATATGAGTCTATATTGAAAAATTACTAAAATACCCCCGGGGTCCGGTTCGACTGTACTTTTTTTGAAATTTTGACATGGGCTATTCTGACATATTTTCACTCAAGGAATCCATTTCCAGACTCAAAATTACCAAATTCACTTCCAAAAGATGAAATTGCCCTTGGCAGCCCTATCTCAGGGTTTCAAGGATGTTTTTGTAATTATGTTTTTTCGAGCTTTTCCGAAAAAGTGACCAACTGTAACCCCAACTAATTTTCCCTCTTGAACTCAATGAAACCATCAAATTATTGAAAATCCAACTCTAAGACCCATTTCTAGAGCTAGCTGAAACTTATAGGAACTCCGAGAAAAATTAGGGTTTTTGAAATCCAATTCCGCATGTGTTTCTTTCTATTCCTAACTACTTTATTGACTATTTAATTTAGTTATAACTACCATTTGAACCCAATTTTGGCAACATAACATTTCCAACACACATTTTCCAATTTTCAGAAATAAAGACAATTCCATGAAATTTCACCGATTAAATTGTCCACAGTAGCCAGAACAGTTAATATACGAAGGTTTGGAAGTTACCTCAAACTCCTTCTAGCTTTTCCCTTTAGTCTAAAAACCCTAGTCCTCCTAACTCGAAAAACTTGCTTCAAACACCTCAAACAACATAGAAGATAAGCTTAGGAGAAGGATTATACACGTTATGTACGAATTCATCGAAAAAATTGACCTATCTCGTGAGTTTTCTCCTCTCCTTCTCTCTCTAAAAGCACTCAACTTCGTCTCTCTATTTTTCTGAAATGGCGTTAGTTTAGGCTGAAGAGGCGGAGGAAGATGATATATCATATGGTATTTACTTATTAATTTATTTTTCAACAATTTCGGATTTTTACAAAATTTTGGCAGATTTCTTGCCAAACTTTGAAAAATCATAACTAATTCTAGAAAAATTGAATTGGAGTGATTCCAAAGACTATAGAACCCTTATGAAGTCTAGTTTCAAGGAAAAATATAGACTTTAGCCATTTGGAAGCACAAGATTCCTAAAAATTCTATCTTTGGATGCTACTCCAGAAACTTTTCAATTTTTCTGGGTTAACTTCAAAAATTTATATCTTTTTACATATAGCTTCAAATGATTAATATGACCTATCGAATTAAAGCTTAGGATGTCTAATTTCATCCTATAAAATCTTGTAATTTTTGCTTATCAATTGTTTATTCAAAATTACATGACAATCTTACTGCCTCATAGACGATTTCACAACAACATAATTATATTCTCCAAAATTCATCATTTCATTCCATTTAATACCCCAAAGGTATAAGAAATTTTGGTGACCAAAATTCAGGATGTTACATATACTAAAATATATTTAATACCCATTGAAATTATCATAACATCTTATAAAAAAAATAAAAAAATACCTTCTAGAAGACTATAAAATGGGTCGAAGGAGTACATGGAAATAAATATATTTTCAATATAAATTTTTGCACATTAAGTTACTCCTTTAGTCCTCACTCCTAACTCCTAAGTGTAAAACATATTTATTAAATTTGAAAATATTAAAAAACCTAAATAAATTGTTTAATTATAACATATGTGATCTGATCTCTCTAAAGTATTTATGTGTAACGTTAAATTATATATCAATTTATAAATGAAGCATATTAGTTTAGAGAAAATGATAAATGTAAGCGATAAAATAGAAAAAAAAAAATTTTACATTTAAGATCAAAATCCATTTCTAAACTAGGCCATAATGTAGGAAGGAGTAATTATTTTAAATTTTACATATTCCGTTTATCAAAATTAAAAGTTTGTCAGTTTTAGTGTGTATTTTATTAATATATAATTTCTTGCTGGTATCCTTTTTCCAAGTGATTTTTTTTCTTTTTCAATTTGTTCCCCCAATCATCTAAGTGTGTGTGTTTAGTATTGTTTATTGGGGGTCAATAAACACTTATTACATAAGTCGAGAAAAAACTCTTCTCACATACATATCTCGTATACCGTAATTCACGATTTATAAGCATTTATTACCTAAAAAAAGCTATCTCAAATGACCACTAATATATATCAATCAATCATTGCGGACACATACCACCTTTTGAAATGGACACAAATACATACGCGTATGAGACAAACATGCATATCAACCCTCCACAAATCCCTCCACATATCATGTTTTCTTTACTAATAAAATTTTCATAAACTTTATGCTAATTTTCTCAAAAAGTAAAAATTAATTTTTACATAATACATAGAATTCTTCTAGGTCTTTCTATATTTTTCCATGAAGACAAGTAAAAAACGGATGACGTACTATGATACATGGAAAATAGCATTTATGTGACAATTAATATGAAACCGATATATAGAGTAATATTATTTAATATTACTAATATACTCATATAGTCCTATTTATAAATCACTTTCAGCATGATTTCTATAGATTAAGACAAACTTTAAACTCCATCAATTTTGCCTTAAAATTTAACAACTTTTCAACTTATCCTTACTTAATATACATAATACCTCATGATTGTAAAGTCTACACAATAATAAATGAATGATAAAATTGTACTCCTTTCATTCCTTTTCTTATAAGAAACAACTGTTACGTATTCCCCGTTTTTTTTTTAAGAAACATTCAAAGAATGTATTTTTCTTTACTTATTATTTTCTCATTTTGCCCTTATTTAATTACCCCTATTTAGAGTTAATATAATAAATTTTCACAATCCCCAAAGACCTACTTCATCCAATCCACAATAAAGGGCACCTATAGAAGAAATACATGATCCACAATATAAGACACATGTAGTTTAATTAATGCATTTTTTTTCTGCTTTACCTTTATGATTAATACTCACTTGCCAACTTTACCCATTAATTATATCCTCTCTCTCTAAACTAAAAATTCCAATGTAATTATAATGATAAATGGTAGTTCTTCTCCCTTCTCTTTTCTCACAACCATCATTTTCCATGTAAATACTTTTATGAAATGACTTTCTTTCTCATTTGATAAAAAAAAAAAGTGACACTCTCTTTCCCCATAAATGCCTTTTTGGGGTTGAATAAACCTCATGAGATTGAAACAGCATATGGATGGGAGAGAATTGAAATTTGAATTTTTTTTTTTTTACCATTTTTCAAACACCTTTCTCAACAAGGGTAAAAGTGAAAAAAAAGTATATTTTAGGATATATTAAATGACTTAACTATCATTTCTTGTTTCCTATAAATTATTTAAGGTGTCCTATATTATGGACCGGATGGAGTGTTACTTTTACCATATTAATTTTCTTATTCTCTCTCTTCTATAATTTTTCTTATTATAATAATTTTCTTATTTTCTCTCTTATTCCATATGTCATCATTAAGAAGGATATTTTAGTTTAAAAAAAGTTATAATTTTAACACATTTATTATTCTTAATCAACATTTTGAATTGAGAGATTTAGTTAAAAATTTCTTATAAAAAAAATTGGAGGGAGTACATTTATATGAAAACTTTAATAAAATAACTAATACTCCCCCTACCTTTTAATAAAATAACTTATTGTTGGATAATAAATCCTTATTACGCAAGCCGAAATAAAATTCCTCTCACATACTTATCTTGTATACTGTGAATCATGATTTATAAATATTTATTATCTAAAAATTAGCTATCCCAAAGTAACTATAATTAATGAAAATGAAGCTTTGGTCAAAACGCAACACGGGGTGAGACAATGAAAATGACCAAGAATGATGATTGGCTGTATTGCATCAAAATTCTGACACATGTTACCCATATATTTATTACTATTCGTCACTGTTTCAGAGGAGGAAGTGGTGAATCGAAGACGTATTTTAATTAAAACGATGATTTGGTTATATCTGAAAATGATTTATGCCAACCTGGCATATGTCGTACTCATCTGCTAGTCCATTGTTTGCCCACGTTATTTTCTTTATTTTTTCCCATAACTTTAGATTGGTATTATTCTCGGACCAGATAGATATCCTCTCGCTATTTCTTTTTCAGCAACTCGACTCGGTCTTATCCACTTTTTAATTTAATTTCTTTTAATTTCATTAATAATATTGAACTAGTCATCAAACACTATAAAAAGACACTAAATTTCCGACGGAATTTAGAGTTTCTGACGGAATGGATTCCGTCAGTAATAATAGCGTGACAAATAAATTTCCGACGAAATTCATATTCCGTCGAAAATTTCTGACGGAATTTATTTCCGTTGCAATTTTTGACGGAATTCAATTCTCTCGGAAATTCCCTCATAACTTCTGACAAAATTCAATTCCGTCACAAACTTATTTTTTATTTTTTAAATTTAAAAAGCCATGTGGCAACTCTTACGACCTCCCCGTCATCGCCGGCGGCGGCGCGTGGCAACTCCAGCAGCATCCACCTTGTTGGATGCGCCCGGATTCGTCATGTGCCGTAACCTCTTTATTCCTAAAAATGCAACTCAACTTGCCCTTCCTTTGGTTCGAACCCACGACCTCGTCCGTACGCGTGATGCCTTACCGGATGGGCTCGACTGCTTTAACGTTCTATTATTACACAATTATATATAAAATCTTATTATACATAATTAATTATTTATAAATATATATATTTTTCTTATATATAAATGTAATAGTAATATAAAATAATTTTATATATTCTCATAATTTTTAATATAAATTAATTTTAAATTAAAAAATTTTACATCTTAAATAAATTTCATATGACTATAGTTTTTTCTAATTTCTAAAATTAATTTTTTATTAAAATTAATTAATAATTATTAACTAATATTTTTTTACTAATATTAATTAATAAATATTAAATTTTATTTTTTATAAATAAATTTTAGATGACCATTTTGCCCTTACAGGGACCAAAACCTATGATTGAAAATTAAAAATATTTTTGAAATTAGAAAATAATAATTAAAAAATAAATTTAAAATTAAACTTAAAATATTAATTAATAAATTATAATTTTTTAAAAAATAATTTTTTAAAATTTAATTTAATTGAAAAATAATAATTAATTAATAATAAATTTTAAATTTTTCAACAGAATTAAATTCCATTAGAAATTGCAAGGGAATTTGTGACGGAATTCAATTCCATCAGAAATTCCATGGGAAATTTGCGACAGAATTATTTCGTTAGAAATGATCGGTAGCAAAAGATAGAATTTGCCACAGAATATTTTCAAAATTTTGTTAAAAATTTCATGTTTTTTTTGTAATGAAGCAACATTTTTAGTAGATACCTTTTTAATTTACTTATTTATCCTTTTATTTATGTAATGTCAATAATATACTCAACATACATTGACCCTAATGGAATGGATTTTGACTGCGTAAATTCAAAGTTTTCAGTTTTAGACTATATCTGTAAATACAGGCAAGTCCGATAAATAAAGTACAATAAAACCCTCTTCCAAACAAATTATAATAATTAAATATAATTAATTATATATCATATAGTATATTGATTATTTTTAAAGTAGGTTAAAGAAAACTAAAAGCATAATTAAATTTAAAATTATGGTATTCTATCAAACATTATACAATTATAAAAAAAGTACTACCATTTGGAATTTTAATATTGACAACTACTATTTTTTATTAAAAAAAAACTCAGATAAGCGCACACCTCATATGCAAGAACATCACACACATTCACATTATATGGTTTTTCAGAGGAAGTGGTGAACCGACAACGCATTCAATGAAATGGTTCAAGATACGCAAATCATGATCAATGATTTGTATTTAGTGTTATAATTTACTCCCTTCGGTCCTATTTATAAGTAACTTTCTCTTTTATAGGGTTAGTTCTTTTTATAAGTAACTTTCACTTTTTGTCTGAAAATATAAGCTTCTTTTTTCTATTTTACCCTTATTAAATACTTATTCTCTTTCATATCTTATACTCATTATCTCTCATACTTTTTATCTATTCTCTCTCCTATACTCTTTTTATAAATAGGGGCATATATGGAAAAAAAAACATGACGTTTTTAACACAGTTATTGTTTTTAAATATCAGTTCGTTTTACATCATAAAGGAAAAAAATGTTTATAAATAGAATCAGAAGGAGTACTAATAATTAGAGTTCAAATTGGTAATTAACTATGATGTGTCGTTTATTGAGAAAACACAGATGAACGACAATTTGCTTAAAGACGTCAGGTCTATTCGAGGAAACGTACGTAGAGTAAATGATATGTTTTGGAATGATCGTATTGCTGACATGTGTTGGGAACAAGATGGAAATATGACGTGTCGTATGAAGAGAAGGGCACATGTCGTTTGTCATTTGGGCTGAAGATGAGGGTTCTTCGATCCAACGCCAGCACACCCGACAATCACATGTTCAGATTTTGGTCATATCACATGTATCGGTGTGTCCACGTCATTAAACTCAATGAGAGATTAGGCTTCGCTTTGCCTCTTTGTTTAAGTGTGCGTTTGGAATGGCTTATTTTTATCTAAAACGTGCTTATAATTCGTGATTCACGATATACGAGAGGTAAGTATGTGAGAGGAGTTTTTTCTCGGCTTGCGTAATAAGTGCGTTTTTCCTATAGAAAAAGCTTAAACAAACAAGCCCTAAATTAAGCGTTGTGGCTATCCTTAAGTTCCTTACAAAAATTCTTATTCTTTTTTTTTATATATAATCAAAAAGACCTTGGAAAAATTAATTTTTAAATCCTAAAAGTTTTGGCTATAATCTCAAGTCGAAGAGATCCCATTTGTATTGCCATGATTTTTATAGGTGAGGAGGAAGTCCGATTTTTTAAATGGGTGAAGCTACAATCGAATTATTCTTGTCTTTTTTTGTATATTTTTTTTTGAGACTGATTATTTTCCTAGCTACTTACTCTTATAAAACTAATGTCCTCTTAACTTCCGTTACGTAAATCCAGTTATATAAACTCTTTAGCTGTTTAACTACTTTCATTTTATATAATTGATATTATATATATAAAAGAAGTTATTACTCAATCTTTGAAATTTAACTTAGTACAATTTAATCCTTGAATTTTTAACTTATTTAAAACTCACTTTCTAATCTCTCTATAGAATTTCACGCGATTGAATAATCTCACTGTCTCTTCCTTAAGTCAGTGATTGAGTTTCAATCGAGTCAATAGTTTAAAGACCGAGTTGTGCTGAGCTAAAATTTAGAAACTAAGTTATAAGTAAGTTAAAATTTCAAAAATCACTAGATTAATTTTCCTATAATTATTTTTAATATATATTTTTCTTTGCACAAAATATATACGATTTGACATTTTTACTCTGCATCATGCAAATTGAGATTTTTCTCTTATATATATATATATATTGCTTTGCACAAAATATATAGCAAAAATTGGGAAAAGTCTCCCATTAATTTTTGTTTTCCTGATAATGACCTAAGTCAAAGCAACATTGCTATATCTTTACAAATTTTACTGAGCAACATTGCTTTTTGAACATAAAAATTTTTCAGGTCATTCTCAGCAATAAAATTTTTAACAGGGGATCTTATCTCATTTTTTCCTAATATATATCACACCATTTGTTATAAATTTTATATTTAATTATCGTACGTTAATTCAGAAAGTTCAACTTGTAAACCATGATTTCATAATTGACAACGAAGCTAAAATTCTGCAGGGGGAAAAATGCACATGGTGCATTGTACGGGACATATTTAATTATTTTAAGAGAAACATATAATTCAAAAGAGTGTGTATACATATATATGGTGAAAAGGACTTGATTGAATAAGAAGTTATTATTTCGACCAGTAAAAGAAGAAATTGTTAAAAATCTATCCCATCATTTAAGAGAGAGAAGGTATATTATAAGGTAGAGAGAGAGTTTATTTTGATCATGTAATATAAAAAATAATTGGAAAAAAACAAATAAAAAGTAGTAAATAATTGGAAAAATTGCAACTAGCTCCTAATTAACAGACTTAATGGCAACCAGATCCCTTGAAATCATCAAACTGTAGTGAAATTCCAAGAGACTTGGGTGTTATTAATTCCAAACATAAAAATACAATTTTGCCCTTGTTAGTAATGACAAGTGTGGAGTAACCAATGACAAATTTAGAGTATCCAATGATGATTAATTGTATGTCGCCTTTATGATTTATGTTATTGTTTCATTAAGTGTGTGGGAGAGTATGAATTTCTGTTGTGAAAATTGTGCTCTGTTTTTGTGTGCTTAGACAATGATAGAGCTTTATTATAACGTCTGTTATACAATTTCAAAACGTGTCATTAATGCAATGCGCTAAAGTTGTTAATGTTGCTCATGTAGTTGTTAATAACAACTTTGTTTTGCAAGGCGCCAGAAAAGATTGCGAGTATGTCTGGAAAGCATATATTGTGTTTCTTATATATAGGCGAACAATATTCAAATGGAGGGGAAGATTATTTGTAATATGTGAGGGGTAGCATTATAACAAATTAAAGCCATAAAGAAAGGCATTGCATATGAGGAGTTAAGAATACTTGTAGTATCAATTGTTAGAAAAGAAAGTATGTAGTAGAATTTTTATAAAATTCATGCTAACCTTTGATGTAACAACCTTTACGGACCTTGTAGATAATGAAGAAGTATAACATTTTATTAAATTCAATGAAGAAAATGGTCATGTGTATGTGGAGAAAATGTAGATGACAATTCACAACCAATAAGGGATGATGTAAGAGATGAATAACAAGTGTAAATTGTATTTGCTTTTTGAACTAATATTTTTTTGTAGTAAATTGTTGTCGTGTATATTGTCATTGGATGCTCTAAAATTGTCATTAGTTGCCCTAAACTTGTTAGTACTAACAAAGAGTCAAGTTTTTACTTTTATATTTAGAATTAATAGCACCCAAGTCCCTTGAAAATTGCAACCTCATTGCAATTTTCCCTCAATAATTTTGATTTCGCATGTTAAGTTGATTTTGAAAGTTCTTGTAAACATTTTCATATATAATTTTTAAATGTAAAAGCATCACTAAACTATTAACTCATCAATTGAGATTATTGACCTTCATTTTTTATATAGCCATTTGATTGGATCATATTCAAGTATTATTGGATTCATTTAAGAGTATCTCTTCTATAACACCCTAAAATTTATATTCACAAAAAATATTATAAATATTTGAGAAATTCAATAAAATGGTAAATATTCATAAATTTGGAATTTATGAATTTTATAAATATTCATTTTCATGAGAAAATGGGCAAAATAATTATGGAATTAATTTAGGTAATTTAAAAAGCCTAGTATTAAGGTCCAAAAATGAAGGAATATTAGAGAAAATATTTGGTCCAAAAATAAACGAAAAATGACCAAAGAAAAATAAGAAAAGAAATTGGAATAAAAAGGTAATGACAAAATCATAATTGTGCCAATTTAGTACAGAATTAATTATTTTCTGATTAATTGAATTTAATTTCAATTAATTAAGGAAAATAAAATTAAAAAATATATTTAGAATATTTTAGAATATATTTTAGTGTAGATTAGTAGGGTTAGGCCCTACTCATGTATACATATAGATAATATGTTTATATTGTTCATTAATTGGTGTATACATGACGCATATCATATTTACTTTTCGCATTTTCTATGAACGATAGCATATTTCTACTGAAATTCTTCAGAATCTCATCCCTTTTTCTAAACAAAACATCTCAGCAGGTGTCAGTAGAGCAAAATGTAAGGATGTAGACCAAGGAAAGTGACTTGCATGTGTCTCGAGGCAAATACAAAGTTCATGGTTATAGATAGTTTATATCTAAAATATTTTTGAATATTTTGTAATAGTGGTATATATTTTCGCATTTTGTATGGTTGACTTTAGACTGTAAACAAATACTTTTATCAGTATATATATATATTTTTCTGTATGCTTGTGGAACTTGGTCCTTATTACTCTGTGTATATCAAAATAGAAACGGATGTTGACATCTTTCAAAAACATTTTCTGCATATACACAAACTCGAGATCTTGTGTTTAAATCGTGAAAACTCATTCCATTTGAACCAATGCCGACGATATGTTGCCCTTTTGAAAACGCAAAAAAAAAAAACAAAAAATAAAAAAGAAGAAAGATAGATTGGCTTTGTTGAGATGTTCAAAAAACAAAAGTTAAAATGGAAAAAATATTTGTATGTGTTTGGATTAGTTTTTGGAGAATAACTTTTACGATTTATAATGTAAGTATGTGAGAAGAGTTTTGTTTCAATTTATAGAAAAAGATTTTTAAAACCATAGTTTGGAGGTTACCTAGTACTACTTCTCAAACAATGAGGACGGGTTTAGGCATCACGAAATCTATATATCTAATTATCAACAGGTTTAATTTATTTTTAAGTATAAAGCTCACATGCTTTATTTTGATTTAAAAAATACTTTGAAATATAGAAGATGAATGCCTAATTTTTTTTTTTTCATTTAAAATTGAGTTCAAATCAACGGCCTGTCATGTGGTGTGTGGCAGCGCATCCTCATCATGAAGAAGAATTGAATTTAAAAATTATTAAAAATAATTTATCAAGGAATATTCTTTTTTCTTTTTTTATTAAAAGAATATTATTTTTTTTCAAAAAAATATAAGTTTTTATTATTTTTTCAAATACAAAGTCTTTGACCCATAAATCATCAGATGGTATATAGATTTAAATTTTATTTTTAATTTAGAAATTTTGTTGATGAGTAATGTATAAGTATACTTCTATAAATATTCTGTGAGCTTGAAAGCTGCCCTATTCTAATGAGTCCTCGGGGTCCATTGTTCATAGTATATGAAGAGTATGAGTGATTTGCATAATAAATCTCATATTAAAAATAGAATTATCAGTTTGCTGTACGTGTTTAATACATTTGTGAAAGGGCTAACGGGATAAAATGCCTTGGAATTTTTCATTAAGGTGTATCAGGCACTTAGAAGTTTTTGAGAAGATAATTATGTCTTGGAAGTTTAAAAAATGGGGCAAAATAACCCCTTCGTTAACCAAGCCTGACGGCTGACAGTCAACGTTTGCTAACTAAATATATCTATGTGTCATGTTTATGTGACATCCACCTTCTTCCATGTTAGATTTTTCACCTAAAAAATTAATAATAATAAAAATATTACATTATACTCTTTCCGGTCTTAATTATAGGACATATTTACTTAACTTTGGAGAGATTAAGGATAGTGGTTAAATTAGTTAATTATATTTATTTTTCTAAAATACCCTTATTTAAAATTTAAAATGGCACCCAATTACGTTGATTTTCTGTCGTTTTTTTGTACCTCTCCTACCTTACACACGACTTCTCCAAGCTCTCACACAATCCGGCGTTATCAATCTCCCTCAACAACTTTCGATCTACTCTTATTAAATTATTATTGTGTTTAATTATTATTGAGAAAGTATCAATAGAGGGTATTTTGGGAAAAAATTGACAAAAATTAGAACTTTGTCCTATACTTAGAACCAAAATAAACTCTCAAATGCTATCCTATAATTAAGATCGGAGGGAGTATAATTTATATAAGATTTAGTTGATTTATTTGAGGAGATTTAAAAAAACTAAAAAAATTACATAATTATAGCATATAGTATGCGATCTATCTAAATTCTAAAACACTCATTTGTACTTATGTATGATTAGATTATATATAAATAATTTATAAGGCAAGCAAATTAGTTTGACAAAAAATGATAATATTGTTATGAATATAATATTTATGTGGATATCTATATGCATCCATTATCTCTATTATCTCCAATATTCTACATTTATATCTTACTATCATCAAATCTGTAGATTTTGATTATATTAAGTGTGTGTTTGAATTAGTTTTTTATAATAATTTTTACGATTTACGAAGTAAATATATGAGAATAGTTTTATCTCTACTTACGAATAATAACTTTTGAAACTATGGTTTAAGTATTTCCCAAACACTCATTAAAATCTGTAGGTTATCATCTTTCCCTTTTCTTTATAATAAATATAGATATATGAGGCTAATTGATTTAGCTTTCTTAATCTCTCTGAAATATTCAACCCGCTCTTATATTAAAGTGCAGAGGTAATTTTTTTTTTCCAATTTATATTTATATATGTTAATAAAATGTAAAATTCCTGACCTACACTTCAACAGAAAAAAGCTTCCCATCCTCCCTGAGAACTATCTGAAAAACATTCAACCGCCAACGAAAATTCAACCCACCACCAACAACCAAATTGGAATAAAGTATTACAATGGAAAATTAAAAACAATCCATCTCAAACAAACTCAAATTTGTAGAAGAAATTACATGGAGAAGCATAAAAACTGGGATCAAGAAGAAGAACATCTGGGTTTGATTTTAAGCCGGATCTGTGCGACGGCGGAGTGGGAGGAGCAGTAGATCGAAGAGCGAGGAGCCGACACCGTCCAGAACCCTCGAAGCACCTCACCGCCATCGTTGCCGAGGATTTAAACATGTGGCTCTTGGGACAACTTATGAAGATCGCGAGTAGGCTTGAGGAAGAGGATGACATCATGGGCGCTAGCAGAGATACATGATTGTGAAATTCACGGTAGATATGACCACAAATGTTGAGAAAATGAAATCGAGCTCGTTCAATCTAAAATTAAGCCATGATGCTATATCACCAAGAACACAAGCACTCACTCCCACCAACTCATCCATTAGAAACTTGAAGGGGAATTATGGATCTGCATAAGGTCCGCCGGAGAGGAGAGTTTTTGTGGATCTGAAGGGGTTGATGGTTGAGTAGCGGGATCGATCAAGTCGAGAGGGGTAGTTGGAGTTTTTTTAAAAAAAATATATTTCCTACTCAAAAATCATTTGAAATGAAAAAAAGAAAGAGTGGCGTGGATGCCACATAAGCATGACATATAGGAATATTTGGTTCATAAATATTGACCGTCAGACTTGGTTAACGGAGGGGTCATCGTGCCCATTTTATAAACTTTCAACGCATAATTACCCTCTCGGAAATTTTTGGGTGTCTGATATCTTTTTTTATGAAAACTTTCAGGATATTTTAGCTTCTTAATATTTTATAAAATGAGTTATGCTGTATTTATGATTTATTAATACAAAATTAATATGATTTATTAAAATTTTTATATATAGGAAAAATTATATTTAGGTCTCACACAAAAAAAAATGAAAAAATAGTCTTATTTAAAAATTCAGGGGCTTCAATTAATAAATTCGGATATCATTGATAAATTTAAGGGATCATTTTTCATTCTTTTCTCTTTATGCGGGCCGGAATGTAATTGTCCCATAAATATATTACACCGTATATACTAATTCAGTGTGTGTTTGGAATGGCTTATTTTTGTCCAAAACGTGCTTATAATTCGTGATTCACAGTATACGAGGTAAGTATGTGAGAGGAGTTTTTTCTCGACTTGCGTGATTCGGGCTTATTTTTTAAATAAGCCCTTATTTAAGCTTGGCCAAACACCCACTCACTCTTTAACGTTGTACAAATGGACAAGGATTCGTTGTCGGCTGCCATCAAATTCTTGAGTATTTTCAAAGCAAATTCATAGGAATTTGACAATCCCATATTATTTGAACCGGACGTAGGAATTGCTCTTTACTGCCGCATACCTTTTTATAAAAAATTGAAAATTTTTGGTATGAAAATTTAACCGATACTTTTTAGGGAAAATATCGTTCCAACCATATAAAAATAATATTAAGAAATTCTCCATTAATAAGTGAAAAATTACTGACAAGTTATGAAACTTGTTAATATATTATTTCTTTTAATTGGGACATATATAATATTCTCCCTACTTTTTATATATAAAATACTGTAGAGTATTGATTTTATTGTATATAACTAAATATGCGAATATTTTCTAGCGAAATTTGAATTTTGGTGTGTTAAATTATTAAGGGCTAGCCCTTGCTAGACCCAATTCTGCTCGTCACCCAATGAAATTTTAAATATTTTTCTTTGGTAGAATCTAGGTGGTATTCTTCAATCGATAGTTAGAAACTAATTCTTCTGAAGCGTAGAGATCATCGAAGTGGGTTTTGTCTCTTCCAATAAAGCTTTTTCTCTGCATGCATACGACCTAATTCAAACTTAAGACATCATGTTTAAATGATCTAACTATCTACCAACTGTTCCTGACTTTTGTTGGTTAAAATTTCAAATATGGACAGTATAACATGATTGTTAAATGAAGAGCCCACACATATTATCACTCAAAGGTTTAAACATATAACCTCTGCCCCAAAGGGAGGGGTGGATGCCATGTGAGTCAAGCCTCATTTGTCATCATAACAATAATTAAATAACATGTGTGTATTAAAGTTATTCAATTTCATTTTTTGTATGACAAGAAAAAAAAAAATCATCCTTTAAACATTAAAGCAAATTCTACATATTTCTAAAGGATACTTATTGTGATTTCTAATAACAATCCTCACTCATTTCTGCCTCCCATCAAACATTCCATCACCTTTCATCTTCCATTTATTTCGTTGCTAGATAAAAGACCCAAACTTATTTTGCTTTTTCAATCTAACTTTGATTGTGATTAGTTATTCGTGTGAGTGTGTGTATATTAAAATAGAAGGATTTAAACTTTTGACTTGCGCCAATATTTCATCTTGTTTTTTTGTGTCTACACTGATATTGAGTGGTTTAATAAAACTTGGAATTTGATTTTTTAAGAGCTAACATGCAACTCTGAAATATGTTTTTAGGTGCATCCAGTATGTTGGGGTATTTTACAATTTATCCAACATCTTAAAATATTTTTTTAGGTATATTCAGTATTCTAAAATATTTTGTGACACATTTTTACCCTTAAAGTATTAATTTTTTGGGAGAAATTTTGCCCATAAAATATCATTTTAGGAGCAATTTTGACCTTATCATTAACATTCAACAAGTTTTAAGTAAATGTTTATCCAACATCCTAAAATATTTTTTCAGTAACAACTTTAGGATACTAAACACATCAGAAAAAAAATATTTAAGGGTGTTGATTACACTCTAACCTTTTTCTTTATATCTGAGCACATGGATTTTCTTAATAACAAAATTTTACATGGAGAAAATTTTCAAAATTCTGTCGATAATAAAATTTGATTTATGAATTAGATCTATTGGAGATAAGCAAGCGGATATTTATAAACATACTTACTAGATCTCTCTTTTAAAGTTCGTACAAATAGATAAGGATGCGCTGTTCATGGCTCACATCAAATTCTTGAGTATTTTCAAAGCAAATTCATGGAAATTTGACAATTTGATGTCTTTACGAATCCCACATTATTGGATGTAGACAGAATGATATTGATATAGAGCTGCGTAGTCTTTTTTTTGTCCTCGTATATAATTAATTAGTCAATATCTAATAAGTGTATATGAAAAATTAGTTTGTTATGCATTGGACATGTTTTAGAATTTTTTTAATGATAACATGTTCTCGAGTCAATTTATTGATCATGATTAAGCTATACTAATAATAAATTTAGTTATATACTGCTCACATATAATCTTGAAAGCACACCACAGAGGGTCAATCAATGAAAAATGTATCAGTTGTTTTACCTTTTTTTTTCCCTTTCTTTTTTTAATACTATTGCTATAGTATAATGAGCCTTAATAATCCAAGTGCCCGTTTGGATTAGCGGTGGAGAAGTGGCTTTTTTTTTCATCTGACTTTTAAAAAAGTAAGGTAGGATTAAAAGTGAAAATGTAAATGTGATTTGTGTTTGGATTAGCGGTGGTAGAAGTGACTTTTTTTTCTAACCTTAAACCTGTTTGGATTAGAGTTTGAAAAGCCTGTTTAGATGTAAAATGACTGAAAAGGGCATGAATCTTGTGTAATACTACATATATATATTATTTGTATATATTGTGATAATTGAAATGAAAAAATATAAATAAAATTTGATAATAAGCTACTTAATTATATCATATATTATATATCCTCAGATTATATGTTAGTTTATTAGTCAAAATAATTAGTTTGGAGAAAAAATAAAAATAAAAATAATCTATAATAATTTAATTAGCTTTCTTAATTTCTCCAAAAAAAATCAACTTTATCTTATAATTAAGGCTGGAGGGAGTAATATATTTCCAGCCTTTCGTATATTTCCAGCCTTTCTCTCTCTTCGGCACAGCCTTGAGGACTAGAGAAAATTATAGAAAATATCCCATGATTTATGAAAATTACAAGTGATAGAAGAAAATGGATTGGGTAAATCACAGAAAGTGACCCAAATTTTTCATAAATTACAGTTAATCCTACAAATATTTCAACAATTTTCAATTTACTCCCTCCTTATAAACTTTTAAATTTTACACAGAAGTCCCTGGTCAAATCTAATTTGACCAAAAAGCATCTTCTTCCTCCGTGGAACCAGCGAAACAGAGCATCACAAAGGAGCAAAACAGAGCATCTTCTCTGAAGCTCTGATTCGAAGCTCAGGACCCTTTGGACATGCACGAAGCAACCACTGATTCGAAATAATGAGGTGGTTCAGACAAAATAATTAAATGAAGAGAGAGAGCAGAAGCACTGGAGGTAGGGAAAAAAGCTACGAAGCACAGCTTTTTGTTAAAGCCACGGTGTTAAAAAAATCCCATTCATCTCCACCGCTTTGCCAAACTGAATAAATGAAGCAATCGTGGTTTTGTAATTGCAAACGCACGGTGGATAGGGTCTGCCGCTTTGCCAAACAGACCCCAAGATCAAACATCTTTTTCTTAATACATCGGAAATAAAAAAAAAATCAAACATATTTCTTAACCATGTTTTATTGGCATTTTCAGTTAATGAGTTGGCTAGCGCTTTTCTTTTTCTTTTTCTTATTTTTTTGGATAAACTTCTATTACTTGGCTTGCTTGCATTGCTTAAACTTCTATTTTAGTTTTTGTGGGACGTTGCTTAGTTAAATCTGGATTTAATGATTTATAATTAAGGGGAAACACTACTCAAAATATTCGTTTTTTTAAATTTCTTCCTCCTATTATGTACATTAGAAATTAAAAACCATGTTACAAGTACATACAATTTTCTTTAATTTTTAATTTTATATTCGTATATTTTTCTCCCTTAATTAATTCTTTTAATTTTATTTTGTCAGCATCGTTAGTCCCCATAACTTTGTACTATTTGTATCATCATGCTTGTAAATGAGCTAATAGCAAGGGATTAAAACTCGGACCGGGTATTGAACCGGTCGAGGTATTGGGTTAAGGGTCAGTGGGTCAAACTAGGGCTAAATCGGGATCAAACCGGTGAGAAATTGAAAATTTTAAACTTATAGTATGAAATTCTAAAGGAAAAATGTAAATTTTTTTTTTAAAATGTGAACCCGGACCGGGCCGGTTTACCGGACGGTACGCCGGTTTCCAGGCCAGACCGACCGGTTTGGTCCGGGTTCAGCAACACTGGCTAATAATGCTAACAGAGCAAAATTTAAGATTTAGTTAGGAGAAAAAGTTATATGAGCACCAAATTAAAAATTAAGAAAAAAAAATATAATTATATGCAAAATAGTTTTCCCCACACACAAATACATGTGCATGGCTTCCTGTATGTTTACTCTTTTGGTTTCCTTTTGCCTTTCTATGTATTTTTCAGTTGTATATAGAAGATAATCTTAACTCAGTAAGTTATTATTATATATTATCATCCCAGTCATCATTATGTATACATAATATATGCAATGGAAAATTATTTAAAGCACCAAATTCAGAAGAAAAAAATTTATTTTTAAGAATTATATTGATTAATGATAAGTACTCATTCCATTTATAAATGTAGATTGTTTGAGTGATAAATATTCTTTTAGTTGTAAATTTGTGATATATATGAATGATAAATCCTTGTAATTTGACCCGTAATTTTACACTATAGGAGGGTAAATTTGAAATTTTTTATATAATTAATTTGTGAATATGGTCCTCAAGTGCAATCCTCCCTATATAGTACCACCACTATAAAGGCGTGTTTGGTATATTGCATATAAATTAATAAACGTGTTACATTTTTTTGACCTCATATGTTACATCTTTTATATAACTTATGAACGTTATGATTTGTTTTTTATAAAAATAAATTTCACACATACGTGCACCCTTACGCACACATATTAATTTTTTATGTTTTTCAAAGAAAATAAATTAAAAATGCACGATTTTAGATTTTTTTTTTTGAAAAATTGTAAAAATACACAATCGCACTGTTCCATCTCTGGAAATAGCAAAATGTCTGTTATTTTTGGTAGAATCTAAAAATTAAAAGAAACAAGGGGAAAAAAAATAAGTATGAGACAGGACCATTACACATAAACATTACAGGGTAGAGTATCAGGGGTCCCAAGCCCTATACTTTATATAAAGTCCGAATTCAGTTGTCCTGTCCATGAATTATAAATATATAAGATGACATTACATAAATTTATATTATATACAGTATAAAAATAGATATAAGATTCAATTTGCTCGTACACTTGTCTATATAGTGAGGACTGAAAAAAAAAAGTCTATATAGTGAGGACTCCTTTGCCTATGATGTCACCATTTGTCTATTTTACACTTCTTAATCTCTCAACTCACACACACACATGTATATATTGAATTATATTTGCATCAAACACATCTACTTCCCTAGAAGTCAACTAAATAAGTAGGTCGTTGGCCCAAAAAAAAAAAAAAAACTAAATAAGTAGGTCACATGCTAGTATGCTAGCTACACAATTATAAAAAAAGATATAAAGTAATATAGAATCACACATAATAAGTTTAGATCAGAACACTTCGAGAAGAAAAATATTTACTTATATCTTAACTCTTTTTTTTTCCTTTGTATAAATACCTATAAGAAATAGAAACTTAAAAAAAATATCCAAAAAAATCAAAAGGGTTAATATAATTTTTGGTTCTTGAAGTTTGAGCCAATTTTGGTTTTGGTCCATCAAGTTTGAAATTGGTGGTTTTGGTCCCTGAAATTTCACCTGATTTTGGTTTTGGTCCCTCAAGTTTGAAATCGGTGGTTTTGGTCCCTGAAATTTCACCTGATTTTGGTTTTGGTCCCTCAAGTTTGAAATCGGTGGTTTTGGTCCCTGAAGTTTCATCCGATTTTGGTTTTGGTCCCTCAAGTTTGAAAAGGACTTGGCGACCCGTTTTTTAAACCCGAACCGACTCGGGGAAAAAAAAATCAAGTTATTTTCAAACTTGAGGGACCAAAACCAAAATTGGGTGAAACTTCAGGGATCAAAATCATCGATTTCAAATTTGAAGGACTAAAACCAAAATCAGGTTAAATTTCAAGGACCAAAACCACTGATTTCAAACTTGAGGGACCAAAACTAAAATTGGATTAAACTTTTGGGACCAAAAGTTATATCAACCCAAATAAAAATCAATACTATCTCCGGTCTTAAATATAGGACATAGTTTATAGTGTAATTTACACTACAAACTATGTCCTATATTTAAAACCGGAGGGAGTATATAATATAAAAGACCAAAAAACCAATAATCTTCAAAAAAAGTTTCAATACACACATGTAACACTTTGAATCATAGAACTATAATGAAATATACGATGAATCAATATTTATTAAATTTGAAGAAGAGTAAGAAGAAATAGTTTGATGCTCTTATTTTGAATTCTCGAACCGATAGATTTATGAACCGAGAGACATAAATGGTTCAATGGGAGTAAGAATTAACAATAATTAAATAATGTGTTTAAAGTTTAACCAAATTCATTCTTTTCTATAAAAAAAAACTTCGCCAATTAAGCATTACAAAGAATTGGGGGATGACACCCATTTTTTGTCGATGAGAATAACCTAATAAATTTTTATATATAAGAAATAAAGGTGATTTGCAAATTTTGTAGACGTAGAGTGCTGGTGTTTTGATTTAGGTCACTATGACTATTAATAAAATTTTTAATGAGGGACTTTTTTCCAATTATCCCTAAATACTAAAGCAAATTCTACATATTTCTTAAGGACACTCATAGGGATTTCAATAATTAAAACTCACAATGCCTCCTATGGAACATTCCATCACCTTCATCTTCAATTATTTCATTATTAGAAAAGAGACGCCTTTATTTTTCCTTTTCAACCTAACATTGATTGTAATCAATTAGTAGTAGATAATGTGTGTGTGCATACATTATAAAAATAGAAAGATTTTTATACCTGAAAAATAGAAGGATTCAAAAATTTTCACTTTTACTAATATTTCATCTTATCTTTGGTGTCTAAACTAATCTTAGGTTGTTAATTTCCTTTATGGTTACTATTTTATCGGATGCCCCCGAAGGGGATAATCTTAGGTAGTTATATAAAACTTCGAATTGAGTTTTGGATATTATTGTATGATTTTTTTTAAAAAAAGCTATATGTCTTAATATAAGATGCATATTTACTTAATTTGATTAGATTAAAGAAATTAGTTGAATTAGTTAATATGATATGTATTTTCTAAAACACCTTAACCATATTTCTTAATGTCATTATTCCCTCTCCTCTTTGATTATTATTAAGAAAGCATTAATAGAGATAAATTAGAAAAAAATTGATAAATATGAAGATTATGTTTTACATTTAAAACCAAATCAATTCTCCAATTATGTTTTATATTACTCCCTCCGGTCCTAAATATAGGACAAAATTTGTAGTGTAAATTACACTACAAACTTTATCCTATATTTAGGACCGGAGGTAGTAATTAAGAACCGGATTGAGTACTACGGTACTACTTGTGACTTTTTAAATAGCATGGTGTGATATAAATTTTAATTTTGAAACATTATTAATTATCTGCCATTATTTGTTATTGTTATATATAGTAGTTACATTCTTTTTTCCAAATGCATGCATGTCACCTTTGAACTTTAATTTCTTTTATCGTGTTTAGCCTTTTTACTTATATGATGTCGCCATAACTAAAAATCATTATCCCTACATTTAGATGGGGAGAAAATTAGGGGGAAAGAATATTAAGAGAAAAAACTCCTAAAAATGATAAATATTTTTGACATTTTTTATTTCCAGTATTTCTTCCCCCTGTTCCCCCCTTTCTCCTAACCTAAACATAAGGAAATGATGAAATTACATATTGTCGGCAAAGGAAAAAAAAATGATGAAATAATATTGGCCGATAAACTTTCAAAAATATACCAACACATTACATGATCAATCACCCACCCAATATAATATGAGAAATACTTATATACTTTAAGAGCATCAAAATATCTAAACTCTATCTAATAAAAATAAAATAATTCAGATTATTTTTATCCTAATTGGCAAGTGACTTATATAAAAATACACATCTTAATTTAAAAAAACTAAAACAAAATGGTGAACTCATTTTTCTTAAAAACAGATTAAAATTTGAATTTTTTTATATGAGTTGCTTGCTAATTAGGATTTAAAATGATCTAAGTTATTTTATTTTTATTGGATAGAGTTCAGATGACTTGACGCTACCTAGAGGAGTGCAGCAAAAAATGTAAATCCTCAATCGGATTCATCCTCTGAAACCCTAAGCATGTTTGTTTCAGAAATCAGATTATTTATAAGCTGTTTTTCATATAAATCGAGACACAACTCCTCACACATATTTATCTTATATTCTATAAATCATAATTAAAAAATTATTTTTAAATATTCCAACCATTAATGCAAATGAATCCCTGTCTTTCCGCTTCACCTTCTTCTATTTCTTTGTACGTAGCAGCTGGAGTGAACTATCAAGAAAGTACACCTGGAATGATATTAATAGAGGCATGGACGATCATGAAGCTGAAGTGGTGTCAGTACCCTATGGCAGGGGACCCCACAGCCACACATATCGATCGGTTCACATCATTCACAAACGCGGGAGAAGAAGGAGGGTGGAGAGTTTGGTGAAAGATCATGGAAGTTTTTTTTTTATTTTTTTCCCAAACGGAGGTTAATAATGTTTGTGTTCGTGTGGGGGCTAAATTACTTTATTTTTAATATATCAGGGGTAAAATTGTGTCAATAAATATTTTTAGTGTATTAAATATAATATACCTAAAAAAATATTTTAAGATTTGCTGATCATCAATAATCACATATCATTATGTAATTTGGAAGTCATTAACTTATACGCGACAAAAGTACATTTTTATCATTTAACTTTGTACAAAATTTTATTCTAGTCTCTTAGTTTTATAAAATATCTTTTTTTTTTTTACTAAATTAGTTTTATTAAAAATTAAAATTTTATATATTGACAAATATTTCTTAAATATTAACAAAATTAACTTTAATTTTTTTTCTAAAATAACAATGAGTGACACAAAAAAAAAAATCATAACTTGACATGAATGATGCTCTTTTTCATCATTTTTATAAGGAGCAACAAATCAAATTTACGCTGTTCAAAATATTAATTAAAAATAATAATAAATGTATAACTTTTTTACTTTTCTTTTCAATTATATTCTTGTTTAGAAAGAATGTGCATGCATGAGATGGGATATAATAGATGAAAATTTATTGCAAAGATAAAAAGTGACATGTATTTAATGAGGGTAAAAATAAAAAACTAATTTAAATTTTTAGACATAGAGAGATTTGTTCTTTATATTGACAACTATCCTATGAGAAAGCATGTTCCTTACAATAAAGACCTGGGGGAGTATTAGAGTTAGCGGACGGAACAAATAAAATTAAAAGATCAAGTTAAAATATTATACAAAATTAGAATCCCAAATGTGCACTTTCACCGTTTTACTTAACTTATGGGAATAGAATTTGATATTCGTAGCTTGCTTTAGATTAATGTGTGTTTTCTCTATTAATATAAGATTTTTTAAGTGTTTATTCTGTTAATAATTGGTTAAAATTTACAAAAATCCTTTGAATTTCGAATCAATTGCATATATCTTAACTAACTTTGCAAATTTTAAATTTAGCCTATGTGATATTTTAAGTCTTGACATTGAACCACATCAAATAAATGAGGATTAAGTGGAATCCTAGAGTTAAAAGTGAATTTGAATTTTGAAATATCATGAGGTTATGTATAATTATCCTAACATAAGGGATTTTGCATATCATAACCTAAAATTTTTAATCCATTACCAATAATCCTAGTGGATTACAAAGCCCAACAGGATATATTTTTTGTAACGTGTGGATTATTAGTTTAGTTAGAGTTGGGAATACAGGTCAACCCGTGGGTTACGCACATGCCTGCATTTTTACGGGTTAGGAAACTGCCAATCCTAACCCGCATGTGCACAAATTTTTTTAACTTTTCTTTTTTCTTTTTTAACTTTTCCATAAGAAAAAAAATGTTAGTCCCACTCACACTGTGTAACTGATGCATTGTGACACTGTCCAAATCCAAGTGTGAAGTGTCCAACAACCCAAGTCCAAAGTCCAACTTGTTATTTAAAACAAAAAAAAATTTGCTGGCTAGCCCGCATCAGCCCGTGGGTTGCATTGTGCGGGCTTGTGCAGCCTACATTTTTTTTGGCATAAAAAACCCCAACCCTAACCTTGTCAAAACCCGTGGGTTGGGCTCGTTTTACTGGCTCTAATTTTAGATATAAATAATATATTTTTAAGGCTTGAATACACAAAAATCCCTTTAAAATTTGGGTCAGTTGCATATAACTGTTAACTTTATCATCAACCTTAATCAGAATTCGGAGGGGAGTTGATAGCAAAAATATGAACTATTAAAGTCCTTAATTTAAACTTTTAAAGGGGAGGGAGGTCATGTGAAATTAACTCAAAATTCAATTTAGCCATTTTTTATAAAATGTACAAGAATAAAATACATTAACTTCCCGTCCTTGCATATATTTACTCTAAATTAAAAAGATTTCCCTTCTATTTTGAAAATCCATATGGACCTACTTAAAATCAAAATATATTTTGTATAAACTTCCATTTGTATATACTTTAGCGGACCCTTAAATCACCGCATTGACCAAGCAATTTGACCAAACTGACCCTCCTTAATATATAATCTTTTAATCACATATCTTTATGCAAAATTAAGAAATAATTCTAATATACATTTTCAATTTTCTTACATACGGTTAAAGTGATGACCATATTATAAATGTAATTAATTTTATAATTATATATATTCATTTTCTTCCTATAAGTTTCAAGGTATAATCTCATTTATTTATTAAAACTTATTTGTGAGGTAATCTTTTATAATGCGAACTTTTAAATACATATATAGGCTATATGTGTGTGTATTTTCAATTAAATTATAAAACTATAAAATGATATAATTTTGAAATCCTTATATCAATATAATATAATTCAAAATTTTAAAATATATTTCTTTAAACGTATATTCATTAAAAAATTACTCAAATTTTTATCAAGTTGTTAATATTTTTCATATATATATATATATAAATTATTTAAAGTTTTTCTAAATGGGAAAATGACACCAACGTCTAAATTAAGAGAAATAATATCAGAAATATCTCATAACTTGTTAATAGTTGCTCTTTCACTTGTCATTGAGAAGTTATAGGACTTTTATAAGATTATTTTCTTTAATTGGGACCTTGGTATGATTTTTCCTTTCTAAATTTAGTAAAAAACATTAAATAGATAATTAAATATTAATGTTAAAAGATCAATTAGGGATTTGGTATGATGAGGGATAAATTAGTAAAAAAAATATTTATTCTAATATGGTTTTTAATTAAGAAATATATTTCCAAAATCTTTTCATAATATTCTTTATCTATGTTAATGGTTTAAAGTTTAAACTAAAATGTATGTTTTCAACTAAATGCCTTGTAATCAAGTGGTTTGGATACTCCTTTATAAATGAGAGATTGCGGGTTGGATCACGTTTGTAAATTGCATTACCAACGAGATCTTACACTTAAGATAGTAAAAAAATAAATATTGGTTGGCTTTGCTTAAAAAAAAAGATATTGGTTGGAAAAAAAACAAAAATAGAAATTGATAATTTTGGGAAGATGGGGAAATAATCCTGTGATGTGAATAGTCCTCAATCCTCATGAATCATCTCTGTCAACACCATGCAGGTCATTTTTATTTCCCAAAACCAACAGAAAGAACAAGAGGGACCCATCAAGCCAGCGTGAACATGAGCTTGAGCATGGCCGCGCGAACTATTGATTAACCAACAATAAAATATTGTACGGCCACGATCTTCTCTCAAAGACCCCTTGTCATCAATCCTCATCAACATCATCATCATCATCATCATCAATCAGCTAATAGATATACATTACCTCCACAAATCTCCCGTTATAATTTTCACGTTCAGTGTTCAGACCCAAAAAGCTGTATAAGAGCCAGAACCCACAGCCATATATAAATCATAGAGAGTAAGGAAGAACACACACCTTGTTTCATTCTTTTTCTGTGTGCTCTGCTTTCTTTCTTTTTCCTTCAAATCCTTCCGAGGGAAAATTTGAGGTAAGCAAGCAAAAAGGTGCTACTCATTAGTTCTTTAGGACTTTCTTTCATTTCTTCTTCTTTCTCAATAATCCTTGGGATTTTGTCTCCTAGAAAATTATGTTCACTTTATTATGCCTTACTTTTACGTACTTTGCTTGGCCTGAGCTCCAGCTGTATGGAGTATAATTTCAAAGTTCTTCTCCTTTGAGTCACAATCACGTTAGTTTCCTTCTTTGTGCGGAGTGGGAATTTGAAATTTCGCTTCCCATTTGGTATGAACTTTTTGTTACGATTTGAGCTTTTTAAGATCGTTTGAAAGTGCAAAATCAGCTGAGATAATGGTCAAATGCTTTTTCTAAAATTGATTTTCTTTTATTTTCCGGTACTCCGATAGTTGTGGGACACTTAATTTGAATCGTAATTTTATGAAGGTCATTCGTTGGCGATAACAGTATTCTCGAAGCATACGTAGAATCAGGGCCTTTGACAAGAGCATACCGGAGGAAGATGATGAATAACTCTGTCTCAGATAACAGTTTTTACATCGAAAGTGATGAAGAAGATGAGGAAAAGGAGCTTAACAAAGGAGAAGCTGATGCCGATGGGAACGATTCAGATTCTTCAAATTTTTCAAATGACACTCAGCAGGCGAACAAACTCAGCTCGCATAACATCGCATGGCCTCAGAGTTACAGGTCAACTCATTTTTTCCCCTGCTTCTTTCATTAGATTTGTAAATTTCCGAGCTGTTTCATTCCATGAATTCTTGTGTTGTTTTATTTTCCTTTTTCCTTCTGAAAATGACAAAACTCTGTAAAATCCAATTTCAAGGGAAAATGGTTACTGCCATCGTTTCCCCCATTTCTTCCATTGCAGGATAACCTTTGCTTCTTCGCTGAAAGTAGAAAAATCCCAATCTTCCTATACTTCAAAATTTTATGGTTTCGCAATGTCCTTATGGGCGTTGTCATCTGTGTGTTCATGCTTCTTATTCATATCTAAATGGCCTCGGTCAAACCGTATTCGTGCAAGATTAAACGTCCTCTGATCATCTGCCCAATTGGGGAAGTAACTTTCTTCTTTTTTTTTTTTCTTGGGTCAAATATGAAGTTTCCGGGCCAATAGTCTCAGTCATGATTGGCCAATTTACTGATTCTATATCAGTAATTTAAATTTTCTGCGAATAATTTTGCTTGTAAGCAAGTTATACATGTCTGACTGTCTGTAATGTTGAATGAGGAGGATGGTAAAATTTTGACTGGCATTAACGGGTTATCATTAGAAGAAATTTAGGTTTGAATGAAGTGAACTATAAATCCTGGTAGATTTGCTTTTCTGTAATTACTTTTGAGTGGGTTAACCTGAACGCTTATTCTATTGCAATCAATTTTTCAGGCAGTCAATGGATCTATACAGTAGTGTACCATCACCAAGTATCGGATTTCTGGGCACTCCCTCACTGTCCAGATTAAGTAGCTCCTTTCTTTCTTCATCTCTAACAAGAAGGCACACTCCTGAAACCCTACCTTCTGCAAAACCTCTGTTACAATCTACTGCAGATGAGGCACAGAGACGAAGCTCCCATGCCTTGCTTCCTCCTATTCCTTCTAGGAGGTCTATGCTTAAGAAGGATTCTGTCAAGGTTTCTCATGAAGTCCCAATTCCTAGCCAATGCACTTATGGACAAGCTGTAGTTAATGGTATGCATTTTTTTTAAACCCCACTTTCTTTTAAATGAATAAACGATAAAGATCTTGATTGAGAAAGAAAAAAAGACGTGGAAGAAACTATTCATCACCAATCTGGAAAACCATTTTTTGTGTTTTAGTGTTCCTATTTGATGCCTCTATATTTCTTAGCAACTTTCCACCTCTATTATTGAGATGAGGACATTATTTTTGACTCCAATAAAGACTAACGCAAATAAGGTTTTTTCCTCGCTATAATTTTGACACATGTATAACATTAGTAGGCTCATAGCTCAATTGTGACGATGTGGTGTTTGTCCATTCTCAGAATAAAGCATTTCATGCGGAAAAAGGAACCTAATAGGCAGGTTCATATGCAAAGAGGCTGGTTATAATCATTGATAACGTAAACTATGCTAGATAAGAATAATGAGCACATACACAATTCCTCTTCAGTGAATTTGGGTATTCTTTTTCTTTCATATCATCATTTTATGAACATGTAATTAGGGGTCACAGCTGCTGTAATTACTCATCATTAGATATATAAAATTAAGATGAGTTGTCTCAACAAAATTACAACGCTCATTATGATGATTTTTGTTGGGATGAGTGCCATTCCCCTATAGTGCAGCGGGGGTCATTTCTATTGAGTGAAAAATGGTTTATTCATTGTTACTTTCATATAATCTTTACAAGAACCATTCGAACAAGTTGAATAGATGCTGCAAAATTGTCTGTCTGGGTGTTAATGACTTGAGGATCTTGCCTAATTTTTACCGTGTACTTAAAGATTTTTTCTGCTTGTCTTGTCACCATAAACTGGACAGTAAAATTTGATTTATTTGAAAGAGAACTGTGTGTGTGAAACATGACATATGTATGTTGGACATGAGTGTATAATTGTATGTACTTAAAGGCTGGCCCATATGCAGCTGTCTATGCAAAATTATTCCGACGCATTTTAAAATCACATGCCATGCAGTTTTAAACTAACCAAGAATGTGTTGGTCTCATTCTTATTTTGGCTTTATCAGGCATAAATGTTCTTTGTGGCGTTGGAATCCTTTCTACCCCTTATGCTGCCAACCAAGGTGGATGGCTTGGGCTTTCCATTTTATTAATTTTTGCGGTTCTTTCCTTTTATACTGGGATCCTTTTGCGTGCCTGCTTGGATAGTGAACCTGGGCTAGAGACGTACCCTGATGTTGGCCAAGCTGCTTTTGGAACTACAGGACGTATTGCCATCTCAGTAAGTCTGTCTGGTGATTTCTAATATTATGTGATTGTACTTTTGTATTCTTATTAACTTGTGGGTTACATATGGAGTCATCACTGATCCTGTTGTAACAGAAAGGGAAGATAACAGTAAAAGACCTCTAAATTATTGCCAGTACATAATATTAAAAATTAAAGCTACCTTCTAAATTAGCACTCATGTTCTCTAAAATAACAACCTGATTCATTCACTTGAGCTACCATCTACACCTGTCCCTGCTGAACCATAGGTCTTGATGTTAAAGGAAGGGGGAAAGAAGGAAACTGCTATTGTAATTCCATATCATCAGTTCAGCTTCTGCTTTATATAGACTGCAGAGGATGCAACAGAGTCAGCTTCTTCTTCAACTACCTTTTTTGGTAAAGTACTGATAACAAAGACTAATCTCCCCCGGGCAAATAATAGAATCCTCCCAATTAGATTGCTATATATACTAGGGCTGGGATTCGAACCCACAACAACTTGCTTAAATGACAGGAATTCCTATCATTCACGCCAATTTGAGTTGGTTTTTCAAGTTGGCCCTTCCTCAACTCCTTACACCTAACTCTTCTGTTAACTAACTTTCAGATTTATTCTGTCCTTATATCACTTTTGTAACATCTAGAAAATCAAGTTGCAACTTTAGGAAGGAATTTTTCTTGTTTATATTTTCCTTGGAAGAAATTTTAATTTTTAAGGTTCTTAGCTGTCATTAATATAAGTTATTATTATTTTTTGGCCAAAGAATATGTTATAGATTAAGTGTCATTTTTCCTAAAAGAAAAGGGGGAGGGAGGGAATGAATATCTTTTATATTAAGAAGTACTAGTCTCTCTAATGTGTTGCACTGTTGTTTATGCATTTTCCATTTTGCTATGGTGCAGATAGTATTATACGTGGAACTATATGTAAGTACAGCCCCTTTCATTCTCAGTGTGTAGTCTTCTGGAGTCTCATTCATTTTAGTTTGGCATATGTAAATAGCACCACAAAGGATGACATTCACTCGATGACTATATATTTGGGTATGCTTCTCCTATATGTTTGACATAAGTTAACAAAAAATAATCTTAAGTTCTGATGCATGACTGTTTTTGAAGCTAATATCAAGTTCTCCTATACTTCATATCTGAAAAAACGTGAAGCTCTTGCGAACTATTTTTTTCCTCTAAAAAGATCATGATGCAGACGATGACAATATGAACTATCAGAGTATAACATGCAAACGATTTGTTGGAAACAAGTGTAATATTTTTCAAAGAATGGTAATTTTATGCAGTGCATGATTTCCCCTCCAAATTAATGATAATGTCAGACTATTAACCCCCCCCCCCCAAACCACACACACACACACACCCAAAAAAAAGATTTTCTTTCCTATAAGATGTTTTGTCATTCGTAGCACAATTTTGAGGTAGTTTGTCATATACAATAGGTGACAGGGATCCTGAGACAGTTATCTGTTTCAGTCCTAATTACTGAACTTTAAAATGGGTGTGAATACATTTGTGATACCCTTTTGTGATGCTGCTATTTTCATACTGGCGATCCATAGAACCAATCATCATCTCCTTGAGGTCTTTGATATTGGTAGCAATTATTTGAGATGTTTAAAGTTCCTTCACGCAGGCTTGTTGCATAGAGTATATAATTCTGGAGAGCGATAACTTGTCTTCATTGTTTCCAAATGCTCACTTAAGTTTGGGTGGCATTGAATTGGATTCACATGTTCTATTTGCACTGTTGACTACCTTGGCTGTTCTTCCTACTGTTTGGCTCCGCGACCTAAGTATTCTCAGTTACATCTCAGGTAGGAAACCGATTGCCAATTAATTATCCATTATCAGAAAACAAGACAAGTCTGTCTCTCTTAACTTCTATCTCAAAGTTCATGATACCCTTTTCTGGTCTTCCGTTTGAGAGCCCCATAGGTTTGTTACAGCTTTGAGAAGCATTCTGAAGGGTGCTCCTCAGAAGCAAAGAATTTGAATCCTAAACGAAATACGACCTCTGGTCCTAAATGTAGAACCTAGTTTATAGTCAATGTACACCACAAACTAGGTCTTACATTTAGAGCCGGAGGAGTATTACCAAATACAAATCTGAAGCATTTTCTGTCAAAATCCCAAACATTGAATGACAAAATCCTCCTGAATTGGAACTTACACCATGCTTGGACTCATAATGTTAGACCATAAAAAGGTAAAGTGAATGGTAAAAATAGATGAAAAATGACTTTTCTATCAAGACGGATAATATTGAGTAATGTAATGATAACATAATAGACAGTGCACAGATTGTTCTCTATGATTGATTGCCTCTCATTTCTTTCAATCATGCCGAACATGTACTCATACTAGACACTGGAAAGCATCAGTGATCTTTCCAATCTACTTTATTACCAAAACAGAAATTCTGATCAAGAATAAATATAAATTCTAGCTAGACGAGCTCCGGGGACATGTCACAGGAATTCCTAAAGAGGATTAAGCAACCTTCTATGCATTCAAAATCTCAGAATCTGCTGTGCTTTAGTATCCTAAAAGAAATAGATCGAGGCTTACCAACCTTATTAGCCAACCTAGTCTAGACACAATTTTAAAAAAATAAATTGAAGCAAGATCAACAAATTCAAAGAGCGATACCTCTTCTTGTGAAGCCTCCATGACCTGTGAAACTACAAACAAGGCCGTCTCCAGCTCCCTTGTGTATCTCCAAGGAACACCAACTGAAAATCTGAAAACTTGATTGTCAGTTTCCGTGGAAAATAGAGATGTTGGAATTGTTTCCAGAAAATCATGGACTTAATTAACACCTCACGTATGTCTATCTAACTGCCTCGTTATCCTTGTCCATATTTCAGGCATAAATTTTCATGTGTCTCAACAATACTGTGGGCAAATTTAAGCTCCCTGAAAACATCTAAAAAAGAATTATGGCTTCATTATCACTCCACTACCTCTACAGAATTAAAAATTTTAGATTGATCAATTCCATAATGTTTGAACATCGCTGCCTGTATTAAAAGTAGTGCTTAAAAGTTAAATACGATCAGTATGCATGAACAATGTCAGTTAGAAGTCAAACACTTAGTATAAGTATAATTCGGTATGACTCTTGTCACTGTTCTTTGTTCTCGGTCTAGCTGGAGGAGTTATTGCATCAGTTTTGGTTTCTCTCTGCTTGTTGTGGATTGGGCTGTTAGATGGAGTTGGCTTTGAGCACAAAGGGACACCATTGAATCTTGCAACCCTCCCTGTTGCTTTGGGTGTCTATGGTTACTGCTATTCAGGACATGCAGTGTTCCCAAATATCTATACATCAATGGCAAATCGAAATCAATTCCCTGCAGTGCTATTGGCATGGTAAAGCAATGGTACTTTTAATTTTGACACTATGAATATATGCTTCTACAGTCACTTACCCTCTGGTTGGAGGGGAGATTTTAATGAATGAGTTTGATTTGAAAAAAATTGGAGAAGTGGGATTGAAAGTTGTTAATTAATTTTTCTAATTCTTTTGTTTTGTATATTCTCTTCATTAAAATTTTATAACTCCCCTTGTCCATTTTTTTTTTAAAAAATCTAATTAAAATCTCCCCTCCCTTCCCGTTTGACCAAACACGGGATTGGTATCCTTAAACCATAGACTGTCTACTTTCAGCTGTGCCAGACTCTGAAAGTGTCCTAGCACATGTCTGCCACCAGTTTTTTCAGAACATAATACAAAGAGGTACTTGAAATATAAGGATCTATCTGCTTCTAAGTGTGATTTTTTTTTTTCTTTTTTCAGCTTTGTTATTTGTTCCGTATTGTATGCCGGGGTGGCTGTTATGGGGTACACAATGTTTGGTGATGCTACACTTTCTCAGTTCACTCTTAACTTGCCTCCAGATTTAGTGGCCACAAAGGTTGCTGTGTGGACAACGGTATGCTCATTCTAGAATCCATGACGAGTTCTTCAATAGTTCAATGATATATCAAACTTGACTTGTTGGATTTGCCTGTAATCAGCCATATAAGTTTCTAACATTAATGTCTGTCATTTCTTCTTCTGCAGGTGGTCAATCCATTCACCAAATATCCTTTGATGAGTGTGCACTATACATACATATTTGCAATCTCACCTATGTATATTATAGATCCACAAATTACAAAGAAAATTTAAGTTGTGATTAGAATACATCTTAAAGAGAGTGAGCCTTAGAGCCACGGTAAATGTTACTACCATGTGACTAATAGGTCATAGGTTCAAATCCTAGAAAAAATCTCTTCGCTTGCGGTGGTAAAACTACATACATATGATCCTCCCTAGACCTCACTTGATAGGAGCTTTATACACTGGACTACTGTTTTGTATTAGAATACATCTTAGGAATCTAAGCATTCAGTTTTAGTTACCTTAGTAAAAGGATTCTGGCTCTGGTAATTTTGCTCTCATCTGTTTCTATTGTGTGAAAGATAAATTTGTTTCTTCTTAATTAGCACCACATATGCATTGACTATATCTCCAGTAGCAATGAGTTTGGAGGAGTTGATACCGTCAACGAACGCTAAGTCTTATCTATATTCCATCCTCATAAGAACAGGACTGGTAATTTCAACGCTCGTTGTTGGTCTTTCGGTTCCCTTCTTTGGTAAGTCTTTCTTCCTCTTCTCACCTGCTTGCTCTGCCTTATTTCTAGGACAACGTTGAGACAAAATGAATCAAGCGTTTGATATTATATTCAACAGCGAAAAATAAACCATGGGAACATTATTTACAATACAACCCTACTCCATTGACCCTAAAAAATCCGTCATATATCACGTTTCTATCAAATAACTTAGTACAGTTTTGAATTGTTTTCTGCATTTCCTTTGTTGCAGGTCTGGTGATGTCGTTGATTGGATCGTCACTCACAATGCTTGTTGTAAGTTCCCATAATTTTTTTTGGTGCTATTCCTTTCTTCGGAAGGTTTTGACCATAGCATTCAGTTAACTGAACTCAACCTTGTTGGCAGACCTTGATCCTTCCCTGTGCTTGTTTCCTGAGAATCTTGCGTGGCAAAGTCTCAAGCCTTCAGGTACTATGATTGCACTCTTTATAATATCACTCTATTCAACCCATAACTTTCCTCTTTTGTATCATTTCATAGTCCATTCGAAGCCTAATAGAATATGCAACAACCTTATTAGTAGTGATAAGCGATTAAAGTGATGTTTGGAATATTTTATTTTTGGGTAATAAGTGTTTATTATGTTAGTCGAGATAAAACTTTTTTCACATATTTACCTCGTATACTGTAAATCACGATTTATAAATACTTATAAATAAAAAATAAACTATCCCAAACGAATACTTAACCTTCTAGAAAATGAACTTGGAATACTCGAGTTTCTAGTCTCATCCTTCTTTTCTTTTTCTTCTTCATTTGGTGAATTTTACCCAAAATTTAAGATCTTTTGAAGTACTTTAGAGTGATAAAGGCAAGAAAAGATAGAAAAAGAGAAGTAGGATTGTTTTTGTACATGTGGATCCCACCAAAGTAGGACTCACTTTTCTCCTTTTTATCTCTCGACTTTTATCATATAATAGTATCTAGAAAAGTCTATTAGCATGTTTTGGGTAGAAAGTTGAGAAAATATAAGAAAAGAGAAGTGGTATCATTTCTGTACATATGGATTTCACAGAATAGGGCTCACTCCTATCTTTTTATATCTTTCAAATCTCATGATAAAATATTTAAAAAAAACTTTAATCTCATTATTTATTTATACTTTCTTGACAAATGCATATTAATGATGTCTAACACATGTCAAACACTTTATCATAAAGTACTTAAAAAACACTTGTAGTGTATTTGGGATTGAAAAGCTGAGAAAAAAAAAAGGAGAAGTGGTATTATTTCTGTACTTGCTGATCCTATAAACATAAAACTCACTCACCTCTTTTTATCTCTCTCAACTTTCATTATAAAGTACTTAGAAAAGATTTTTAGGGTCTGTTTGTTGGACGGAGGAGAGGGGATGAAAGGGATTTTAATGAAGGGAAAAAGAAAGGAGGGAATATGAGTGACTTTAATAAGAAGGAAGGGGAGGGGAAGGATTTTAATGTTATTTTGTTTGGTTCAGAAGGGGAGGGAAATTATTTTTACATGGATAACTTTACCTTTATGTTATAAGTGATTTTTTTTTCAAACTCTATTAAATATATAATAAAGCTTAATTATAAATAACATTATGCCCTAAATTATAAATAATATTTAATAAAATTATGTATATATATATATATTAAAAATAATATTTTATAATTATAGTTATATATATATAATCAAAAACGGCAATGGGTACTTTTGGGTTGATGACAAACTATCATGGGTATTTTAGTCCAATAGATTAAATATTTTTAGCCTCCCTTCCAAATCCCCCAATTTGGGGGAGAGAGATTTTGAGGGGAGAGAGGGGAAAATTTTAAAAAATTTCTCCTCCCCTCCTAAATTTTTAGTCTTACCAATCAAGTGGAGGGGAGCATAATTCCTCCCCTCCCTCCCTTTTCCCTCCCTTCCCCACAAACCAAACAGAGCCTTAGTGTGTTTGGGGTTTAAAGTTGAGAAAATATAAGGAGAGAGGAGTAGTATCATTTCTGCACATATGGATCCCACAGAATGGGGACTTACTCCTTTCTTTTTATCTCTTTTAAATTTCATTGTAAAGTACTTAAAAAAGACTTTAATCTCATGTCATTTGTTTCTACTTTCTTGACAAATGTATGTTAATCACGTCTAACACATGTCAAAAACTTTATCATAAAGTACTTATAAAAACACTTCTAGCATATATGAATTGGAAAGTTGAGAAAAAATAGGAAATAAGAAGTGGTATCATTTGTGTGCATGTAGATCCCATAAAAGTAGGACTCGCCCTTCTTTTTTTATCTCTCCCAACTTTCATTATAAAGTACTTAGAAAAGCCTCTAAGTGTTTGGGGTTTAAAGTTGAGAAAATATAAGAAAAAAGTAGTATCATTTCTGTATATATGGATCCCGCAGAATGAGAACTCACTCCTTTCTTTTTATCTCTTTCAAATTTCATCATGAAGTACTTAAAATGACTTTAATATTGTATTATTTATTTCTACTTTCTCAACAAATGCATATTAATTAATGACGTGTAACACATGTCAAACACTTTGTATAACTCCTACATAATTAAACATGTGTGGTATGCAGGCAACACTTTGCATTGCAGTTATCACAGTAGGAGCTGCATCAGCGGTCTATGGAACCTACTCAGCCCTTTCCAAGATTATAGAAAGCTTGAACCAATGAAGTTCTTGTGGCTTCACAACTCTGCACAATCCTTATTGTCTTATTATTGTTGAGCTTCTTCATGTTCTGTTCTATTCATTTCCCCCCCAATTTTGTTTCCTTCGTCTGATGAGGATGTCTTGCATTGTTATTTTGTTGCTGGTTGATCTTTCTACTTTGTCATTTGTCTAAGTTATAGGTATGATTTAAAACCTTTAGTTGGGTTAAATCAAATTATGCAGTAAAGGGTATAACTCTGATCGTATTCTTTAAATGAGCATTTTATTTAATTCCTAGTCTTAACTAAGTGACAAATACATTAAAAGGGGATTTGAAATTGATTTTTTTTTTTTAAATTTTTTTAATGATAGAAAACAATATAAACTACTATTTTTTTTGAATTTTTGATAAATGATGAACAAAAGTGTGAGGATGTCTTGCATTGTTATTTTGTTGGTGTCTAAGTTATAGGTATGATTTAAAACCTTTAGTCGCCTTGAGCTAAATCAAAATAAACCAAATTATGCAGTGAAGGTCTGTTCTTGTAAAGAGCCTTTTATTTAATTCATAGGCTAAACTAAGTGATAAAAACATTGAAAGTGGTTTTGAAATTAATTTTTTTATTTTAATGATGGAAAACAATCTAAACTACTATTTTTTTGAATTTTTGATAAAATGATGAACAAAAGTATTAAATTAGATTTAAGGAATGATATGATGGAATGCTCCTTGGAAATGAACCTATGGCCATCATAACTTGCTTAATGATATGACAGTTGATTAATTCATTAAGTCTAATTAAAACCCCCAAATACAATTTGTGTCAAGTGATTTTTAAAAAATAATTGTCTTAAAAGCTAGATAACAACCACTTATTAAGGCATTTTTTAAAACCACTTGGTGTGAAATTTAAATTGAGTTAATAAAACTTGTTCCTCAATGATGAATGCTCACGGAGACACTTAATAGCAACACAAATCAATTATAATACCTAACAATGCACTAGATAAAACAGTTTCAATGAATGCCAATGAAAATATATAAATTCAAAATTTAAGTCATATAACTCAATTCAAACTATAATAATTCAACTAACAAAGATTATAACGCATAATCTTAGTCTCAAATTCAAATCAAAATTATTCCTAACGGAGAAAAATCATCAAGTTCAACAGAAAATTAATTGAAAAGCAAATATTCCCTTAATCAAAGCTCCCAAGCTCAAGCCATAACATTCATTCCAAGAAGCACAAGAGAATTTAGTGCCCGTTTGGCTTAGCGGTGGAGAAGTGGCTTTTTTTTCCATTTGACTTTTGAAAAAGTAAGGTAGGATTAAAAGTGAAAATGTAAATGTGATTTGTGTTTGGATTAGCGGTGGCAGAAGTCACTTTTTTTTCTAACTTTGAACCTGTTTGGATTAGAGTTTGAAAAGCCCGTTTAGATGCAAAATGACTGAAAAGGGTATGGATGCTATTGAATATTACATACATATGATGTAAGAATATTTTGATTTTTGCAAGTGTGTCTGTGTCTTTTTAAATTATTTGCTGCAAAAAAATTACTGAAAATCATTCTAGTTTTCTTCATTTTTTAGTAAATATTTTGATTTTTGCAAGTGTGTCTGTGTCTTTTTAAATTATTGTCTGCAAGAAAATTACTTCCTGCCCAAGTCTGTATATATACTTGAAGTGAGGAAAATAAACAAAATTTAATTAAAATAACTGAAATTATAATTTAAAAAAATATACACCAAAGTATTTAACTAAAAATGGATAAATTTAAATTAATACTACAATGCATACATGAAGTGGATCATGATAGAATCATCTACCGCTAACAAGTTGGTCTCTGATTGTGTCACGAATATGATTCATTTGTGTTGAAGATAATCTACGGATAGTTGATGTGGATGCTACATCAACTGGATCATTGTTACCTTCACCACGTATATTTCCTCGTTCACCATCTTGAAAAGGCACATCTGTTTGGGAATTTCTTCGGATAAGATTATGTATGGACATTGTTGCACAAACTATGCGGATTTGTGTTTCAAAGCTATATGACTTCATTTCCCCCAATAGCTGAAACCTATTCTTCCAGACTCCAAACGTCCTTTCTATAGTGGTCCTCAAACTTGAATGATAATAATTGAACATCTCGTTGGGATTTGCAAATCCCTCGCGTCGCCTGAAGTTTGGAAGGTGATAACACTCACGTCTATACAGACCAAAATTTCCAACTGTTGTTGGATAGCCAGCATCGACTAAATAATATTTCCCTAACAAATAGAAGGAAATTACCAGTGACTGTAAAATTATGGCAAACATGAGGGAAGAAATACAAAGACATTATGTAGGTGCAGGTGTTGAAGATATACCTTCAGGTGGATAGGGGAAATTCATGGATGGAGTAGAGATAGCCGTTTGGAAAATACGAGCATCATGTATAGTTCCTTCCCACCCTGCCAGCACAAAAGTGAAGCACATATCCCAATCATATACTGCCATGATATTCTGTGTTGGATATCCCTTTCTCCCTATAAATCTCTCTTGCTCTGATTGACTAACCACACACTTGATGTGAGTTTCATCAATTGCTCCTATTGCATATTGGAAATATGGGTAATATCGCCGGTTAGTGCATATTTTTGGGTGACAATGACGGAACTCAGGATCAAGCGGTTTAATAATTTCTGTCGCTAGATTGACACAAACATTTAAAACTATATGGAAAATCCTACTAATAGTTTCTCCTGAATGTTGAAATCGTTCCAGTAGGATCCTATTTCCTTGTGCATGTCCAATGGTATGTAAGAATATGGCAACCATTTGTTCAATTCCAATGTACCTTGTTTTCCGTAACCCATGTTCTACCAATTTAGAGCACAAGAGAAAAAACACATGTTTTTCCACTTTGAAATTTTGATGACAAATTCCATCATGCCCTTCCAATACCTCTTGTACCCACTTTACACCTGTTTGCTGACTAGTTCTGCATGGCTCTTTACAAATATAAGGCATGAGATATTGAGCCATCAAGGCACCTACGTGTTCATACTCAATCACCTCTTCGTCTAGAAGAGATATGAGTCGTCTCCTTCTTTCTGCACGAGACGGTCGTACTTCCTCCGTACGCTCTGAAATATCTTCATTGCTTGAACCTGCTATAGACGATGTAACCTGTGTTTTTTCCAACATTGTTCGAAATAAAATACAATTAGAAGGCTGTAGAAGTACAATGTCATAACATGCGTTAATTTAGTAGCATTCATAACTAGCACAAAACATGGGTTTCAGGGGCATAAGGTTATATCATAACATACATAACATGCATTGTCTAATCCAGGTACTATCATAACATACATAACATGCGTTGCCTAACTTAAGTACTATCATAACATACATAAGGTTTGGATATCGATATAACAACACATGACAAAGTTTTCAAAAGTAACACATAATGGAGTTCAGGGCTTAGGGGCAATCTGAAGGTGTGGGCTATTGTAAGCATGTTCCTGCAACCACTCTAGCAAGGCTTCTTTGTTTCCTTTCAACCCACAAAACATGTCGCGAGGCATCTGCTGCATCATCATATTACAACAGTGGCGACGAAAGTCCCTATTATAAACAACTTCTGGAATTGTGAGTAACTCTGATACGACGTCACTCGCTAGTGCATCACCTGCGGACATCTTTCTTATCTCCTGTAATCTATCCATAGATGCATCAGCTATTCTACTAACCGCGTCTGCTATTGTTTTAGAAGTGGTTGTCGGTCTCTTTTTCGATTTCTTGAACCCTGCATCTCTCTTCCTCTTCCCACTACTACCAGAACCACTAGGTGTAGTGTTCGTTGTCAACGTGATTCCTTCAAAATCACTAGTCACTCCCACACTTCCTCCTGCAGCAGGACCTTCAAGATCTTCCTCACTATCTCCCGATCCTTCTTCTAGGTCCATTGTAGGTCGGTAGACATCGTCTTCATCATCACCCATTGACATCTGTTGTTGTGCAGAAGATGGTGTGAACATGGTGCTGCCCGATGCCATAACATCCTTAAATATAATCTCCAATTCTTTGGCAAACTGGAGGCCTCTATACCTATACTTTGCATACTCTCCATTCTCCTGCATGGATATAATAATATGACAATACAATTAATAATAATAATAATCATCATATGACACAAAAATTCAACCATCTATAATAATGAAAATAATAACAACAACAGTAACAATAACAAGTTTTTACCTGAATTTTCCTCTCCCACCACTCATCTTCCGCAATAACCATATTCCTCGCTGCATTAAAAGCTATACCAGTCTCTCTCAAGAATAACTTCTCCCATGCTTTCCATTCTTTCCTCAGGCTATCAAACCTATTTTTAAGTTGCTTCTTGTCATATGATCGTCCAGATTTCTCATTAAATGCACACCTAATGTATTTCCACCCGTCCTTCGTGAATGAAGATCCTTGACGTTCTTTCTTATAGATTTGATCAATGCATTTGTGGATGAAAATTCCTATGGTACTTACATCCCACGTTGCTTTACATTTGTCCTTATTCATACTTGTATGTGAACTAAAAAGGAATTCATAGAAAAATATATACATTAAGGAATTACTTTGATATTGGTCATTTTGCAGCACCTCAATTTAGATTTGATCAATCATTCTACCACATTTATCAAACACATTTAATTGCATGCTTCCTAGGCACTTGACTACCTTGATCCTTTGAAAATCTCTAATAGACCTTATCCTTAATACTCAAGATATTTCCAGGATTGTATTAATATTGACATCACCTCCTTAGTGCCTTTAAACACAATTTATTTAATTGCATTAGAATTGTAAACAACTTAATTCTCTTCTTTTAAACCTTCACTAACCGAAAACAAGGAAGGTAAAAACTCACATCATTCAGGTCTACTCCTTTTAACTTGTTTATTATATTATAAAACTACTAAATCTTAAGTGCCACCGTTGACATTTCACTAATCGAAATAAGGAATACTACACCTCACATAATTTATGTTCTATTATATCCAACATAGAACATTCGTCAAATAACCATATCAAACATCCAATTAGTGCCATCAGCAGTTTTAAAAAATCATAACTTAATCTAGAAACTCCAACTGAAGTGATTCAAATCTCCATTCAAAGCTATTGGAATCCTCTACAAGGGAAAAATAACATCCAGCATCAAATCATAGGCATAATGTTGTAGAATTCTATCATGAACATTCATTGGTCATTTGGCATAATGAAGTTAGGAAATGTAAACAAGTGAAGGTTTAATACTCATAGCATTGTACAGATAGCAAAAAAGTTATATAAACTAAGGAGGCCTTAAACAGTGGATCACATTTAAACATACTTCAATAACCTAAATTACCTATTTAGCATTGGGAAGCATGAAACAGTGGATCACATTCAGTTTGCTCTTCTAAATTTTGGCTCCAATATGCAACCAATAGCATACAACCAATAGCGCAAAGGTATCAAGAAAAACTTCATATATTGCATTGTGCATGCTAATGTAAAAAAGTGGTTGGACCTGAAATCTATCTGTATGATTCAGCACCTTACCTATATAAAAAATTATAAAATTTCCAGCAGACTTGAAAAATATACATAATGAGGCTTTCAAATTGACATCAGAAAACAAGATTAGAGCCTAATTCTGACTAACATTGAGATAGATTGTTCCTACATATTTATTCTTCAGTTTTCTCCAGATATCTGAAGCAAACATCCAAGAAATTTCTACCATGACTGCAACTGCCAATTATTAGAGATAGCTGCTTTCAGGTGTTATCATGCCGAGAAATTCTTAGTGGGAGTTTAGGTGGGCGGGAGGAAGGGAGTAGGGGATAATAATACAAATGAGGGCTTAACTTCAAAGTGGAGCTTAGCAGTATGAAATTATTTCATAAATATCCTCTGCTACTATTATACCATTTCAAATTCGCTAACCATACGTTGACTTCACTTGTTTGCAGTAATTGCACTTCAATTTAAATTTTCTGTTTCCTATTCTATTTTCACATTCAGCCTACTTGGAATTCATTGGGTGGCCAGCATTAAACAAACTCTTCAATGCCGTCCTCTATTTGGGATCTAATAACCTTTTTTGTTCATTTCACTTAAACATTGCATGTCTGGACCATAAACAACTTCAGCCTCAGATAAATGGATGTGGCAAAAAACTCAAAAGGTAAAAACAAGACCTTATCATCACTCAAACTGATGTAAAATGATCTTGAATGAACAAGAAATTTCAATCCATTGGACATCGGGATGCTACATAGCAGGAAAGTTAGGAAGCATGGGTGCGTAGTTTATGTCTTTATCATTGGAGGAAATAATGCAGATTCATGATTAATAAAAGGTACAAAAAAGATGCCGCCAATAAACTAGGACATGAAGGAGAAATATTTGGATTGAGATAACTACAGAGTGCTAGGCTCTATTGGATTGCTGCCAATGGACTTCGAAATGCTAAATGGTTTAACATATATTTAATCAAATGTAAAGAGTGTAAAACAGAAATGGGATAGTGAAATGTAAAGATGTAGAACCATCAAATTAAACAAAATACATTCCCAGCAATTCGACATCCACACTCACAAGGCTCATATTCACACATGCAACAATACCTTTACTCTCTTTAACCTTAATATCAAAGAATCTGAAACCATACACATTTCTTAATTCATAAAAACAATTACGCCAAGAACAGAGGCAAGAAGTGAAGCACTAGTAATACACAGCAAATGATCATTACTTGAGCATGTGTTTCACGCACCTACAAAAATACTCAAGGGCCAAGAAACGCAAGCAGAAGAGAAAACAAGAGGTTTTGATCTTCAACAAAGTGAGAATTGAGAAATAAATATAGAGGACGAGTAGAACCACATGCAACAAGTGAGGGAAACTTAAATGGACACAGAACCGAAACTCGCCATTTGTTCACAGACAGAGAAACGAATATGGCAACCATTTGTTCACACACACTCAAAACAGGGCAGACATGTTAAAAAACATTCAAAACTGATGTCTATGATATTTACCCGACGCTGGCTGCCTATTCTAGACGAAGATATGACAGAGACACAGTGGGGAGATGAAGACACAAGAGCCGTTCACCGCACACTGTTCCAGCGATTTGCAGAAGCTCCGATGACCTCTGTTCTCTATCCCAAGTCACATATCTGGCCCTCCTGAGTCTCGATCACACAGATCGCCACAACACAAGCAAAGTTGAGCAAACTATTTCACCAGAAGCAAGTGCATTCGCCGACCACCGTGAGATGCCAATGAGAAGCAAACTCAGATCAGCAGGAAACACCAAACCACAGAAGGCAAGCCATGAGTTGAGTGATGACGTGAGACGCCAATGAGACCTGAGACGCCGACGAGACACAAGGAGATCTGGACGGTGCTATGACCGACGACGCCAACGGTTAGAGATGGAATCCTGGACGGAGCAGTCGAAAATGCTCTGATTTGAACGACAACGACACCACCAGAAGGGAAGCTCTGATTCGAACGAAAGAAGGCTTTGGGCATGCACGAAATTACCAGCTCTGATTCGAAATCATGAGTTCGGTGAGACAAAATAATGACAATATAATGCTTCCAACGGTCTGCCTGCAAGCATTTATTGAAGAGAGAGAGAGAGCAGAAGCACGGGAGATATTGAAAAAAAGCTACGGGAGTGAGCTTTGGAATTAAGTCACGGTATTATAAAAAGTGAATTGGAAACCACCGCTTTGCCAAACTCAGAGAAAATGGCCATCGTGATTATTCAGCTTCAAACGTGTGGTCAGGCTGGCTTGCCGCTTTTCCAAACAGACCCTTAGTTGCTCATGATTTCAATAACAGCTCCAACTCATCCCAAGCACTGAACAGCCATGACTGAAGGCGAATGAAGGAACTGAATATGATGGGAGGTGGGGATGAGCGCTGTTTGTGACAAGGGAATGAAGAACTTGAATGGAGGTAGTGCGAAAATGTTGGCCACCTCCTCTTTCTTTTAATGGAGAATTCCCAACCAAAATTCTGACTCCCAAAAGTGTTGCCTCTTTCCTTTTTTTTTTTTTTTGGCTTTTTGGTTCCTCAAAAATTATTTCCCTTTTCCTTTGGAGTGCGTGATCTTGACTTTCCTCAATTATTTTCAGCTGCAACCTTCCTAAAGTGACTTAAAATGCAAATCAAAATTAGGTAGCAAGTTATATTCTAAGAAAATTAACCCAATTAATAGCAATTGTGATATTTATGGAAATATTACTCTTTTAAACTCTATTTTTACACAAGCATCATTAATTCAAATTAATCAAAACAAATGCTATTTAGCTTAAAATTAATGTTAAAATCTCTAAATAAGATATTAAATATTATGATAAAATAGAGATATATCAAGGTACCAGACAAGTTTATACTTGAGAGGTTTCTTTAGATTGTTTTTGTTTCCTTTTAATAAAAAGCACAAATGCAAAGTATTATAGTAGTTGTTCTTTTTGAAATCAAAGTGAAATGACAAAAATGACTTTTAGCGAGTTTTAATGCCTTAGTGTTGAAAGTGAATTCGCGAGTTAAACATTTCCCAGAACATGTAGTTTTATCATTTTTCCCAAGTGTTGAAGGTACAATCGCTAATTGTGAATTCCAATTCTAAATTTGGTAAAATAAATTGTGAAGTTGTTATTCTCTTTTCAATTTAAGAATTAATCATTTCTCATAACATGCATTCTTCTCATTTTCCTCAAGTGTAGGTCATTTTTGTTATTTTGCTTTGATTTCAAAAAGCACAATTGAAGTCCTCATACCTCTGTGACATTATAAATATTAGGAATACATATTTTTCATTTACTAATTTTTAAGTTGTTTTTAATGGGATTTTCCCAAAATATTAAAAAAAATTCTATAAATAAACGATTTTCCCATGAAATATTTTTCCTAAGGAATTTATATTCAGAACCTACCACCTACCGAACCCGCGCCACTACCGCCTTTGTCATTTGTCAACGGTTTAGAGCTTGTTTGCCAAAGCGTTGGACAGCGAAAACGTACGATCATCTCCGTTGAAAGCACGTCAACAATTCAGATGGTGTTTGTGCAAGCGTTCATCTCCGCATTGCTTCTCAAAAAAACGCCACGTTCTATAAAAGCTAATGGAGGTAGCTTTTTTTTCATTATCCCGCGCGGTGAGGCTATGGGCAAGAGAGAGAAAAGCTGGAAATAGAGGAAAGAGAGATATGATGTTAATTATAAGATAAAGTTGACTTTTTTTGGAGAAATTAAGGAAGCTAATTAAATTACTATAGATTATTTTTATTTTTATTTTTTCTCCAAACTAATTAGTTTGACTAATAAACTAACATATAATCTGAGGATACATAATATATGATATGATTAAGTAGCTTATTATCAAATTTTATTTATATTTTTTCATTTCAATTATCACAATATATACAAATGATATATATATGTAATATTACATAAGATTCATACGCTTTTCAGTCATTTTATATCTAAACCGACTTTTCAAACTCTAATCCAAACAGGTTTAAGGTTAGAAAAAAAAGTCACTTCTGTCACCACTAATCCAAACACAAATCACATTTACATTTTCACTTTTAATCCTACCTTACTTTTTTAAAAGTCAGGTAAAAAAAAAAGTCACTTCTCTACCGCTAATCCAAACGGGCACTTAGCCTCTACATTGCAAGCCTTCGCCGCCAAACACAACGTTCTCTCCGTTTGCTCTCGTCCCAAGCCACCACCCCCACACAGAGACTTGGGTCTCTCCACGAAATGTTGGAAGCTGTTCGAATCTACCCTTCTTCTGTATCTTTAAGAGCCATCACAATCCCTTCTGATTCTTCCCGCAAAATCTCTCTACGATTCTGCGACTCTCTGTCTTTCGGCTCCAGATCGCCTTTTTCTTCCGTTTATACTTTCCATCAGATCCGTAGGTTTGGGAAGAGACTTGTCTTTCTTGGCCAGGAAAGGTCTTTGCAACAGCTCGATGACTCTCCTGTTTCCGTTGAGCTCGAACCCATTTCTAGCGAAACCATGTTTGATCGGGTTATTAAAGAGGCTCAGGAGCCCGACAACGCCTTCGTAATTGTTTGGTATGTTCCCGGTCGTTATGGTTTTTGTTTTCCCCCCCGGAAATTAATTGGTATGGTGATTTTTTCATTGCCTTCTACATTTCAATTAAAACTTTAGAATCAGCATATTTCAGTGAATAGCTTATGAAGCTTTCTTGTGCTCGTAGTAATGGATTAAGCAGTAAAGGTTTATCGGTGGCTTTCATGTTGTGCTCGCTTGTCTTGTTCTGTTTTTTTATTTTCTTCTTGTCGGTATCTTTTGTCCATTCTGTTTTGCTCGTTTTTTCCTGGTGTAATTTTCGACAAGAACTTGCGAGCGTAGTAGAGTAGCAACAATTGAAACTAGATATTTTTCAAGATATTTGAAGAAAGGAAAACGATATTACGGGCAAAACACGGGCCCGTTTTGGTCTGGCCTCACCCAATACAGCGTGGCCAATGGTCTGTGATCTTTCGGAGAGATGTTCTCTTTGGGTTTAGCACAACTCTAATTTGTCTGGTTCTGGTGAATTTTTCATTTCCCATTTCGTAATGGCTTCGTTAATCTGGTAATTTTGGACCTCAACGGGGTTTAAGATTTCATCGGTGTTCACATCATCCAGGACCAGAAGAAATTAGTGTGCAGTAAATAGTTAGTTTCCACTTGCGTAACAGAAAGATATTCCTCTGTGGACTTGGCACGACTTCATTTTGTCTGGTTCGGGTGAACTTGTCACTTCCCATTTTATAACTGTTTCGTTATGCTAGAAATTGATTAAATCATTCTGTTTGATGAAGCCTCGGGACATGATCAGAACTATCTGGTTTCTATAATTTGCTAACTTGGATGGTTCTGTTCCTCCTTCGTCAAATTGATTTTGAGTTTCATAATTTTCATAAGCACTTGAATGATTCTGTTATTCATTTGACTTGATCGGAAGCTATATTTCTTTCAGTTTTTCCGCAAAGTCCAAGTCAGCAAGCTGGGATTTGATACAATTTTATGTGGTTGTACTTTGTAGGATGGCTAATTGGTGCAGGAAATGCATATATTTAAAACCAAAGCTGGAAAAGTTGGCAGCAGAGTATTATCCAGGGTTGGACTCCACTTTCTCTTTTTACTTTCAAGCACATTACAACAACAGCAGCAAAGCCTTATCCCACTAGGTGGGTTTGGCTATATGGATCGCACGATGTCATTATGCTCTATTGAAACTAGATCTTTAGATAGATTATGAACTAATAGATCTCATTCTATAACCTCATTGAATGTTCGTTTCGGTCTTCCTCTACCTCTTTTTAGAAGACTCCACATTTTTTGATCGACGCTCCTTACTGGCGCTCCCAATGGCCTTCTTTAAACATGTCTAAACCACCTCAGTCAATTGTTCACCATTCTCTCCTCAATAGATGCCACTCCAACTTGTTTGCGTATATGATCATTACGAATCTTATCTTTTCTTGTATGACCACACATTTACCTCAGTATCTTCATCTTGGCAACTCTCACTTTATGTTCCTGTTGTCCGTTTAAAGCCCAACATTCACCACCATATAGTATTGCTTATTTTATAGCAGTGGGATATAACTTCCTTTTTACCTTATTAGGTACTTCCAATAACAAATAATTCCAGTAGCTTTTCTCCAATATATCACCCAACTTGAATTATATGATTGACATCTCCGTCAATTTCACCATCTTGTTGAATAATTAATCCCAAATATTTAAACTTTGCCAGTTGTTGAATGACTTGCTCTCCCAATTTGACCTCCACATTATTCTCCACTAAATTACTTTCAAGCATATTAAGTAATAAAATATATAACCTGGTTTTTCTACTCTGAATTATGATATGCTTATACTGATATGGTGTAGATTGCGGTTCTGCCATGTTGACGTTAATGCAGTTAGCCATAAACTTGTTGAACGTGCTGGTGTGACTGTAAGTCCTTGTAGCTTCGTTCAAATGCAATTTGTGATGCATTCTATCATTCACCATCTTAAAGCTTGTTGTTTATATTGTGAAATAATCATCTGTGACATGTCAAGTTTTCTGTCACAAATACTGTTACGTCTTTATCAGTATTCCTCTTGAATACATTAATAGATAGCTATTCTGTTACACTTGCTCATCATTGGTGTTAGTCACTGTGTGTGTGTGTATGTGTGTGTGAAATAAAGGTTGCCATATAGATTTTTATTGAAACAAAAACAAGGATGTGAGAACGGGAAAGAACTAGTACAACTCACCATATAGGTTTTAATTGAAACAAACAAGGATGTGAGAATAAGAAATAAATAGTACTCCTCTGCCCCTAATAATAAGAGCCAACAAAGTTCTAGTAATAATTAAAAGATGTTTTGACATAGGCAACCCACTTCCTTGGAAAAATTTAAAGGCAATTGAAGTTGGAAAAATCATGACATTTACGTGAGGGAAAATTGGAAAGAAGCAAAAATATTTTAGACATCAAGTAACCGAACATGTTTTCTTGGTATCTGTGAATAAGAAAATTGGCTCTTGTAATTAGGGACAGAGTGAGTACAAACTGAGGGCCTAAGGCTGGTTAATACATAAAGCACTCTTACATGTAATAAAAATGTTTGAATAAAAACCTTTTTAATGGCATGGGAATGCGCGTATCAGAATGAACACTGTCTGGCTGCTGATGGCAAAATCAGTTGCCATGATTCTACAATTATTGTTCTCCTGTTGCATGATTGCATTCGATGTGAGTTCATGGAATGCCCAAGTGGAGTGTGAGGGTATGTTTTGTACTTTTGCAAGACTTGTTGGAATTCTTTATGACTTGACACATTGTTCAATCCATTGTATGGAGTTTGAAGTGAGTTGCACTTTTGATGATTTAGAGTAGTGTAACTTTTTACTGATTTTATATTCTATCATAATAAATCAATCAGCTTGGCAAATACAACCTCTTGTCTACATGATGATTGGATTTTACACTATATCATTGCAAGCGTTTTGCTCTAGTTTCCTATTATTCTTGTTGCATTTTTTGGTTTCTACTAAATAAGTTGAATTTCTTGCCATGTATATGTATCTTGCGGCTTCTCAATCCTCGCAGAAAATGCCAACCATACAAGTAAGGGCCATTGGAGTTACTACCTCCAGTCCTAAATATAAGACAAAGTTGATTTTTTTTGGAAAGATTAAGGAAGCTAAATAAGTTACTTAATCATATCATATATTATATATCATTAGATTATATATTAGTTTATCAGTCAAACTAATTAGTTTGGAGAAAAAAATAAAAAATATAAATACTCTAAAGTAATTTAATTAGCTTTCTTAATTTCTCCAAAAAAATCAACTTTGTCTTATAATTAGGACTGGAAGGAGTATTTTGTAACTAGTTCTTGTTCTTCTATATAGCCAGAGTGCAAATAATTTTCTATTTATTTCAGCTATGGATGAATGGTGAGAAACGAGATGAAGTCATTGGTGGGCATAAAGCACATCTGGTAATAAATGAAGTTAGGCAAATGATTGAAAATGAGTGCACTCAATGAGTCATCATCTTCCTTAATTACTTGTACATGCTAAACTGAAAAATCCATTTTTTGTGGTCACAACACGATGTTATAATGAGAAAAGTACCTAAATCTTGTCCTTGACAAGTGGGGTTTTAGCCATCTTATGGTCACTCTTTCTCCCTGCATTTACTATGTTGTTGATGTCTGTATTTTGTTTTGGGACCTATTATAGCAAAAGAGAATGGCGGTTTTGCTGTTTGTTTTTTCCCTTGGTCACCAGCTTTGCTTATCCAGATTATTGTTTTATTTATTTTTAGTAATTTGTTTTATTTATCTTTTTTCCTTTGGGAATTGGGTAATTTCTTATATCTGATATGCAGCAATCTATCTCTTCCCTGTGTGGAACTTGAGTGTGATGTAACGACACAATCACTGCCTGTTCAGTTTGTTTTGCAGATAAAATGTAACAAGGAACAGGATAAAAAATTGATTTTGCGTTTGAATAATTCTCGCTTGGGGTATTAAAAAGATCTCTCTTTTCTTCTTAGATGAAAAAATGATACAAAATTTATTTACGATTAATTATTAATGATTAAAATATATTATATACTCCCTCCGGTCCTAATTATAAGACAAAGTTGACTTTTTTGGAGAAATTAATGAAGTCAATTAAATTACTTTAGAGTATTTTTATTTTTATTTTTTTTCTTCAAACTAATTAATTTGACTAATAGACTAATATATAATCTAAGGATATTAAAAATATAAACACTCTAAAGTAATTTAATTAGCTTCCTTAATTTCTCCAAAAAAGTCAACTTTATCTTATAATTAGGATCGGAAGAAGTATTTGATTTTATTAGATAAGTTCCATAACATTTGAAACGTTACGTTAAAGATCCCCGTAAACTTATATTTATGGAGATGACTTCTCTGCAACAAGTTTTGTTCATTGCTTACCAGCCAAAATACCAACAGCCTCCTTTTATGTTTAAGTGAGTGTTTGGATGGGCGAATAAGTGGCTGTTTTTCACATAAATTGAGATAAAATTTCTTTCACATACTTACTTCGTATACCGTAAATAATGATTGTAAAGTTGTTTTTAAACATTCCTATTGCTGTTCCAACCACACAATTCTTTTCTTATATAACCTTTATTTTTAGAATCTTAAAAATCACATTTTCAACTTTCATAGTTTGATGTTTAATCTCCTAACATTAAAATGGCCATTAAATCTAACACAATGGATGCAACATCATATTATTTAGAATAGGGGTGTTCAAAGTGTCCCTGTCCTGACCCGGTCCTAGACATTTCATTCTGGGAATTTTCCGTCCCGGTCGGGATCGGGATCACACCTTGTGATCCCGGGAATTCCCGGTCTCGGTTTTTTTTCCTTAAAAAATAAGTTATTCATTTATATTTTTATTTTTTACCTCATAAATTAAGTTATCATTTGATAAAATGTATATCATATATTTAGTTAAAGTTAAATCGTATATGTCGTGATACTAATCCTAACTATATAATATATAAAGATAATAACAAAAATGATGAATGTGATAATAATAATAATAATATATTATTCTTCAATTCTAGCTCAATTTGTGTGATTTTTATGACCTTATTAGATGTTAAATAATCACTTCAAACACTAGATTATAAAAAATTTAACTAATATAATTATATTATTGAAACCGGGAATTTCCGGTCCCGGTCCCTGGAATTCCCGATCCTGGTTATACCGGGAATTTCCTGGGACCGGAAATGAATTCCCAGTCTCGGCCACCACCCGGGACGGGAACCGGGAATGGGTGATCCCGGTCCCGTTCCGGGATTTGAACACCCCTAATTTAGAATTATTTGACAGATGACGTGTACTTTTTATTATTTCATTAATTATCCTGATCTAAAACCCATAATTATACTAAACGGCATTTTTATTATCACTAGTTGTTAGTCTCACCTCTCTTAAACACCTAATCATTTTCGCTCTAGTGGTCGTTTGGAATAGCTTATTTTTGGACAATAAGTGCTTATAAATCGTGATTCACGGTATACGAGATAAGTATGTGAGAGGAGTTTTATCTCGATTTACGTAATAAGTGCTTATTTAGGCAAAATAAGCCCAACCAAACACTCACTAAACTCTCCCAACTCGTATTTTTGTCCATCAATACAAGTATTAACTTCATAACTTGAGTCATAAAAGGTACACTCCTAATGTTGCATAAGTAAGAATTTCTGATGGTTGAGAATTGAGAATTATTTGCATTAGTTATGACTTAAAGCAAGTTTGGTTCAATTCTATAAGCATCAGGATTACCTGATGCATTCTATTGGTTGATATATTAAAGTAATCTAATATAATCTGAATTACAATTGATTATTGCAAATTAGGTTATCCCCATTACATGTTTATGTAATCCAAATTCAAACTTACATGACTTAATGTATGGATATTTATATCACTCATGAATAAACATTTAGGCATTTATACCCTTCATTTTATTTTTTTTTGGGCCTTCATCAAGTTAAAAAGATTATTTCATACTTATTTTTATTTTTTCTAGTTAAAATATGCATTTCATTTCATGATTCCTTGATAACATACCAACTAAATGCTATTTGTAGTCATTATTTAATTACATTATGAACAAGGTGCCATGTGTTTTTGTTTTGTCCCTTGCCCTTTACCAAAACCACTTGTTTTGTTGGAGTAATTGCATACCCAAGCTAGCTCTAAACTGAATTGGATCGACCCATATGATTTACTAAATGATAACCCACGCAAGAGAAAGAGAGATCGTTTAAAGCAAAATGATGTAAAAATGAAGGAAAGAGGACAAAGCTTAAAAAATCATTTTATTGCTGTTATATTATTCTATTGAATCCTTAACAAAAGATATATTTATCTAATTTGATTAGATTAAAAAATTTAGTTAATATAATATGTATTTTCTAAAATATTATAGTCATTTTCATTAATTCTCTTCTTTTTTTTTTTGATACATAGGAATGCAAAAGACAAAATACTAGAAAAAACAAAACGAGAAAACAAAATTAAGTAATGCCTCGTGGCATGAGGAAACTCGTGGTCGAATTTGCATACATAATTTGAATCTCCAAGCTAGCGTGTAGTGCTTCCTTAGCTAACATATAAGCTTGCTCATTCTCCAGTCAATCAATAAGTCTACATAAGCATTCCATTCCCGACTCAGCAAGTTTTTCACTTCAAGAATCAGATCCCTATCTGCATGTAGCTCTAGCAAGCTATTCCCAAGGAGGGACACTTCATTAATTCTCTCATTTCCTCTTCTATTTGATTTTTTTTCTTGTTAGGCGTAAGTTGTTAGATATTTTATTATTTAAGATTATATAGTTTATTATTATTTAATATAGATTATATTTAGATATTATCTTATCATTGTTTTTGAATAAAACATTCCCTTATTATGGCTCGTATACAATTTAGATAGAGATTTAGTTTATAGTTACATGTCTAACTGGTAAGCTGTTACAAGCCTTGATGGGTGGTTATGAATAGCGTAGGCTAGGTCTTATAGCGGAAACATGGAAAAGCCACTTACTTGCTCCTTTGGGATTCCCTGACGGGTGACAGCTATTTCTAGATCATCATTGTGCCTCATCTTTCCATTAGAAGAAACTCTGGCCTATTCTATTCTATTATAATTTTAACTCTTTTTTGTTCTGTACAATTTCTAGGTTGTGAGATATTACATAAAAAATCACTATAGTTAGAAGTATTTCATCAAACCTTCCTCTGCCGCTCTCTTTTATAAAATTTATACAACATATTTCGGATCTTTATTGTTAGATTATTCTTACATGTGGCATAAGGGTAGGTTTTCTGATTTCGCTTTAACTAGTTTTTTATGCATGTTATTTTATTGTCTACTTTGAAAAACAATATGACAATATGAGATCAATTTAAATTTGTTGCAAATTTAATTATGACAAGGTGAATTACATTACTATTGATTTGCCATGTTTCGAACTAAGAATTATGAACATATTATGTGCTTTCGGGTAAGTGAATCTATAGGAGAATAATATATTCTCTAATGAAATCTTTCACCAACTTCATCCTATTTTGAAGGTCCCGAATTGGCTATGTAGTTTTAATCAATATTTTGGATTCGATTTTGGCTCAAATTTCAAGCTATGATAATTTGTGTCATGATCTATTGTGTTTTCTGGCATACGGCTGCTGTCGAAATCACTTATCTTACTGTAAGGGTACCCGTCATCGTATTTCTTTTGGGATTCAAAACGAAAATTTTCCCAGTTCATCTCTGGCTTGATTTTTTTATGAAATTGGTCTTGAAAATTTTGTTCTGCCTTTTGGACTTCAAACTGAAAAATCTGATCTTGTGCATGTTTTGATAAAATCATCGAATAAACCATCATCAATTACCCTGTTATCAACCTCTTCTTAATGTTATGTGATTTTGCCATTCATTCTATTTTGGATTTGCATAAGAACATCCCATTATGGTTGGTTTCGGGTTCAAAATCAATGATCTTTCTTTATTATTTTTGGCGACCTTGGTAAAATCATGCCCTTGAATGCTTTGTCTTACTATTTCTCTACGAACATTGCCATTACAAACGCCATTCAACTCACTATAAAACAATCCCAGTTAAGAGTTTTCGGTTTCACATAAACAACTTCATCTTACTTTATGGCTTGATCATTGATAAATTCAGTGTTGTAAATTGTTTGCCGTGATTTCTGTAAACAGCGCCGTTAAAGTCGCTGGCTTTCATGCCAGAATTGCCGGAAAAGATGGCCTGAAACTACAGGTCTGGCGGTTCGTTGCCGGGTCGCTCCTAGGAGTGAGCTCGGGTGGGTTAACCCGCATGCCTAGTGAAACGCACAACTTCACTAATGCAAGAATAGCAGGCTGATGACATATTGGGCCTGACCATTTGGACTTTTATTTTATTTCTTTTCCCTAGCTGAAATTGGATTTTGGGCCTTTTAACTTGCCTTATTTTATTTTCTGTTTTCGAACTTGGCCTATTTTTGAATTAATTATTTTCTGCCTTTTGTTTCTTTTTCCAGAACCTGGGCCTTTTTGGTTTCAGTCATTTACGTCAAAAAAAGCCCTTGAACAGTGATTAGGCGAACTGGGCTATGCATTTTGGGCCTTTTGTTCTCCTTTGTGTTTATTTTTTGTGAAGTTTAAATTTTGTTTTCCAAGCAGTTTTTGTGTGGCTTACTGAAATTTCAATTGTTTCCCTCAAATTGCAGCGTTAATTCAATTAATTTTGCTATGTTGTAAACTCTCTAGTCCATTCTATTTGGGCCTCTCTCTTTTTTTGAGTTTAATTATTTTTCCAATAATTATGAAATACATTGGGCTAGTTTCTGGGCCTATTTGTTTGCAATTTCTTTTGGGCCATTAAGTTGACAAAAAAAGGAAGGTAATGTTCTCCCAATCACATTTTGATTCACATTGTTGGGCTAAGTATGTGTTTATTTTAATTTGTTATTGTTCAATGTATTAGGTTATTGATATTGAGGCTTTCAAGTTTGATTTTCAGATATTATTTTGGTTCAATTAAGTTTCCTTAACTCCATTTTATGCCTATTTCTTTGGAATTTTCCCATTCTTTTCAAGAAATTAAATGTCTAATCAATTGTTTGGGTTTAACTTCTATTTCATCTCATAAATAGTTTAATTGATCAAAATATTTGAATGCTTATTTTTGACATTTCAATTGCTTAAATATGGGAAAATAAATTTTGGCTATTTTTACATTATGGTAATTTTGCAAAATTATTTTGATATATCATTTAATTACCTTAATATTTATGTAATTAATTTTAGACAATTTTTCAACCGTTTAAATTTTGCAAAATTACATTTGAGTTGAAATTGATTTCTTAAACAATTTTTGGATACATAAAACAATGAGAGGGGTATTAATTTAATTTTTTTTGATCAAATTAATTATTTAATCCCTTCATTAAGATGTGTAAATGTTAGACTTAATTTGGATGCATAAAATAGTGGGAGAATTTGTCTATGATGTTATTTATTCACATTTTATTGATTATATTAATCAATTAAATTCTCGTTAAAGATTTGTGCATATTTGGAATTTAAAGCATGTAGTTGATATTTGTAATTAGCATGCATCTTGTGGAGTAGCCACAACATCCATAATGTTGCATGTGTAAATAATTACTTATGGATTTTAAAACATCAACTTCAATCAATGATTAATTAATTTAATCAAAGTGGGAGAATTTCAATTATTTAGTTACTTTTATTCATTAAATTAATTGTTTAAATTATCATTAGGTTATTTGTGCATATTTATGTTTTAAATGCACAAGATATTCGTGATTAGCATGCTTGTTTTCTGAGGTGTAGTCACAGCATCTTCAATCTTGTTGCGTGCACATTTTAAATCACATATTGCATTATAGAATATCAATTATAATTAAATATATGGTTATAATTAGTCTTTGCCCATAGATAGATAATTCTAATTGGATATTTAATTAGGATGGAATAGAATGTTATTATATTTTCTAAGTAGCCCACATGTATTAGAAAATATAACTGCAGTCTAGATTTATCAATTCAAGATAAATTCATGCTATGCTAATATCTTTGCCCATTGGTAGATGTTAGTTATACGAATTTATGATTGTATGATTTACATTAGTAAACATACACTCGTTTGTGATGGTTTTTTTTTTCCTTTGCCTCTTATAGTTGTTTTGTAAGCATTATTAGGTTTTACTTTGAATTTGCAACATGATTTTTATATTTAATTATTTAGTTTGATAGAATTTGTTAGAGATAATTGTTGAGCCTATAAGGAGATGAAATGTAACTTCTTCATCAAACTTGGCATCAAGAAAGTTCTAGTACTTAATGATACTAACATGAGAGGTGAGGTAACATTAAAAGATGTAATTATCTCATTAAATTAATCTCAATTAAGAACTAATCATCACCTTTATATAAGGATAGAGCAATGTCAAGGGTTGCTTATAAGCAAAATGACGAATTTAGAAATTCTCATAATTATTATTACATTGTTTTGTTGACTATAAAGTGATTCTACAGAATAGGGTAAGATGCCTCCATTAATTATGTGGAAGAGATCCTTAGTTTATTATCTCATGAGCCATTACTCCTTTTCATGAGCACATGCATATGAATATTACGTAATGTGTATATATAAGTGTTCCTCATACTTAGAAAAGAATGAGATTATAAATTAGGGCTATAAAGCCATCAGCTCCAATGTAACCCCCTTCCTTAAAGGCTAAGATTAAAGTTCACAATTAGGTAATTATGTTGAATTAGAGACCAACGGATAAATTGAAAGCTTGTTAAAAATTCCATTCCTAAGACGAGATTTTCAAAAAATTTTCAAAACCTATTCAACACAGTCTCATATTCACATTTTAAACATACAATTAGCCTTCGCAGTTCGATTCCATTCATAAATATCATAGTGCAACAAAAATTCCCGACACACTTGGGTTTCATTAATCTACTTAAGGGTTTATAGGGCATAATTGCCCATTTTCAGTTTTCCATAAAGGGAATTACATAAAACTATTTAATGTATACATCATATACAATAAATTTCCAACAAAATATCCAAATGTCAATGGCATGATAACCAACTATCCAAAATCTAAACTTCTAGCTTGGAGCTCTATCCACCCTTCGTCACCTGCTACTTTAGAGCCGCTAGTCCTGTCTGTAAGTTGTTTTATGGAAAGAATGAGATTTAAGAGAATCCTAGTAGTAACAATTCACTTATAATATGTACAATCACAAAGCATGTAAGCAAATCACAATTCAGCAGCAACATAACGATATAATACACAACGGCATGTTTCACATCAACATGTTTCACAACGACAATGTTGCACAACAGCATTGTTTCACAACGGTGATGTTTCACAATGACAATGTTACACAACGACAATGTTACATCACGTCATATTCAATGAAATGACATGCATGCAATGCATCATACACAAAATAAGAGAAAGAGTCAATACCTTGTTCTTTCCTCGCGTGTTCCGGCACCGGTCTATCGCGTGCAGGGTAAATATCGAATCCTATAAACCATAATTAAGGATGAAGAGTTATTCTCTATTCCAATACTTAACTCCTTAATACTTAGGGTTGTTATCATTTGAGACATTTAGGTGGCTACTAAAAACCTAAACAGATGTCTAAAGGTTTGGGAAAAACTTGACTAAAGACCACCTTTCAAAAATACAAAACATCATTTTTCAGGGGTAGGCTGCAACCAACTGATGGTCAGAAACTTTTGGGTCGTGGCCAACATCCTTGGGCCACAACCAAGAATTGCTTAGAAAGATTTAGGCCGATGCCAAAAATTGGTCAGAAGGTTTTGGGCTGCCAGCCTCATGGGCCGCAGCCAACCTTTGGCTTGTTTCTTGGCTAATTTTCAAATGGCCATAACTTTTAACATAAAAGTCAAAACAACCCAAACTTTATATCTATGGAAAGCTTGCAATGAGAACTACAAAAATAAAAGTTTCACAACATTTCAATACCATTTGCTATCTTAAATTACCATACAAAATTGGACCCTTGCATAATTTTTCACACTTAAACACTTCCAGAATTTTCTAATTTTGCACCAAATGTTCACAAAGGCTCCAAAATGCACAACAAACACTACTCCCACACAATTTTCCATAAGGAATCCAATGGCAACATCAAAATGCCCAAAGTCACAATCTAACAACATGTTTTGTTTTGACCAAAACACAACAATCAATCACAACTTTGCCAAACTCAAAATCCAATGTTCCAAACCAATTCTATTGTCAAAAAGACACAACAACATACCATTTCCATAACAAATCAACATGCAATTAACATAATCCAAAATCATGCAAAATTCAGGGTAAAATCCCAAAAATTCAAAACTCAACTAATAGTCACAACACATATGGTAAAAGGTAATTAACACTTATCTCTTGTACTTTCTCAAACTTGGTTCTTGATACACAATCCACCAACTTTCCTCAAGCACAAAAACACCTCATCTTGAGAATCTAAAACCATAGGATGAAAGCTCTTAACAAGATGAACAACTTTAAAGAAGTGAGTTTAAGCATACAAGGTCAAGATCTCACCTAAACTTTGAACTTTTCTTTTCTTTTTCCTCCTTCAAAAATGGTGAAAATGGAGAGCTTGGAGAAAGAGAATGTGAGATGAAGATGAGAATAGAAATTTTGGCACTTAAAACACACAAAAACCAACCAAGAGAGAGGGAGAGAGAAGAGAGAATAAAAATATGATTGTTTGACTTTTCTTCACCAACTCCTTCTTCATGCTTGATCAATTGTGTCACATGTCAACATCTCATGGAATCTCACCACAATTAATCTTCCACTTAATGTGGGTTTGGATTAGTTTTTGTGAATAGCTTTTACGATTTATGAGGTAAATATGTGAGAGGAGTTTTGTTTCAACTTGAGAAAAATAGCTTCTGAAAAACACTCAGTTATATTAACCAACTTCATTAGTTAGTAATCAAGTTCTTCTTTAGTTGCTGACTAATTGGTCGGTATATTTTTTATTCTTCCAATTTTTCCCCTGACTATGGAAATTCCTTTTGAATTACCACTCAACATATTTTCTCATTCCTTTCTCTATTTCATGCGCCCTTCCCCCACTTGAAATTCATTTTAAGCTTTAGCAACACAGTTAATGTAATACCCCGAATTTTGAGACTTGAGGCTAGAGAATAAGCCTGAGATTAGTGGATTGCTAAGCCCCGGTTTAGCAAGATCCCAAATTGTGATTAAGGGTTAATGACTCCAAAAGTGGATGTGGTTAGTGATAAATAACCCTTTTGGAGAATATGATGTGATTTGGCACTCGAATATGATTCGTGTGTGTTGTGAGCAGTGCCGAAACCCTGTATTTGAGTTCAATTGTGGATTAACATCCAAATTAACTTAGAATAAAGGGAAGAATTGAATGGGGTATTGTGTTAGAAATGGTGTCATAGTGTGTTTTGATGTCATTGAAATTGGTTTGGAACTTTGGAATGGAAATGTTGCAATGTTAGGTTTTGAAATGTGAATTGTGTTGACATGTTGAGATTGTTGTGAAAACATGTCAATGTGATGTGAATTTGATTGATTTGGTGTTTCCAATGGATTCCTTGTGAAAATTTATGTGGGAATGATGTTTGGTATGAAAATGGAACCAATGGAAGCAAAGATGCAAAATCTAAAATTCCGTCAAGTGAAACTCTATTCTGAGCAGTCTGTTTGTGCGAACGTTTTGAATGACCAAATGGTGTCTAAAAATTCTGAAACTTTCCAGTCTTATAGTTCACATCTCAAGCTTCAAAATGGACATATAATTTGTGCCATTTAGTTTTGTGAACTAGGAGATATAACTGTCCAAAGTTTGGGATGGAAACTGAACTCTGTTTTGGGGCAGTGATGAGTTTTATGTAATTCTGGAATTGTGTGGTGATTTTTAGTAATGGCCAATATTTTTCCTATAAAGAGGACTTAAATATATTTCATTTGGCTTTGGAATCACCTCATTTCTATTTTTCTAGAATTAGTTATGATTTTTCAAAGTTTGGGCAGAAAATCTGCCAGAAAATCCGAAAATGGGAATTATGACATCATCAAAATAAAAGATGACACCAGCATGGAATTAAAAGCAATTCCTTCATCTTCATCAGCCATTTCCTGACGCCATTTGAGAAACAAAAACGTGAGAGAAAGTTTGGAGAAAATAGGGAGAAGGAAGGATAAAACTCGCGAGGTAGATCGATTTCTTCGGTGAATTCATACCTAACGCGTATGATCCTTCTCCTAAGCTTCTCTTCTACATGGATTAAGGTACTTGAAGCTTAATTTTTCTGTTTAAAAGGGGCTAGGGTTCAGCCAAATTGAGTAAAAGCCAGAGGGAGCTTGAGGTAACTTCCGAAACTTCAATCTTTGATTGTTCTGGCTGTTGTGGGCAATTTAATCGGTGAAATTTCGCCGGATTGCCATTGGTTTTAAAGTTTGGAAATGACATGGCCTAGGGGTTATGCTGCCCAAATTGGGTCTTAATGTTAGTTGTAACCTAATGTAATGGTTAATAAAGTGGTTAGGAGTAGAAAAGAACGCATTTACGGAGCCGAAACCTAAAAACCCCAATTTTCCCCGGAATACTTGAGAATTTCGGCCAGCTCTAGAAATGGGTCTTAGAGTTGGATTTTCAATGATTCCATTGAGTTCAGGAGCAAAAATTAGGTGGGGTTACAGTTGGGCACTTTTTCGGAAAAGGCCGAAAAAGCATAATTACGAAAACGCCCTTGAACCCCTTAAAGTGAGGCTGCCAAGGGTAAATTTGTAAATTGACATTGAATTTGATAATTCCGAGTCCGGAAATGGATTCCTTGGGCGAAAATATGTTAGAATAGCCCATGTCAAAATTTCAAGAAAAGTACAGCCGGACCGGGTACGGCGGGGCTGGGCCGGGTCCCCGGGGGTATTTTAGTAAATTTTCAATATAGCCTCATATAACCCCCAGAAACACTATGGAAGTGTCTAAATAGTACATTTGACATTGTAGGATCGAATGTGAAGCCCTGAGTTGCTGGCACGCAAATCGAGGAGAAAAGACTGGAGGTAGGGGACTTACCTTACTTGCATGTATTTGATAATTTTGCTTGTGTAGTGATGTATGTGATTGCTTTACTTGATTGTGTAGAGCATATTTGAATAAATGAAGCTCTGTTTCTGTTTTGCTGTAGCCATAGTTTTGTTACATGAAACATTAAGCATTCAGAAATATCATTATGGTGTATGCATCTAGATAAAGCTAACATGTCATACACCTAGCATCTATCATGCATGCATTATGGTATTTGTTTCCTACTAAGATTCTCTCGAATCTCACTCTCCCCTACTAACAATTTAGACAGGGCAAGTGGCTCGTGGAGGGAGCGGCTAGGACTCCTCCGAGATGAGATTGTGTAATCCCCATTTGAAGAACTGTAATGGGCAATTATACCCTGTGTATCTTTAGCGAAGGTATGTACCCGGGATTGCCGGGATGATTAAGTTGTGCACTCTGATATTTATATGAATGTGATTTATCTTCACGTAGTAATTGTATTCGAAATGTGAATATGAGACCAAGTTTATAAATGATTTCAAAAAGTATTCGTGAAAACCCCGTCATATGATGGGTTAGTAAATGTTATTTGATTATTATTGGTCTCTATTTCATTTTAATCGCGTATTTCGGATATAATTACGGAGGGGGTTACAGTTAAGCTTATTTATAGGGTTTGGGCACTGATTACTGATTATTTAGACCTTAATTCATATTGTATTCTCTAAAAGTGTTGTTTAACATTAATTTCATTCACTTTTGAAGTCATTGGCCCTTAATCAAAATTTGGGGTATTACATCCAAAGCCATAAAGTAATAGGTATATAAAGAATAATGTGCTTATAGTTAAAAGACTTAATTGGAGGCAGTAATGGATATACATTTGCCATAGATTATGTTCTAATTGATGAAATAATTCATTTCTCCTTATAGTTGACCTTTCACAATACCTAAATGATATTTGCTTTATAATTGAGCAGGTCATTTGACACATTTACAGTATATAAAGCAAAATTGGTGGTTAATATGATGAACAAATAAATAGAGTGAAATTAGTTAGAAGAAATGGGTGACATGATAAGTACATCATTAGCAAATTGGAACTTAGTCTATATGTAAAGTTTGTTCATACTTAAACTCACCTAATATAGGTGGAGTTGTTGCAAGAAGAAACATAATGTTAATAAACATTTTGCATGACACGATTTTTCTCTTAAACGACACACTATAGACAATATGTATATTTTAAATGAGATTCCAATAAAATTTATATTTAAGTCCTCTTGAAACATTAAAGGTTGGAAGGCCGGTTTAAAATATACTCTTGCATATAATTGTCTTATGATAGAAAGAGTGTTGAATGAAAATATCCTGAGAGACTGAGTGAATATTTTGGTGAAAATGTAGAGATGTCTTAGGAATTTAAGTGAGCTGTCCATTTTATTTTATAGTTTTATCTAGTATTTTGACATGTCAGATTATTTAGTGGAAGTGATCAAACTCATTAAGAGTGATCACATATGGAGGATTGCCACCTATAATTTTTGTTGAACATTGGTTTTATATAGGCCTCACCCTGTTTAGCTTCAATCTATCAACATATGAGTTAACACCAGTGGTGATTAAAGTTTGGCAATTCATGGCAACTATGTGATGTACTTTAGGAAAATTGACTAGAAGATAAATATTGAGAGTGACAAAAAATTCCAAATGAAGGTACTATTAATTCATGATAGATGTAACGTAAGCAACAACATAAGTTTATTTGTAAAGTTGCTAATATGTAACTTTAAGTACTACAAATAAAGTTGTTTGATATAACTTCTCTCTAAAGAAGGAATTGACTTAGTGAGGTATTTTGTCCTATATTCATGTATAATTCCTTCCATATTTTCATGGTAGTTAAATATCTGTCTTGAGTTGAGATGTCATTTGTATCTTTCCATTTGGGACATAAGGAGAGAAATATATGTGAATTAGTATAGATGATCACATAAATAATAAAGAGAATTTAGTCAACAAAATTAGGAGTTCATTTTGTCATGAACAAGTCTTACAATAGTGATATTTAAGATATTATGATGTGATTACATACAGGACCATGTTGAGATCTTCATAAGTCTTATTTATATCACTAGATTAGTAGGAGTTGAGTAATCTATATAGTACAAAAGGATGATTCATTTATAGCTTGTACATTTTGGCTTAGGGTGTTACAAATAACTAACCACCATTGTGCAAAGTTGTGATATGACTAAGTTAGGTGTGGTATTCTTTTAGAATAGATAAAGAGATTATTCTCAAAATATTTGAGAGTATCATAAATAGCATATAATCACAAGCATTTGAATATTCATGGATAATGGTGGATGTTGTGAGTAGCATCTATTATAAGAATGTGATTATTAAATTGTCCATATGTTTCTAACATCATTTTATTCCTTCTAATTTAATTTCCAAGGCGTAGGCTTGCTTAAATGTGCGCACAAACAGGAAATGTCATTACAAAGGTATTTTAGGAGAATTGTCAAGCATATTATTGCTTGAATAATAAATGAAAAGCTACAAGTCATGTGGTATATTACCCAATGCACATAAAGTTTCATGCTTTATATATAGTATAATGATTGGTTTGTTTAGTTTTGTAAGATGCATTATGTAACCCCTACCTTGATAGCCGTTAATATGATTTGAAAACGTGTCAATAATTAAAACCGGAGACCAATGAAAAATTTAAAACTTATAAAAGGTCCTAATTTTAAGACAGGATTTGATCTTGTGGTATAGTGGGTTTTTAAAACTTTTCACAATCTATTAAATATGGTCTCGTTTTCACTTTTTGAATCTATTTAGCCTATTCAATTCGATTACATTCATAAATATCAGAGTACTAAACCAAAATTTTCCAACAACTCTCAGGTCATATTCATTCACCAAAAGGATTACAAGGCTTATTTGCTTGGTTTAGTTCCCATATCGGGGATTACATATAATTCCACATGTTTCCTCATATATATATATATATATATATTTCCCTAAAAGCTGATAACCAAAAATAAAAAAACCAAATCTCCTAGCCAGGAGCACTAGCTTCCCTTGGTTTCTTGCTTATCCTTTGATTCGCTTGCCCTGACTGTAGGTTAGTCATTGAAAAGAGTGATATTCATACGAATCTCAGTAGCAATGTTTTCACTCATGATGTAACACCCCGATTTTCGATTAAGGACTAATGATAATTATTGAGATTAAGCCTGTGATTAGTGGACTGCTAAGCCCTGGTTTAGCAAGAGTCCAAATTGTGATTAAGAAATATGAAAATGAGTTGATGGTAATTCCAAGTGAATTTCCATAATCAGGGGCAAAACAGTAAAGTTACTGACCAGTTGATCGGTTACCGAGGAGGAAACTCATTGGTAGCTTCAAGATCAATGGCTAGGATTGATTGTGAAGTTGAGCAAGGGGCATAATCATGTGTATGTGTGTGCATGTGAGCCCATGAGAGTTGAAGTGAGATGGTGACAAGTGGCAAAGTGTGGACCCTTGGATGAGGCATAAGTGATGTGAGACACATCATCATCATCTCCATCTCCTCTTTTCTCTCTCTCTCGTGCTCTCTCTCTCTTTCTCTCTTGTGCGCATGGTTGAAGGAAGAAGAGAAAGGAAAAGCTTGGGAAAAGGTGAGTAAATGGTTTCCTTTGCTCAAATCCTTTTCATAAATGTTGATCATTGAGTTGAGAGCTTCAATTTGATGGTTGTAGTTTCTCCATTGGAGGTGATTTGAAGATCACGAAAATATGAAGTGTGGAGAATCAAAGAGTGTCTTTGAGGAAGTTGATAAGGTATGTGAAACCAACCATTCTATCTATGTTTCATTGCCAAATGATTAAGTTGGAATTTCTGGAATTATTGCCCTAATTGTGAAAATATGGGTAATGGGTAGTTTGGCATGATATGGTTATAGAAATGGTATATTGGTGTGAGTTTGGAATAGATAGAATGGATTTGGGATTGAAATGTGTGAGGTTAATGATTTTGGAAAATGATGATTATGATGCCCTAGGCCAAAGCATGTTAATGGAATGGGAATTGGGTAATTCTATTGATTCCATTGAATTCAGTGAGTGATTTTGTGTGGGAGTAGCTTTGGTAGAGGTTTTGGGTCCATTTGGATCAATTGGGCAAGAGTTAGGAGAATGTGGTATGTTTACTGCGTTTTCCTGGAATCTGATAGATTCACTCGAGCAGACAGGGGTGTGCTCGAGTGAGGGATGAATATTGCTCGAGTGAGGAAGATCCTGCTCGAGTGATATGTGAGTTTTCCCTTGTTTTGCTGCGAGTGCGACTGGGTGTTCATGAACGCTGCTCGAGCACATCGCTTTGTGCTCGAGTGAGCGAAGAACATGCTCGAGTGAGCATGGTCTGCTCGAGTGATAGTGGGAGTCCAGAGTGAAGGGTTGCTTTCTGGTCTTCACTCGCGGGCAAGGTGCAAGAAGTGTGCTTTCTCACTCGCGGGTGGAGGGCATCTGCTCGAGTGAGCCGTGTGTGCTCGCGGGTGAGAGGTGTATGCTCGCGGGTGTGCTCGCGGGTGAGAGGTGTGTGCTCGCGGGTGAGAGTGGTGTGCTCGAGTGATCCAGTGCTTGGAGAGCGTGGGGGGCTCTCGGGTCCTCACTTCCTGGATTTCTCTCGCGGGTGCTCGAGTGAGGCTTTTGGCCTTGTGCTCGAGTGAGGATCTATGCTCGAGTGAGCTTGTGCCTCAGGTGAGGGTTGTGCTCTCGGGCATGTGCTTTCTGTCTCACTTTCTCTTGTGCTCGGGTGTTGTCCGTACCAATGCTCGAGTGAGAGCATTTGTGCTCGAGTGATGTCCGTACTTGTGCTCGAGTGAGAGCATCTGTGCTCGAGTGAGGCAGTGAAAAATATCAAGTTTGAGTGTTCAAAAGGGGATCTTTGGGGATAGTCTTCCAACCCTTTAGAGCTATGGATTGAGGTGTTTGAGGGCACTTAAAGGGCAATAATGATAACCAACTTGAATGTCTAAAAGTTAAAGAATTGGAAAAGGGATTAATCCTATGTCCTTGATCTTGATTATAGGATTTGATGATTTCCTGAGCGTGAGCAACCGGATCTGGAGCTTACGTGGAAAGAGTGTAGGGAACTTACCTCTCCTGCATGTATTGATAATTGTATTTGTGTATTGATGCATGTTATTGATTTGCGTGATTATGTGAGACATATGAGAATGATTGTGGCTCTGTTCTATTTATACTATGGCCATGAGTATATTGTGTGAACATTGAGCATGCGGATATATCATTATGTGAGCATGTGTTATTGTGATGCAAGCATGTCATGCATTAAATACTTATCTTGCATGCATATTGGTATTTGTTTTCCTACTGAGATTCCCCAGAATCTCACCCTCCCCTATCAACATTTTAGACAGGGAAGGAAGATTGAGGATGAGCAAGCATCCAAGGACGAAGAGGACTCGTTTCTGGGTGAGAGCTTAGTGGTTGGTTATCAATACGTGATTGGGATTATGTATGTGTATGTTTGGACCAGTATTTGGAGTATGTATTAGAAAGAGATTTGTGTAATCCCTATTGAATGAGTTGTATGGGCTATTATGCCTTATGAGTATTGAGCGAAGATATGATCCCGGAATTGTCGGGAATTTATATTGCGTACTCTGATAATTGTATAAATGTAATTTATCTTCGCATAGTAATTATATTCGGAGTGTAAATAGGAGACCGTGTTTTAAATGATTTCGAACTGTGATTGTGAAAACCCCGTCTGGCTGACGGGTTTATAAATGATGTTTTGTCTTATTGGTCTCTATTTCACTTTAATTGCGTAATCCGGATATTAATTACGGCAGGGGGTTACACATGATATATAATAAACAAGCATGTAAGCAATTATCACAAAACAACAAACACAACATCATCCACAGCAGCAATCACATAATGCGTGACTTTCGTCACATAAATGATAGCTTCCGCTGTATTCACATATACCTTAGCTTTCGCTATTTTTCACAAATACCTCAGCTTTCGCTATGTGCACATTACCTCAGCTTGCGTTGTATGCATATTACCTCAGCTTTCACATTCATCACAACTTAATAATAAGCACAAATATGAAAACATTATACATGATATAAGAGAAAGAGTCACTACCTTATTCTTTCCATTCCTGTTCTTACACTGATCTCTTGCGCTCAGGGCAAATGTCAAATCGTATAAATTAGAGCTTTAGGACGACGAGTTATTACCTATTCCAATTGTTTAATAACTCATAATACTTGGGTTGGTTATCACTATGTTTATTTAATCAAGTTAACTAAGGATCTAAAGTTGTCAATTAACCCAAAAGACCAATTTTCTAACCTTAGAGTTCATAGTTATTACCATGTACCATTACCTTTGAATTTTTGCACACTTGAACCAAATCTGCCATAATTTTCTTTAGACTTCGAAAAATCATAGCTAATTTTACAAAAATCGAAATGGGGTGAATCTAAGTCCTACTTAAAGCTTTTTAAGTCCTCTTTATAGGAAAAATATGAATCACTATTGTCTATAGCCATAAAAATACAGAATTACATGAAATTCCATACTGCTCCAGAATAACTTTCAGTTTCAACCTCAAACTTTGGAAATACATAACTTCCAACATACACATCAAAATGACATCTATAATATATCAATTTAAAGCTTAGCATGTCTACTATTAGACTAGAAAGTTTTAGAATTTGTATGCATCATTTACTCATTCAAAACTTCCATGCAAACTGACTATCTGCACAGAGTTTCACTTAACAAAATTTTCCAGTTTTCAACATATGTTTCCAATGGCCAAAATTCACAACCGGGGCTACTCCCCACACAATTTTTCTCATGTAATCTAATGGAAACATCAAAATGAACAAATTCCTATTGCTTCATGGTGCCCTATTTAGGTCAGAATTTTAGGGTATTTTACAACAAACAACCACTTCAATATTTAATCACTAAATTTAGCCCATTTGCCTCTAAACCAACATATAAGCATATACATAGGATGAAAGCTTCACGATCCCTAATATACCTTAAAAACCAAAATTAGGGCTGTCACGATCCCTAATATACCTTCTGAAGCCCTAACTGTTTGCAGAGATTAAGCCCCGTCATGATTCCCAATAGTTCAGCTCCAGCGGTCGGAACAACACCCAAGTGACGTTGGAATCCAACCACCCAATCACCATGGTCGTCCCAAATCACCCCGCCACAGGATGCCCACCCTGCCTCATCAACAGAAGCATCAGTATCTAAACAGACGTATCCTGGCCTCGGTAGGTGCCATCTAGAATTCAGCACCCGATCTGACTGGAATAGACTGCTGTTGAACTTCGCGAACATATTGCTCTCCATCAAGGAAAAAATCCCCTGATGAATAACATCCTGTGCTGGCATACGAGTCCCCTCCATCACTCCTTTACATCGATTCTTCCATAGTATCCAGCAAATAAGACTAAAAATCTTGAACCACGGCCATTTCCTGAAGCGCTTAAATCCCATCTTATGGGAACTATTCATCCTAAGCCAACCCTGCAAGTCAGTTTGAAAAAAACGAAAACGAGAATTAGGGTGAACAAAATATAACCACACATTTCTAGCTATCTCACAATCACGAAGGATATGAAGTGTATTTTCCACTCTCTGACAATGAAAAGGACACTCCTCATTCTGGGTCAACCCTCTCCTAGCTCTGAGATAGTTTGTAGGAAGTCGATCATGAATCACTTGCCAAAGGAAGAATTTCACTTTCTCCGGTACTGGGAGTTTCCACACCTTTTGCCACTGGAATTGAACTTTCTGATCACTTTGTGCGGAAATAAATTCATAAGCAGTACGAACGCTAAAATTACCATCAGAAGATGTTCTCCAGTAAAACGTATCAGCAACATGCCCCCTCGGGGGAGGAATCTGAGCTATGATATCAATCACCCACATCGGGAGAAACTGGCTCCACAGTTGGAAATTCCAACTACCATCAGATAGCACAAAATCATGAACTTTAGCGCAAGGGTTTATATCTTGAATATTCCGTTCCACCAAGTGAATAAGAGGCACAGTAACTGGGGTCCATAGGTCCCACCAAGCATTACTAGACCTACCATCATTTAATTTTCGGCCAACCCCTGTATAGAATCTCCCCCAAATCGATGAAACATCCCTCCAAAGTTTGGAAGGATTATTTCTGGTATACACCATCGGATAAATGCCATCCTGACATCCATGTTTCGCCTTTAAACACCTGACCCATAAGGCGTCGGATTTTGTTAACAACCCCCAGCAAATTTTCATAATAAAAGCCACATTTTGGTTGTACAAATCCTTAATTCCCAAGCCTCCCTTCGTTTTATCTTGCTTGATTTGCTCCCAAGCAATGAGATGCATCTTCCTCCCATCATTACCCTGATTCCAAATGAAAGAACGGCTAATCTTTTCCAGTTCTTGTAGGACACTCTTAGGAAGAAGGGAAGTTTGCATTTGATATGCCGGTAACGCTGACAGGACCGCCTTAATAAGGACCGACCGACCTGCCATATTAAGGAACCTAGACTTCCACCCCGCCAACCTCTTTCAGACTTTCTGAATGATAGGGAAGTATATAAGCTTAGTAACACGCTCATGGAACAATGGCACTCCCAAATACTTCCCTAGATTCCCAGTCAATCCTATCCCCAAATCATTGCTGAGCTCGAGAGCCCGATGGAAATTTACATTTTTAGAAAAGAAGGCTTTCGATTTCGCTAAGTTGACTCGATGTCCTGAGACCCCGCAAAAATCTTTCATAACTTGTTTCATCACTCTAATTTGTCTTGTAGATGCTTCACTGATTACATTAGATGAACCTTAAATGGTAATATACACAGTTAAAACATAATTACTAAAAGAGTAGGGTTTAAAATAGGGCAATGCAAACCTAAATCTCTAAAGCCTTCCCTAAACATATCACATCATGAACCTTACCCAAAAAATGTCAAAAACAATGAGGGTGAGTCACATGGACCCAATAACCACAATTCCAATTTAACAAGTATGCAAGTAATGATTACAAGATAGTTAAGCGGGTAAAATATACATTCATGTAACATAAAATATCAACACTTTTCTAGAAACAATAATAGTTTAAAGAATAATTCAATATGCATAGAACTTCCTCAACCATCTTTATAACCGCTAATAGAACCCATGTGCTGCAACACATAATAGGATTTGTTTCTATGACAAGACTGCACCAAGCTCTCTAATAATGAGGTGTAGCCTAGCCAAAGGCTACATAACTCATATTGGACCATGGGTTCTCCTTCCTTCAAATACAAAAAGTTGTCACATCCTTTGAGCTAATCCTTAATTTGCCCAAAGGAGGGGTGATACTAAAGGCCTTGAGAATGTTAAAGCCACCTACTATGCACATTGCGACAACTAGACCACGTGGTATAAAAGAATCAAACCTCTTATAATCACATTTCACCACAATCTCGTACAATTCAATACGTAATTCAACATCTCAACATCACAAACTTCAACATCAATAATTTATTCTCATATATTCAACATTTAATGATATGCATCATCAACATTAAAACTCAAGATAAACAATTTAAGCCCATTTAACTAAAAAGTTTACTCACAAACATACATTTTATATAAATATAGATTTTTATATGTAAAATACGATAACATATACTTATATCCTTTGAAAATATCAACACACTTATAATCACCTCAACAGGCATACAAGGAAAATTGGAAAGTGGTGACTACAAGTTATTGACATAAGTACTAAACTTGAAAGGATTCAAGCCCAATATGTCACATTTGAGTTCACTCTACATGATAAATATAATTATATATTAATGAAATGCTAGCTAATACGGTAATTGTATAAATTTCAAATTAAAACTCATTTCCTCTACAACATTAATTTATACAACAATTTTCAATTCATAACTATAACTTAATTAATCTAGCACAATCACATTCCTATCATCCAATAACTCTATGTCACTTATTGAAGTTGTTATCAATAATATTCCCCCTAATCATCCAAAAATCCTCAAGATTCTCACACTTTAATCCTTAGGGAAAATGTCCATAATAGGAAAAATTATTCAAATCATTGCAATAATCACATCTCTTTCTTCCATTAATTCCTTCTCATTCATTAGAATAATTAATTAATCATAATCTCCTCAATTTATTCAAAACACCCAATTTCCAGTACTTAAAGTTTCACATAAAATTCCCAATATTCACTTTTCATCATAACCCTCAAAACCAACATATTCAATTATCAATATAAACTCCAAAAGAATAAAATAAATCATAAAATTCGAATATAAGAGCCCCAATATCATAAATTATAAATTATTCCATCAAACCGTAACTTTAAGTTCCTCAAATCAATCATTTAAACAAAATTAAATCATATCCATTCTTATTCTAACCCCACTAGTGCCATTACAAGCTAAATAAGAAGTTGAAACCCCCAAAACTTTGAAATCTAACTAACCATAGATTTTACCATCAAAACTTGAAGAAAAAGAAGAGAGTATGAAGCTAAATTACTCATCTTAGTAAAACCAAATAATCTCCTTCTCTTACTCTCTCCCTCACTCTCCTTTTCTCACTCCCACTCCCACTCCCACTCTTTCTCATTATCACACCAGGGAAAGGAAAAAAAAACAAATAGGGCCAAAGATGATGATATGTGAAATGCAATAGGGCCAAAGATGATGCTGTGTTGGGGGGTATTTAGTTGGTTTTTAATGAATATTGGGGTGCAACAAGACCCCACTATTCATTTGTTTATTATTGTTTTTAACTTTCATTTCTTTCTTTGTTTTTTTTGTTATGGTCTGTGAATTTACTAAGGGTGTGTTTGGGATATCGATGACAAAAGTGATTTTTCTTCAATATGATTTTTGCAAACTTAAGATTAGGTAAAAGTCAGATTGTGTAATATGATTTATGCTTTAGATTGACTTTTGTGAAAAAGTTAGTTCGAAAAATTGAAACTTGTAAGAATGTATACTAGAAAAGTAAGTTTAGATGTACAATGACTAAAACGAGCATGGATTTTATTAAATAAAGTGTGTGATAATTTTAATAGGAATAGTATGTTTTGAAAATTTTATTATTTACCTTTTTCTTTCTAAAAATATTTTTTAAAATATTAAGTTTTTGGGTCTTTCAAAGTAATTTTATTTTTTTATTAAAAGAAGTTGAGAATTTTCCCTTTTTTCCCAATTATTCCCTCCTCTCTCCATCTTTTCTTCAAACATGGGACCACTTTTTTGCATTTTCTACCATGCCTTCCTCATCTCTCTTCATGATCTGATCGTGCTTCTCCTTAAGCAACCTATGGGCTACTTCATCTCCATAGTGTGTTCAGACTCACAAGCCAAATTGCAAAAATGCCATGCCAAACATTAAAAATTCGCCATCACTCTACCATCGCACGATTTGAGCTTCCAATCGCACATTTTGGCATGAAAACATTGATCCAAACACATACTAACTCACTATCCAATATCAATATTATCTTATGATTCACACAATGGGTTGAGTTATGTATTTCACTCAAATAAAAATATCATAATATTTAAATAATTATAATTTTTTTAGAAATTAGTTTAAATACTTTATGTTTAATTACTCCTAATTTTATTAATTTTATCCATAAAACTAAAATCAATTTTAGTAGTTTTCCGTACTCAAATAATTACATTGTGAATTTCAATTTAGGAATTAATCTCATCTCATTATCATTTGAATATTAGAATTAAAATTTAGGATGTTACAATAGGAGCAGTAAAGGGTGGGACTGTGGAAGAGAGTGTGGAGGTTACCAGTCCCCGAGAAAGTTAAATTATTCTTATGGTAAGTATTTCATAAGAGGCTTCCTACAAAATCATTTAGAGCTAAGCGAGGATTAACAAATAATGATGAGTGCCCATTGAGTGTCAAAGAGAGGGAAACACTTTACACATACTCCGTGATTGTGAGATTGCCATAAATGTGTGGATTGAAATTATTAAGCCTAACCTTCTTTTTAGTTTCTTTTGTTCTAATTTATAGGTGTTGCTTAGAATGTGGATAACTCATAATTTGAGGAATGCATGCTTTAGTAGATGGACGTGGCTTCGAGTTTTCAGTACCTTTTGTTGGCTCCTTTAGAGAAATCGATGTAAAGGAGTTATGGAAGATGTTTGATATCCAGCAAAAGAAATCATTAATAGGGGAATCACCTAGCTAATGAAAGCCGCCTCTGGTGACAATGTCTCACACCAAGTTTTCAAGCTCTATGAAGAAGATGAACATGGTTAGAAACCCCCACTGGAAGATTTTGCTTGGTTAGATACAGATGAATTAGTCAATAATAAAAAAGAAGTAGCATGTGCTAGAATAGCCAAAGACTCCAATAAGGACTGCATTCTTGGTTTTCAATGTAAGTTGAGATTTCTACCACCTACAGCAGCAGAATTGTTAGCTTTACTAACAATTCTCCAAGCTTGTAAGCAAAAGAGCCTCCAAAAAGTCTTTGTCTATGTAAACTAAATGGAAGCTTTCCATCTAATCTTGAAAGATGGTGGTCACCATCATCCGCTAAGGGAAGAAATTAATGAGATTAGAGAGTTTATTTTCTCAGATTAAGACATAGAGCTCCGATATGCACCTTGTGAAGCAATTAAATGTGTAGACTGCCTTGCCAAAGATGCCTATAATCTCAAGAAAGACATGCAAATTTTGCAAAGACCTCATATGAGATGCCTCTCTATCACGTGAAAGGATCAAGGCCAGCTATCTTCAGATTAAGTTGACACTAATGTGATTGATAAACTTCAAGTTTCTCAACTTGTCTTTTGCAGTAGTAGTAGTAGTAGTAATAATAATAATAATAATAATAATAATAATATCATCTTGTTGTTGTTGTTGTTGTTTATGTAATTTTGGCCTATTTAAAGGCAACCTGTTTTCAACTTGTTTAAAGATAGCTTGTATTAAAGGCATGTGGGTCGTCAGCCTATTTGTAAAATTTTTTTTAAAAGATTCAAGCTTTTTTAATAGGCTTCAGGCCAGGTCAGACTTTTGTAAAAGTCAAGCTTAAGCCAAAAAAAGGCATGTAACAGGTCATATGCCAAGTTCATGCCAACTTGTTACAAAACGAGCCTGACATATTAAGGGTGAAGCCTGACATGTTTCCACCCATATTGTTGAGGGAGTATCAATAGGATAAATTAGAAAAAAATTGATAAATATAAAAAATGACATATATTTAGGACTAATATTAACTCCCAAATATATTCTTTAGTCCCTTAAATATGATTTTATTTTAGTTTTGGTCCCTAAAGTATTAATCTATGGGTTTTGATTCCTCAAGAGGCAAATTAGTTCAGATTTTTATTAATTAAATCATAGAAACTAATGTTTTAAACAAAATAAAACTTAGTTGAAGGATTATAATTAAAATGATGACAAACTTGAATGAGGAAATATTATATTTATTTGGAATAACGATTGAGGTATTTAAAAACAGTTTTTTAATAGTAATTTATGCTATATGAGATTAGTATATGAGAAGAGTTTTATATCTATTTATATAAATAAGCACTTTTAAATTTTAAGAATTTTAAACATGATCCCAAACAAACACATTGCATTAACCCATCATAATGTAATATTTTTGGTGATAAGTATGATATTACAGACAGTTACATTCCGATTTCCCCTTTTACCCGGTTTCCTATTTTAATGTTGGTGATTTAAGATTTTAGACAAGGTCGTACCTAATCATCTAATCAAATCACTTCCTTCATCTGAGGCTGAAATCCCGAAGCCCAAAGAATCTTTCAATGCTTACTGTGAAAAAGCCCATGCACGTACCCGCTTCCCCCCATCGCCGTCCATTTCCAATCGGACGGTCCTCATTCTTCCTCCTCCTCCTACCTGCAAAAGCGTCCGTTTTGAAGGGCTCTAGACGCGATGAACAAGAATCTCAGGCCCACGCGATCTCATCCCTTCCTGTCCTCCTCCTCCTCTGTCACATTCCTATTCCTGCTCTGAAATTCTTCCCTCACGAAGCGTAAGCCTCCATTCTCTCCCTAATCTCCCACCTTTGAACGAGAGAGAGTGGCAGGAGAGGGAAAGAAACGCACGCAGCTGCGACCTTTTTCAGCTTCCTCTCCGTACTTGTAAGATAAATGTGACTTTACTATTTTTCGCCTTTTAATTTTTTACGTGGTTTTCTTAAATTATGTGCAAAACCTGATGTATTTGATGGCAAATATGAGCTTCTTGATGTGTTTGTTTTTGTGTCTTCTCTAATAGGGGCTTTCTCTTTTTGGTTTCAGAAGGATTAAGTTTTGGGTTCGTTCGTATTGATGTGAAGATTCGCTTTTTTAGGTGTGGAATCTACGGTATAGTATTCTGTTTTATCTCGTGATTTGAATTTGTCCATTGATTGCGCCCTGTCCTAACCCTGAGCTGAAGAGTGGGTACAAACAGAATATTAGAAATTGGGTTATAAATTTTGAGCCTGTGCCAGTGTGGAGGTGTGCTAATTGTTTTGTCTGTTCTAGGCAGAATTTATTTCAATTCTGCCGGGCTATAGAAAAAAGGAAACTGTCATCCTTACTCTCTTTCAATTTTATATGCATTCCTTTAATTTTACTGCAATGGAACTGATAATTGTGGCATGTGCTTAATTACACTTGTTCTTCTGTAGTTAATATTGCATTTTATTTGCTTACATATTTGTGCTGCTATTTCTCTGTAACTTCTAGTTTGGAGATGGCGGGTGGGAGTAGTGTAAATAGGAAAACAGAGGGTTTGCAACCTTTGTCAAATAGTAACATTGAAGAAACTTTGAAGAGTGAGCTTGAAAGGATACTTCAAGAGCAGCGCAATCCACAGTTCATTTATCAAGAAAGGGATCTCAATATTTTTCGGAGCGGAAGTGCTCCTCCAACCGTGGAGGGATCCCTTAGCGCTGTTGGTGGTCTTCTAAGGAACTCTGATTTTGGGTTAATCAATTGTAGGAGCAGTAATAATAATGAACTTTTGACTGAAGATGAGCTTCGTTCACATCCTTCTTACCTTTCGTATTATTACTCACATCAAAATAACAATCCAAGGCTGCCCCCACCATTGGTGTCAAAGGAAGATTGGCGTGTTGCTCAAAGGTTTCAGGTTGGCGGGTCTTCATCTGAGGGATTTGGAGACTGGAGGAAGAAGTTGGTTGCGAACGGTAATAGGTCATCATTATTTTCAATGCAGCCTGGACTTTCTGTGCAACAAGCAGAAAATGATCTGATGGAACTGAGGAAAACCAGTGGCCGAAATCTATCTGGGCAGAATTCTGCACAGTGGATTGACCGTAACACAGATGGTTTGGTCAGAATGACTGGTGGGAGTCTTGGTGTGAGGAGGAAGAGTTTTGCTGACATTCTTCAGGTTATTATTTTATCTTGATTGCTTGCATATTATTTTTAGTTCTGAATGTGACGTTTTCTGTGCAATTAATAATGTGGAATAACTTTCTTTACAATGTTCTAATGAAGTGTGGTGAAAGTTAATAGTTGATTTTGTGATTTTTTTATGCAATGTTAAAATATGTAACATATAGCTCATTAGAAATTGTTGAGTGAAAATCCGGGCTAGGCCTTACTAGCTTTACAGTTTTCCACAATAGAGTTGCCATTAGCTTTGCACAATTGTATTTCTTTTGTTTGCCTCTTCTTTAGTAGAGACGGTCTCAACATTTCCTGCAAGCTTGTTTTACTTGTTACAGGTAATTTCTATTGATCTTTAGGGTGTAATTAATGCCAATATATGTAATTTTTATGTGTAAATGAGTATATCAATAAATATGCTGCATCTTTTGCAGTTGCAGTTTCAATCTCATGCTTCATTCTCCCACATTAACCATAATTATCCTCAAATATGGAAGAATTTTGGTACTTGTATAATTGCATGTTAAACTAGATTCTTATCCTGCCCTGGCATTGGCATTTCATTATGCTTTTAACTTAGTTAGCATTTTTTGCAGGAAGGCCTTGATCAGCCTGCTTTCATGTCAGGTAATATGTCACGGCCAGCAAGTTACAGTGCATTTGTTGATATTAGGGATTCAACTGGCGTGGCTCATCGTCATCCAATAGGTATATGCAATGGAGTTAAATCCTTAGAGTGCTTGCATTCTGCAGCTTCTACTCCTGGTCTGGATGGATTTCAGAACCATGGTGTAACGGTTTCTCATGGTTTTGCATCTGCTGTGGGTTCATCTCTGTCAAGGGGTACAACCCCTGAACCTCAGGTCATTGGTAGACCTCTTGGGCCTGCACTTACTCCTGGCGCTGGTGCTAGTAAAGTTGGGTTTGTTGAGAATAATGTTGTAGGCTTGAGTGCCCAGAAAGGTCACTCTTCCAGTATGACTGAACTTGCTGAAATGATGTCTTCCTTATCTAGTATGAATTTGTCTAATACTAGGCATGCAGAGCAAGATATTCTTCTGCAATCTAGGTTACAAAAGGAAATTGGTAATCAGCCAGATCTTTTACTAAGAACAATTAGTAATGGTAACAACCTTGTTGAACTGCCCAGACATAATGACATTGTAATGAACCTTAACGCAATGACTTCAAATGAGCAAGCCAATATAATGAAAAGAAGTGCTTCATCTGCTAGTATTCACTCAAAAGTGCTTTCTATTGGAAATGTCCATGATGCTCGTACAAGTTTGCCAAGTATGGATGTTTCTGGCCATGTTCATGGTGCATATCCTGTAAACTCAAATTTAAATGCTGTGTACAAGAATCATATTGACACAGGTCTGGTTCTATCTTCTTTTCTAACTACTGTGTGTGTGTGTGAAATTATGTAAGCTATTAAAGAATAGTGGACTTTAAAGTTTCTTCTTTGTAGCCATCATTAACTGGTTATTATTTTTCAGCTTTGAGAGATCATGGTGATGGGACAAGTTTAGATGCTCCAGGAAATCAAGTTGGTCCTGATCTTCATTCCTCAACTGTGGACCCATTCTTCATCCCACGGTTGCGGCAAGGTTCTGATTACTTTATGCATGGTCCTGGTGATCTTTCTCAAGTGAGAAATTTCTCTGCTATGCCACATGGAGACTTTGAGGGACTTCAGAAAGCATATCTTGAGACACTTCTTTCTCAACAAAAGCAACAGTATGAACTTTCACTTCTTGCCAAATCTGGGCTTCTTAATTATGGATTCTATGGGAGTCAACCTTGTGGTCTTGGCACACCATACTCAGGAAAGCAGGTTGCAAATTCCTTACTTTCTTCTCGTGGATCTGAAAATCCACTGTTTGAGAATGCAAGTGCATCACAATTGGATGCTATGGTTAAGAGTTCAATAGGAGGTTCTATTGGGTCATCTCATAATGGCATTGGCAATAGCATGGATGGTAGATTTGTATCATCCTTACTAGATGAGTTCAAGAACAAGGTTAGATCTTTTGAACTTTCGGATATTGTTGGTCATGTGGTTCAATTCAGGTATGGACCTTGTACTTCTGTGGACCTGTCTTCTCTTGATAAGACTCTGGAATTATGAATTGATAATCTATACCATAATGCAGTACTGATCAGTATGGGAGTCGCTTTATTCAGCAGAAATTAGAAACAGCCTCTGCAGAAGAAAAGATGAAGATATTTCCTGAGATGATTCCTCATGCTCGTACCTTGATGACTGATGTATTTGGGAACTATGTTATACAGAAAGTATAATTATTTTCTTTTGCTATGATCATGTTTAGGCTTGCCCTTTAAGAAGTTAATCTTAAATGTGATGCTTGGATTTGCAGTTTTTTGAGCATGGTACAGAAAGCCAAAGAATTGAGTTAGTCAGTCAACTAACAGGTCATGTTTTACCTCTCAGTCTGCAAATGTATGGTTGCAGAGTGATTCAGAAGGTAACTTCTGTGTCTTTTATTTTATTGTTAATCCCTCTTTAAATGTATTTTTGACATGAACGTTTCATTTACTTGATGTTTGTACATCATGTTTTTTCTTGACTTAGGAGACTTTAGTGATTTGTTTATTTTGTAGGAGACCTCTTTAGTGAACATCATTAAGTAATTTCTGTTTAGTGTTCATTCCTTTGATACGCAGTCACCTTTTTTTTCGATGAGTAAATAATGTATAAGTTGAGATAAATTTATATTATACTCTATGCTTTACTGAAATAGGTAGGCGTGCTTGTTAATTATCTTTATGCAGTCGATAAATGTTGCATTGCCATTTCATAATTATGTTATGTCCTAGATGTACTTGAATTTAGGCTTAGGGTAAAATAGATTTGATTAAATTTTATAGTTTTCACTGTGGATTATGATAAATACTCATTGTGCCAAGGCTGTACGCATGAGAGAGAAATGTGAACTTATATTTGTAATTTCATCTATTTATGAAGTTTGCTCGCATGCCCCTCCTATTACAAAAATGGGCTGTTCTTGTGTAACAATATGAGCATATAATGGCAACGCTTTCCATTTCTGGTCAGATATAATCACATGCAGAATTCTTTTTAGTGTACTCCAATCTCTCCTGTGTGTTAATTTCTCTTGTTTACGGCCTTATGCTGGGGCCATAATTGCTTTCTTGTCGTACGACTAAAGATTATAAAAAATCATCCGCAGGCATTGGAGGTGGTTGATGTTGATCAGCAAACTCAAATGGTTTCAGAGCTTGACGGTGCAGTAATGAAATGTGTACGTGATCAAAATGGTAACCATGTTATTCAAAAATGTATAGAGTGTGTTCCTCAAGATAGAATCCAGTTTATTATCTCATCTTTCTATGGGCAAGTTGTGGCGCTTTCTACCCATCCATATGGGTGTCGTGTTATTCAGGTTAGACATTGCTCTATGGAATTTATCTATGTGGAGACAGTTATATAAATTTTTACTTGATGATGATTTAACATTTTCCACAATTCTTAACAGAGGGTTCTGGAGCACTGTAATGATCCAAATACACAACAAATTATTATGGATGAAATCATGCAATGTGTCTGCAATTTAGCACAAGATCAATATGGAAATTATGTTATTCAGGTCTGCAATTTACTTTCTATTTTTCGTTAATGAATTGTTTATCTGCTTTAACATGTTTAGACTAGTTAATGGGCAATGGAAATAGCGGCATTATTGTAACAGTAGATTTTCATAGGCTGTGAATCCTTAATGCTTTAAGTCTGTATTCAATCCCAGTGCTTCACAAGCTCTATGGGGCATGGGCCATTCAACAGGCCAAGATCTTTTATTTCAAGCGTACTAGATAATATATTCTTTACATGTTCAACATCATCATCACCTGTTAAGATGATGCCATCCATTGAGATAGCCAAAAATTAATTTTCGCAAAATATAAAGAAACTATTTTACCTTTTTGAGTGTTTACAACGACAACCCTTAACCCACAAGGTGAGGTCGGCTATATTGATTGCATGATACTATTGTGTTCTATTAACAACCAAACCTTTAAATATATTATTCACCAAAAGTCCTGTTCCATAACTTATTTGAGTGTTCCTTTTGCTTTTCCTCTACCTATCTTTATAGAACTCAAAATAGTTTGTTCAACCATCCTCACCAAGATCTTCAATGGTCTTTTTATGCATGTCTGAACCAACTTAAATGGTTTTCACCACTTTCTCCTTCATAGGAACCAATTTCTTTGTGCCTTTTGATTGTTTGGGCGAAAAATTATCTGCTTCACTAGACCAACAACATATTTATATTAGTTTTCCTGTTAGCTTATTCTCTTTTTGCTTCTTTATCCCACCTTTCTTTGGTAGCATGTCCTGCAACATGGAAAACCGCATGAACGATCTGCTATCATCACCAAGCTTGCTGGGCAAATTGTGAAGATGAGCCAGCAGAAATTTGCTTCCAATGTTGTTGAGAAATGCCTGACTTTTGGCAGTCATGAGGAGCGTCAAATTTTGGTGAATGAAATGCTTGGCACCACTGATGAGAATGAGCCTTTACAGGTTTGCCTGCCTTTTTTTGAAAAAAATTTTCTTCATGGCACATAATTCTAGATTTTTGTTTTTTGATTTTACGGATGAGATTAAATCATAATTTATGTCATTGTTGTTTCTCCTACTTATTCTGGATATGCTCTCATGAAGCCGGCGTTAACCCCCTGTCCTACTTTGTTTAATTCCTTAAATTTCGGAAACTATCGGTCCATACTTTAGTTATACCAATTTGGCTCAATTTGAGTACAGGCCCTACTGCTCTAAGTTCTTTAATCTCCTATTTCTTGCTACCCCTGAGGCCTGTTGCAACTTTCAACATTGCTAAAGTTTGTAGATTCATTGAATTACGGTTGCTTACTGAATAAATTGACTATGTAACATACAAATGGCAGGCTATGATGAAGGATCCCTTTGGAAATTATGTTGTGCAAAAGGTTCTTGAGACATGTGATGATCAAAGCCTTGCCTTGATTCTTTCTCGGATTAAGGTTCATCTAAATGCCCTGAAGCGGTACACTTATGGTAAACACATTGTTTCTCGTGTTGAGAAGCTTATAACCACTGGAGGTAAGCCTTACAGGGATTACTTCCTCATACAAGTTTGTATTTCTTGTTCACAAATCATAATCTTGATTTACTCATAAAAACCCGTTGTTTGCAGAAAGGCGCATTGGTTTGTTGGCCTAGTCCACTTCTTATGGCAACCTAGTTGAGGAGGACATGCCACCTAATAAAGAACATCCTTTTTGTACAGTTAACATGGATGTTGTTGATTAGTAAGTTCCTTCTGCAAACCGTAACTGTGGAGATTTTGAAAGCCTTGTAGATAAAACACACTCAGCTGGTGGGCCGTTGAAATAAGCTTATTTTCTGCAAAACTCTGAAAAAGGGGGGGGGGGGGGGGGGAGTCCACTTTGTAAGTTCAAGATCATTAGAGTCGTGCCAATTACTAGTCTTTTTGGGGGTATATATATACATGAGAGGTGAGGTCCATAGTATGTAAAGCAAAACAAGTGTAAATGGTTAATTGCAGTTACAAGAGGTCCATAGGCTTTGAAGTTTCATCTAATGTATGTAAATATACTGCAATCTTGAGGCTGTCTCCTGTCAATAATTATCACGGATTTTATGACTCATTCCTTGAGTATTTTATTGTAGGTATATTTCTTTTCTTGTGAGTTAAGATTTAAGCAATGCTACATATTGTATTGTTAGCATTGATTTATATTTAGAAATAAACAGTAAATAATAGGCTTAATAAGTCCTCTGTGCTTGAGTTAAGATTCTTGGTCTTGTTTGATGCCTTATGCACATAATGAGATGAAATAAAAAAAATAGGAATTTTATTTTGCGGAAAAGGAGATAAAATTAGAAAATGATTTTATGAATGAAAAATATCTCTTGTGACTCCAAATAAAAAATGACAAAAAACGGAAAAAATTTTGATTAGCCAATGACTGGAGTATAAAAAAAAATTATTTCCTGTTTATTGACTTTTTTTTTAATAAAATGACAATATTGTTAGGCTTTCAAGTTGATATGCTAGCCAAGCTTGCATTGGAGATGCCCCTGAATTTCACTTTGTTCCTCTTTTTGTTTTTTCAAAAGAGGCTCTCCCAGCGTAGTTACAAAGCCGGATGGTTCATCAGATTCGTTGAATTTTTTCCCCTATAGATTTAACATATAGTATTTGTTCTCTAGCGTGGATGGATCAGATGAACAAAGGGTGAGACCGAGGTGAGAATTTAATAATGAAAAATCTTATGATTGGTTTCCCCCAAATTTTCCAAATATATCTAATAATAATATATGCACACTTTTTTTAATTGAGATATCAACAAATGGCATACATCTCGTCTTAAATACATGAGCTGAATTATATATATAAACATCATAGCTATAGATGGATGCTTGAACTCACTAAAACAACTAAAATGAAAGGAATATGTTTTTATTAGGAGGCAATCAAAATGTAGAAAGGAAAATCTTTTTAAAAGTAAGTTGAAATATCCAAATTTTAATTTGGATTGTTGAACTTGTTAAATGCTCAATACTCCTAGGCTATCCTAATCGGCCTATTAGTAAAAAAGGCTAGATCAAGACCTCTTTTTAAGCCTATTTTTCTTCACAGGTCATGTCAAGACTTACTAATAGGCTTTTTAGGTTTGTCAGGCTTGCCTAAGCTTGTTAATTATTTGCAAAAAAAATAATTACTTTACCTGAAAAAGAAAAAGAAAAAGAAATAATGATATACTATCTATCCTAATTACTGGAGTTCGTTATATCCGAAATTTAACTTCCTAATCGATCTCTCCTCTAGTACTAGCTAGATTTGAGTTTATAAAATTCTTTTTGTTTTTTACCAAATAAACTCTCGATCAATACTGTTTAACAGTATGTGTGGAGGCAAGGTACGAAATGTCATGATGCTCAGCATGCTGATCTATATCACCTTAATTGTGAATAACATGTTTTGGTTAAATCTCTATCTCTATATCTTTTTTTTGGTTAAGGTGCAAAAATACACATGTGGTTTTTCTAAAAGTGTGTCTAATACCAAATACTTTTTTTAGGTGCAAAAGTGACTATGTGGTTACAAAAATGGGGCGAAAGTCACAAACTCCGTTAAAGGTGGATGACATCCGTTTAATTCTCCTTAACTGTTCCAGTTGTTTGTCCATGTGTAATTTATGGCTAATTTGTCAGAGGAGCACCCAATATTAATCCTCACTAATAAAGATACCCAAGTAAAGTAATTGCTAGAGCATTTAGAAGCGAGAAGAACAGAGGAAGATCAATGGCTTTATCTTTGACGTTGACGACAGAGAGACGCAGAAGAAGGGTTGCGTTCATGAGAACTGAGTCGCGAGGAACTATATGAAGGTCCATCTTCTAATTCTGAGTCAAAGCCTCCCTATCACTTCTGCTACTCCTCCCTTTGCCACACCTCCACCTCCTTCTCCACTGGCATAGGAATTGCGGGTTTGGACCTGTCTTTTTCGGGGTTTTGGCTAGGATTCTTAATATTCCTGTGAGATAGTAAGCAGTATGAGAATCTAGTCAGGCCCATCTGGGAGGGCCGCGATTCTAGTCCACAATCGAACCCAGCGATCCCAGCAGGTTGGCGAGTTGACAGGACGGAACACCTGACAAGAAAATTGGGCACGATTTTTTCGGGGAAGTTCATATTTTTTGGGAGTAAGAAGCCAGCTGATGACCCCAAACCATATTGAATTATGTAAGCAGGGAAAATTTGTGAGCAGTTTCAAGAATTCGGTTTGCAGTTTTGGCATCGATATTGAACATTAGAGTTGAATATCCAGCTACATTTCGAGTTCTGGCAACCAACTATTTTGGAAGAAGATGAATTCTTGGGAATGAACTTAGGGATTTTGGTAGGGTCAATTGTAGGGAAGGAACATATGGAACAAAGGTAGCGAGAAGTACAGGGGAGCTAGACCAGGCTACTTCCGATATCCAAAACAAAGGGAAATGTTTGAGGTGGGGTTCCAAAATTAAGATGAATGGAGTATCCATCGTAGCTTTTGGGATAAGCTTGTGTTTTGACGAGGGGAGGTTTGGTGTTGGAGTTTTGGTGCTTGAGGTGGTGGGCTCTGTTTCGAGTAGCAGAGGATAAAGCTTGGAGGGTCTCAAATATTCCTCATCATGCTACACCTCTTCGTTTTCTGTCAAAAACAAAAATCAAATTTCACGGTCAAAATTCTCATATTAACGTAGGATGTGACTTTTGCCCAACTTCTATAATCGCATAGTCACTTTTGCACCTAAAAAAAGTATTTGGTGTTGAATACACTTTTGGAAAAACCATGTGTGTATTTTTGCACATTAACCCTTTTTTTTTATAGTATATGACAAACTACAAACTCTTCAGAAGCTATTCTCCTGAGTAAACATGCGGTGTAACCTATTTTCATCAGTAAGTAATAAGCTCGTAATAACTTCCGGAGGCGAATTGGTGATATGGAGATCCATCGCCATCTTCCAAACTTCCTTTGCCATAGCGTCTACAACTATGTTAACATCTCAAGTGCAATGTAACATTTCCTCTTCCCAATCTCGATCTATCAACGTGTGAACCTCCAAGATAATATATGTGTGTGTGTTTGTGGTCTGGCCCTGTTTATTGCGATTTACTGTTGTTTAATTTTGTTCAAATTTTGTAACATAAATTTCCATCTATACTTGAATAAATTTGGTTGAATTTAGCGAAGGCAAGAGACTATTTTTTTTTTCGGCCAAAAGACAAGAGACTACTGAATATGTCAGAATCTGAACTATTATTGCTCTATAGAGAAGAACTTTGTAGTTGTTATATATAATATTATTATTGCTCCACAGAGAAGAACTTTGTAGTTGTTAAGCAAGCAAACACATTTAACTTTTGACTTTGTTTTTCTTTCACATTTGTTGAGCCAACAACACCCTCAGCACAATCAAAACAATTTAACAAGCGATACTTTAAATCAAATAACACATACACCTAGCCTTCCTTCGCATTATGTGCGTTTGTCCGGAGGTTGAAGACACAACACAGACAAGAAAAAAATGCCCACTTCATGCCATACACCAGAACATGACACCAAAATTACCTCGATTTTGAGTTCTATTTCTCAGGTCGTCCAACACTTTCCTTTTCCAGACAAGCTTTCGTCACAATCCCCACACTCTTCACTAATACCTTCAGCTCATGCACTTCTGTCTTTTATCAACATTTTCAAGGGCATTTTTGTTCCACATTTTATCTGTCCCGGGAAGATTTTTGAGTTCACGCCACTTTTGGTAGGAGCTCACTTTCTCATGTTTAAAGGAACATTGCAAGTGGCGAGAATGACTTCAGGTGAGTTTTCGGCGCAAAATAGGTTTTTACCTATGGAACATTGTTATCTTTCCTTTGCCTCCCCATCTTTCGTGTAACAAACAGGCCCTTAGATTCAGCCTCATCTTCACGCTTATCAGTCTCTTTACAACCTCATGCATCATGCTCAATATAACCATATGTATAACAGAAGTTTTGAAGGCGCTCATGTCGAACCGTAACCCAAGTAGGGTCCTTGGCCATATGTGCTACTTAAAAACCTGTCGTTAATGGTTCATCTAATTATAGTAATGTCCTGACACAAACAAATCCTCGCACTAGTTTCCCACTAATCCGGGGCCTTTCATACATGACAGCTTCGCCTATTGCATCACCTAATGTCTTGGCATTAGACTCGTCAAAAGCTTCCAAAGGAATGCCATGGAATTGAACCCAGAAAGGTGAGGTATTGAAATTAACATCCTTAAGTGCCATATAATCTTCCAAGATTTGGATAGTCAACAAGTGACCTTGAATGGACCAAGGCCTACCCTTAAGAACTTTAGCATAGTCTTCTGTAGTATCAAAGCGAAAAAGGAAAATTAATTAACTTTGATCAAGATCATGCACTTCTAGCTTCTCATTTAACTGCCACCCCTTCTTGATCATGGAGATGACTGTCAGAATGTTCAGATTTTTCCTTGTTAAGATCTTTCCTACTTGTAATCTGAGAAGGAAAAATAATCTGAATTCCTTAAGCTATCATGTACAATAGTGTCCTATATATATACATGTGGTAGTATATCTAATAAATGTTAGGATCCTTGATTATAGGGATATTATTCTAGGATCCAAGATTATAGGGATATTATTATTCTAGAATCCCTAATTACTCTAACACTCACCCTCAAGTTGGAGCATATATATTGATCATGCCCAACTTGTTACAAAGATACTCAACCCGTGTCCCATTTAAGGCTTTCGTCAGAAGATCTGCTAGTTAGTTGTTTGATCGTATGTGCCCTATATATACAACATTCTCTTTAATCTTGTCATGAATAAAATGACTGTCAATTTCAATATGCTTCATACACTCATAGAACACAGAGTTTGATGCTATATGAAGTACTGCTTTATTGTCACACCATAGTTTTATAGGTAGTGTCGTGGCAATGATTTCCTTCATGAGTTGAAATATCAACACAATTTCTTATATTGATTATGACATGGCTCTATATTATTCTTTTGCACTTGATTTTGACACAACACTTTACTTCTTACTTCTCCAAGATATCAAGTTTCCACCAACAAACACACAGTAACCCGTAGTGGACAGTCTTGTGGCCTTAGATCCTATATGATCCGCATCACAGAAGCACTCGACTTTAGTGTGCCCATAATTTGTATAGAGAATGCCACGACCTGGATAACCTTTTAAATAATACAGGATATGCTCTAAGGCTTTCTACTGTGCCACTGTTAGAGATCCTATAAATTGGCTAAGTACACTAACTGAGAAGGTTATATCAAGAAGAGTTACTATCAAATAATTTAGCTTCCCAATAAGGTGTTTATTTCTCTCAAGATATGTAAACGACTTCAATTTCTCTAGATCAATCTTCTTCTTCAAGTCATCAAGAAGCTCATCAAACGTGCTATCATTAAGATTCAGGAATGGATTCAGAATCATGGGAATGTTGCTTGGCGCAGCTCCAAGATTTCCAGTCTCCTTTAAGAGATCGAGAACATGCTTTCTCTGAGTCAAAAGGATTCCTTTCTTGCTTCTCAAAACCTCAATACCAAGGAAGTACTTTAATGGACCCAAGTCTTTTGTCTAGAAGTGAGAGTTAAGGAAGACTTTAAATTATGAGATTATGGATATGTTACTCCCAGTAATCACAATATCATCAACATATACTACTATAGCAATCATGCCTGCATCGAACTACTGGTAGAACACAAAGTGATCACATTTACTTTGGCTTAATCCAAACTTATTAACCACACCACAAAATCTATCGAATCAGGCATGGGGACTTTGCTTTAGACTATATAACGACTTATGGAGGTAGCGCACTTTCCTATGCTCCCCCTGAGCAATGAACCCCGGTGGTTGCTCCATATAAACTTTCTCAAGGAGGTCACCATTCAAAAAAAGCGTTCTTAACATCCAACTGATGCAAATCCCAATTATATGTGGCAGCCAGAGAGACAAGGAGACAAATAAAGGTGAGCTTAGCCACAGGGGAGAAAGTCTTGAAATAATCAATAACATAAGTTTAGACATACACTTTAGCAACAAGTTGAGCTTTCAACCATTCCAAGGAACCATCAGCCTTAGTCTTAACAACAAACACCTATTTACATCCAATAGCCTTCTTCCCAGAAGGTATGTCAACAAGAGTCCTTGTACTAGTCTTTTCAAGGGCCATTATTTCTTCTTTTACCGTAACACGCCAACCAAGGTGAGGCAAGGTTTGGTGAGGGGTAGTCAAGGTGGAGATAGACTTAAGGGTAGCCATAAGGGAAGAGGAAATAAGAGATAACTGCTAATAGGACACAAAGGAGGAGATAGGATAGGTACAAGCAGCATATCATTTGGGAGGACAATGAGAGTGGGTGCCTTTTTACAGGGCAATAGGCAAGTCATTAGGGGGATAAACAGCAGAATCAGGGACAATTGGGTCAGGGATAATAATGGAAGGATCTGGGGAATCAAGATCAGGAACTAGGGAGTCATGAACAGAATCCGTTGGCGAAGTAGTCACTGGTGAAGGCAAAATATTGGCAATATTAGCATCAGTGATGATATCAGGTACTGGAACAACAACTTGTACTGGTGAGATCGAGACACGGTAAACCAAGACATCATCAAGCTCGTCAGCGACGAAGGGAGACTCAGATAAGACTGAAGACTTGAAGAAAGGAGAAGACTTATAAAAAGTCACATCAATGGATACAAGGTAACAATAGAGGTCAGGAGAGTTACACCGATAACCTTTTTGAACTTAAGAATAACCAAGAAAGACACATTCTAAGGACTTGGGATCAAGTTTACTAACACTTAGACGGACTTCCTTAACAAAACAGATACAACCAAAAGTTTTTGGATCAATAAGAAACAACTTAGTGGTGGGAAACAGAATGGAATATGGGACGTCACCACTAAGGATATCCGAAGGCATACGATTAATAAGGAAACAGACAGTAGACACGTCATCAACCCAAAAGGATTTAGGGACACATGAGTGAAACATGAGAGCTCGGGTAGTTTCTAAAAGATGACAGTTCTTTTTTCAATAACACCATTTGGAGCAGGTGTATTAAAACAGGGGGATTGGTGAAGAATGCCATGACTATGCATATAATCGGTGAATAGGGTGGAAAAATATTCTTTCATATTATCACTTCGAAGGTTTTTTGCTGGAGTATTAAATTGGGTTTGAATTTCAGCACAGAAATTATGAAAGTGAGTAAACAATTCAGAATGTTATTTCATTAAGTAAAGCCAAGTAGTTTGGGAAAAATCATCAACAAAAGTGATAAATATCAATAACCAGTTTGAGAAAAAATTGAACAAGTGCCCCAAACATCAAAATGAACTAACTCAAAGGGGGACGTAGCCCATTTATTGACTTGAGGTGCCAAATGAACACGATGGTGTTTGGCAAATTGACGCGACTCACAATCTAAAGCAGACATAGATGAAAACTGAGGATATAATCTTTTAAAGGATGAAAGGGACACATGGCCCAGACAACAATGGACTTTAAAGGGAGACAACCCACTAGAACAAGCAACAGAATATCACACCTGATCATCAAGAATGTAATGCCTAATAGATTTATAGCCTTTACTAATAATCTGATTCGTCGAAAGATCTTGAATTAAATAATGGTTAGGGAATAGTGAGACAAAACAGTTTAAATGACAAGTCAGTTAACTGGGAGGCAAAAGATTAAATATGAGATCGAAAACATTAAGAATGGAAGATAGTGAAAGGGATGGAGTTAGTTTAACAGTACCTGATCCAAGTACATGGATCGGGGAACCATTGGCTACAAATATGGAGGATGGGTTGGCATACGATGAAAAGAAATGATGGTTACCTGTCATGTGATTGGTGGCACCAGAATCAATGACCCACTTTGTGAAAGTCATAGTAAGACCAGAGGACAAAGTACCTATAGCAAGGGCCCTTGTACTAGATGGTCCAGAATCAGACTGATTAGGTGTCTGGGCAATATGAGCAAGACCATGTTGCTGATTACGCTGTTGTTTATTCTATAATCTACGACAATTTTTCTTAATGTAACCAGGTTCCTTGTAATAATTGCATATAAAACTGCTAGAATTCATGGTTAGAGTACTAGTTCCATGTTTGAACCTATTATTCTTGTTGTTAGAAGGGTCACGTCCAGCTAGAGCACTTGCATTTAGATCAATAGACGGACGAACCAAACTATCAGCATGAAGAACCCATGAGAACACATCATCAAGAGAGTGAAGCTCTTGATTAGATAGAATTTGAGAGTGAATAGTCTCATAAAAAGGGTCAAGAGCTTTAAGAAAACTGACGATAGCTTGAAGTTCCAGATTCTTGATACGGGTCGGAAGATCCGCCTGCGAAGACATGAGTGCTTTCATCTCCTCATACAACCTCTTGAAGTCCAAGAAGAAGTCCTTCAAGGGACGACCCTGCTGCTGAGAGCGATAAAAGCCTCTATAGACTTCGTGAACCCGAGTAATATTCACTTTGCTAGAGAACATAAATTCAAGATAACTTATAAGTTCTTTTACAGTGTTGCAATGACTAACAGAAGACAGAATCCATGGTTTAATGGAGTTCTAAATTTGAAACAGAATTCGAGCATCCACTCTATTACAAGCCAAAAGTTTTGTTTCCTCACCAGAAGGAGGATCCTCAGTTAAATGGGTTTCCTTTTCAATTCCTAGAATATAAACCCTAACTGTTTTGTTCCAATCACTATAGTTTGTCCAGTTCAATAGTGAAGTAGTAATCTTAGCAGACATAGGCAACATATCCGAGTTCTTAGAGTCAGCCATATATAATACTTAAGGAGATAGTCAACCAAGATACAATATGTGTTGGAAATTGTGCCCTAAGGGCCAATCATTGTACTTTGAACATTACTATTTTAATGAAATTTCTCCATTCTGTTATCATATTATTTGCATGTTAACTAAGATAATTGTATCCTTGGATAATTTATGAAGATTGTCCTAAAATGTCCCTGGTCGGTCATCTATGCGGAAACAGAGATGAAACAAGACCAGTATGACTTTAATAAGATATGGAGATACGAATCAAAGTCTTAGGCACTTGTAAGAGTACAAGGTGCTGGACCGACCCACTATGAGAAAGCTACATGGATCAAGTCATAAATTTTTCTCATGTATAAGCACGTCACAATGCCCTTAGAACTGAGGTCATCATGGATTCCTACATGAGAGTTGCTAAGCTTTGAACTAGTCAAAAGTCACTTTTGACCAAGTGATGATAAAGGCTATGATCGGGCTTGGTGATTTTTCATGCAAAGGAATATGAATGATCAAGATGGAATTTGTCCCTCACATTAGTAAAGAGATATTACTGGGCCTCTCGATGAGTGAGTCTGAGAAATATATGGCCATACTACAATGGAAAGAAGTTTCCATTTCTATTGTCAGGCTACTCAGGAATCGAGAAAGTAATGGTCGGGAATAAGAGGATGACATTATACATGCCTTATCCTTGATCGATATATCGTGTGACAAAAGGGACATGACATGGTCATATAACAGGTTGCATCGTGATAACGATCCTAATATGATTTAGGTAGTCGTAATGTCTTGCTAGAGGCCGCTTGTGACTTTTGGGTTAGTATAGTTATTGGCCCACTGCCAACTTCATATGGGCCTATAGGGTCGCACACAAGAATAGCCCAACACGAGATAATATTTAATTTAGGGTGGACGAATTTTATATATATATATATAATATAATATTCGTTAATAATATTATATAGATATATATTTTTGAAATACATATCTTATATATTATATATATGTATATGTGTATATATATATATTATATGATATTATATTGTGTTAGTTTTAAATTTAATTTATTAAGATATATTAAATTTAATAACTAACATGATAGAGATATAGTATCTCAGATTTAATTTATAAAGATAAATTAAATCTAATGGCTCTTTATTTGGATTAAATAAATAGGTTAAATTAAAATTATTGGACAGATTTAATTTAAACTAGATTTAATTTAATTAGCTCATCAAGATCATTAATTATTGATTAATTTCGAAATTAATGATGATTAACTTTGAAATTTGAATATAGCCATCATAGGTTATAAACTTGATAGAGCAGATATACTCATAGGCGCATGAGAATTCATAGCCGCAAGGGAAACCCTAAAAATATTGGAGGCGCTAGCACGCAGTCTCTGTTGGAGAGCATTCATGTGGATACCGGCAGAGGGAGCGGACCTAACGTGTTGGCTCCTAGAGATAGTGAAAACCCTAAGTTGAAAAGGTACGAGTTCTTTATAACCCGATTTAAATGCCGTTGATAGATCCTCGATTAGGATCGGTAAAAAATTTTAAAATTCTTCCGCTATGCCTACCGATCCTAACAGTATGAGCAGTAAAACAACACACTCACAAGTCACATAGAATAACAATATCAACCAACAATCAGAAAGAATCACAGCTTGCCACAAATGAACCAATCCATAAGTAATCAGATATATGTAGTACCACAAATAGGGCAAGGAACCCACAAAAACAGAGATACTAACCCAAAACAAGGAAACCAGTACCAAACTACAACCGAAAACGTCGAAACGGAAATGAAGAATGTAGCATGAGACTCAAACATGGTATGATGACCACCAAACTTCAGGGGTAGGTCGAGGAGGAGGAGACGATTAGAACACAGCAAACGGCCATCAGAGGAGAGCTCACGCGCTGACACGTGTTCTAAGAGTAGCGGAGGGTCAGGTGGCGCATGAGGCACCACGCGCCGTCAGAATGACGCCGAATTTCAGGGACCGTCCGATTGGGAGGTGGCAAACAAGGTGGCGGGGCTTGTGTCGGTCAATGAGGATGTGAGATAGATAATCTGAAAAACTCATAAGGTTTCTACGCTTTGAGAACTGAAGAACTAATGGACCAGAAGGAAAAAAAATAAAAATTTTAGGAATAAACAGCCTCTGGTACCATGTATTCTGAGAAGGAAAAATAATCTGAATTCCTTTAGTTATCATGTATAAGAGTGTCCTGTTTATATACATGTGATAATATATCTAATAAATGCTAGGACCCCTGATTATAAGGATATTATTCTAGGATATGATTATAGGCATATTATTATTCTAGGATCCCTAATATTATTCTAACACTACTAAAGCACCACCTCTTTTTTCTACGTTTCGATTTAGTTTCAAGATCACCTCTTTGGGCTTTTTTATTCCGCTACTCTGTCCAACCTCCACACCTCCTAACACCAAAAAAAACCTTACTCACACGCGCCGAAGAAAGTTCAAAGAGGAGGAGAGGGAAAGGAGAAAAGTAGAAGAAAGGGTTATGGTCGACGTTCAAATAACGCGGGCCTGAATGGTACACAAGGAACCTTGCAGATTCTCACAGGAGGAGAGGGAGGGCTCACACGGGAGGAGAGAGATCTGATGGTTGCACAAACATATTAAAACGACAAACCGTAGAAAAAAAAGTGTTATTTGGGAATTTAACAAATAAATATAAGCGATCTTGACCCCAAGTTTTGTCCTTAATTAAATGAAACCATTAAATATAATTGAGCGGGCATCGGTTAATTTGCGTGCGTGTTGCAAATTCCTTTTCTTATCCGTTAAAAAGAATCGAAGAGGTCAAAAACTCGAAACACTTACCAAATCCCGCGTTGTCTCTTCAAAGGCTGAGTTCCCGAGGCCGCCAACATAAACCAATTCCTCTGTGAAATCGTTGACACTTGACAATCAAGCGGAACAAGTCTCCTTGTTCGCGCCGTCCTTGGGAAAACACTAGTTATGGCTGCGTCTATCTCCCATGGGTCCTACTCTGGGGTCAGCTATAATAATGTTCCCAAATCCTTAATCACTAGTAATTTTCGGGTCCTACTCGTCTTTCTCATTGTGTCCGAGCTACGGTCTTGGGATTTCCAATTTTACATTCGAAGTTTAAATCTGTCAGATCAGAATCTCCTTTTCGGAATTTCCAGACATTACTGTTTCTACTCCCTGATGAACTGATCGCGAGAACCCAACTCCCTCTTGCGTTGAAATGTTCAAAACGAGTCTTAAGGCTTCTTCTTCTTCTTCTTCTTCTACTAGGTTTGGCTGCAGAATGCTATGGTCTTGGTTGGCCATTGTGATTTTGAGCTGCTTGAGTTTGGTCCGGTGCCAAGTTAACGGTGGCTCCATTCCATTCGGTGATTCTTCTGGTGCTGTTCCCTCTACGACACAGGATGTAAATAACAAGCTCTCCAATCTTACTATAGATCTCAGCCAGGAAATCAAAAGCCGGGCCGGCTTCTGCGTCACTGACCCGTGAGTGCTTCATCAATTTATGTTTTATTTGTACATGTTTTTTTTTTTTGCATAGTTTTTTAAATAATAGAATGAGTTGATATTTTGGTCATCCGAGTGTAAACGTTATTTTAATTTGGTTCCATAAAGTTGAACATCTTTGTTTCAATCTTCTTAATAGCAAATTTCTTTTCTTCTTAATTGGCCATTAAGTATCGAATTGTCACCCTTCTCATGTGGTGGTATGACTGCTTCAGGCGGTATGTTGCTTTTCTAGATAGGCACTTAATGGTTATATTAGCTTCTTGTTAGATGCCATCAAACCTCAAGAATCATGTACCATGAACTTCGTTCTGAATCCTAGTATTGCTATTTTAGGGAAGCTGAGTGGGACAAGGCATTTAACTTCTCATCTGATTTGAGCTTCTTGACTTCTTGCATTCAGAAAACTTCAGGTATGAGCTGTTGTACTTTGAAAGGAAATGTCAATTCTTGCGTATGTGTCATTAAGAGACTAGAAAAATTTAAGGTTTTAATATCTTGTTGTTAGGGGTAAGTTTAAAATAATATGTTTTCTTTTGTTTGGAAAATTAAATATAATAAACTGTTAATCTCTTGAAAGAATGATGCTGTTAATGTCATGTTTTAACACTGCACATTGATAGGCTATACTTAATGTTAATCCACCCATCGTACTTCATCTCAGGCAAGCCATATGCATGATTATATTGACCCCATCATTATTCTTGCAACCTTCATTTCCTTTCGGCATAAACATGAGGTTAATGTTGGATTTTTCCCCATAAGCCAAATGTGCTTCCAAAGATATAAATAAGTTTGTGCTTTTCAGTTTTCTGGGCAATCTATTTTGCTAATAGTTTATTTCTTGTATGTTGTGGTCGTGAACCCTCTGGTGTCTGATGTCTCTAATAATTCAATAGGAGATATTACTCAACGTTTCTGCACAGCAGCAGAAGTGAAGTCTTATATTGGAAGTATAACTGAAAAGATTGGAAGTACCAGTTACTTGAAGCCTAACAGGAACTGCAATTTAACTTCATGGGGCTCTGGATGTGAGCCTGGATGGGCGTGTAGTATTGATTCAGGTTGGCTGGTTGACCTTAGAACTTCACATGATATCCCAGCAAGAACTACAAACTGCCAGGCATGTTGTGAGGGTTTCTTCTGTCCGCAGGGTCTTACCTGCATGATACGTAAGTGCCTCAGATCTTTGAAATATGTTCTTTTTCAAAGATGACTGGAAGTGTCTTCTTTGTGGTATTAATTATTTTCTTCTCCATTCATCTTTGTTGTCCTTGCTGTACCAGCTGCTAATTAGAAAAGCTGTTTAGCTTATGGCATATAAAATCCTGACATTTAGAAATTGGATCATTCACTATTACCTTCTCCGAAGAGTCTGTACAAATTATTAAATATTTAGCCTATTAACATCTTCTTGATAATGAATATAGTTTTGTTATTCCATGTTAAAAGTTGTCTCTGATGCTTCCTTTTTGGACACTTAATTATTCTTGAAGCTTGTTCATTGGGTTCCTATTGCCCCCTAGCAACACTGAATCAAACAAGTGGTTTATGTGAACCGTGAGTTCTAATTCTTGCTCTATATTTGTTATTTTCCAATAATCAATTATTTACATTGTATAAAATTAACCTATAATATATTGATCCAGATATCTGTACCGGCTACCAGCAAACCAGCCAAACCATACATGTGGAGGAGCAAATATTTGGGCTGATGTTGGTAGCAGTGAAGAGGTATTTTGTCCAGCAGGATCCTATTGTCCATCAACCACTAAAAAATTCCCTTGCAGTAAAGGGTATTGCCCTTTTCCTGGACATTTGGTTACTATTTATAGTCAAAGTTAATTGAGTTGCTGTCTAATAGTATGACATGTTGTGGAAAAAGTTTGGACCAGCATATCATTATTCTGCTCTTTTGCCCTGCCAAAGCAGAATCATTTGATATGAGCGTGGGTAGAGAAGTGTATTTCCCTATTTGTTTTACCTAAATGGTCCTGAAGATTTGATACGTTTTATGTAGTTTTGTCTGCTTAGATAATTTTTCATAAAATTTTTTTCTTCATTTTCATTACTCTGATGTCTTTTATTTATTTTTCCTGGTGATATCTCAGACATTACTGCAGGATGGGGTCCACATCTGAGCAACGTAAGTTTAAATGACTACTTTGAATTATTTCATATGCAAGTTATGCTAATTTGAATTCTTTCCTACATGCACATGCACAATGGTGTTCACTGATTATCTTGTAGGCTGCTACAATTTGGCATCATGTAAATCAGGCACTGAAAATCAGGACCTTCATCTATATGGAATCATATTCATAGTAAGTTGATCACCTCCAAACGTTTGGTTCAATACAAAAAACTTTACTCGGACCCTCATGAAAAAGAGAGCATATGAGTGGAAGCTGACATTGTTCAACTGCTTATGCAGACTGGTTTGAGTACTTTGCTACTCATTATTTACAGCTGCTCTGATCAAGTGCTCTCGATTAAGGAAAGACGGCGAGCCAAATCAAGAGATGCAGCTGCTAGAAGTGTAAAGAGCTCAGCACAAGCACGTAGAAGGTGGCAAGATGCTAAAGATGCTCTTGCAAAGCATGCTAGCAGTCTTAAATCTCATTTGTCTTTCTCATATTCTTGCCAAAAGAATGGAACTCACTCAGAAGAACTTCAGACTTTAAATCAAGTGATCCCCGAGCCAGATGATGGATTGTTATCACCCTCACCTCCTAATGCTTCAAGAGCAACTTTGGATTCCAGAGATCAGATAGAAACTAGGCACGAAATTGAAAATGAACCTGTTGTTCATGATGAGTTTGATATGGAAGATGGACATAGGGTTGTCACTGCAAATATTTCCAAGGGTAAAAAACTAAATACCCGTAGCAAGATATTCAGGCATGCATATTCTCAACTTGAGAAAGAGAAGGCTCAGCAACAAGAATACAAGGATCTTACCTTCTCAGGAGTGATTAGCATGGCTTCCAATGGTGAACGAAGAAAAAGACCTCTGATTGAGATTTCTTTCAAAGATCTGAGTCTTATTTTAAAATCACAAAACAAATATATACTGCAATGTGTTACTGGCAACATAAAACCAGGTCATATTACTGCTGTCATGGGTCCTTCAGGGGCTGGTAAAACAACATTTCTTTCAGCAATTGCTGGAAAAACAATTGGATGCAAGAAGAGTGGTTTAATATTAATAAATGGAAAGAATGAATCGATCCACTCTTATAAGAAAATTATTGGTTTTGTGCCCCAAGATGATATCGTTCATGGAAACCTGACAGTGGAAGAAAATCTTCGGTTCAATGCAAATTGCAGGTAATGGCATATGGTTTTGCATTTAATACCTCCAAGTTGTGTTAACACGCGCATGTGCACATTCTTCATTCTAGAGATCTTATTGTTGTGCCCGTGTCCTTTGGAATAGAGTCAGGCCATTTACTGGTGAAGGGCAAGGGACCTTTCATAATTATTCTTTGATCCTTATTGACATTAGGTATAGAAGATTTCTAATGTTATACCTCACTTCAGGAGAGGCTATTCCTTCTTACTGTTCATCTCAGGTCTATAAAATATATACATCAGTTCTGAAATCTTGATTAAGAACATTGTAGTAATTTAGGAATGGATTTGGAACCGATATGATGGTTCATCAAACTGTGAACAGTGTTATCAATGGCTTGTGTTGGCAGGCCCCTAAAACACCTTAGATGACATTGGCCACACCTGTGGCCAACATTGTCATAACTGAAAAAACTGCAGGAAATTAATGATCAATACCATAACTTTTATGTGCATACCTTTAACAAACACATACGTGTCTAAATCAAGTAAGCTTTAGGTCATTGATTTAATAATCAATCTTAAGATTTATATTGTTTGCTCTGCTTTTCCTTCTTAGAATTTCAGTTAACGCATGATTTGTCAGTTTATTTCTCTAGCTAAATGTTTCTTTCTCTTTATCTCAATAATAATAAAGGCTCCCTGCTGAATCTTTGAAAGCGAATAAAGTAGTGGTTATTGAAAGAGTTATTGAATTCCTGGGACTTCACTCTCTGCGGAATTCCCTGGTTGGAACAGTAGAACAGCGAGGGATATCTGGAGGCCAAAGAAAGCGAGTGAATGTTGGATTGGAAATGGTTATGGAACCCTCATTATTAATCCTGGATGAACCCACATCAGGCTTGGATAGTGCATCATCTCAGTTACTTCTTAGAGCACTTCGACGTGAAGCTCTTGAAGGGGTGAATGTCTGCATGGTAGTTCACCAACCTAGGTAACTTTTATGTTCACAACTATGCATAATGTAAAAATTGTCCTTCTGTCACATTTTGGTAAACTCTAATATCACAATATTCTGAAAATTCTAACCAACATAAAGTTGGTATAGTGGTGTAAGGTCCGACTAGATCCCTTTAGATATCGAGTTCGAGTCTCAGAGGAGACATTTGTGTTGGGAGGGACAATCACAAACCCTGAACCGGATACCTGGTGATAAAATCAAAACAATATTTTGAAAATTCTGTTTAGTCAAAAGGGACCTCTTTGCAATATACAGAATTGCTAATGCATTATATTGATTTGTTATATTACCTAAATTTATTTAGCTGATCTGTTGTCTGCAATAAATGAAATTAATTTTTTGGTTGAATCACTCTTCTGGTCCTCAATGTTTTGTTCAATTTAAAATTTAGTTCCCATAGATTAAATCTGATCCCTGTCCTGAAACTTCTATTAGTGGACCGTTAAATTTTGTTGATAGAGCCAACCGTGTGTCATGCTTTATATTGGGGCAGCTATGAGACATTTGTCAACCTGATTATGAAATTTCATACTTGATTGAATGGAAAATTTTGAATGCAATACTGGTAAATTTTTAATTCTTCACCCATTTACTGACATTTAAGCTTTCTGCTTCAGCCATACATTATTCAGGATGTTTGATGATCTGGTACTCCTGGCAAAAGGTGGTCTTACTGTCTACCATGGACCTGTCAATAGAGTTGAAGAATACTTTGCAGGCCTTGGGATCTTTATCCCTGAGCGCATTAACCCTCCAGACTACTTTATAGACATTTTGGAGGGAGTGATAAATCCTAGTGGAAGCTCAGGAGTGAAGCATGACGAGCTTGCGGTAAGATGGATGCTTCATAATGGTTACTCAGTACCTCCTGATATGCAAAAGAGTAGCATGTCATCCAGGCTTCTAAATCCAGTTTCTGACACAAATAATGATGCTGCTGCTAATGACAAATCGTCCTTCACTAGAGAGTTTTGGAAAGATGTGAAGGGTAACGTAGAGATGCTTCAAGAGAAGTTAAGGCTAAACTTTTTGAAGTCCAAGGATTTATCAAATCGGAGAACTCCTGGTCTATTTAGGCAATATAAGTACTTCCTTGAAAGGTAACAAAATCAATGTATATCTTGTTTCTAAAACACCACTTAAATTTCACATATGTTGACAATTCTCATTCAAATCCTAATTTTTCAGAAAAGTCTTATTGCATAGAAAAACACAACTGATAGCACTCTTGACTCTAGCATCATACAGTTTATTTGAAAAAAGTTGTTGAAGTACATTATTCAAATTCTTCAAGTTGGGTGTTGAAGAAAATATTTTTTTCTGACTAATTTATGTACATTTTATGTGTTACGTACTTCCAACTTGGAAGTACTTCATGGTGGGGTTAGTGTCCGAAACCTATGATGTATTGACATATTCAAAATATATCCTTTATGCAAACTTTTCTGTTCATTGTGAATAATTTTATCTTCTCCCTGCACTTCCTATTACAGAGTTGCTAAGCAACGACTTAGGGATGCCAAAGCGCAAGCCATAGACTATCTGATTTTATTACTTGCCGGAGCCTGCCTGGGATCAGTTGTCAAAATGAGGGATCAACAACTTGGCGCAGCAGGATACACATACACAGTGATTGCTGTTTGTAAGTATAATGGATATCCTACCTATCCACTATTTTTCGTGGGAGAATTAGGAAGGAGAACCAAGGAAAAGAAATATTTATTAATAAGGATCTTGAAAATTGTAATTATTTTCAAGGACAAAAAATTAAAACATAAATTTTCAATTACGTAATTAACCCTAACCAAACTACCTACATTTTCCCAAATACCATCTAAGTGTTAGTTATCAGATTTGATTATATCTCTCTGTATATGTTGATTAAGAAAACATCTATATGCAACTCAATATTTTTATAATTCCTCTCATACTTATCAGATTATCTTTAAAAGTTACCCAAACTGAAATAGCCTCCAAAATCTAAGAAAAAACCCACAAAAAAATCTTATAATATATATCTGTCAAAAATGTGATTTTTCATGAAAAAAGCTTAAACAAACGGGATGCACCCTAAAAAAATGTTATTATAAATGTGAAAAATACTAAAATCTAAAAATTCTTAAAAAAGAAATTCCTAAATAAACATCAATATCATAACAATCTCAGTTCCTAAACCAATCCATTTTAAGGACGCACTTGTCTTCTAGATTCAGTTAAAGCTAATTGCTTTTGAGGGAGGGAAGCTCTATGTGTGAAGGGGTCCAAATTACATGCTCAATGAATCTATGAGCTTAGAAGCTCATCCCACAAAACGACGTCGTTTTGGGGGATGAGCTGAGCACGTAATTCGAATTCACGTGTGAAGAAGGAGAGATGAGAGAACATCAATTGATAATTAACGGTCAGATAGTTGAAATAGGGTTAGAGAAAATGTAGGAAAATGGTCAGGGTTAATTTCGTAATTGAAACTTTGTTTTTTATTTTTGGTCCTTGGAAATAATTACAAATTTTAAGATCCTTATTAATAAATATTTCTTTTCCTTGGACCTTCCCCCTAATTTTCCCTTTTTTTTTTTTGTATCATTTTTTATATATAGGCTGAGTTGACTTTTCGTGGGGAGTTTGATTCCTATAAATTAATGAGTTATGATTGGTTCTTGAAATCCTAGACCAAGCATGATGAGATATAAAATCAACTCCATGTCTGTGCCTCAAGGAGGATTCCTAGGAAAATCTTCATCTACATTGACACTAAATTTCTCTACCAAAAAAGGGAAAAAAGTTAAAGAATGTGAGAAAGGCAAAGAGTAGTCAGTGTGAGATCTGTTATAATCTGATAACTTAGGGTTATCGTGGTTGAATAACTCTTAAAATGTTTAGCTTTCCTTGCCATTTCTTCCAAACCTTCCCTATATCATTTATAGATTCGGTCTTGATAGTCTTGAATTCAGCTCACCCCATGCTCATAGTATATGTTTAGTCTTATTCATACTGCATCTACTGCACATGTATTATTTTACTATTATTTCATTGAATACCTTCAAGTTGTAATTCTAATGGGCTGGTGGTTGTGTTTTGGATGTGACTGAAGGCAATTTATGTTTTCAATGATCCAGTTGAGGATAATATTGTTGAAAAATAGTATTTGGCAGTTTGGGAATGGGACCCACTGATATTATGTCAAACAGCCAAATCACTTCTGGGTTTGGGTTCAAGTTGTTACAGAAAGGCCCCACAATAACTTTTAAATAGCTTTAAACGCCTGATGATTCCATATTATAAACTTTTGTTTCTCACTTTGTCACATTTGTTGCTTTCAGCTCTTCTAGGCAAAATAGCAGCTTTGAGATCATTTTCTCTGGAGAAATTACAATACTGGAGGGAGAGTGCTTCAGGCATGAACAGCCTGGCTTATTTTCTCGCTAAGGACACAATTGACCATTTCAATACAGTGATCAAGCCTGTGGTGTATCTATCTATGTTCTTTTTCTTCACCAACCCAAGATCTACTTTTGTCGATAATTACACTGTGCTACTCTGCCTTGTGTACTGTGTGACTGGCATGGGATATGCGTTGGCCATTGCCTTTGAACCTGGAGCTGCTCAATTGGTAAGTTTTGTCAAGGGACCACCTCAAAATCTTGAATCATTAAAGTGAAGGCTCATGAATAGTTTTCCCATAATATTTAACATGTGTTGTTATAATAACCCGATACTTGTGACTTCACTTAGCTTTTGTTTAAAATAGTTCTTGACATGGTGTTAGAGAGACCAAGTACTAAATTCAATCCACTTCAGCCCTAGTTTCTTGATTGAAATTGTGTTCAGCAAAAGACATAGCTAGCTTGTGGTTGGCCTAATGGATTTTGTCTGAGGGGACATGTTAGAGATTGTAAGGAAGCCATTGTAGAAGAAATATGATTCTACATAATCTGATGCCTTATTCTATTCACATACCGATTAATATATAGATTACAAGTAATAGCTATTGCTAGAGATGTTCTGTATTCAAAATTCAAATGGGATAACAGAATATGCTCAGTTATCTAAGATACTCTAAACGAATCCCTTAATTATAGCTAACTAATTCCTATTTTCATAATATCTAATTAATAATAATTAATTGTAACAGATTTATCACACTTCCCCTCAAGTTGGATTATAGATATTGATCATGTCCAACTTGCTGATGAACCGTTCAAACTCATCCTCTGATAGTCCTTTAGTAAGAATGTTTGCCAGTTGCAACTTGGTAGGTATATAAGTTAGGCACACAATTCCTTCTTCTACCTTTTCTCTAATGAAATTTCTATCAACTTCAACATGTTTGGTTCTGCTGTGTTGTACTAGATTTAGGGCCATGCTGAGAACAGCCTTGTTGTCACAATAAAGCTTCATTGGAGAGATAAGTTGGGCTTGTGTTTCCTCAGTTACTCGCGTTAACCATATTCCTTCCATAATGCTCTTAGTTCAGATTCTGCTCTACCTTTTGCCACAGCTCTCTGTTTTTGGCTTTGCCAAGTAACCAGGTTCCCTAAACAAAGGTGCAATACCCTGATGTGATGTCGATCTACTATCTTCCTGTGAGCCTGCCCAGTTAGCATCGGTATAGATTTCAATTGTTCTAAGGTCACATTTCTTGAAAAAGAGACCTCGACCTGGTGTGCCTTTTAGTTATCTCAGGATTTTATATGCTGCATCCATATGTCTCCTTTTGGAGGAGTGCATGTGTTGGCTTGCTACATTAACTGTAAAAGCAATGTCAGGTCGTGTATGTGATAAACAAATTAGTTTCCCAACTAACCTTTGATAGTGTTCCTTGTCTGTTGGCATATCATGCTTCTCTTGCTTTTCTATGTTTTGAACCTCTATTTCTGTCCCTACAACTGTTTGCTTGTCTCTACTCTTTTTCTTAGTACTAATTGGTACTTTACTAGGTTTACATCCTAGCAGGTCAGTTTCCTTAAGTAGGTCAAGGATTTTTTTTTGTTGGGAGACATAGATGCCCTTCTTTGATCTAGCCACCTCCATTCCCAGAAAGTATTTTAACTTGCAAGGTCTTTAACTTCAAATTTCTTATTCAGGACTACCTTAATTCTATTCATCTCCTCAACATCATTTCCTGTGAGAATGATGTCATCCACATATACAATTAGGATGGTTGCCAAACCTCCTTTCTGTAGCACAAACATAGTGTGATCAGATAGGCTTTGCTTGTAGCATTCAGTTTTGAGAACCATAGAAAACCTGTCAAACCGGGCATGAGGTGACTATTTTTGGCTGTAGAGAGGCCTTTGAAGTTTTCGTACCTCATTCTGTCATCCTTTGTCAAATCCTAGTGGGAGTGTCATGTATACTTCCTTTCTTAACTCGCCGTTTAGAAAGGCATTTTTGATGTCAAGTTGTTGAAGAGGCCAATCAAGGTTGGCTGCAATAGACAGGAGTACTTGGATGGTGTTCAGTTTTGCCACAGGTGCGAATGTCTCATTGTAGTCTATTACAAATATCTAAGTGAAGCCCCTGGCAACTAAACGTGCCTTGTATTTGTTAAGGGTGCCATCAAAGTTATATTTCAGGGTGAACACCCACTCACACCCTACAGGTTTCTTTCCTCTTGGTAAGTCAACCACGTCCCATGTACCATTCTTTTCCAATGGCCGCATTTCTTCTAAGACGGCATTTTTCCATTCAGGGACTTCAAGTGCTTCATACACATTGTTAGGAATCGAAATCCTGTCAAAACTAGTGACAAAGTTATAGTGATTTTAGGTCAGATTAGCATGAGAGATTGAAACTTCTTCGGGTATGTAGGGCTCTTTTACCTGTTTGGTTCGCCGTGAATAGACTTTATACTGATTGTGATGGTTCTTGTCCCCAGCTTGTGGTACAGAAGGCGGTTCAAATTGTATTTGGATGGGAATTGATGGTGGTATAGGTTCTGGTACGCTTTCCAAGGACTGAACTTCATTCCAACTCTCCCCTTGAAGTGAAGACTTGGAGAAGGAAGGGACGGTTAACGTGACATCACGATTGACAAATAGGTGTTTAGACACGGGGTTGTAACATTCGTATCCCTTCTGAGAAATAGAGTATCCTAGGAAAACACATTTAACAGCCCGATAGTCAAGGTGAACAAAAACAAAACATCTAAAAACACAAAGCGGAAGATGGTGTTCAAGGTGAGTAACAGGATAAGTTTCACAAAGTTTCTCAAGTGGGGAGACAAAGGATAAGGGCCGGCTAGGCATATAGTTAATAAGATGGGTGGCGGTGAGTATGGCATCCCCCAATAGTAGTTAGGGACATTAGACGTACAGAGGAGGGCTCAGGCAATTTCGAGAAGGTGACGGTTTTTTCGTTCAGCCACACCGTTCTGTTGGGGGCTATGAGGACAACTACTGTTGTGAACAATTCCATTGGCTATGAGAAAATTGTTGAGAGTATGGTTGAAATATTCGGTGCCATTGTCAGAGTATAGGACTTGGATATGGGTATTAAATTGGGTTTTGATATAATGAAAACATTCAATGAAGATAGTAGCGACGTCACATTTTTCCTTAAGAAGGTACACCCAACACATACGAGTGTGATCGTCAATAAAGGTGACAAACCACTTTGCAAAAGAACGATTTGGAATCCACATAGGACACCAGACATCACTGTGAATGGTGGAAAAGGGTTGTGTAGGTTTATAAATGGAAGGGGAAAAACTTGTATGGTGTTGCTTAGCAAGTTCACAAATGTCACAGCAAAGAGACACATCTTTATTAAATGAAAAATGAGGAAACAAATGTCTTAAATAGGAAAAACTTGGATGTCCCATCCGTTGGTGCCAGAGTAAAATGTCATTTGGCTTGGGAATTGAGATAGAACCATGGAGTTTAGTGCACAAAGCTTTCACGGTGGAACCATCAAGATAGTAGAGCCCGTCATATTCCTTAGCAGTGCCAATCTTCTTCCCCGATGAGAGATCCTGAAATTGACAATGTGTAGAAAAAAGGTGAGTGGAACAGTTGGCTTATTTGGTTAATTTACTAATGGAGAGAAGATTGCATGCTAGATGAGGGACATGTAAAACAGAGTCAAGGTTCATAGAATCTGAGAGTTGCACAGTGCCAGCGCCAGCGCCAGCGCCAGCAATGGGGGCTGATGTTCTTGTTGCAGTTTTAATTTGTTCATTACCAGCTAGAGGTCGATAGGAAACAAATAATGAAGCTTCAAAGGTCATATGATTAGAGGCACCTGTGTCCACAATCCAACGTGAAGGACAAACGAACGTATGAAGAGCAAAAGGATGATTACCTTTATGGGCCACAGTTGCATTTGGACTAGAGTGTTGTTAGGATTGCATTTGTTTCAACATCTCAAGGATTTGGCTTAGTTGATCCAGGTTGGAAGCCGAAACAGGAGGTAATGGGTCAGATTGGTCTTGACTCACGTGGTAACCGCGAGTCTTGCTCTTCCTAGGTTTCCAATCTGCTGGCTTGTCGTGGAGCTCCCAGCAGCAATCACGAGAATGGTCGGGCTTTTTGCAGTGGTCACAGAATACCTTGGCACTTGTGTTGGCAAAGGACGAAGGTAGGTGATACAATTGGTACTGTGCTGACTAAGGAAGATGACTCAGAGTGATTTTTTAGCATTACATGGCAGTGGGATTCTTCCCTTCGGACTTCAGAATAGACTTCACGAGGTGAAGGTACAGATGAGCGGCTCAAAATATGACTACGTACCTCATCAAACTCAGGATTTAAACCAGCAAGGAAGAGGAGAATATGATCAGTGTCAATATTCTTCCTGTGATGAGTGGTGTCGACAGGTGAAGACCATCTCTTATTGTCATAGAGATCCAATTCCTGCCACACGGCAACCAGTTCATGCCAGTAGTCGGTAACATCCCGCAATCCTTGAGCAAACTTCCAGGTCTGGCGTCGGAGATCATAAATGTGAGACAAGTCCTGTGCATTAGAGTACGAGTCTCGAACTGCTTCCCAGATGGCATGAGTTGTTGGTAGATACATAAAGGTCCGATGGAACTTCAGTGACATGGAGTTGATCAGCCAAGACGACACCAGGGAGTTGTCGATTTCCCAATGCTGCATCGCCGGTGAAGCTGGATTGGTGGGTGCAGTTGCTTCGCCCATGAGAAAACCACGTTTATCGCGTCCTCCAACAGCAAGATGTACAGCCTGAGCCCATTCACCATAATTAGTAGGCGTCAATTTTTCCAAGACAATAAGACTAGACAATCCTTCATGGCTAAAGATGGACCCAAGAGAACCTCCAGGTCGCAATGGATCAGCAGTCGACGATCCATCCAAGTTTGATCCCATGGTGTGACAGGTCTGTTCTTGTGGACGATGCTTGGATTTGACGGATGTGTCTAGATCGGAATGGTGTTGCTCTGATACCATGTAGAAGAATTATGATTCTACATAATCCGATGCCTTATTCTATTCACATACCGTGTAATACAACTATCACTAGAGATGCGCTGTATTCAAGATTCAAATGGGATAGCAGAATATATTCAGTAATCTAAGATACTCTAAACTAATCCCTTAATTATAGCTAACTAATTCCTATTTTCATAATATCTAATTAATAATAATTAATTTTAATGGATTTACCACAACCACTTTTAAATTGAAATGGTTCTTAGCACATTCCCTCACATGAAAGTTCTTTGGGCTTAAAATGCGGATAGAGCATAAGCCTACCATACCTTATTGCATGCTCAAACTTAGTTTTAAATAAGAGAAAGGAGGGCAGCAAAGACTAGCCATTAATCATAGAAGCTCCAATGCGCATTAAGGACTATTTTACCTTTAAGTTCAAGTTACCCAGTAAAAGCCAGTTTTATTAATGTCATTATTTTGTTTCCATCATCCTCTCTTTTCTATATATTTCTATCTGACATCTCTTATTTGCAGTGGTCAGTACTTCTCCCAGTTGTTTTGACTCTTGTCGCCACGCAACCGAGAGATAGTGAATTGATGAAGAGAATATCTGACTTGTGCTACAGCAAATGGGCTCTGGAAGCATTTGTAATTGCTAATGCTAAAAGGTATGCATAAATTGCCATTCAAGAAATGCACAAGTTGCACCTTTCAGTGTGTTTGGGTGTTTGTTTTGGACACCAAAAGCTACATTTTTACATCATTAAGTGCTTGAATCAACTGGTTGTGGGTCATTCCACCTTAACCAGTGGTCTTGTGTTCAACCCTTGGGTATGCAGCCGCAATATTTACTCAGAGGTAGTGAAATTCCCCATTGTGGATCTACATTCCCACGAATTGGATTAGTTAGTTCCTATTAGTGTCAAATACTGGTAGTTAAATCCAAAAACCTACGTTGTTACCCTAGAAAATGAACACCCAACCATAACCTAGAGTACATGTTTGATATTTATAGACCAATATAGTTAGAAGTATTGTTCGGTAAAACTGTTCCCTCTCTTCTCTTACTAGAGTTTCAGATTCTGGCTCTAGCCTTTTCTTCTCTTTTCCCCTAGATCTATATTCTGGTTCTAGCCTCTCCTTTATTCTCTTCTCTCTTCTTTTCTCTCTAGAATTACAGATTTTGGTTCTAGACTTCTTCTCTACTCTCATTGTCTCTTTCTACGCTTTTCCCCTATTTCTACTTCTATTTTTCATGCTCTGATGGATGATTTGAGGTAAAATTTAGAAATTTAGGAGACAGTGGATTAAAGACTTATATTTAGGAATAACGTAAACCCCATTTCTAGTTTCTATATTAAGGATTGGAGGGAGTATTTAGCTTCAGTTCAAATCCAAGGCCACCTATGATTAGAATACTAAGAATAATCAATAAATCAGTACTCTTCCGATCCTAAATATAGGACCTAGTTTCTAGTATATACATAAAATTTCCCTGGATTTATAATCATGTGCAAGTAACCTCCTCCTGAACCTTTAAAACTTAATAATAAACCCCCATAAACTTTCAAATCTACGCAGATAACTCCATATTAAATCAATTTTATACCCCTTAGGAATGTTATTTGCATATGACATAAAGTTAAGGGGGTTTTGAATAACTTAGTCTATAAAACATATAACAAGACACTATTCATAAGTCATGGACATCGTGAATCACCGCCATGCATAAAATATGAGAGCTGAAAGAAAGCTTAAGATTTAAAAGGGTCTGTAAACTGATGTGATGTTTACTGTTACGTTGCAGGTATGATAAAGTGTGGCTCATAACTCGTTGTGGTGCCCTTGAGAAAAATGACTACAATCTTTCAGATTGGAATCTGTGCTTATTAATACTTATGCTTGTTGGATTAGTTAGCCGTGCAATTGCATTCTTCTCTATGTTAATCTTTCGAAGGAAGTAAGGTTCAATGATTTAGTCATCAAATTCATCTGTATCTAGACTCTAGTTGTGTATACTTAGGCAATTCTTTTTTTTATTATTATTTAAAGATCTGGTTTTTGATAGAGTACAATGGCGTCATGCAAATCATATAGCTGACCCTACTTAATGAAATAAGGCTTTGTTGTTGTTGTATTTATTATTCTTAGAAAATTTTGAGGGTATAAATGCAATTAACAGGTCATATTATTTTACAGATAAGCCTAAACTTCAATTTTAATTATTTCTTATAAGCATTGTATTGTACGTCTCTTTATTAGTTTGTACTTGATAAATTGAAGGATAATCTCAAAATGTTTCATTTATTTTGTTATATTAATATAAAATTAAGTCTTGAAATCTTGGAGAATGATATTGTTGAAAAGAGGTTGAAAATATTAAATCCTATAAGAATTTAGAATCTTTTGTTGATTAAAAAAAATGCATGATTGACTTGATTAATGGCGTAAGTCAATCTTCCAATATCAGTTTAAAGTTTAAATACATCTTTGATCATAAATTACAAAGATGAGCATATTATGGCACCTTTTACGTCTCTAAATGTGAAGCCCGTATATTTATATTTAAAAATAAAACGCTAAAAATTAGAGAAAAGTCCCATTGAAAATTATATTGGTATGAATAACCTAAATAAAAGCAGTGGGTATAAAATATGCAGAGTATTGATACTTTATTATGTGTACAAAAATGTATCATGCCTTTTTCACTAATAAACTTTTTAATAGGGGATTTTTCCCCATTTTTCCAAAATTTTGTGGTAAAATAATCTTCTAAAATTATTCATTATTATATTTATAATTTTAGGAATATTCAGATAAATATTTTACATTTTCCTGGTAACTGATAGACAATGGAAATTAGTTTCGTTTGTCTTGCAAAATGGAAGATGTATAGGATTTGAGAATTGAGAGAAGAGTAATTTTTATAACTAAACTATTGAGTAACTCTTATTTTTTCAACCATCAAAGAGTCAACATGAAAAAAATTCAATTAAAAAATGCACCATATTGTGATAAAGAATCATATATGTTGCCTATTTTAATTATATCATTAATCAATATCAATATTATTGATATCAATGTCAATGTCAATGTCAACGTCATTAATATCATAATAAAAATATAAAATTTACAAAAAATTCACAAGTGGTGCGACATTTTTTTAGGGTCAAGTAACCTTGTTTAATAATAAAATTATAAAAATATAATGAGTGACATGATTCATTTATTCAAATAAAAAAATGATTATCCAGTGCATGCAAAGGCGTCGACTGAAAGCATAGGCGAGGAAGGTCTAATGCCTGCATGGCGTGATTAATGGTTAGTCGTTCGAACGTGCTTGACTCCTCCTTGGTGGGTCCCACCACCACCTCTTCACTTAGCTTCCTCCTTCCCCTCCAAATATCCATCTTCTTCTTCCCAATCTCATAATTTCCTTCCCGAAATCTCTCTCAGTCAATCTTCGCATTAATTAGCTAGCTCCTTTATTATTTCTCCTTCATTAATTCATTTCTCACTCTGTTCATATATTCCTCTCCAGTATTCAGTAGTATGATCATGTGCGAGCCTAAAACGAGCTCGAAGAAATTGTTGGCGATATTCATTTGGTTAGGTATTGTGGCGGCGCCTTTGAGCTTCTTCAATGTGATAAATTGCCAAGATACCGTCGTCGACATCGATGACTACGACCAGCAAATCCACAATCCAGCCGTTCTTCCCCTCGTTACGCAGCTTGTGTACTCTCGAATTTCAAATCTCACCTCCCTTCTCAGTCAGGAAATTGGCCATCGCTCCAGTTTCTGCGTCAAAGATCCGTGAGTAGTTTCTTTCCTTTTTGCTCGATCACGACCTGTTTGTTAATATGCCAGTATTCTAGTTCTATATCATCGGAAGAGATTTTAATGCACTTCTTTTGGAAAGCTTCTTTTAATTATGTAATGAAATTATTTTTTAAGCAGTATGTTTGTCTCATCTTCCGTTGATCTTTATCACGTGTACCAAGGAGATCGTCCCAAAAGGTTAATGATTTATATTTTATTACTTTGTTTTTTTTGCCAAATTTACATTTTATTACTGAGGCTCGCCCATTTTAAAATAAAATATGAAACATTGAAAATTATTTCTTATAAGCGTCAGATGTTTTATAGATAATTATTAATGTAGATCCTTTTAAATATTCAATGAACAAGATTTACTCTAAATATATCAATTACTTTTAAGGCATAGTTTCTCTTCATCTTTTCTTTTTCTTATTGGGAAAAAGAAGAAGAAAATAATAGGAAAAATTCCAGAAAACTACAGTGGAAATTAAAAAAGGACAGAAAGGTGCAGTGAAATTCACATATCCCAAATTAATAAAGCTGTAGGAATTTGGAATATGAAATCTTAATACAATTACCCAAATACCCTCGTAAGTGAGAGCCAAAAGGGAAACAAAGAGACACGCAGAGGCAGAGTTTGAAAGTCAGAACAGAGAGTAATGGGAAAGCTTGGGGAGACGACGCGAAGGGCGGTGGGTTGACGGTTGTCGGTGGCGATCTGCGGCGTCATCAACGGAGGTGAAGGCGACATTGTGCGGTTGTGCGTTCAGCACTCGCTCTATCGGAGATTCAGCGTTCAACCATTTCAGTTTACAAGGGGCAGTGTGTAACTCCTTTTTGGGCTTTGTATGATTGGTGAATGTAATTATGCAGATTGTGATCTGACAGTAACTGATAAATATATCAAGGTGTTAATAAATAGAGCCATGTTGTTAATATAGAGCGACGTGGTGTTATTACCCATGAAACATCCAATTTTTGCAAACTTTTTCCTACACACGTCTTCTGTTGTCTATGTGAATGGAAAATATAAAAGGTGTTGCGTTTGAACATTGACGCTAAAACTTTCCCATTTTTTGTTGGCCAGATGTTAATCAATGAAAAAATGTTGTTAATAATGAATATGATCTTGTTAACGGTGGGTAAGGTGTTGTTTTGGGCATCGAACTTGTGATTTGACAACTTCATTCCTTTTAAGATGTTAATGAAGGATGTCGAGTTGTTAATAACGAAAATTATGTTGTTACTTGTGGCTAACGTGTTGTTTTTCTCCATATACATTAGGACCATCCCAACATGTTCCTCCTACGATGTTAATAGAGGAAGTCGAGTTGTTAATAATGAATCTGATGTTGGTAATATGTGGAGAGATGTTGTGGTTTCCTATCTACATTACGACCTTCCTGCTTTATTACTCACAAGATGTTAATAGAGGAATCGGAGTAGTTAAAAACGAAGATTATGTTGTTAATATGGGGGGAGATGTTGTGTTTTCCCATCTACATTACGATATTCCCAACTTGTTCATCAATAGATGTTAATGGAGAAGCTGAGTCATTAATAGCGAAGATAATGATGTTAATAGGGGAGAGATGTTGTGTTTTTCCATCTACATTACGACGTTCCTAACTTATTCCTTTAAAGATGTTAATGAAGGAATATGAGTTGTTAATGAAGAAACTCATGTTGTTAATCGAGGGTGATATGTTGTGTTTTCCATTATAGTTTTCTGAAACTAATGTAGATGGAGAAAAACAACACATTAGCCACAAGTAACAACATAATTTTCGTTATTAACAACTTAACATCCTTCATTAACATCTTAAAAGGAATGATGTTGCCAAATCACAAGTTCGATGCCCAAAACAACACCTCACCCACAGTTAACAAGATCATATTCATTATTAACGACATTTTTTCATTGATTAACATCTGGCCAACAAGAAATGGGAAAGTTTTAGTATCGATGTCCAAACGCAACACCTTTCATATCTTCCATTTACACAGAAAACAGAAGACATGTGTAGGAAAAAGTTTGCAAAAATTGGATGTTCCATGGGTAATAACACCACGTCGCTCTATATTAACAACATGGCTCTGTTGATTAACACCTTGATATATTTATTAGTTGCTGTCAGATCACAATCTGCATAATTACATTCACCAATCATACAAAGCCCAAAAAGGAGTTGCACACTGCCCCTTGTAAACTGAAATGGTTGAACGCTAAACCTCCGACAGAGCGAGTGCTGAACACACAACCGCACAATGTCGCCTTCGCCTCCGTTGACGACTCCGCAGATCGCCACCGACAACCGTCAACCCACCGCCCTTCCCATTGTCTCCCCGTCTCCCCGAGCTTTCCCGTTACTCTCTGTTCTGACTTTCAAACTCTGCCTCTGCATGTCTCTTCATTTCCCTTTTAGCTCTCACTTACGAGGGTATTTGGGTCATTGTATTAAGATTTCATATTCCAGATTTCTACACCCTCACTGATTTGAGATATGTGAATTTCACTGCACCTTTTTGTCCTTTTTTAATTTTCACTGTAGTTTTCTGGAATTTTCCCAAAATAATAAGAAAGCAGCTTAATTTTAATATGCAAGATATGAGAGGAATAAATTCTCCGTAAGTCCAGCCCGCTAGTTCCGTTGTACATGTACCAACTGAAATTAAAAAAAAAAAAAAACTCATTGGATTGTAAAATATAAGGCAAAGTTGACTTTTTTTGGAATGATTAAGGAAGTTAAATAAGTTACTTAATCATATCGTATGTTATATATGATTAGATTATATATCAGCTTATAAGTTATGTAAAATAGTTTGGAGAAAAAATAATAAAAATAAATATTTAAAAATAATTTAATTAATCTTTTTAATATTTCCAAAAAAAATTCAACTCTTTCTTATATCTTAACGTGAAACCCAATTTTCTTATTTTAGGGAAACTGAGTGGAACCAAGCATTTAACTTCTCTTCAAATTTGGACTTCTTGAGTTCTTGCATTCAAAAAACCAAAGGTAAGTTTCAGAGGTTCTGGGATCCATTGGATCAGCTGCGAGTCTAAGAAATAAAGTACTGATGTTGCTTAAAAAAACCACTTCATGAATATATGATGAAGTGAGATCATCTTTAAATAGAGAGAACATGAGTAACATTAATGCTCTGAATTTCTGTTTTTTTTTTTTTTCAGAGGGAAATCGATTTCGCTTTTAATCTGATGGCTTGCAGGTGATGTCACAAAACGCTTGTGTACAGCAGCAGAGATGAGGTTTTACTTCAACAGTTTTTTTGAAAGTCCAAGAGGTGCCAATTTCTTAAAGCCTAACAAGAACTGCAATTTAACATCATGGGTTTCTGGTTGTGAGCCAGGATGGGCCTGTAGTGTTGGTTCACAACAGCAGGTTGACCTTCAGAATTCAAAGGAGATACCTGCTAGAACTACAAGTTGTCAGGCATGTTGTGAGGGCTTTTTTTGTCCTCAGGGCCTCACTTGCATGATCCGTAAGTATAAGAGAATTTGTCAGAAGTCTATATGTGTTTGAATTAACTTTTTAAAAGTGATTTTACGATATACAAAATATATAAGAGGAGATTTTTCTTGACTTACATGAAAGTGCTTCTAAAATCATGATTTGGAAACCGCTTCTGCATGACTATACCAGCATCTAATTGGACTTTTCTGCATCCTCAAGCTGTGTAATATACTAGTATTTTTAAATGTAGAAACCCATCAAAGAATTTCTGAATAGAGTTTAGCGGTATATAGAAATGTAATGGGATATTCATATATTTTGGAACTTTTATTACTTAACATAAGTCTATAGACACGTTTCTGGTGAGATGTTTGGAGTAAGTATTGTTAGAAAAGCACACGTTTATCTCACTTCTTTTATACAGTAAACCAAAAGTACCACATTGATTAATTCCCAAGCGAGACAACATTAACTCATATTTTGGATAAATGAGACAGAGTCCTCCTAACAATCCTGAACATTTAAGCCAAATGATATAACATGCTAGAATAATCAAAATTGAGACATATATATGTGCTTGAAGCTTTCTTTAATGCTTCAAACGTTTCTTTGCGGCATATAAAACATTATTCTGGAAGCAGCTTGTCCGCTAGGTTCCTATTGCCCTCTTGCAAGACTCAATGAAACAACTGGTGTATGTGAACCGTGAGTTCTAATGTTGGTCTCAAGTTTTTGTTTTCCTCTAGAGTTATTGATTATATACTCTCTGTTTGATATTAATCTATTTATTACTGTAGATATCTTTACCAGTTGCCTCCAAATCAGCCGAACCATACATGCGGAGGAGCAAATATTTGGGCTGATTTTAGTAGCAGTATTGAGATATTCTGTTCGGCTGGATCATACTGTCCAACAACCACCAAAAGAGTCCCTTGCAGTAGGGGGTATTATTTTGGCTCAGAACTTGGTTCTTCTTTATAACCTGATATAAAAGGATTCTGGAAGAAGGGTCTTGTCACATGTGGGTGAAGAGGCCCCTATGTTGATTTGTATTGTAATGATTCTGATTTTTTATTCATGTTCTCCATATTTCAGGCATTATTGCAGGACGGGTTCTACATCAGAGAAAAGTAAGGTTCTAGAAGAATTGTGAATTATTATTGGTGCAAAAATTTTATATTCAAGTCTCAGATTATGTAATCAATTTCCCCACCATATATATGTGGATTAAGCATATGACCGTTCGCTGATTATCTTGCAGGATGCTTCAAGTTGAGTTCATGTACTTCAAAAACAGCAACCCAAAACCTGCATGCATATGGAATTATGCTCATTGTAAGTTGTTAGTTCAGAATTAGAATTATTGAACGTTGTTTAAGACAATTAACCATTTCTTTTCATTAGCCATTGATTATTTAAAGGAGAACTGCTAAATTTTAGTGTCTGAGCTGTAATGCTAAATATAAGCTTAAACAAGTTTCCAATCTCTTTGTGCATCTTTTTTCCACTCAATTTACATCCTAAATTGTAATATGGTGCTACCTCCAGACCTTTATGTAAGACCTAGTTGGGGATTGGATTTGTTCCTATATATAAGACCTCATTCTACTTTGATTACCAAATTTATAATTTTCTCCAAAATATCCCCATTTATTTCATATATTAAAGAGTTTCTATCTGGGTAGTCATGTTAAAAATGGTGTTTTAGAAAAATCAATCTATATTTGTTACAAATAACTAACATAACTAACTTCCTTAATCTACTCAAATTAATTAACTAGCTCTTATATTAAGAATAGAAGGTAGTGTATTTCAAAAAGATGAACTTAAAACCTTGCACAAGACATGTTGCGGACAGATATATAAGATAGACATACACACAAATAGACCATGTTGAAAGAAGTTGACACTCGCACTGCTTATATATGCAGGCTGCCTTGAGTACTTTGCTACTCATTATTTACAACTTTTCTGATCAAGTTCTCGCAATTAGGGAAAGGCGAGTGGCTGAATCTAGAGAAGCAGCAGCTAGAAGTGCAAGGAAGACTGCAAATGCACGCCAAAGATGGCAATTTGCAAAAGATGCTGCTAAGAAGCATGCAAGTGGGCTGCAAGCTCAACTATCACGCACATTTTCTCGTAATAAGAAGTTAGCATCACATTCAGGAAAACTTCAAATTTCGGATCAGGAAGCTTCAGAAACAAATGTTGAATTTTTGCCAGCTGATTCTATCACTTCATGCCCTGTTCCTTCATCTGCAGGGCCAAATGAAATAAGAAAAGAACCCAGGAACCTGAGGCAGATGATAGAAAATGACCAAGACAATGAAGAAAACTTCAATGTAGGAAGTGAAGAAAGAAGTTTAAAGCAGAAAATGCCCAAGGAGAAACAATTGAATACTCATACCCAGATATTTAAATATGCTTATGCTCAACTTGAAAAGGAGAAGGCACAGCAACAAGAAAACAATAATCTTACCTTCTCGGGGGTAATTAGAATGGCTATCAACAGTGAGCAGAGAAAAAGGCCATTAATTGAGATTTCTTTCAAAGATCTCACTCTCACTTTGAAATCAAAAAGAAAGCATATATTGAGATGTGTTACAGGTAAAATTAAACCTGGACGCATTACTGCTGTCATGGGTCCTTCAGGTGCAGGTAAAACAACATTTCTTTCAGCTCTAGCCGGGAAAGCACATGGATGCACAGTAACTGGTTTAATTCTTATAAATGGAAAGAATGAATCTATCCACCCCTACAAGAAAATTATTGGCTTTGTGCCACAAGATGATATAGTTCATGGAAACCTGACAGTGGAAGAGAACCTTTGGTTCAGTGCACAGTGCAGGTATGGCAGCATGGCACATTGTTTGACAATCTAATTGCAGTACTTCTTATTCCTGGATTAAATTGTTAGCTCCAACACGTTGTTGTGTCTATGCCTTGCTCTTACTGATCTGTTGTGCTACTATTTCTGTGTAAATTATTATTTCTGTTAGATTGCTTATGATTGCTTATCCTTTCAACAAAATCTCAATATTGTTGTAGGTTATCCTCTAACTTGTCAAAAGCAGATGAAGTTCTAGTTGTTGAAAGAGTTATTGAATTCCTGGGACTTCAGTCAGTGAGAAATTCCTTGGTTGGTACTGTGGAAAAGCGAGGAATCTCTGGAGGCCAAAGGAAACGTGTAAACGTTGGGTTGGAGATGGTCATGGAACCTTCACTTTTGATCTTAGATGAACCCACATCTGGTTTGGACAGTGCATCGTCTCAACACCTTCTTAGAGCACTCAGACGTGAAGCTCTTGAGGGGGTGAACATTTGCATGGTCGTGCACCAACCCAGGTAACTTTTAGTTCCAAGGTTGCATCATTAGTAAAATGGCTTGCCTTTCTGTGTCAGTAATCTTTACACTACCTTCGATTCTTAATATAAAATCCACTATGAAGTGCAACTTGCACTACCAAATGGATTTTATATTAAGGACTGGAGATGGTATTAATTATCAATTGGTTGGCACATGTTTATCAAAAGTGTGGCCATATATGGACTGTGGCCTGTAAGAAAAAGAAATTACTTAGGCGCAGTTCTTCGTCAGTAATTCAAATCAGATCTGTAAGAACTATTCACTCGTTATATTCTATTGGAACTTTGCCTTAGTCTTATCTATATTTATGAAAACTAGATAATATACTAAGCTTAGAAATTTTTGTTGTTTCTCCAAGTCTAGGTTTTTTTGGTCCTCTTGCGCCATTGCATTTTTTGCTGAGCTTTATTTGATAACAGAAACCAATATGCACCATATTAGATCTCCAAACTCCTTAGATGGCCCTTGCTGGATTCCTGAATGAGCATTACATATGAGATTCATTATAAGCATAAATTTTGTTGCCCATGCTTTAATTTGGATATAACTTTAATGTGGCTAATTTCCCTTCATTATCATCACCACCATATTTTTTACTTCTATTTTTGTTATTATTATCATCATTTGGCAAAGGAACTGCTTTCCTTTTGATTAATGGACGGTTTGAACTTTATGCTTCAGCTATGCCTTGTTCAAGATGTTTGATGATTTAATTCTTCTGGCAAAAGGTGGTCTTACTGTCTATCATGGATCAGTCAAGAAGGTTGAAGGGTACTTTGCAGGTCTCGGGATCAATATCCCAGAACGGATCAATCCTCCAGACCACTTCATTGACATTCTGGAGGGTATAGCAGTACCTGGTGGAAGCTCAGGTGTGAGCTATAAAGAGCTTCCAATTAGATGGATGCTTTATAATAGCTACCCAATACCTTCTGATATGCAGCAGATAAGTGTACCTAACTTTGATGTATCACCTCAAATTGTGAACACAGCTAATGAACAGACCTTTGCGGGAGAATTATGGCAAGATGTTAAACACAGTGTGGAATTGCAGAGCGAGAAGATTAGACTTAATTATTATTCAAAGTCCAAGGAATTATCTAGCAGGAAAACTCCTGGCGTGTTTAAGCAATATAAGTACTTTCTAATAAGGTAAAATCATCTAATGAACCTCTTTTTTGACTCGGAAGTTTCATTTTCCAGCTGATTAATCGAATCTTCTTTTATGTGTTGATTTTTAATCAGAACCATTACAATTGCCTGGTTGAATTATTTTTTTCTTTTCTTGTTCTGGGAAAATTTTGCAAGCGAACAGTCGAAGGATTGTTGACTCTGGGTCTATTTCTTGCTTTGACTTTCTGATAGAACTTGCAGTTTGCAAGTTAGATAAAAGCCACTAGAGTCAGAATCTGTACTCTGGAGAGTGAACACAACACCTTAATGTATAATTCATTCATAATCCTTAAACACATACAACAGGATATTATATAGAGTTTGATAACACCAACTGCTAATAACTAAACAGAAATAAACTGCTAAAGGATAAAATAAGACATAACTGACTCATGACTGACTTTTCCCTAAAACTGCCCTATGCCATGTTCTTCTTCCTCGTAGAATAGACTAGTAAGGGGCGAGGTATTCTTTCACTTTCCAATATTGCTGCATTCTATGTAGTTCAAGGGAAGTTTACACTCTGTGTGAACAACGGGAACGAAAAGTACTAATAAAACCTTTTCTTCAAGGTCTTTTTCCTTTTCTTCTTGCTCCCTATTTGTTTTTCCATGAAGATATTTTATTAGCATCTGTCCAAGACTCTCTAATCACAAAGTCATGCAATTAGAGAGAGATATACATAATAATGGGTTCCACATAATATACAAGACTTGTGTATAATTTAGCATAATTTAAAACCTATATATATATATATGCCTATTCAATTTGGTGCCAGTACTTTTTATTAATTTGTGACCAAACTACATTTTGTTTTGTTGGATGCCAGTAAACTCCATCTGACAGCCACAATAATATTTCAGGGTTGGTAAGCAGAGACTAAGGGAAGCTAGTATTCAAGCTATAGATTATCTGATTCTATTACTAGCCGGAGCTTGCTTAGGATTGCTCACAAAAGCAAGTGAACAAACTTTTGGTGCAGCTGGCTACACATACACTATCATTGCTGTCTGTGAGTTATCAAATTCAAATGTCATATTCTTGATTTGAGAATTACACCTTATGCCTTTTTTTTGGGGGGGGGGGTTTACTTTGAGTTTCTAAAGCTAAGACATAATTATCAAGAAATCCTAATAACAAGTGATATATTGTTATTTCTTATACCGGAACATGTCATTGCATACTTTTCAATTGTCATTAGAATTTCTTAGTAATTAAGTGCTTCCTTGGGACCTCATGATAATTCCCCACTAATTTTTTTTAGGAAGAGTTGAGTTTATATGCTGAATGCTAATATTATAGTAATCCCAATGCTGATTTGTGTGTGTGGGGGGGGGGGATTACTATGAGGTTCTAAAACAAAGACGTATCAAGATATCTCAATAACAAGTGACATGTTGTCATTTTTTACAATGAAACTTGTCATTGCATTATCTTCATTTGTCATTGAAATTTTTGGTAATTAAGTTACTTCCTTGGGACCTCATAGTAATTCCACTCTAATTTTTTTTAGGAAGATTTGAATTTATATGTTGAATGCTAATATTATGGAAAAAATATACTACCAAACCAAGATAGTTTTTTTTTTTTTTTCCTTTTTTGCCACAAACCAAACCAAGATATCTACAGATATTACATATATACACACCCTTTAATAATATTACATTTACAAATACAAAATTTCTAACATCATGAGTATGATTTTTTTTTTTTTGTGACAATAGTAAACAACAGTGTTTAAGATTAAACTTATTGGTTATAATTAATGAATTAGAAATCATTTCTTAATTATATTCAACTTAATAGGCATTAGCTTTGAAATGTTATTAGAACAGTACTTACATACGGGAACTACATGAAAAACCAAACATATCAAAAATTAATCAAACGAGAAACGCTTTAAATGCTTCTATTATTTAAGCTAGATTTCTCACAGACAACTGGATTGTTTGGTGCTCATAACTTATATTTTTCATTTATATTTCTATTTGAAAGAAGAAAAAGATATAGGAATGGTCTTCTAATTTCTTTCCTTTTTTTTTTAATTTCTATTAGAAAGTTGTTATTTTGTTTTTACATTTTCCAAATTAAAATAAATAAAATATAAATAATTTGAAATTGAAAGTAATAAAATAAAATTTTAATTCATTCAAATTAAATTTAAACGTGCTAAATTACTCAAAATTAAAAAAAAACAACAGACAAGGACAATCCATTTTTTAAACTTACATTTATCCATTTTGAAAATTGATTAGATAGCTATAGTATTAAACATAAAGAGTGAGTTATATAAATCATAAAATTGATCTTCAATTTTATGAACATACAATTGAATTGTACAAGTAATTTTGGTTTCTGAAACCCAGTACAGTAGCCACATCAATTAACTTACCAATAAATATGACCCCCAACCATATTCATGTTTTTTTTTCCTGGCCAAAATCCCTTAATCATATTAAAGTACATTGGTGTCAGTGAATCAATACATAACTATTGCTACTAATAGTGCATGTTTGGTATCACGGCAGCTTAAAAAATAAGCCACTTATTACGCAAGCCGAGAAAAAACTCCTCTCACATACTTACCTCGTATACCGTGAATCACGAATTATAAGCACGTTTTGGATAAAAATAAGCTCTTCCAAACGCACACATAATCTACTCAGTGTTCATGTCAATATCAATATCAAAGGTTTATTCTTATTTGCTATTGTTGTTAATTTCAGCTCTTCTATGCAAAATAGCAGCCTTGAGATCCTTTTCTCTGGACAAAATACAATACTGGAGGGAGAGAGATTCGGGCATGAGCAGCTTGGCTTATTTTCTGTCCAAGGACACAATTGATCATTTTAATACAGTGATCAAGCCTTTGGTCTACCTCTCTATGTTCTATTTCCTCACCAATCCAAGATCTTCTTTTACAGATAACTATATTGTGCTTCTCTGTCTCGTATACTGTGTCACTGGCATAGCTTATGCACTGGCCATGCTCTTTGAGCCTGGTGCTGCCCAGCTTGTAAGTATCACAAGCAGTCCATACTTGAAAATTTCTTAATTACATTTGGTACACAGAAAAAATCATCTATAATATCAATCATAGCAAATATATATCGGAAATAAACCCCATGAAGAATATAATAATACGCTTTTATAAGAAACAAAGAAAAAAATGTATTCCCTCCGGTTCTTAATATACTCTTTCCGGTCTTAAATATAAGACAGAGTTGACTTTTATTGGAGAAATCAAGGAAGCTAAATAAGTTACTTAGTCATTAGTCATATTATATGTTATGTATCCTTAAATTATATATCAGTTTATTAGTCAAATTAATTAGTTTTGAGAAAAAAGTACAAATACAAAGACTCTAAAATAATTTAATTAGCTTCTTTAATTTTTCCAAAAAAGTCAACTTTATCTTATATTTAGGACCGAAGGGAGTAATATCTATTTACCTAATTTGATTAGATTAAGGAAATTAGTTAAGTTAGTTAATATGACTTACTTTTTCTAAAACATCATAATTATCATCCTTAATTCCCTCAATTTTTCTCTTACTTGATTATTGTTCATGGAATATCAATAGGGATAAATTAGAAAAAGATTGACAAATACAAAAAATAAATATTACATTTAGGACCAAGATCAATTCCTTAATTAGGTCCTACATTAAAAACCGGAGGAGTAATGATATACTTGCATGTCTATTAAATTTCAGAAACCATCAGGTCTGCATTACAAATTCTTGACAAAGATTATCAACTCCCCAATTGAAATTTCACTTGTCATTTTTTATTTTCAATTCTCCTAATTCTGACATGTAACTCTCTATCTTGCAGTGGTCAGTACTTCTTCCAGTTGTTTTGACTCTTATTGCAACAAAACAAAAGGATAGTAACTTTCTGAAGAGTATAGCTAATGTTTGCTATTCTAAGTGGGCTCTGCAAGCATTTGTTGTTGCAAATGCTGAGAGGTATTTTTCCTTTCACATAGGATTCCCGGAATTGCACCTCTTCTTGTAAGTTTTGCTTGAAGAAGACCTTATGATGTAAAACACTCACTCACAGTCTCACACTCACATCTAATGAAGAACAGAGGTGATTTTAGGTAGAAACTATGAGAAAATAGGGAGAACGGATTAGAAATAGAGGGGGGAGGGGAAGAAACATAACAGAAATTGAGGGGGAGAGGAGAATCTGAACTAAGGGGGAAGGAAAGCTCACATAGCAACGATAATTTCAATTGCATAGTTTGAAAATACAAATGTTTCCAATACCCTATTATAGATTATGGTTTGAGAAGCCATTTTCCTCAAGTTAAGACAAAACTTCTCTCATATACTTACTTCGTAAATCGTAAAAGCTATTTTCCAAAAGTTAATCCAAACATGCATTAAGTTTTCCTTCTTGCAACATCCACTTGTAAGGTCCACTAGGAAAAGGACAAAAAAAGCAAGCACTTATAAATAAAGTAATCTACCAATCCCACTTGCTCTACCCCATTTAATACATATAATGATTAAACAACCTACTTACTAAATAAACTTTAAACATATAGTAATAAAATATAAAAAGTAAGGTAGATTTCTTTTTATAGGAAATTATCTCAAAATATATATAAACTTTATATTCCGTCACGTTATTAACATGAAATCTTGATCTTTAAAAATAAGATCATAAAAAAATATTAGTACTTTACGTTAAACTTCACCAATTTCAAAAGGACAAGCTCAGCTTCAAAGAATCCAAATCCACTAACATACCTGGCTGCTGATAACTAAAGTATATATATTTCTATTAGAATTGGTTGGTTTAGTTCCTTGTTTCAATAGAAATCTAAACTAGTCATATTTGAAATTCAAGTCAACACCTTAAAAGTTAAAACGAATGCCCTTTTCTATAGTTTTTATTGAAAACTCAAATAATAAACTTTTTAAAATATTGAATCTAAGTCAATATGCTGCCAATAATACATGTTACTAATTAGTTTTACATGGTTCAGGTATCATGGAGTATGGCTTATAACTCGATGTGGATCACTTCAGGAAAGTGGCTATAATCTTCATGATTGGAATTTGGGCATATTAATCCTCATTTGTATGGGCATGATCAGTCGAGTTGTGGCATTCCTCTGTATGGTCACTTTTCAAAAGAAGTGAGGCGACCAACAAGCGCATAGCTCAATTGACAAGAGGTTGGGCTAACCTAACTAATGGCTTCAAGTTCAAGTCCTTATGGTTCTTCTTATCTTAGACCAAATTAGTCCGAGACCAATGGGCCTGCCAAATATCGAGTGACACCAAACTTAAAAGAATCCCGTCAGGATTGTCATTCCGCATAGTGTGTGTTCGACTATTGAATCAAAACCTAGGTTTTATTGACAAACATTTAAAATTTTTTCAAACTTAGGTTTTGAGATCAAAACCTAGATTTTGGGAAAAACTATTTTTTTCTATTTTTTCTCTTGTGTGGGCCCCATCCTCTCTCTCTCTCTCTTTCATTAGTCCTTTTTCTTTATGGGTCCCACCATCTCTCTCTCATTGATCCTTTCTCATTATGTGGGCCCCACACCATGAAAAAAAATATTCTGATCACAATATCCAAACATTCTCATTTTATCAAAATCACTTTTTTCTCATTATATATTATGCTCAGAATCTATTCTCTAGAAACTAATCCGAACACACCCATAATTATGTTATCTAAGCATGACCCCACTTCTTCATAACCGTTCATTTTAGGGGTGCACATCACAATTGCCTGCCCATACTTCCATTAGGGAGTGTTTGGTATCATGTTTTGGGGTCAATAAACCCCTTTTTTCCATAAAAAAGCCTAAATGAGTTGGGTTTATTTTTTTTGATGTTTTGGTTCAGCTTTTTTTATTTGCATCACGGATAGAATAAGCTACTTATTAAATAATCTCCTCACTGCAGCTTTTCTATTAAGTCACTTATTACGTAAGTTAAAATAAAATTTCTCTCACATACTTACCTCGTATATCGTAAATCACGATTTATAAGCACTTATTATCCAAAAATAAATTGATCATCCAAACATAAATCACATTACAAAAACTGACTTTTTTATTAAGTCATTTTTAATAAGTCAGAATCATAATAAGTTATTTTTTCTACCGTTATCCCAATCACACACTTAATCAGTCACACATGAAATAGCTTAGTAAATTGTAAAGGGGCTTCGGTTGACTATTTAATGTTAATTCTCTGAGTAATATATGCTCGCATATCACAATCCACAATTGACTTGGGTTTGCTGTCTCATCATTCCACGGTCATGTCATGAATTCTCACCTCAAAATTAATAAACATTAATGTGAACCACAATTGTCACATGCCATTCGATTCTTTCATTTCTGCAAGCCTTCGTATTTCCTTCTCTTAAAATTGATAATTTTCATTTCTGTCATATACAATATACAATATTCATCAATCTTTGAATGCTGTTGTCAGTTTCAGGAGAATCAAATTGTGATTTTTTTAAAGCAATAAAAAAAAAATTTTACAAAAAAGGAAAAAGAAAACTCCAACACAAAAAATGTCGTGTAGAAAATCAGGTACATAATTACTCTGACGTAACAAGGTTCCCACAAATTGGATTAGTTGGTTGCTAGTAACGACAGATGTCAGCAGAAACATTCAAAAGAAAATCAGAGAGGTCACCGAGGCCCTAGTGAGACCGTCAAGTCAATAGCCGTTCCCATACTCTCGGCCCACTTCTTCGAATCCAAATACAACTTCGACACCGAAACAGCAACCCGACCCATATCCGGCCTCTCATTCGGATCCTCCTCCACGCACTCCAGCCCGACCCGAATCATCTGAGCCGCCGCTTCCACGGGAAACGAATCCTTCAACCTGTTGTCCACCCACTTCCTCGCTCCACCTTTTTCCGCCATAGCTAACCTCGCCGTCTCCACCACACTCAACCTTCTATACCCACCGTCGTCGTCGAATTCGTACTTCAATGCTTCTTGCCCGCTTAGGAGTTCCAAAACCACGACGCCAAACGCGAACACATCCGATTTCTGCGTCGCGACCCCCGTTGCCTGATACTCCGGCGCCATATACCCTCTCGTCCCTTCCAGCCTCAACGTCCGGCTACCGGACCTCTGCAGCTCCTTCATTTTCGCAGAACTGGAGCTGGACGATGCTTCGGCGGCAACAATTTCACCGCACAATTCCGAGGTACCAAAATGGCAAATCCTCGCATTCAGAGTGTCCTCCGTGACGACAATACTCGAGCTCTTGATATGGTTGTGGACGAAATTCGAGTTCAGGCCGGAGAAATGGTGAATGTAATCAAGACCGTGGGCAAGATCAGTGGCGATTTGCATCCGAGAAAGCCACGTCGACAGATCAGTGTAGCTGGGATTCAAACGATTTCGAAGACAATCAGCGAGATTCACACCGCGAACATTTTCATACGCAAGATAAATATAATTACCGGAGACCGATGCCCCTAGAAGCTTGATCAAGCTACTATGATGGCTCCGGCAAATCACAGCAAGCCGATCTCGGAGCTCCGGCAGGTCCATTGGACGGCGAAACTTGCGCTGGAAAACCAGAACATCCTTGTTGCGAATGGAGCATCGCCAAGACGAAGAAGAAGAGGACGAGGAGTATTTTTCTAATTGGAAATTTCGGGTGGCGGAGGAAATCTCAGAGAACTCGTAGATATGAGCGTTCTCAGGCAAAGAATCCTTAAGGCTAGAGAGAGAGGATCCACTGGAAACGGAGGAGGCTTTAGACCAGTCCTTGTAGTAGTAGCTAGTGGATTCAGTGCTAAGGTTAAACGAAGAAGAATTCGGACGAACATTACCGGCGGTGGTGCGAGGCGAAGAAGAAGACGATTGAAAGGTGCGAGATCGACGGGTTCTGCTGGGTTCCATCACGTTTGTGCTGTTTTTGGACTTGCACATCGAGAGATTGAGGTAGAAACTAAGGCGCGGAGGAGGTAGCGGCAGATCATCAGAGAAAAAAAGGAAGCGTTCTGGTATCTCAAAGGAGTCGGAGAAGAAGGCTGCGTCTGGGTGCGGGTGCGGAATCGAGTTGCGTAGCGTAATGTTCCAATGGTCGTCAATACGTCCTTGATTACGTGTTGCTGAGGCTGAAGACTGTGGAAGGGGAAGTGGTGTCTGCTTCAGAGTTGTGTTTTTAATTTTTTATTCTCTGTACATTTCACACAATGTTTCTAGACTGCACATAAACGACGCCGTTTCTTTTTTAAATAGAGCTATACTTTTCATTATTATTAAAAGATCAGTCTCTACAAAATAATGAAATAAAATACAACGGGAAAGAAAAAGAAGATCGGGGGCTACATGTTTAACCTTTTTTTTCCAAGCAACAAAAGCTAATAGTATTAAGTTCAAATAAGTTACATTGTCACATAAGTTACATCAAACCAACGTAGAGAATGAGAAAATAAACAAATTATAACTAACAAACACACTGACTGAGAAGGTAAATCCCTAAACCTAGCTAACAAACTATAGAGACTAATAAATAAAAACTCTTCAATGCAGTCAAAACACAATAATAAAGATGAGATATCATCCCCTCCAATCCTAAAGTAGGTCTGTAACTAGAAAGAAGGTTGATATGTCCTATCGCAATGGCAGAACACTTTTAATGAAGCTTTAGTAATCCTTCTGGCTACCAAATTTGCTTATCTGGGAACGCACCTGCAAGAGAGGTTCCTAATCAAATTCCTTGACACAAAAGTGTACTCAAGGAGAACAACATTCAACCTATTATCAAAGAATGCACAATCAAATAGACCATAGGAAAAATAAACCCAAGCCCAATCTGAAGATAAGCAGAACTGCCATAGACACTGAACAGGCCCATGTCTAGTCCTATAATGAACAGTGTTGATCAATACACTGAACAGGCACAAGATGAGCCAATGATGGACAACGCATACAATTCTACTCATATAGATCAGACCTAGAAAACTAATATTTATTTGCCTATTTATTGCACATTCCTTAACCAGAATACCCACAAAAAACATTACATCTCTACCACATACAGACCTTCAACCAAACATTATTAAATTCTAAATGTATCATAAGGATTCTATTTCTGGGACTTAGGATAGTCAATCCATCCCTTTCCTACCAATAAATCTTCCACACCAATTCTAGTAGGGTATAGACAATTTGGGTAAGGTATTTTGACTTACAATATGCCCATACCAGTGAAGAAATGTAATAACTTACCCAATCATATGAGAAAAACCAAGGCACACCAGGTATCAATTCTTCTAAATAATCATCCGAATTAAACAATGAAAAACCAACACCTAAAGAGGCTCTCCTACTAATAGCAAATCTCAACCTCAATAAGACATCAGCGGGAACGAGTTTAATTTTTAGATATCCACTCACCTTAGGAGCCAAAGGTTGCAAAAGTAATACCTTTAACCATCTTTGTTCTGATGCCTTTGACTTCCACAAAGCGACTAAAAAATCTCATCTTCTACTTATCCATTGATCCTTCAATACCTCGACTTCACCTAAAAGTCCACCGGCAGCGAGGTCTTCCGATGCCAAGACGCTGACTTGTTTGAATCTTGAACTCCAATGTCTTAGGCACCGCATCTCCCCTACATATCTACCCCAACTCGCTGACAACCCCAACTCTCGTCCCTCAAATCCTCAATCAATCGCTTAGAAAAGAGAGGGAGTCATCGCGTTGATTTACCCACCTACCTCGGAGGCCATGGAGGCACCCATCGGAGGTCGTCATCGAATGTTGTCAAATGCGTTTGAGATTTGAACTCTTCCTCATATCTATTGACCCAACCCTCCTGCTCGTCGCCGTCACGGGACTTGCTCCCAATCCGCATATCCTCTGACCGCAACAGAGGAAGCCTGCCGCCATCAAAAAGAGAGAGACAAACCTACCAAGAAGAAAGAGCGGCTGCCGCTGAACCAGTGATTGGCTGCATCTTGCAAGCACACTTATTCGATCAGAGATAAGAAACCCTAGCAGAGGGAAAACTTCTCGCACAAAGGCGAAAAACTCAAGAGTTGCATTGGGGCTACATGTTTTATCAGTAGATCACAGATTGCGATTTCTTCCCAAGAAATCTAACAGCTTGCATGTAGATGTGTTCAACATTTTCCAGTCTCGATCACCCTGTCTGGGACTCGAAAAATCGGGACCAGATTTTCCTGTCCTAAAAACAGGGTCTCCTGATCTGTCCTGTCTTGGGTATACTTTTTTTTTATTAATTTTTCCCCAAAAATTAATCCCTTACCTACCCCACGTAAAAAAAATTTGCTCCTCGTATTTGTTCTATATGAGTAAAATTGATCTTATGTTTTTAAAATTCATTCTTATTGTTTCAAGCCTAATTCAGATCAATATTGAGCCCAAACTATTGCGAGAAAGACAAAAAAGCTATAGAATTGTTTTTAAAAAATGGGACAATCTTATCTCGGTAGCATCTCAATTGGGACGGGACAACAACCCTTTCATCGGAATAGGTCTGATACTGTCACGTCCCACAAACACCCCCAATTGCATACATAGATCAACTAGAGAGAAAAGGGAAAAGAGATGATGACCAAAAGATCTTCAGCCAAAGAAGAAAACGGACACCAGAACGCACCATAAGATACTACTGACTGACTGGAGTAAATAGGGAGACCAGAAATGCACCAAAACTTGACCATAAAGATAAGGGAGAAGAGGGCATAGATGAATTGCCTGAGAGAAAAGAGAGACCAGCGATGTATAAGAGAAGATAAAGAAGGCATAAATCACCTCCATTTTGGTTTAACATATTAAGCAGATTTTAGCATATAAATCAAATGGATTAAAAGCTATTCCAAATGTCCCCAAAAGTCCACTGCACTTTTGGCACGTTGGGCCTCCTAACGTGATTCCAAACACACCCTTAATATAGATTTTTCCATCAACAACTAAGTTTTCATATGACAATGTTACCTATCATGCTAGTATAAAGTCCCAAGTTTAAACTCAGCCTTTATGTTTGCGGATGTGTTTAATTGACTATATAATGGGGAAAAAGGGGGTTGTCCCATTCATCCATCACTTCCATAGACCCTTGCAAAAGGGGCAACGAGAATAAGAATCCGTCACTTGTTATTAGGTTTGGATCTCATTTTCCTCTTTCACATTTTCTTCTCGTAAACTCATATCTACCATTAGATTAAAAAATGGATAGTTTAGATTTAATATTTTATAAAATTATTAATATAGATATAAATAAATTTAAACCATTAAAATATTATTTGAACAATTCATAATTATAATACAAACAAAAATAATAATTCATAAAATATTATCATAATAATTTTATAGAATATTAAATCTAAAATATTTACTTTTTAATATAAAGGTAAAGATAATATACCGCTAAGAAAAGATAACTGAGAGGATGTGCTTCCTTATTACACAAATGTATTCTCTATCAAAAAAATAAAGCTCAAAATATGATTCCTACATTGTTCTCAAAAATAATTAAAAGCTGCCTCTAAATAGGCAAAGATAAGAAGCCCCAAAAAGTTTTCATCAATCAGAAAAATTTTAGAATCTTTTCCATAAATGAATAAGATATTATTTGACTATCTCCAAATTAATGCATTAATAACTAAATTCTAATATATTAAAAATCCATATATATATTTCGCCAACATTAAAAATCCATATATGAATAATATAAATATAAAAAATAAGTAAATAATCAATTATAAAAAATTTTAGAAGTTAGCTTCTTGAGAAATACTTTCTAGGAAGCTCAGTTAATTTTCAGGTGAAGTTCGATAAATTAATCAAGTAACCCCTATAAATTAACGTATGAAATTTTTTATAATAAAAAATTGAATCTTTTAATATTAATTAGGGGAAATCCCAAATAAAGCTACTTAAAATAGGAAAATTCTAAATTATGTTAGTAAATTCAACACATCCTTAATTAAGTCATTAATCCAATTTAGGATTTCAAAATATGAGTAAAATAACTTTAATGCCCTCTACTTTCTTCTCTCCCCTCTTAAAAGAGTTTTATTGCAAGATAACTTTATTGCTCTCTATATATATCAACATATATTAATATATAATCAAACAAAATCTAATTTTTCTAAATCAAAGGAATTTTTTATGCTCTAAAAGGATCATAAAAAATAATTCAAGCAAAAAAAAAAAAAGGGAACCATGATACATACCAACTAAAAATCATTTAATTGATATTAAAAATCAATTTAAAAAATTTATTTTTTCAACCAAAAATAATTCAATTGATATTAAAAATTAAAAAATAATAAAAAATTTGAGTTTTCTTAAAAAAAATAATGTAGTTATTTTTATCAAGTGAGAAAAAAAACTACTTTTACCAACAGTAATCTAAACAAACTCTAAATATTTTTTCCTAATGCATAAATGTGAATTTCTTAAATATAATTTAGTTAAGATTTCACTTTTTTAATATAAATTGTTAATATGAATTATTCATTTCTATTAGAAAGGTGAGAAACTTTTATATACTTCTAAGGATATTTTAGATAAAAATATTAAATACACTTAAAATTTGATAAAATGCTTATTGAAATATAGAACTTTCCAAGAAAAACTTTATATATGAAATAAATATAGTAAAATTTATAATTAATATATTTATTTAAAAAATAATTTTTTATTGTGACATATACTCTTTTTTTTAAAAAAAAAAATTGTTCATGTTAATAAAATGAACTTCTGGCTTAAAAATACTGTAAGCTTTTGTTCTTATTATGATAATTAATATATTTAAATCAGGGATGATTCATATTTTGTTTTATTAAATATTGTTGATATATATATATATAGAAAAACATAAGTCATAAATTAATAAAACTCTTTAAAGAGGAGAGAGGAGAGGACATCAAAGTCATTTTACCCACATTTTAAAATCCTAAATTAGGTTGATAACTCATTTAGAGATTTGTTAAATTTACCAACCTGATTTAGAATTATCCTATTTTAAATAGCTTTATATGGGATTTTTCCTATTAATTATGTCCTATTGACCAAAAGAAAATACTCCTTATATATATATATATATATTATAGCTATCATAAGCATATGAAAGTTTAAAAAACAGAGATTAAAGATATAAAAAGACATGGGAAGTCACAGGCATGCAACCGAAGTGAGGCTTGTGATTTGTAATCAATGCCCCGTAGGTCAACATTGAAAGTAACGCACCCCCACTCCACTTTCGAGGCTCTCGTCCCAAAATGGGACTAAAGTACTAAACCACTCGTCAACATGGGCTTGTTTTGGATTCCATTGGAATCTTTAAAAATATTTATTTATGTGAATTGAGATAAAATTTTTTTCACATATTTATCTTATATATTATAAATCATAATTGAAAAAATGTTTTTAAATATTACAATCGATATTTCAAACAAACAATTGCTTCTAATGGAGCCAACTCTTGCAACCCCCTAGGAATCACTTCTCCTTGCTTTGCTTCTCTCTCTCTTCAATATCATATGCTATTTTGGTTCTATTTATAAGTCTTTTTTGATAAAAAAAATTTAGTCATATTTATAAGTGTAGTTTCAATGTAGTAAATGAGATTGTGATAATTTTGCCCTTATTTCTTGTACCAATGAAGAAATAATTTAAAGATAGATAGAGAAGAAAGAGTTAAAAAGTACCAATTCATAAGTGAGGGCATAATTAAAAATTTACCTCATAATCATTGAATTAACTGCATCTCCTTGATATGTGAGATTTAGTTAAAATAGACTTATATATAGGACTAGAGTGGTAATTTAGTCTTATATATAAGGTATTTTTAACATTTTTCACATAGACCAATAGAAACCTTAAACCTCATTAACTCTTCTATAGAATTCAATAACTTTTTAATTTTACCTCTATTTAATATATATTATACCCCATAAGAATAAAGTCAATATAATAATAAATTAAGGATAAAATTATACATTCATACAAAAATTTCTCTTTATCTTATAAATAAGATAAAAAATTTTCTCCTCCCTACCCAATATATAGGATCAGAGGAGTACATGGAGAGTGGCTTCTATGTATGTTTCCATCATTAGGGTTAAAAACAATTTTTTACAACGCTTTTTTAATGCCGGATATGGCATGATATTGTAGAAAATATGACTAGTTTACGTTTTCATAAATAAGATGTAGGGCTGATAAAAGTTTAAAACTTTTTACTCAAGTTGAATCAATACCAGTAATGCCAAATACCGGTAGATTAATCCAAAAAAAAAAATCATTATAGTTATAGATAACAAAAGATTTGAAATATTGTTGTTGTTGATGAAGAAAATGAATAAGATTGATTTGTAACAATTGGAAATAATTTTAGGTTTGAATTTATTATTATTAATAATTGAATTCCTTTCTGGTCAAAATCATTTATCTTTGAATTTGAACCTTGCAAGAGAATTCATATTTTAAGTTCTAGTTTGAAAGAAAGAAAAAATGACTTTCCTTTGCCTGTGGATAGCAACCTTTTTAGAATGTTCCGACCTACAATGCTCCAAATTAAATATTTGTAGTAATACCCAAAGTAAAATTAACTTCACAAACTAGCTATGTTATTAAGGATAATGAGGTCAAATGTGTCCCTCATAACCCTACTATCATCTATTTTAGCCACCAACTCAATAGGTCTCTTTTTGAACATGATCATTAAGAAGCTTAATTTTGACCATTGTGGAAGGGACCAAACAGGACTTGCCAGCTCAGCAAACATAGCCGGCCACGCCCGCCATGCATCAGTTGGTCAAATATGGGAATTTGGGTCAACATAAGCTGGGGTTTAAGAGGAGGAAAAGATATAAAAATATTATCAAAATTGATAAAAGATAAATAAGTATATCAAATTTTAATAATTTTAAAAGGACTAATTTGAAATTTAAAAATATTGTAAAATGTGGGAAATTATCTAACTGCCCTTATTTAAAAAAAAAAAAATCCTCAAACCCCTTTAGTGGCATCTGAAGCTCCGATGATTGTTGGTAGCGGCAATCCCTAGAGCTCTGGTGACCTTGCCGCAACAAGCCATCGGAGCTTCGACGGTTTAATAATTTTGTTTGAGTTTCTCAAGTAAAAGTCGTCAATATGCATATTTGAATTGTTAATAAGTATACTTTAATAAATAGAGTATTTGTTGAATATTTCTTAATAATTATTTTAGTTTTGCTATTAGCAATTCAAGTATTCATATTGACTATTTTAGTTTTGATTTGACTACTTTCCGCCTGTCGTCGGAGCTCCGGTGGTCTAATATAGTAATATGTTTTTGTTTTAATATTTCAAGCAAAAGTCGTCAATATGTATATTTAAGTTATTAATATATATACTAAAGTAGTGAATAAGGTACTTGTTGAATATTTTCTAATAACTACTTTTATTTCGCTATTAACCACTTAAATATACGTATTGATTATTAGGGTACATGTTGAATATTTCCTAATAACTATTTTTGATTCGCTATTAACAACTTAAATATATGTATTGACTATTTTGATTCTGTTAAAAGAGCCAAGCAAATTTTGTGAGGGCAAAAATATGGTACTAGTTGAAAAAGAAAAGACAAGCTTATACCTTACCTCCTTAATATAAGATCAAGTTGATTTTTTCAGAGAAATTAATGAAGTTAAATAAATTACTTTAAAGTATTTCTTCATCTTGGATATTATAATACTCATATTATAGGCAATCCTTTTAAGACAAGGTGGGGTGTTAAACGAGACCACCTCACCATGCAGAGATACTTCTGTTTTTTTTTTTTTTTTTTATAGTATGAAGGATTTCCCATTTCAATACTTAAAGTGTAAAGAATTTTTATCTCTCTTAATAAATATGTTTTCCAGAATTTAAATTTGTGTTTCCTTTTTATGGGAGCGGGGTCACTTACTAGAGAGAATTTTTCTTTCCTTTTTTTAACAAAAAAAGCATGCCCTTACTTGAAAAAACAAGCGAGCGGCACCGTTTTTGGGCCACAAAGATTGAAGATCCAATTTGTTAGGTGGACCCAATTACAAACCCTTTCAAAAGCCCGGCATGAACCAACCTACTCCTTTCCGACGTTTGTAGAAAACGTTAGTTTCGTCGAAAAATTTCGACTTCAAAACCAATTTCTCGAGTTAGTCTGGCTTATCATCTTCTTCGTCACGCTTGGGCGATTATCTCTATTTGCAGGTTCTTTCCTTTTGTTGCACTGCATTACACTCCTTTTTGTTGATAGACTTGTATGCGCACATCGTAAATAAAATTTTGATTTGCTGTGTTTTGAATTGAGGCATGTCTAGTTCTTCTTTCATCTTGTTTGAAAATATGACGGTTTTTTCCCTTTTATGCAATTCTTGTTGTCTTCAAGTCTTGTGTCTCTCTTTCATTTATATTATCGTTTGATTTGAATGCGATGGAATTATGTGTTTGGCTTGTGGGAAAAGGAGGGCGAAGAGATGGAAAACTTTTTTAATCTTGTTGATCTTGGTTGATCGTATATTAGAAATTGAAATTTTCTGATCGTTGAATGAAATTTTTAACGTCTCTGAGTACTTGCATTATTTTCCCATCTTGCATTGTCATCTTGGGGTTTCCAACTTCCGATCATTTTTTAAGCGCAATCAGTGATTCTCGAATTGTCTTTGGCGCTATGATAAAGTATGGAAATCCCTTTGTTGCTCAAAGATTCCTTCTCACTCTCCAAAAAAACATTTGATATTTCTGCATGATCTTAATTTTAGGAAGATGTGAGCATCCATTGCAATATTTTCGTCTGAAGCCGCCAAATTGCTTAGAGTCAAAATAAAAATTAAAAAGAAAGAAAGATTCTCTCGGTTTGGTTTTCTGTCTTTGTAATTCTTTGGTTGGTCCTAATTTATTATTGTTCAACTAGGAGACTATGCCATGTGATTCCCAAATGATTTTTCTTAATTTTTTGCATCACATCCTCACAAAAGTATTAAGGCAGGAAACACTCGTCAATCTTGATAAGCTCACTCCGCCTTTCCTTAAATTTATGAAAAATTGAGTCGGAGAACGATGGCTGAAAGTTCGTATCAATTTTCTGCGTGCATTTTAATGGCAAAGACCTTGTTAATTGGTTTTTGTTTGAAACTGAGAATTTATTCTTTGTCTTATTAATCTAACAGCTAATTTTAGCCATCTTATCATCATGAAGATGCTGATGGCAACAAGTAACACTACTGCGTCGCTTCTATTACCACCATCAGGTACATGAATTTTACATAGCTAGTTTTATAATATAAGTAGAGCAAGCCTTGTGTATTTGCATGAAGTCCAAGGTGAGCCACACAATTGACAACTTATGAACAATGTGTCTCCATACAACTTTTATGGCTATATTGATACTCATGTTGATGTCAATTGGGCAATAAGCCGAAAAATCCCCCACCATCTTCGTTTTCCATACTCAAGCTTCTCAGGACTTTAAGTAAATGTTTTTATTTTTGTTATATGTCTATATGCAGTTAGAATTGGAGGTCAACAACAAAATAAAGCTCATACTGGACCTAACCAAGTTTGTATGCAAGCCTTACCAAGTAATATAAGAAGAGGAAAACTTCGAATTGATAAATCTCAAAGTCGGTCACGTCATATCAGATGTGCTGCTGCTTTGGTAAGCTACATTTTGCTTCTTTGTGTGTGTGTGTGTGTGTTGATTAATGATTTGCTATTCATTGTACCTTCTGTTGATTTTTCCCTCAATTGATTGGAACGCTTTTCTTGGTCAAGTATTGATAGAAAGTTCAGGTGTTTTATTATAATGAATGCAAAAGTTTTACTTAGTTATGATATTATTGCATAGTGGCTCAATTGTTCTTTCATGGAGAGATGTTGACAGTTGGTGTTTTGCATTGACTGATGTCCTGCATAATAGTAATTTTAATTAATTTTTACGTTAAACTAAATGTGGGGTTTTGCATTGCAGAGTCTGAGAAATGAGCCACTGCTATTGGCAACTTATGAATAGTGTTTTACATTTGATATTGGTATTGGTGATTCTGTGAATTTTAAGTATAATGTGTCAGTTGTGTTGTTTTCCTACTTGATTTTAGGTGTTTTTTAACCATCAAATGTTGATTGTTTATCTTGATGCTAATGCACTTTCAGCTGTCTATAAACATTCAAGAGTAGAACTTTGCCTGTGAGCCATTTCTGGCAATTGTTTAGTTCTCAATATTCTGATATTCTTTCTTATGCTCCATGTAGAATGCTACATGTGCAGCTGCCCAAACCCAAACTGTAACACGTGAATCTCAGAGAGCTACTCTTCTTCCTGGTAATGACCTCTGTCTGTTATCAACTTACTCCAAGCAACATTAATTTGGTGAATATACGTTGTGGCTAACTCTAATTATTAAATTGTATCTTGTTTTGGGGCCTGAGATGAATTGGACATTTATAATGGAATGCCTTTTAATTGTATGAATTTTCAATTTAGTTCCAAGCTATTTTTTATATTTTTCCTGGTAGAAAAAGGTGGTAATGAGGATAGGACATTCGCATAATGGGTGAAGGTGCCATTGCCACATTCTCAGGCTTACACTTCTTCTTGCCTTCCTTTCCAGCATTTTAACTTCTTATTTTCAAACCAGTCATTGTTTCTTTCTCATGGGTTTGTTTCTCCACCTTTTGAATTTAAGGTGTCTTTCCCTCGTGCACTTCTCTGTGTCTTCATGAGATATGCTATATGAAAGTTTGAAAGCCGCTAACCCTTGTGAAGAATAAATAGAAGCCTCTATATTGTTGAGTGGTGAAACTTGTGCAAGATTAAATGAATATTTTATTTTTCATCGAAGTTTTAATAACTTCAGCAAATTACCTTTTTAATTAAAATAACTAGACAAAATTCTTCACTGCATTTAAAGGTCATTTTATGCAACATGGTTGGGTTGCATTTATTCATCCATCGCGAGTTCTAATGAAAATCATTTATTGTTTAAATTTGAGTTTCTCATTTTCGATAGAGCCGCATAGAAGCGTTGACATGTGAGCCCACAGGTAAAAATGAATGTGTGTGTTTGATCATGTGAATGTGAATCCTGAAATAAAGCATCATGTCTGATACACGTGCCTGCACCACCACGCAACTGAAGCATCATGTCTGATACATGTGCCTGCACCACCATGCAACTGAGGACCTGTTTAAAGTACTGGTGCTTTAGGTCTCGCCTCTTGTATGAACCTTTCTCATAAATGTCAGTTTATCCTCTGGCCTTAATTACCTGTTGAATGTCATTCCAAGTTTTGAATGTTTTTCTAGTCCACCGTCATTGTGCATAACATTATCTGCTAGAAAATCTGTCGTCTTATTTTCCAAGCAATAGATAATGGCTGTGAAATCTCAGGTAAAGCGAAGACGCCTCACCTTGATGACAGCGGGCCTGGACTCCCGCCGTATAGAGATGATGGCAATGGAGGTAACGGAGGAGGAGGTGGTGGCAATTTTTCAGGTGGGCTAGTCCTTTTGGGGATTCTTGGTGTCTTGGACGTTCTGAAGGACATAGAGAAGGAGTGGCGTGGCAAGGACACGATTTTTGAGGCAAGAGATTGATAATTAGGCTGTCATGGCCCTCCTGATTTATGTACATTGTCTGAGGTATTTTTCTTAAAGGAAATAATTACTGCTAGGGAATTAAGGTAGCTCAGTGTTGTGATTGTGATAGATTTTCCTGCAAACGCTTATATATAGTGATATAGTATATAGACTCTCACGCTTCAGCTGCTTAATTTGAATTTTGATTTTCTGTATACGAACTATTCCCTACGGAAGAAAATGGGAAAAGGAATTATGTGATGAACTATTAACTATATTTCAAACCCGCGAATGAAGCTGAATTGAATTAATTATGTATAAATTTAAGGACTGAAAATGAGGCCTCAAGTCAAATGTATAGAGAATTGAAGAAAACAAATGTGCTACTCTGGAGTCTGCGTTATTGTCAGTTTACAACCAAAAAAAAAAAGCCTAATCCCACCACTATGTGTGGTCGTATATATGAATCTCATGATATCATTGTACCATATTGAAAATTAAATCTTTGAATAAATTATTAAGTGAAAGATCCTACCTACAATCTCATTGAGTGTTTGTGTTGGTTTCCTCTATATTTTTTAAATGACTTCATCTTGGTTGATCAACCTTCTTCACCGATACACCTAATAGCCTTCTTTTATCTTGAGCAGAAAGGCAAACTATTCCTAATGGAACTCCCAAAACCTAACAGATGCACAGTTTGTCTTCCACACCCAATAACTTTCTTTGAATGTATCTTAATTTTTTTTTTTACCAACTTGAATGTATCTAAATAACCTCATACGATTTTCTACAATTGTCTCCACAATAGATGTTATTTCAACTTGTTTGCTTATATGATCATTTTGAATCTTACATTTCCTTGCATGACTACGCATTTATCTTAACATCCTCATCTCGACCATCCTCACTTATGTTCATATTATCCCTTTTGAAACCCAACACTCTCCCTTATTATAACAGTTTAATAGGGAAAAAAGATTTATCAAATGATGCAGAGAACAATTGCGAATTTTTTTCAACACACCCGGATCAAAATATTTAGACCTTATCAGTCATAAAGAACTCAAGTATTCTAACATCAAACTCAGTTCAAGTAATCATAGCATTTCAGTCAAACAGCACTTCTTGACAAAAAATTGGACAATGATAGACTGTTAAAGATTTGCACTTAACCCGTTTTAGGGCACGTGTAGTGTATAATTACTGACTGAGACGAGATTTTTTTTTTTTTTGAAAGAAAAAGGCAAATTTAATCATGGGACACATCCTGCTTTGACTTAGTTTTTCCCCCGTCTTCCTAAAGGACAAAGGAACTCAATCTCAATTACTCTACATGCACAATTAACTACACGGAGCACCAAAAGATACATAAATACAGGCAACTTCACAAACGTAGGCCAGCAAGAATATGACCAACCAACAATATGATTTCTCCGCTTCCGGAGAGCTTGATGCTGCCGCCGCTAAATCTGCTGTCATATTATCCAGAAAGATCAAAAATTCTCTGAACTACCCACTTTCACCACCTTCAGATACATTGAATTACAATAACCTACAAAACAACCATTCTATCCCTAACTTTACACCTAACCAAAAGATATCAAGGTCAGACATGATATCCTGAGACTAGCTGCATATGTGCATATTGTTACAAAACAGTCTGATGACAAATGAATGTTTTATCTCAATCAACTGACTTTACATAGTGCCCGGTTTTTCGCCTGTGCCTGCTATAATCAGATACAAATCTGAACGAAAGGCCACATCCCTCAACCTTGCAGTGGTATGGCTTTTCCCCAGTATGCACCCGTATATGCTCGGTCCTAGCCCATGCCCACTTGAATGACATTGAGCAACCTTCCCATGGGCACTTGAGAGGCCTGTCATCATCATGGACACGCTGGTGAAGCACAGCATATTTGTGGGACCTGAACTTCTTTCCACACCCATCATGAGGACAACGGTTGCGCTTGTGAAACATCAAATCTGCCTTGGTCATAAAACTCATATGGCAACCATCAAGGTCACACTTGTGAGACCTCTTAACAGCATTCTTCTTATTCTTGCTGGAGAACACGACACCTGATGATGTCCTCCTAGCCCTTTTGACCTCTCGATTTTCCTCCGCAGAATTGCTGGTTTCAGCCATGCTTCCGCCAGAGGCTACTTTGCAAGCCCTTGATCTCAACCCTTCACATGGACTTCTAACAAAGCCATGGAAACTTGTATTGGCCTCTTGAATCTGTTCCAATTCCCTCTTTCTTTCCTTCTGTTTCTTTTCAGAGCTTGGCAGCTCCCTACAGTCATGCGAAGAATGAACTTTGCTTCCATTTAAGCTATCTCTTGCACATTCCACTCCCTCAGTTGCAGAACACTCCCGGATTGGCATAGAAGAGTCCTTTAATGATGGCACAGCACCGGAACCAGAGCAGATTTCCTCATCATTCATGCTTAAGCTATCTCTTGCACATTCCTCTCCCTCAGTTGCAGAACATTCCCGGCTATCTCTTGCACATTCCTCTCCCTCAGTTGCAGAACATTCCCGGCTATCTCTTGCACATTCCTCTCCCTCAGTTGCAGAACATTCCCGGATTGGCATAGAAGAGTCCTTTAACGATGGCACAGCACCAGAACCAGAGCAGATTCCCTCATCGTTCATGCTTTTTGGATGGATTTCCTGTTCTTTTCTCACTTCCGAAGTAGATTGAGGGCTGGAGTCAGCAGACACACAAAGCTCTTTTGGAACTTCATGGGCGTCAATCTTTGACATCGGCATATTTATTGATTTATCACAACTTACAGTAGGCTCCATGTTGTTTACATTCATACAAGGAGCGTCTGTTGTCTTGTTTAAGGATGCACCATAGCTCATGCTTTCAGTGATACGATCCTTTCTAGCACTATCAGAATTTTCTTCCATGGAGGCAAGTGTCTGCTGAGTTACCGATGAAACAGGAGATGAAGTAGCTTCCAACCTATTACTCTTGTGGGTAGGCTCAAATTCTTGATGTGCTTCATTGGAATACAGGCTATTGCTACAATTGGTGTTAATTGCTTCAGTGAGAACGTTCTTTCTAAGCATGTCAATATTTTTGTCTTTAGCAACAGTAAGTGAGCTAGAATTTATCTTGTCATGCAAAATCTTTTTGTCCTCATTACCAATTTCTGAGGCACCCATCTTACAGGGCATCATAGAATGATCAGGTGTTGTGCAACTACTTTTGCCATCTATCTTTAATTCCACTGTAGTTTGATTCTGGAACTCTGGTCCAGCATTTTCATCCACTGACATGGGTTCCAGAGTGAAATCTGAAGGTTTCACAACACTCTTAGAATTCTCAGTGCCAGGCTTATTTTCAGGAGCCTGGATACCAGAATCTCCACTTAAGACAGCTGGCAGATTTATGGACTCTTCATGGGTTACATGAACCATGTTTGATCCAGAGAAACAACCTTGCTTTGACCTGAACTTTCTCCTTGAATACTGAAGCATCTTTTTAGCAGGGGAGCCATCTGTCTTTCCTTCCGACCAATCATCCTTCTTTCTCTGCCATGCTGCCTGAGCTAAATACTTCAACCTTCTGGAGCGAAATCTCTTTGACCGCCAATTTACAGACATGACATCTGAATCAGGAAATTTCTCTGGGAATAACATTCCCAGTGTCAATTTGAAAGGAGCTTGTTTATATGCAGAGTTCTTTCTCGCCTTGACACAATACCGCAGGTTAATTCCTAATTTAGATGTCCAGTCTTCTTCACATTCATTGTGTTCTTCACCATCAATCGCAAGATCTATCAAGGTCAACTCTTCAGGGGATGCAGTCTCTAAAGGAACCTCATTATAATGAAAAGTACAGCCTATCTCATCTGCTACTGCCCTGGTATGTGCCTTGATTCTCTGGTAGTCTGAAAAAATGCAGAAAATTAATCAGGACAAAAAAAAATCGATAAAGAAATATTTGCCAGCTACATATTTTTTTCTACTTGTTTTCATTAATTCAGACAGCACCAGCTGATTTTGGCAACCTTGCTGGGCCTTGTTCCTCTGATTAGCTTCCTTCTAGTTTTTCTTGTTTCCATTCTTTGGGCTTAGGCCACATTAGTGTTGCTAAAAAATGGATCTCTTCTGTCCAAAAACCATAAACCTGGCCCTGATGGGGAGTATAAAGAAAGGGCCACATGCAACTAGGAAGATAGGGATCAATTACGATAAAAGCCAGTGGAAAATGGGACACAAACCTGAATGGCAAATTACAAGCACACTAGCTCCACCTTTACAATGCAGCATCTCCATAATCTGAACAGCATGCTCCAGGCAGAAAATTCGTGGCCTCAAAAATTTCCAAGAGGTGTTCCAACCCTTGTCACAGTTCATTAATGATAGTTTCGATGGTTCATTTGTTGAAAGATGACCAGTAACAGAAAGAGCATCCCCTGCACAGAACAAATGATACAGTTTAGCATTTCAGCATTTCTATAGGACCATCTGCTTGCAAGGTAAAAATAGCTCTAATCATATGAAGGCATGCTGACAAAAAAACGGAAATTCAAATTTTATGTTGAGATCAAAACCTTCAGAATCTCAACACAAACGGTAATCAAATGTGTTCATTATTTTGGAAAATTTTGGTCTCTTAATCAGCTTCATTAAATTCTATCACAGGGGAAATCACTAGGAAGAATCATTAGCAAGAGTGAACATAGTAGTTTTATAACCAAATAACACAACATTCTGGTTAAAGTTATTTAGCTCGCTGGATATAGAAACAAAACTGTATATAACAACCAGAGTCTAATAAAATGATATCCAAGGATTTGCACAAGGTCAAAACAAGGCTTTTGGCCATTTGACAGAGCTCCACGACCTTCTTAATTTCCTTAATTGATATGAATATCCTATTTGATGCTGTAAACTTGGAAGAATCTGGATTTAGAGAATTGCTAAGTCAATAAATTAAAATTTCTCCTGTCTTCCTATTTCATAATGACAGTCATGACTCACGCTCAATTTGCCAAGTGACCCAAAAAAAAAAACTCATACAAGGAGGAACTGCACATAAAAATGTCATAAAAACAAAAGACCAAAAGATAGGAAAAAGACCATTACCTGAGACTGGCAGAAGTTCCATTGCTGATCTCTCTGATGGTTGTACCACAGCCATGAATGGAAAACCAAGAATTCCACAACCCACACATGTCAATGCTCCTGAATCAGTTTGGAAGTGACATGGAAGACTGTCGTCACCAATATAAAATTCAGTCAGATTCTCCATATAAAAGCACATTTCATCAAACAGACAACTGTGGTTGCTCTTATCAGCAGAACTCAAATTTGACATGTCTTCCTTAGAGGTTCTAGTTGTAGAAGTTAAGTCAGGCAACTGAGGAGAATCCTTGCTCGAATCTGGGAGTAAATCAGCATTCCATAAAACAGCATGATAAGTTGATTGCTTTCCAAGAACAATGGATAGCAATTTGTTTTCTTGCAGCATATCTTCAATAAAAGATCTTTTTACTAACAATTCTCTTTCTTCTTTTTGACGGTCTCTCAAACGGGAACTCCGCACACCTGGTAACAATGCTCTTGGCACCCTACCAAATGTATAGACGAGATCACCGGTAGGAATGAAAAAACAAATCATTAGATGGCCCCTGGATTTCTTCTTGAACAACAGTTAAAATCTATATTGCAAAGTGGTGTGAATGTAAGACAGAACAATGTTTGAGATATCAATACAAGGAGTGTAAACAGATCTATACAAAGAGTAGCTATGAAAGGAATTGCACTTCACGAACAAATCTATTTGTCACATTGTCCATCTAAAATATCTTCTTTTTTAACTTTGGTTGACAATTTAAAACATCTCTCCGAAGTCTAAACCATGTCATATCAACTTTTTCATTCAGAGCCCTGAAATATATCTATTTTGAATAAGAAAATGCCTTTGTTCTTATGGTACTAGAAAAGAACTTGCATAAGTAATCCATCCCAAAACACAATTAGGAACATTAAGTTCACAGTTTTAAGCAGCACAACAACATTAAAACTGATCATCATCTTCTTACCCAAGAAAAAAAAGCCACAGATCACCACCCATATAATTTACTGATAAGCAAGAAAAGAAATAAATCAAGTTTCAGTAAAAGCAAGTGGCTGGAGGATTTCAAATCAGGATGGTTAGCCTCACCTTGAAACAAAAGACATAGTCAATAAGTAAAGCAGTTGCTGATGGGAAAGCATGGGAAGATAATTCATTGCAGCCCTACGCACTGCAGCTTCCTTGGCTACTGTGAGCCATTGTGGAGTTCCAAAGTTAGCAGCTTCCCCACAGTTAAAGCCTAAATAGCACCATAGGTTTATCTTAGCAGATGACATTCTCTACGAAAATTTCAGATGGCATTCTCTGGTAAAATATATTGAAATTGTTGTTAAAAAAAAAATGTTTCCAACCAGTTCTAATTAATACACATGATCACCTGCCTGACAAAGGGCGTAAAAGTGTTCATTCTTGGGAAGCATACAGGCCAACAAAATATTTCAACATAAATCAAAAGAACAAAGAATTATCTGGATATTCCTTTCTTATATTTCTTTCAAAAAAAAAAAAAAAAAGATATAGTGAAGTTCTAAAACATGACTGTCTTCACACATTCATATTAAACATCAAAATTTCAAACTATGGTCCTTTTTTTTTTTTTTGCCATTAAACTATGGTCCTTAATAAGCATATAATTTCTCCATGTACAATGAATAGAAAAGCACAATAAAGAAGTGCTCATCTAACCAATCTTATTATAGACAATGAATAGATGCAATATCCTTTGAAAGTACAAAAGTTTCAAAGCAATTACCATGGCTGAATCCTACATGATAAGCCCTTGGAAAGGTCACAACAAATTCTCCAGGGTTCTGCGTCAACCTAATGGAAAAATCGGGACATGTATAAATAGAACTTCAACAAGGACATTAAGTGGAGATAAACTTGCCAAACAATCTTAGATCCTATTTAGATAAAAGAAATAAGGGTTAATACAATCTTTGGTCCTTATAGTTTACAATCATTTTGGTTTTGGTCCCTGAAGTTTCAAACGGGTGATTTTGGTCCTCAAGTTTACTCCATTTATAACCATTAGTCCCTCTAATTTGAAAAGGACCTTGACAGTGTTAAGTTTGATGATGTGGCATTAACACCGTTAAAATTGCTTATCTGGGTGGCTGACTAGGTAAGTTGACTGGGTAATTTTGCTGACTAGTTAATGATGTGGACATGTGCGCTTGAACACCTTGGATTGCACTAACACTACTACGGCACTCTCTTTTCATGGGTTTACCTCTGTTTTTCATCATCAAAACAGAGGTGGACATAGTATTGTGTTTCTAAACATCAGTCCTTGAATCACCAACTTCAATCGCAAAATCAGTTTTACGATTTCAAGTCTCAAAACCTTTGATCCACGAAACGCGACTCGATGAACCAAGCGGAAGGACAGAGCGTCATTATTATCATCGAGATGTCTCAGTGACGAAAGAGGGAAACACAGAAGAGAGCTTACAAGGATGACACGCAAAACAAGGGGCCATGAACAAGGAACCTTGCAGTTGCTTGGGACTCTGATACACTCTCAAGCCCATGCCCCATAAGCTATGATTTTCAGTAAATGATCATATAAAGAGGAAAATCATGAGCCTGAGAAGCACCTCCAAGAGGGTATTATAAAAAGTCTTCTTTTCCCATCTAGAGGCTCGAATCAGATCAGAGAGCCAAAGGGAACCAGAGAAAAGAACAGCGATCAGAGCTGTCAAAGATTTTTAATATACCATGAAATGGAAAAGCAATCAAATGGGGCATTAATTGAAGGTACATAGAAGGCATAACTGTGGGTTGTGATCTGTGTTAAATTTTGCGGAGAAAACAGGTAAGAAACTCCATGGCAAAGGTTATAAAACAAAGAGAGAAATCCATAGGTGGTGCATGTTGAATCGTGAGAATTCGGGAGTGTTCCAAGAGAAGCTAAAAAAAGGGGAGAAGATTTCATTTGATCATTTAAGCGTCGGTGCAATCCCAGGGTCAAGTGCATATGTCCACTTCATTAACTAGTCAGCAAAATTACCCAATTATCTCACCCAGTCAGCCACTCACAAGCAATTTTAACAACATTAATGCCACATCATCAAATTTAACATTATCAAGGTCCTTTTCAAACTACAAAGACTAACAGTTATAAACGGAGTAAACTTAAGCGACCAAAACCACCTAAATGAAATTTTAGGGACCAAAACCAAAATGACTGCAAACTATAAAGACCAAAGATAGTATTAACCCAAGATATAAACAAGCGCTTTCACATGAAGGTCAAGATAAGCAAGCTCCTTCACCATAAATGAGGTAAAACAAATAAATGTGTTTACATGCACATCAGTGAGTGTTTATGTAGGTCATATATGTATTTGGATGCAAAAATACAATATTACTCATATGGAGTTCCACCTAAGCTGGAAAGAGCTTTCTCATCAAGCTTCAAGTGCAAGCTTATAGAACTTATCATAAGCTGACTAAAACACGTACAAAATTGTTTATATTTATAAGCACTTGTTGCAGTATATAAACTCTGAGAAAATAAGCCTGTAAAGTAAAGTGAATATTAATTTTAACTTATTAGTCCAATAGTTGGAGTGAATACATATCAAAGATATCAACCAACTCACCTGCAACAAGGGATCCCATATTCAACGACAGCCTCTGGTGATAGAAGGGTTGTTTTCTCCCCCAACAGAGTCAGAGCAGCTGGAAAGAAAGGAAATTGTATGAGCAGAAAATGTGACACCCAAAGTTACACTAGGGGAAAAGAATCAGAATATATTGATTAGATTAAATAACTTACAGCATGAGTGTACAATCTTTTCTCCCCCTCATTATTAGTATAAAGCAAAACAACTTCTCAAATTTTTGTGATGTTTCCTAATATCAAGTACTTGTAGTCCTATAAATTTTATAATGAAGCTAATTTCCTTCAAGCATAACTCATCATATAATATTGCAAACCACTTCAAGTGTGATCAAATTATGTCCCTTAACACACATTTAATTCATCTGTTTCATGACCCACTTTGCCTTTCGCAATATCACATCAATGCTATTGTCAGAACTTTTCCACAAAATGGATGTTTACTTTAGATGAAGTAAGGATCAACTTTTGATGAACTAAATGTTACAAAAAATAACTAATATAACCTACTGTAACTAAAATTCACTTTAACTCCAATGATGATCCTCATTCAAAAGTTTAATTATAGATTCAATTTAACATAACATTGTCGTTAAGGAAGGATGCAAACACAAGGCAGCCCAAGATACTGGCAAACGTGGTGAAAATGATACTACAGAAATATGAAAAATTTTACGAAAATGACAAATATATAGATTATAATTAATTCTAAAATTTCCTTTCATAAACATAAAAGAACTAACGGAATCATTTTGCTAAGAGATTAGGCAAATTCAGCAAATGCTTCTTCAACCTTTGGTGCCAAAATTCCGTAAAGGTTTCATAATAAAATAATTCACATACCTAAGTGATCAATATTACCACCATAAACCTCAGTACGGATAAGTTCCTCGAAAGCAGAGGCATAATCTCCAGGAACAGCATACCAAGTCTTTGAAGAGCCAATGTGAAGAAAATTCATGCTATGAAGTTCATGATCCTCTACATGCCACGCAAACCAACTGAACAGCATACCTATGTATACCATGGGGGAGGTGACACCAGGAATATCATCTGGCATGAAACGCGTTAGCGAGCCCTGTGAACGTGCAATGACTTGTAAGTTCCAAGGACTGTTCGAAAGCTTCCAACCAGCAGTACCTTCCATCTCATTGCTGGAATCTGAGCTCTTCTGCCTGATAGAATGTGGGGCTTCATTTGATGAAAATATTGACGGTTTTGAAGTTGAATTTGATGCCCGTAAGCATGAGTCTGCATGATTATGGGCAGAGGCATCCTTACTTTCGCCAGTCTGGGTATCTTTTATTTCATCCATTTTGGGTTCTTGGCAATCTGAGGTATCTAGACTCCTTTGATAATAAGACTTTTTCCTTCGCCTTCTATGAATATAATGAAATTGACCCTTGGATTCCCCAAAAGCAGAACCAGGCATATCATTGGCATACTCCACATATATAGGCTTCTCTGAAGCTGCCTTCCAAAACATAGCCTCTATAGCCAGCGGAGAAACCTCCTTAACCATACCTAGTACACTTTTTGCAAAAGCCTTTGATTTAGACTCAAACTGTTCAAGTGTATAAGTTTCCCCGCTCTGCCATACTTGTTTATGGACACCTGAAAGTGGACTTTGAATTGTTCCTTTGGTTCTTTTAATACTCTGCCCCAATTCTTGATGCCTTGTGGTAAAAACAGCCCGAGCCTCCCCATCACTACCACCATCGCCAGAAATAATTTTCAAAGAATTACTAACTCCAACTGAATTACTATCTGAAGCCAATTCCGGGATCTTCAAAAGAGACTTGTTTAAATTAGAGAAGACATATCTTTTAGAAGGCTTGGGTAACGGAGGGATGATCTTACATATCCCAAAAGCGCTAGCTTCTTTCTCAATCTTTGAAATGTAAGCAATTGGGTCCGCGAATTCGGTATCAGTTGGGCGAAATTCCGGAGCCAATGGCAAGTCTTTTAGCCAATTGGGAATTTCAACATTTCCCATTGCATGAAAGAAAGACAAAAGAATGTATATTCACAACAAACAATAGAACTTACAGACCAGTAAGCTATTTTACTCTTTCAATTAGCATTGTCCAACTCAGAAAGAAGAAAGCATCAGGTTAAAGAGGTATAATTGAAAACCCTAGATTAGAAAGTGTATGAGATGATTTGAAAGGTTTTAGCAATAGTTGGGACCCCATGCAGCTGAAGAATAGAGTAAGGGGGGGAAATGTAAGAGCGAATTGAGGAAGGAAAGGAGATGAAGAACCTGTAACAGAAAGGCACTGTGTATGATTGGCCTTCAAAAGCCCCGTGTGAATGTTGAGGGCAGAGAGGGGCGGGTGCTTGGTGGTTTGTCTAGGTTTTGAGCGATATTGTTTACTTGCGCAAGATAGCATTTTGTACGTTGATTGAGCTAACATACGCACGATTGGCGCCTTTGGGTTAGCATTTTTTTTCCATTTAGCTTCAACTGATAACTGAATATACATTATTACATCAAAGTAACAAGGATTCATGAGATTTTTTTTTAAAAAAAAGGGATTCATGAGATGTTTTTTTTTTTCAGGATTAAGGTACAATTTTAACAACCAAGTTTTTCCTAAGAAGTATCTAGTACAAATAAATTTTAGAATGGGCAAAAATAACAGTAAACAATTTAAAAAGGTGTAAATTCAACAAAACCGTTAAATCTGATCAAACGGCGTTAAATTATAAGAAAAGAAAACTACTAACGACGTTTAGAAAAATTTAAAAGATTTATTAAATTTTCACCCTTTTAAATTATTTATTATTATTTTTTCTGCTTCTAAAACTTATTTATGCCAAATGCTACTAAAAAAAATTTAATTGTTAAAATTATACCTTAACCCTTTTTTTTTAACAACGTAAGAATGCATGAGATGAAAGGATAAATTAATGAATCAATATCATCCATCTAAAACATAAAATGCATAGAGTCATATGCTCATAAGATCACATTATTGAGATATTGTGAGCTGTACAACTCATTTCAAACTTACAACTACACAAAGTTCACTGTAATTCAAAAATAAAATTATGTTAGTATGAGCACCTTCTTTTAATATTAAATTATACGAGTACCATTTCTTAAATTTTTTCTTTTCAAGGAAAAAAAAAAGTAAGACTTGTGTATAATTTTATTAATTTTTTAATTGAAGTAAAATACGATTTTAAAATAAAATACAATTTATTTAACAAGTATGTACTCTAAAATTAGACTTATTATGTTATTATTGAAAAAAGAAAAGAAAAACAAGTCCATCAATCCTTATAATTTATATTTATGTTTGATCTTGTATTTATACTTTATTTTTGCATAAATATTTATTTTTTAAATAACTATCATGTAAAACATAGTTTGTAACCAATAAACTGTTAGTTAAGGTGGTAAGCATCAGCCTTATCTCTGTAAGAAAAAGAATACAAGTTTGAATCTTGAAAAACACCTTTATTGGAAAAGGTGAAAACACTTTGCACTTTAAACCTTGAAAGGAAAAACCCTTCATATTATCCAAAAAAAAAAAAAAAGATCGTTTGTACACTTTAAACATTAAATAACATTTACAATGCAATAACACTAGCTCATATTAATATATAGAGTAAAATATATTGACCACCTCTCTGTTTTACCTAAATTACACAAAAATCCCTTCTATTTTGAAAATGCATATAAATCTCCCTTGAAATTAAAATAAAAATTACAGTAACCTCCCTTATATATTTGATATTTCATTTCCATCCACTCAACCGTTAAGTTTAACTATTAATCATTTACTTTGACCAAAATATCCCTTTTTCAACAAATGAATAAATATTTATATTTGCCTAAAAATAAATTTTTATATAAAAAATAATTTTAATACATGTATGTTCAAAATTTCCAATATATTATAAAAATTTTATTTTTTATTATATTATAAAATTTTTAATTTTTATCATACTTATTGAAACTTATATATTTAGTATTCTTTTAAATGACTAAAAAATATGCCTTTCAAATGAGAGGCAAAAAGAAAAAGAAAAAAATATATTTTATTCACAATATGTTATTAATAATGTAAATTTGATACAGTATATGACTTATATTAATTTTAATTTTTAATTTTTTAAATACATTTTTGGCACGAAATTTTATAAACATGTTTATTTTAGTATGCATCTATTAATAGGATTAATCATATTTTTAATTAAGTTCTATATGTCTACAATAATTAAATTATTTAAGTATTTATCTTAATATGAAAAAAATTTAACATATAACTATTTACATAAGTAAAAAAAAGTTAAGAAAAAGAAAAAAAAACTCTTAAATTACTTAAACAATTTTAGTCAAAATTAGGAAATTAGTAATGATGAAGGATAAATTAGTAAATAAAATTTATTTTGATATAAATTTTAATTAAAAAATAAAAATCCTTAACGGAGTTAACGGTTTGGATTTAAGTGTATATTTTCAATATAGAAGGGAGGTTCGTGTAATTAAAGTAAAACGCAAGGGAGGTTAGAGTATTTTACTCTCTAATATATAATATGTTGGGTCTGTGAGGATATTTCAAACGAAAATACTACTAATTTAATATGTACAATAGTGGGGGCATTAGTTTGATTACATTTTGATTGAGTTAATTCTTGTAACCTCAATAATAATTATAGTTTTAACTATATTAATTATCTTTTGTAACTAATCATCATCTTACTAACTATATATACATGTATAGTGAACCTCTCTTCTTGATCCTGAGTACTCCAACAAAACACCCTCCTTTTTCTAAGTTCAACTTAAGTCTCATCCTTTCTTGTCTCTTTTTCTCTGGGGTATCATATAATTTCTGAGTCTGACCCTTGATGAATAGAGAGTTTTTGTTTAAATTAAGAAGGAATTCATCTTCTTATACTGCAACTCTGATGCATACATCTGCTTTTTTTCTTTGTAGGGGTGACTTGTTCTTTTCGCAACTTAAATTGTTTGAAAATCTTCTAATGTTGGCTCGATTTGTAATAAGCAACGTTGTTTGAGACCATATGGCATACAGCTTTTTTTTTAAAAAATGAAGTGGAATTTCATTAATCAAAACTGTGCAAGTACAAGTCAGAGAAACTGTACAGGTATAGTGACCGCAAAAGGAAATTTACAATCTAAAGCAAACAGCATTGCAATGCAAGTTTCACTCTTTGTTTTTAGGGAAAATCACTCCTAGATCCCAAGCAAGCAAGATATTATCAGAAAGGTCCCTGGTTATAACCCTAAAAACGTGTATTCACAATCTGTTGAGTGTATTTCACAACTTCTAGTGACCTTTCTGATAATATCTTGCTTGCTTAAGACCTAGGAGTGATTTTTCCTTGTTTTTAAACAAAGCAAAGCTCTTTAATGTGTGATGAATAGCTGAGCAGATTTGAGCTATTAGACTCTCAGCAGAGACTATCTCATTAGCGAATAGCCAGCAATTTCGTGCTTCCCATAGTTTCCAACAAGTAATAAAAAACCCAATCCTCTAGGATATATGCAAATGTGGAAATCTTAGTAGGGAGGATAACCAGGTGGTAATGTCAGTCCCAAAAAATTCTGCACAAATATCAGCTGGTAAAATCTTCCTCCATACAGATGAAGCTAGTGGGCAATTCTTGAAAACATGATTGATGTTTTCTATGCCTCCCTGACATAATGGGCATCATTGGTCACTTGTCATTCCTCTTGTGAATCTTTCATCGTTGGTAAGCAACTTGCCATGGAATAGCAGCCAGGAAAAGGTTCGCACATGCTGAGCTACTGGCAGTTTCCATAACTTAGGCCACTTGTGATCTGAATCATTCCAATTTCCAGATTCGAACATTTGATAAGCAGAGCGAGTAGTAAACGATCCATCCTTTCTAAGATTCTAGTAGCATGTTGGATTGGAAGGGGTCATGGCAACCTTGATTTAGGAAATCTCTTGAATGATAATAGGTGGTAAGATATTTCCACTGTACAAAAAATCGGACCGGCCGGTTCGACCGGTTGAACCGGGAACCGGCCAGTGGTCTGGTCTGGTTTGATGATTAAATCGGGGAACCGGTTGAACCGGTCAAAACCGGTGGTTCAACCAGTTTGACCAGTTTCATTTTTTTTTATAATTTGTTTTCCTTTTTCTAGGGGAGAATTGAAAGTTGAAGACCAAAATGAAAAAAAAAAATAGGTAAAGAAAGAACAAATCTAAAAAAATGAAGAAGATAATGAAAAAAATTATTTAAAAAGATATAATAATTATAGAAAAGGAGATATCATTGCATAAGTATAGGCATTATAATTCATACTAATATATTTTAAATATTTTTTTTCTAAAAATCTTCATTTTTATCTATAGAAGTTTAAAAATATATTAATATATATTGCCACTAATAAATTATAATATTTTAATATGACTGGTTCAACTACCAGTTTGACTCTGGTTGACCCATTAACCCTTGAACTTGTGCTGTGACTGGTTCATTACCCGGTCCGGTTTTTCGTTCCTTGGAGATTTCAAACAAGAACCATTTCCAACTGCCTTGTCCATCAACATAATCAGATATCGGTTTGGCTAGCTCTGCATTTGGAAAATCAACATAGGATAGATGTTTTAGCGGCCCTTGATCCCCTACCCAAAAATTAGACCAAAATTTCACTTTTGTACCATCAGCTGGGTCCCATTTTATGTAGAACAATACTTCTTGCCTGATTTTGACAAGGTTTCCAAGAATAGGAAGAATGTCTTCGCAGGGTACCTACCTCATAATCATTGGTGGCATATTTTCCTTTAAGCACTCGGACCCATAGAGATTCAAGCTGTGAGTAATATGTGTAGATCAATTTTGAAAGAAAAGCTCTATTCTGCGATTCCAGCAACAATAGACCGTAGCCACCATGTCTTAAAGGTTGGCAAAGATCACTCCATTTTATAAGGCTAACTCCACAATGATCTGTGTCAACACCCATTTCCATTTTAATATGTGTAAGGCAATAATGAACAATTTCCATAAGCAAACAGAAAAGTACGGTTATACTGATAATAAGTAATTGTTTACAGACAGTCATTAACAGAGTAGAAATCGATAATAATGACAAATATGTATAGAATGTTCCAAAACTATTCCAAATATAGACTATATACAACCATTGTATTCGTCTTGGGAAACATGCTTGTCAGTTTCCCTTATCTGCGTCCTTGGCTGTTAAGCCACTGGCACCCGCTGAGACATTTGGTTTAGAAAAAGGGGTGAGATTTCAAGGAATCTCAGTAGAAACATACGATCAACATATAAAATGTGAAAATTAAATATGCAATGCACCGTATCAAGTAAAATGAAAATTCATATCATTTGTGTATGTACACAAAATTCAGGGCCAACTAACCCGTTAAAACCCCTACATGTACCTTAGCCTAGTCCCTGACTATAGTTAGGTAAGACTAATGTACCTCAGCTAAGTCCTAGACCACAGCTAGGTAATGTGCCTCCAGCACTTGTTCAAATCACAAAATACAGTAACATGCATCATACAAATAATCACATAGTATATGAGATATAGTATTCCCTACCTTAACCTCTTTCCTTTCTTAAAGGTCTGCCTCGTAAAACGTGTCGACTATAAGCGTCCAAATCGGTCCTAAAATATTAAATGTACAAGAAATAGGTCATAACCTATCTATGTATCATTTTAGACACTTTCATAGTATTTATTGTAGTTATATTAGTCTATGATAAAAATTTACCAAAATGTCTCCAGGACCCCGTCCTGGCCCCGCCGTACCTGGCTCGGGTGCAATTTTCCCAAAATTTTGATTAGAGCTATTCTAGCATATTTCCACCCAAGAAATCCATTTCCAGATTCAAAATTACCAAATTCAATGTCAAATTACAAAATTGCCCTTGGCAGTCCCTCTTTAAGAGTTTCAGGGGCGTTTCCGTAATTATGCTTTCTCGGCTTTTTCCGAAAAAGTGTCCAACTGTAACCCCACATAATTTTCCCTCCTGAACTAATGGAACTATTAAATCATTGAAAATCCAACTCTAAGGTCCTCAAATAGCCCTAGCTGAAATTATAGTATCCTCCAGGAAAAATCGGGGTTTTGCGGTTTCGGCTCCGTAAACGCGTTCCTTTTTACTCCTAGCCACTTTATTAACTATCTAATTGAGTTATAACAACAATTTGAACTAAAATTGGGCATCATAACCCTTAGGCACACACATTTCCAAAATTTAAAACTAAAGGCAATCCAGCGAAATTTCACCGATTAAATTGCCCACAGCAACCAGAATAAACAATATATGAAGGTTTGGAAGTTGCCTTTCGCTTCCTTTGGCTTTTCTCCAATATGGTTGAAACCCTAACCCTTCAACCATAGATTTTTGAGACTCCAAACCTTAAATAATAAAGAGGAGTGGCTTAGGGTCGGAGTTATATGCGTTAGAAGCTAAACTGGCGAAGAAATCGGTTTACCTTGTGAGATTTCTTCCCTTTCTCTCTCTAAACTTTCTCAACTTTCTCTCTCTTACTTCATATCTGTTAGGACACGAAAATGAGCTGGAGGAAGATAATGGAAATGTGTTTTTATTATATTATATGATTGTTTTAATGATTTATGGAATTTCCAAAAATTCCAAAATCAATTTTATGCACATAAATCCTTTGTACATGTAACCAAGCTCATTAAGTCCAACCAATATTTTCTTCCTCTTGCAACATGTAGGAGGCACCTAGGGGTCCCTCCCTATGGTCTCAATTGGCTTCACAACTTGTCCAAGTTGCGTATACACATAAAGTCTAAATTTTGGTCAAAATTGCACTTTTTGCTCAAATTTTTCATAAATTCATATTAAATTTAATAAAATATTCTAAATATATTTTTTCCTTTTATTTTCCTTAATTAATTGAAATTAACTTCAATTAATTGGAAAATAATTAATTTTGTGATAAATTGATAAAATTACGATTTTGCCATTACCTTTTTATTCCAATTTCTTTTCTTATTTTTTCTTTGGCCATTTTTCATCTATTTTTGGACCAAATATTTTTTATAATATTCCTTCATTTTAGGATCTTAATATTGAGCTTTTAAAATTACCCAAATTAATTCCATAATTATTTTTCCCATTTTCTCATGAAAATGAACATTTATAAAATTCATAAATTCCAAATTCATGAATATTCACCATTTTATTGAATTTCTCAAATAACTAAAATATATTTGGTGAATATAAAATTTGGCGTGTTACAATTGTAGTACCCCATATAAATTTCCTAATGACCTTCTCAATTTCATTGCAACAAGTAGAGGGGAGGAGAGTACTTTGCATTTTATAAAAAAGGAATCAATGATAATACTAATTTGGCTAATGTGATTCAGCCAACAAGGGAGAGGGACTGACATTTCCATCTCGCTATTTCGCTTTGCACTCTCTCTAAGATGTATTTATAAGTGTTTAATGTAATTCTTCCTGTGACGAGAGGTACACCCAAGTACTTTCCTAAAGACTCGGTTTGTTGATAACCCAAGTGGCTACTTATATGTCTTCTTATGGACTGCGGGACATTCTTTGAGAAATAGAATTTTGTTTTGGACAAACTAATTTTGTGTCTAGAAGCCCCCCAAAAGTCATTAAGTATTCTATTGATCCCTTGAGTTTGAGAGTCAGTGGTGTGACCAAATAGGATGAGATCATCTGCAAAGAATAAATGTGAGAGAGGCACACCTCTCCTCCCCATTTTAATGGCCTTTTACGCTCCACTTCAAACTGAGGCTGTAATAAGTTGAGATAGACGCTCCATGTAAAAAATAAAAATATAAGGAGAGAGAGGGTCCCTTGTCTAATCCCTCTTTGGGGAGAGAACGTCTAGAAGGCTTCCCATTCCATAAAACTTGTATTGTTGCTGTAGTGATGCAATACATAATTAGTGTCCTCATTTCATCAGGCAAACCCACATCTTGCAATGTGTCTTCAATAAAATCCCATCATAATCTATCAAAAGCCTTTTACAAGTCTACTTTTATTGCCATCCAACCAAACTCTTCCCCTATTTTTGTCTCATAAAATAGACAACTTCTTGCGAGACAATAATATTATCAATAATATTTCTACCTTAGATGAAACTAGCTTGGTAAGGGCCAATGATATTAGATAAAATGTCTCTGAGGTGATTAGAGATTGCTTTGGTGATGGTTTTATAGACCACCGTACAGAGACTAATTGGCCAGAATTCACTAATAAATTGGGAAGCATATTTTTTGGGGATTAATGCAATAAGGGTCTTATTAAGGATGGGTCAATGGAGCCACCTAACCATAATTGGTGTATAAGAGATAGGAGACTTGGTCCTACTGTGTTCCACTGACTCTAGAAAAAGATAGCAAGCAGTCCATCAATATCAGGGGATTTAAGAGGCTTCATTTCAAATAATGCCCTTCAGAGCTCCTCTAATGTATAGGATGCTTTTAACTTAGCCATGTCAGAAATCGATATATCAGGAAGCAATCCTTGGATCGGGGTTAGGGAAGATGGGGAATTGTCAAGGGAGTAAAGATTCAGAAAGTACTCACTCACCATCTCTACTAATTTCTTTTCATCATCGATTCAATCACCATGATTGTTCTAAAGTTGAGTTACCCTATTATTGTGTCTCCTCATGGGTGCCTTTGTGTGGCAATATGAGGTATTGTGATCCCCAAGACTAGCCTATTCAGAGCTTGATTTCTGCATCCATAAAAGTTCCTCTTGCAAGCATATGCCTTCATATTCATCCCTTAGTGAATGATCTAGGTCTTGTTAGGGCTGAGAAAAGGGGTAATCATCTAGATGTTTCTAAATTCCTTGAAGACATGCTAACATGCATCTTTTCCTTCTCCCTATTGACCTAAATACATTAGAGTTCCACTTCTTAGCTACCAAAGTGAAGCGCTAAATATTAGTTTGTATGGGTAGTTCTGCAACCTAATTCTGTTGCACCAAGTTCTAAAAATCAAGATGTGATAACCACATCGCCAAAAATTTGAAAGAAGGTTCTCTCATGTTTGGGCTTTGAGCAAAGCCCAATTGAATATGAATTGGACGATGGTCAGATAGTATTTCAAGAAGGTGGTTTACCTAACTAGCTGGGAACAAGTCAAGCCATAATTGCTTAGAGAGAGCTCTATCAAGTTGAACAAGTACGGTTCCTCTTCTCTAAGTAAATTTGGGCCTATTAAACCCTATATCTATAAGGCTATAATGTTGGATAAATGACTTGAAAAAATTACAGCCATGATTTATTCTAGTGGTCCCTCCTCGGCTCTCATCACTATGAGTGGTTGCATTGAAATCCCCAGTAAGCAACCAAGGCTGATTCAAGCTAGATGCCATAGTAGTAAAGTCTTGCTAGAGAAATTGTGATAATTTGCTTGGGGTTGCCATAAATGGCAGTAAACAAAAACTTGATTTTTTCTGCAGTGTATTTGACCTTCATGTGGACAAATTGAAGGTGGTTTGCAAGAATAGACACCTTTACTTTGTCAAACCAAAGAATCCATATGCCTCCCAAAAATCCCGTGGCCTCAACACGGTGAGAGTGGTTGAATTCAAGACGTTTTATTACTTTGTCTGCCTTGGCACCAGAAATTCGAGCCTCCACTATCACAAAAATTCCAGGCTTACAGTTAGTAACATAAGATTTAAAGATAAAAGGGAACCTTTTATCTAAGGCTCCTTGACAATTACATGTAATAATTGACATAATAAAACAATTATTGTGAAGAAGTAAAGGAAAAGTCAACTCCCGCAACAAGCATGTTAAAGTCATCTTTAGTGGATTCTTCATTAATTCCTCTTACAATTGCTTTCATTGCTTTAACTAAAGGTCCTAGTAGGTTATCTTGTGCCTGTGTCCCTACATGTTGTAATCGAAGTCCAGAGGATATTTTAATTCCTCTGCTTTTGGATTATGGATCAGGGGGCCCAGCCAAAGGAAGAAATTGATCCACATTACCGAGTTAAACCTGAAGGATTGAAGGGAGGCCTAATGGTAGGGGTTGGCCTGATCTTTTTTGTCAGCGCTAAGTTATCCTATCATCATCAATAATGATGGCAGAATGGTAATTTGCATCCAAGTTTGTGTCTCTTCGTAAGGATGTGTAGGATGATGAGTGGAAGATACTATCCGTATTAGGTGCTGTTTGGACTTTGTCTTTTTGCTTGTGAGTTTGCTCCACCTTTTTTTAGGTTTTCTGCTCTTTACCTTTACGTCTAGTAACAGTGGCATCTCCATATTGTTGGTTTTAGACTTTCTCGTATACCTTGTTATGTATTTCATCCAGCATTCCTGCCTCATTCAAAGCATTAAATCGAGACGTTGTCATAAAGCTTTTATGTCCTTGCCTGTCATCCTTTTTGTACCCTCTGTCAGAATTGCGCATGCGCCTTTGTATCTGCATCCAAGCACCAAAAGGTAAATCTTCATGCGTGCCTACCAGTTGTTATTGTCTGCCCTCCTTCTGAAGCACCTCCTCCATTGGTTATTCCATCATGGTAGCTATTTTTATCGGGCATGAATCTTGAAGGTGCCCATAACGGCCACAATGGAAGCAAATCAGGGGAAAGCCTTCACATTCTACATATATAATCTCTCCATCTACTTGTATTTTTAAAACAAGTGGTTTGGTAAGATCTATCAACGCTGCAAGCCTTGCAAATTTCCCCCGTCTCTGGAATCAATGTTATAATCTACTTTAATCACTTCGCCAAAAATACTTCCAATAGAGCAGAAAACATTTTTGTGATAGTATCTTGCATGGAGTTTGGGAAGTTTGATCCAAGCAATGAGCTAATTAATCTTATGCTCTTGCAGTTTAAATGAAGGGGTCCATAGTTGGACAGTCAAATAATGACCATAGACGAGCCATGGACCATTAAGCAGAACGTTCTGAAAGTCCATATCATCCTTAAATTTAACTAAGAAACAAGCATCATTAAGATCAGTAAGTTGATATTTGCCTGCCGTCTTTCATATATGTTGAAGTTATGTTTTGAGCTATCGATAGCTGATAGAACGGCCTAAGAATTTAACCACAAAAGCAAATCCCATTCTCTCATTTAATACTTTCAAAACATGATCAGCAAAATTAACAGTGGGGATATTACCATCCATGCCAATGCTGACATCACCGTGTCTTAATTTGACTTCATCTTCATCTTCTCGTTCCTCCAGATCGTCATTATCGACATTAAGGAGCTTATCTTTGAAGGATGGAGTAGATCGGTCTTGAATATCCTTATCAATATTCATATTTAGATCATCGATGTGAGGAATGTTTCTAGCAAGCACCTGCGTTTCAGGAATGAACTTGGCAAAGGGAGTAACTGAGTGTGTGTTTCTTCAATAGAATGGGGGTATTCGGTATTTTCATGGTGTCTTCAGCCTTGGGAATGTCTTGGATCTTGGCCTTTTTGATGGTGTGTTCGTCTCCTGGATGGGGGAGGTTCACTTTTCAGGTTGCCCTCAATAGGTTGGGGGTGTATCATCATTGGTGTCTCAGTAAGTTCTAGAAAGAAGGTAGAGCTTCTCTTTATAAGTCATATTATCAATTTTTAACAAGACACTCTATATAGCACACAGCTAACTACACATGCACACCAGATAAACCACACTAGGTTTGCGCCTAACTTGATGTTTTGTCTATTTTTTTCTAGATACATATATCCTACTATTAGAGATAATTCTGTTCGAAATACTGTGAAGAACTAGCCCCTTTCGCTAGACTCAATCTCAATTGGTAATATTTGGTCTAGTTTTTCATCTAGGCTAACATGAGTTCAGCCTAAAATCAACTTAGAATCAAACTGGACCAGGCTTGATCCTCAAACCACAGGATTGGTCTAGGTATATATTTTTGGAAGTAATTAAAGCGAGGGGTATTTTTGGAAAGTAGTTCAAAACTTTAGTTTCCAGCCCAATCTGAAGAACCAATATTTGTCGAATTTATGCACCGCCCTAAAGAAATATTGGATTCATCTAGAAACCAAATACTCATATGGTTTAACGACACAAACATTATGCTTTTATGGCTCCCTAGACAGCTTGCATGGACAAGATAAGCCTCGAAAAGACTATACAAGCTCCAAACTCAAATGGTAGTTATAAAGAAACTTATAAATTATCTATTAACAAAATTTTCATGTCAATATATAAGATATGAACTCATACTTTGGAAATGTATAATGAGTCGCATTCTTTTGACAGTTGATCTAATTATGAAAAATTTTCAATGCATGTCGGAGATGAAATAGGGGAAAGGGTATATTCAATAAAAAAAGAATTGTCAATTTAGTTCATTTATGGGAGCTGAATTGGTAAATAATGGTAATTTGCCTTTTCCATGGACCATGTTGGATAATGATAGTTATTCATTTTAGGAGTATTTCATAACTAAGAGCCTTTTGAAGGCGGCAGCAGCAACAACGACAACGACAATAATAACAACAACAACAACAACCAAGAGCCTTTTGGAACTTATTAATTATTATGTTATAATTTTGTCCTTGCACTATAAAAAAATAATAAATTTCTGACGGAATAAAATTCTGTGGCAAATTCCTTTGGAAACTTTTCCAACGGAAATCATTCCATGACAAATTTTGTCACAAAATTAGTCATGGAAAAATATTCCGTGGCAAATTCCATCAGAAAAATTTGCCACGGAAATTTTGCCATGGAATTTCCGTGGCTAATTCCAACGGAAACATTAAAAAATTATCATTATTTAGATAAATTTAATTATTAACAAATAGTTATTATATATATATATATATATATTATTTGTTATAAATTAATTTTAATTAAAAATAAATTTTAAATTCAAAAATTGGACAAAAACATAGTCATATGAAAATTTATTTAAGATGTAAAATTTTTTAATTTAAAATTAATTTATATTAAAAAAATAAGAATATATAAAATTATTTTATATTATTATTAAATGTATATTTAGTTTTTTATAATAATATATATTTATGTATAATAAACAAATATATATATTTATAAATAATTGATTATATATAATGAGATTATATATATATATAAAATTGTGCAATAATAAAATATCAAAGCATTCTTGACCAACTGGTAAGGCATCACGCGTGCATAGGAGAGGTCATAGGTTCAAACCACCAGGGGGCCAAGTAGAGTTGGAAATCAGGGCCGGCCTTGCTAGCTCTTTTAACAAGATTTAATTATTTTTCCTACATTTTTTATTTTCAGAGAAATATAATTAATAAATAACAACAACTAAAGTTCTAATTTAACACATACTTCTGATCCATCCAAGTGAAATAACGTTTGAAATGTTGAAAAACACTAGCTAGATAAGCCAAAGGTCATGGATTCATATGTAGCACAAAATAGGTGCATCACTGTTAAACTAAATAGAGATGTAACCATCAATTTTGATAAGGGTCTAGCCCCTATCAATTTATAACGATAACTCTTCTTTATTCTAATCTTGTAGCAACAGAATATTGATTTTAATTAATATAACTTATCATAAATTTTATACAATATGATGAAAAGTGTTCAATTCAAAACAAAGCTAGCATAGCTGAGGGAGGACTGGTCGGGAAGACCAATAAGCTTAGACGTTAGATTGAATCAAGGGAGGCTGGGGAGTTGGGCAAGGGGAAAAAAATTAGCCGACTTAACGGGCCAGCCCTTTTAAGCCCTCATCCCTACAGGGTTGGCCCTTTTAGACCAGACTTTATTTAGAGGCTCCAATTTGTAAGCCCCACACTTGACTTAAAAGGGCTGAAACGAGCCGGCCCGATTTCTCGACTCTAAGGCAAAGAGGATTTGCATTTTCAGGAAATATGGACCAGTGACATGTGGCAAAGCGAGGTGGCGATGAAGTGGCAGCCTTTGGAGCTGCCATATGGCTCCTCCTTAGAATGCCACGTGGCATCTTGAAATTACAAACTAAGTTTCCATCAGAAATTCTATCGCAAATTTTGCAACTAAATGTGATTCCGTCGAAAATTCCATCTCAAATTTTGCGACGGAATCTGAATTCCTTCTGAAATTGGTTTGTCACACTATTATTAACGATGGAATCCATTCCGTCAGAAATCTATTTCCATCACAAATTCGTGGCAAATTCCGTCGACAATTCATTATTTTTTTTAGTGCTGGTTTGAAATATCCAATTGTGTGTGGGTGGGTGTGAATAAACCCACTATCAAAAAAAATACCCCAATTGTACTTTTTAAATTGGAGAGAGAGAAAATTATAGAGACCAACAAAACAAATGAAAGGCTGGAATATCACATTATATTAGCTGAAAAATGGGTGGCAAATTAAATATGTACACCAGTGGTTTGTTAGTATTGCCACGTGATGAGTGAGGATTTTTCTTCTTCTTCTCTTTTTTGTTTTTGGTTTTTTTGGCCCAACGCCAATGAGGATTAATTTGCCATCTGTTTTTGGGTGTAGATGCTATTGCTTGCTAATAATGTTCAGATTTTTGTTTTTGTTGTTTTAGTTCTTATGTTACAAAGAACCAAAACCTTCAATATAAATATCTAGAGAGAGAGAGAGATTGTAATCTACATAACTGAAGAGCAGGAGAAAACATCTTCTCAAAATTGGATTTCACAAGCATAAGGTTACGAGCTTACGCTTGACCATCTATAAGTATAATGGGTGTATGAGTTTCAAGTGTTAGTATATGTATGAGGGTAGCATTTTGCATACTAGCCAAGCCAGAAGGGAACCCCTCCTCTTCCCTTCCAATCCTCTTCCTTCCTCTTTTATTTCTAACCATTGGATTAACATTTGGATCTTTCATATTTAGTTTTATATAAGGTATTGTTTTTATTTTCTTTATTTTAATATTAAATTATTTATATCAAAATTTTGTAACTTGTATTTAATTAATTATTTTTTTTTATAATTTAACATTTCAATAATAATTTTATAACAAATCAAATCTAAACCACTCACAAATGTTGATCTATTGGTTAAAAAAAGGAAGATCATGGAAAGGAAAGAGTATGGGTTCCGAACCCCATCCCAACTAAGTCATATCGATTAATGGTCGGCTTTGTATAATGAAGGATATACTGCTAATTGATGACAAAAAAAAAATCGTAAAAGTATTTGTTTAAGAATTTTATTGGTTGGAAGAATTTGAATTTAAGTTATTGTATTATTTTTTTGTATATAAAAACATATCATGTTCTTTTAGTCAATAAAATTTTTAAATAAAGACTTTTTACCAAATTTTTTTTAAAAAATCAAGGATATGCTACTTCTATTTTTTCCCAACTAATTTGTGCCCAAATATATAATTCCGATGTTGCTGTGTGTGTTATTACTTTCTACATGCGAACAAGCTATTGGATTTTGATGTTAAAGAATGTTTGGATTAGCTTATGAAAGGCTTTTAAGTGCTTATGCATATAATTCAAAACAACACTCATCTCACATACTTATCTCGTATACTGTAAATCATGATTGAAAAGCTGTTTTTGAATACTTCAATCACTATTCTAAATAAGGTTTAATGTTTTTTTTCGTATACATGATCTAATACTCCATCATATACACCATTGAAAAGTGTATGAGAATATTTGGATTCATTGGATCAAGCTTTAGTGTGTCTTTTTCATATACATGATCTAATACTCCGTCTCAATTGGTCATTTTTATGGGGTTTTGGGGACACGTGAATTCCCATAATTGTGTTCACATTGTTATATATTATATTTTGCTTCAACGTGAAATTCTTTTATAGGCATGAAGATCTTTTTTTCGTTTTTTTGCCTGTTATAGGCATGAAGATCTATTTCCAAAGCTTCCGTTATGTACTTCCTTGTTCTTTGATCCAAAAAAAAAAAAGGTTATATACTTCCTTATAGGCAAAAAAAAAAAAAAAAATCCAAAGCTCCCATACATATTTTTTAAGTAAAATCATTTTCATAGACTAACCTTAGAAGTATATAACCTTAATTATTTTTTTAATAATTTGATATTTTTAAAATATTTTTATAAACATTAAATCTAAACTGTTTAGATTTTAATCTAAAGACTGAGATGAGTAGTGGAGGGAAGAGAATGGGAAGGGAACGGTAAGAGTAGAGGACTATAGTCAATCCCGTAGAGTCATCTAAAAAGAGGTCGAGAAATATCAAAGCGAACACTCAATGAGGTTATAGAACAAGATCTTTTGATTAATAATCTATATAAATATCTGATGTTCGACCAAGCACAATAGTATTATATAATCCATATAGCCGATCTCACCTGATGGGATAAGATTTTATTATTGTTTGTTTGTATAGAGTTTGACTTTTGCTTGTTACTAGATCAAGTCCTAAATATAGGAATTAATTGACATTTTTGTAAAGAACTAAAGATCAAAGAAATTAAATAAGTTACTTATTTTTTGGACAATAAATAAGTTACTGAATCATATATATATTGTGTATAATAAAATTATATATTAGTTTATAAGTTAGATAAATTGGTTTAAAAAAAATGATAAATATAAATACTTTAAATTAATTTAATTAGTTTTTTTTAATCTTAAAAAAATTAATTAGACCTTATATTTAAGACAATAGGTAACATGATTTGAGAAGTGTCAATTTTTCTCTTCTTTTCTCATCTTTTTCGTATACGTGCGAAGATGATGTTAAAGTCTAGTGGGCATTAAACTCTAAATAGGACAGGCCAATGGAAGCCTATCACAATTCACAAGTGATAACAAGAAACCCTAATTTATTATATCAATAATTGAACCTAGAATTTTATAGGATAAGGCTATCACTTTTTTCTAATCCCCTACTTCCCATTGATGTGTTTTGTTATTTTTAGTTCTACAAAATTAATGAAGAGACTTAGAACATGGTATTTTTATTATTAATAAAAGTTATACTAATAAGGCAAACTATCCTTTGACCATTCAATTTACCATTTTATATATGTTTTTTAAAATAATGATTGAAACAATTTCGTTTTGATTTTTTGCTTCCAAAATTTGTCCTAAACAATTGCTCTAAATAATTATTCTAAAAACATAAAAATATATAATAGAATCAACCAAGCCCTCCGTCTCTCTCAACAATGCTTTTTATACATATAATTAAGGGATTAAAGAAACTTGCTTGTTTGGAACGGCTCATCATAGACATATTCACACTAACTAAAATAAAATTTTTTTTATATCCTTATCTCGTATACTATAAATTTTTATTAAAAAATTGATTTTAAAGGCTCTAATTACAATTCCAAACAAACCAGCTATCTGGTAACTAGGTCGAACCTTTGTTGGCAGTATAAGATAATATTAATTGTAAAAATTCAACTCATAATATAAAGATGTGGTTTTAAACCAAAGTATAAATGTGATAGTTTTATTAGTAAGTTAGTATATAAATATCTTTATAAATGTTTTTTAATCCATGAGGCATGTCATAATCCTAATGAATTTCCTAATAATGAATCCGAGAACTCAATTATTTGCCTGAAAAAGCAAAAATTAACAAGGCTGTTATATGAACAAGACTCGTGGCTTTGAATTTGTTTAAAACCCCACAAAATCTTGTTTTTAGGGAAAAAAAGAGAAGTAGAAGGAGAGTAGAGATTAAGAAGGAATAAAATCAAAACCTTCATAATTTGTTGGACGTCTCATTTAGCGTCATTAGGTTTAAATCACATCAATTACGCCAAAGTCATTAAATGACCAAGATTTCCCTTTCTATAGGCAATCAAAGACATTAATTTGATTAAATATAGAAATTAGAAAGTATGAGAAAATAAGCAACAATAAAAGAGTTTGGTCTTTATCCTTTTTTAATCATATTCTAAAATACAAAAATGATAAAGTATGAGTTAAGAAAATAATCTTGCCTATCAATTTTATATCCATATTTAATAAAATGAATACAAGATAAATGGACACATTTGTGGGAAATAAGTGTCTTTACTAACTTCTCTATCCACTTAATATCTTAAATATTGAATCATGTTTTAATGGGTGAAATTTAATATTATGTAAAAAATATTATTATTATATTATATATAATAAAAATCTATAATCATAATATTGTTACATAGAATTAAATTTCATCCATTCTATCATGCGTGGAACACCTAATTCTAAGTCATTAGGCAATCTAATTGAACATGGTGTGTGATTAATCTAAACGTCTCAAGATAAGAAATGAATTATGACATGGAAGGAAGAAACAGAGCACACGCCCTCTGACTATGGATTAAATTACTTGTCAAATCAATATACATGAACAAAACAAATTCGGAAAATAGGAAAAATGTACTTTTAAGAACCAATATCGTTTTATTTAACAATTATTAAATAAAAAATGACAATTTGAATATAAGTAACGACAACTTGATAATAATAATTAACAATTTTGATATATATAGTAACAATTTGAAGAGTTCAAGTTGTCAATTCCTATACCCAAGTTGTTAATTCTAGAGTCGAAAAATCGGGCCGAGCCTGTTTATACCCGAGTTCGTCAAGGGCCGGGCTTGTAATTTAGGGTGAAAAAAAGGAGGCAAGCTCTTTTGCAGCCCTATAGGACCGGCCTTTTTAGGCCCGTTTAACTTTTTTTTTTAACTAGGCACAGGCAGCAAACAATGGTCAAGGGGTAGAGTTAACCTAACCTAACCCTCATATTAGAAACGCTCTTACACTTACTCATACCTCATTTGAAGCTTATCTTCTTTGATTTTCCTTTTTCCTTTTTTGTATGTGTACGCCAAAATCCAAATCAGGTGTTCTATTATTACTAACATTTGAAGCTTGTAGACTTGCTTGAGTATGGCTGTAGACTTATTTGATTAGTTTTGGACATTAATTATGGTTTGGACTTAAGTCTTAGTGTTTGTGTTTCATTAAATTTGGATAATATTTATGTTTTAAATTAGTTTTAATGATATTTATGTTTTAAATTAGGTATTTTAGTCTTTAGTAGAATAAGGGAAAAAAAGGCATGACAAAAAAAAAAGGAAAAAAGTTAAATGGGCCTAAAACCCGCGGGCTTTACATAAACGGGTTGGGCAATAAATTTTGTGTACTTTTTTGGATTTGGGCCTAAACAGGCCGGTCCGTTTAGGCCTGAACCTGTTACGGGCCGGCCTGTTTTCTCTGTCCTAACTGATTTTTATATTTAAGTTGTTAACACTCAAACTTTAAAATTTCATCTTTCTACTAAGTCACTTATTTGCTATTTTACAAATTTAGTAGATATTTTGAGGTTTTTATAATTTAAATGACATTTTTCTGTTATTTTCCCTGTTAAATATTTAAATATTGTCTATCACCTTCCTTGTTTGAGTTTTGTGTGGCTGTTATATTGATTGTAATATGATAATATACTTGCTATCTGACTAATCACAATTTGAATTGGGTTGTAACCTAACTAATGGTGACTAAGTTAAATTAAAGAAATACGATTTTTTAAAATAATAATATTAAAAGTTTAAATCTCATAATAAAAAATTACACCGAAAGAAGGAAACTTTGCATAAAAATCCTCCATTTTGATCCATTATCAAAAAATAAAATGTATTGCCTAAATATACTTAAGATTTGTTGAAGAACTCAGGTACATCATATCTTCAAGTTTTTTTTTAGCTATGTACTATCTATTTTTTACTATATGTAAAATAGGGAGCATTTGTATATAGATGAAAATATAATACATCACATCTAGGTAGAGAAAATTTGCATCTGTTCAACAACATGTGAACTACTGTGAAGCTGCAATCTTTGAATGGGAGTTTTCAACAATTTTTTCATAAAATAATTGCCAGTGTTAAATAATTAAATAAAAAAAGTCTCACAACAAAAAATAAAAAAGTCTTATTTTACCAAACTATTAAACCCCACAACTTTTTTTTTTTGGCATCACTATTAAACCCAACTACTAAAAGTCAAGACGATAATTTTATTTCTTTGTTTAATAGTAAGAAATAATTGTTTTTAGGAAAAAAAAAACCACGACCAAAGATAATTGTGGCCAACAATTTTCTTTTCAATAAAAAATGAATTTTTTCTGAGAACAAGAATCAAGCAAACCCCTAGCTTATTATGGACGAAATACCCTATTTAGACCCAATTGATATAAAATCACATTAAATAAGGTGCCATTAACTCAAATTTCTGAGAAAAGGAAAAGAAAAAAGGAGGAGAGAGAAAGAGAGAAAAGAAAAGAAAAAAAACAGAGCACCCTCATTGACCATCCATATAATTAGACAATCAGAACTCTGAGTAATCAAATCAGAAACAAGAAAGAAAATGGCAACAACCATGAAAAAATCTCTCATATTACTCACCTTGCTATCCTTCATCATCATCCACGGTAAGATCATCAATATATTTTCCCCCTGTTTCTCTCTGTTTCTGAGTAACAAAACAGAGCAAATTAAACTTGCAGGTTCAAGCGAGTGTTCACTGAACAACATAAACATAGGAACAGTGAGAAGTGGGAGAGAAGTAGAAGGGAAACCAGAGTGGAAAGTGACAGTTATAAACAACTGTTCTTGTTCACAGAGTCAGATTCAATTATCATGTAAGGGATTTCAGAGTTCAGAATCTGTGGATCCTTCGGTTTTTGAGAAACAGGGAGATAGCTGTTTGCTTATTAATGGAGATCCCTTGAAAGCTTTCTCTTCAGTTAGTTTCTCTTATGCTTGGGATCCTCCTTTTCTGCTTCTTCCTTCAAGCTCGATTATGGGTAATAATTGTTCTTGAGAGAGATTTCTCATTCATTTTGCTTTTTAATAAGATTGGTGCTTGACGATGATTATTCTGAATGAATAAGATATACAAATGATTTGGTTGCTTTTTCTGGGCCAAAAAAAAAATTGATCTTTTTAATCCTCTTGGGTTTTTGTTGTTGCTGTTTTCGCCTGCATATGCTCTTTGGTTATGGCTTAGTGTCGCTTGTGTTTGTTGGGGAGAGAGATGGGAAAGTTGCTTAAAAATTTCATTGCAAAATTTATTCTCCAGAAAGTTTTCGGGAGAATCAACATGAGCTCTCTTTTTTTAAACAGAATAGGAGTCCATTGTATTAATCATCAAAACAAGTGTTACACTTATTAATTCAGAAAATAAAAGACTCAATACCTAGCATACAACCTAGTCAAACAAATCATATTAAGTATCTAGAATACAACCTATATGAAAAAACTCAAACAAACTGAACATATACTAAATAGACCCTCGAATCTTCTAAAGTCACCCAATGCTAGCAGGTTCTACATTTCCATCCCCCTGCACTCCACGAGTGCCATCCCCTCCTCCTTCCATCAACTGAGTCAGCCACAAAATTTCCATCAAAGGGGAAGGAGCTGTTTCCAGCCACCCATTGGGTTCCAATCCCCTACTTCCCATAGATGCTAAAAAATTAGTAACATCATTACCTTAGCAAGCTACCAAAGAGAATTCCACTTCTGGCCTTTCCTTAATCAACAAAAGTATTTCCTTCAAAATTAATGTACTCTGCCACTCCACTTCTACCACAGATTTAGCTCTCAAGCATTTGAATAACTCTTCACAATCAATCTCCACACAACACTTCCTCATACTAAACCTGCTACATGACACTAATGCTTCTTTAACAGCAAGGCATTCAGCTGCAAGTGCAAAACAAGCTTCCACCTTCTTCCCCAATCCTCCCAAAAATATACATGCACTATCCCTACACACAATTCCCACACCAGCCTGCTTTGTTTGTCTCAAGAAGGCACCATCTGCATTAATCTTCACAGTGCCTTCCTCTGGTGCTTCCTACTTCAATTTCCTCTCCAACCTCTCGTCTCAATCTGCAACCCCTTCCTGAATTGGCAGCCTTTGCCTCCTGTACCTCATTGACAAGCATAGTAGCCAAATCCACTACTCTTTTAGCATCTACTGGTCTCATTAAAGACCCAGCCACACCTTCCTTTCCATATACCCCAGTATATAGCAACTACAAGAGCTTTACCATCTTCAATAATGCCATTGTTATTCAAGAGCATTTCTTCACACCACTTCCTTATGCTAGTTACTTGTTCATTATGGATTTGCAGGGATAATGAACATCCAAACCAAAACCTACGAGCCCATGGGCATAACAATGTCATATGCTCCATAGTTTCAGTTTCTAAACTACATACTAGACATAAACCATGCTGTGCACATTTCCTTCGATGCAAAGCTTGTTTGGTTGCCAAGGCATTATTTAACATACGCCACATAAACTGCTTTATTTTTGGAGGAACATGCAGGTGCCATACACACTTCCAGAACTGATTAGAGGTTTGATGTGAACTACTAGGCCTCAAGTTTACCTCATTTCTGCCATCCATTTTTGCAGCCTGATAACCAGATTTGACACTATATATACCATTCTTGGTTTTCAACCAAATTGCCTCATCATTCCTACCATCAGATGCAATGTTTATTCGCAATATTTTCCCCCTCTCAGATTCAAAAATTTTTCCTTCAATCTTATTAAGATCCCATCTGTCATTCTGTAACAGCTCCACAACTTTAAGCTCCTTTTCTGCAGTATCCTTAGAAGAATACTCTAGCTTCCCATCACTCAGATCTGGAATCCATCTATCCTCCCAAACCCTTACCTCCCTTCTATTTCCTACCTTCCAAAATAGCTGCTTCCTTAATAACTCCCTTCCTTCCATAATACCCACCCAACCCCAAGTAGCTTTACCCCCTTCTTCAGCCTCCGTGAAAGTACACTTAGGAAAATAAATGTCTTTTAAAATCTTACGCCAAAGCTCATTTGGGTTCTGGAGTATTCTCCAAGCTGTCTTGGCTAATAAGGCCTCATTAAAATCTTGAAAGCATCTAAAACCCATTCCTCCATCATATTTAGAATTTGTCATCAGTTTTCAATTTCTCCAATGAATCTTCCTTCCACTTTGCTCATTCTACCCCAACCAAAAATCAGAAATTAAACAATCAATTTATTTACAACATTTCTTTAGAAACAAAAAGTTTGACATATAATACATAGGAATGGAGTTAGCCACAGCCTTGATCAACACTTCCTTCCCAGCAAAGGTTAATAATATTTTCTTTCAGCCTTGCATCTTCTTTCTAATCTTATCTTTAATTAATCAACATGAGCTCTCTGAAAAATGAATTTAATGATAAAAAATTTTCACAACAAGCTATCAGGAAAAAGAAATTATTACAAATACATATTCGTCACTCATTATTAAGACTTTTTCGTGATTATATTGATACCTCACATTGTTTCTTTCAAATATTTAAGAACCAAGTTTTTAATAGGTGCAACCTTTTTTTAGTTATGTGTAACATATCTTATATTATGTTTAAAACGGAAAACATTTGTATACAAAAGAAGAAGATATAGGTTGCACACAAAGTCACAAACGAAAATTATCATTAATGTTGCTAATTTTTTCAAGAGTAGTTCATAGTCTGTTATTAGTTTTTTTTTTTTTGTTAAAACAAAATTATCATTCATGTTGCTTAGAATTACAACTTGATGTTACAATAATGGTGAAAAACTTGTTGCTAGTTATGACTGGAAAAACTGTTGTGATATTTGGCAGATTTGACTATCTCTTCGGTTCTTGGTCCAAAAGACTCATATTTTCAAATTTTAGAAAAAACTATAAGCTCTCACTTTATAAAGTTAAATAAAATAAAAATCGATCATATATAAAACTACCCTCAAATTATTATATTGGTACAACCCTCAAATTATTATACACTCGCAGGAGAGAAAAGGATGAGTCTTTTGCAACCCCTACACATGTATTGCTGGTCAGAATAATTAGTTTTGATTACATTGTGTGTGTGTGTGTTAGAAAATCACTGACTTGAAGTCAACAGCAAATTTTAATCTTGAAATCTAAATATATTAGATTAAAAACAAGGCTGATGTAAGGATTAATATAAAAGTCACTTAATTAATTTGGGTGAATTAAATAAATAAGATAAATTAATTAATTATAATAAATGTGAGATGATCTACTTAAAATACACCAATTAATATTAGATTATATATCAATTTATAAGTTAGGTAAATTAGTTTAAACTAAAATGATAGATATAAGAAATAAAGTAGATTAATATTTCATATTTAAAACTAAATCTAACTTTTGAAGTAGCTCTTATATAAAAAATAAGAGTATGTATGAGCAAGCCAAAACAAAATATACAATTATAATAGCTTTAAATTAAAAAACGAACAATAATTATATTAATTTTTCTGAATATATATTTATATTAGAACATATGGGAAGGGACAAAAGGGGAGCAAGTGGCAAACATGATTAGACATCTAGCGTCCATTTGTTAGGGATCCTATCAAATTTACATCATCACTTCCTTTTCTATACAATTTATTCATTTATTTATTCTAAAGTTGATAAAAAAACTACAATTTTTAAAAAGTGGCAAAATTTTTTTTAATAAATAAATAATAAATGTGTAACGAAATGATGCATGAAAAGTGAAGATGCCGTGTGAAATAGTACGTGAACATGTTTGCAATTTATTAAAATTGTAAGGACCTAACTAATACTTAAATTAGTCTTAATATTATTGGATAGAGAGGAATTTATGGGATGGATCCCCACCCCCACAAAATTATTGAATAAAAGAAAGAATAATTTCTGACATTTATTTGTTCAATCATATATACCAGAATTATATTCATGCGGTGCGCTGTCTTATCTGTTATTTAAATGACACTCGACAGACTTTTTCTTTCAGAATTTAATTTTAATACGCATGCGAGGGCCCTTTTGCTGGGAGGATGATATAATACTCCTCTTATCGTTAATATAAAATATATTTATTTAATTTAATTAGATTAAGAAAATTATTAAATGATATGTACTTTTTAAAAAATTTTATTCATCTTCTTTATTAATTCTTTTATTCCCTCCTCTTATTAATTATTATTCAGTGGATAACAAGATAAATTAGAAAAATATTGATAAATATAAAAATTGTATCTTATATTTAATATTAAAATTAACTCCTTAAATATATTTTATATTAAAGATAGAAGGAAGGAGTATATATTATAAACTTTGACTGTAAATATAAACAGGGGGAAAAAAAGACTGTGGACATAAAATTCATACCAAGGCAAATACATGTTACAAATTAGATTAACTCCCACTTTACGTGCGAAAGGTAACGACTATGAGTGATTCACTCTTGATGAATAAGACCCAAATTTATTACCTATTGGGGTGCCAAATTCATTATTTATTTGTCATGATTATATGACACTTTATATTTATAGATTATACTTGTCCTTAATAGTTTAGATATTTGGGATTAATTTTATAAAAAGATAGTAAAATTGATGGAAAAGTTAATCATAGAATTTAAGCTGGGTAGTTTAAATGGAGAAAAACTACCGGAGTTATTTATGATAAAAAAAAATACCTGATAAAGTCAATGGCGTTATTTGACAGAGCTCAATGACGTTATTTGATCCATGTAACCAACTCACCTAACAGGATTAAGGCTCTATTGTTGTTACTGCTTCTATGTACTTCTTCTTCTTATTGACAAGCTATATATCTCCGTGCATTGCACAAGAGAGTATTATACATGAAAGTGTTAATTGCAACAGTAGTATATGTAGAGACATATTGTTAAGTAGTATGATTATCAAAATATGTTGATAGAGTAATAAATATGTGACATTGACATTAAAAGTTAAATGAAATTAATTTGATTATCATTATAAAAAAATGTTTGAATTTGGTTTTGGATATGAAGGAAAAAACATTTACATCCTGTGCATAATTGTTTTTATAGTCTCCAAATGTTTATTAGGTGATTATGATTTTTAATTTATGATTTGATGCCCATTTTCAAATTCACTCAAATTGAACTCATGATTTAATGTCTATTGTCAAATTCAATTTACTTTATTACCTTATCTTCAGACCCTAATAATAAAAACTGAGAATTGAATGGGAATAATATCCTAATAAATTTGAATAACTTGAAAATGTAATGCTTAATTTTAGTCCACAATTATTATTGAAGTGGTCAAAATTTTTGGATTAAAGGGAAATTGTATATTAGGGAATAATTTGTAATTGTTTTTTCAAAAAGGAGATTATTTTAACGGGTATTAACTGAATAAATGTTAATATAATTACATATGGATTAATCAAGGTTCTGAAACTCGGACCGGTCACTAAACCGGTCAGGGTACTAGGTCAAGGGTCAGTGGGTCAAACCGGAGTCAAACCGGGCTTAGACCGGTGAGGTATAAAAAATTAAAAAATAATTTCAACCAATAGAGCAATACCTGCAGCAAGAATCCCGACCAAATGACAATGAAAGAAAGTAAAACTAAGGATATCTATTAATCAACTACTGTATTATAGTAAGAGAAACAACTAAAATTTGCCAGATTTGTCAATGAAAAACCAAGACACAGATTTTAAATTCCGAATATCTGGAAACTATGAAAGAAAGCAACAACCTATTTTCAATTCTTAGAGTGAGAAGTGAGAAATTGAGAATTGAATTGAGAAAGCGAAGACCTCAGTTTAGCCATTTAGGTTTTTTTTTTTAAAAAAAATTCGATTGGTTCAGCATTCAGAAAAAAAAAAAAAAAAAGTGACCCGGGTTGACTCTCTAACCCGGCCGGGTTAGCCGGGTCAAACCGGGTTGACCCGGTTTGACCGGTTCAGTGGCAAACCGGACCGATTTTCCGGCCGGTTCAGCGGTTTCCGGTCCGAACCGGCCGGTCCGGTCCGGGTTTGCAAACCATGGGATTAATTTAATGATGTGATTACCTAACCTATTTTTATTAAATGCGTTGTTAAGCGGGTATTACGAGATTTCATGTATAAAATTGATTGATTGATAATGGATCTATATTTCTATCTTTAAAATGTGGCATTATAGAATACGCTTTTGCCTACCTTGGATGGTGTTTTGGGCCTATTTATTGGGTTTGTATAAAGGATTTGTTGTAAAGCCGGTAATACTGGCCCAACCCGCGGGCTCAACCCGTGAGCCCGTGGTTGGGGCAGGGTTCAAAAATGTGGGCCTATAAATTTTGTTTTTTTCATATATTAATTTCATAAAATTTATAAGTTGTCCACTCTCATCTTGATACCTCCCAATCCAAAAAGAAAAAATATTAGTCTTTTTCCTTCTTCTTTAAATAAAATTATTATATCTTGGTTGCTTGAGGATGATTTTATGATTTTTGTTTATAACCTTTAACAAATTTGATAACTTCATTTCTTGAATTGTGGATTGTGTTTTTAAATTTTTATTAGAGGTATGATTGATGCTAGGAAGGTAAATTTAACAACTTATACACGTGTCTCATACTTTTGGTTGTCTTTAAGAAATAGAAAAAAAAATTAAAGAAAAATGAGGGCATGCGGTTTGACCCGCAACTTACACACTGCAGGTTAGGATTGACATTTTGCCAATCAGCAAATATGAAGGCCGCACGGGCCCACATCACGTGACCTGTGGGTTGGTGCGGGCTAGCCTACAACCCACGGTTTAGCCCACATTATCAACTCTATATTGTTGTGTGGGAGGTTTCTTGGGGCAAAATACTATGTATGTCACTTTTTGTTGCTTTTGAGTAGGTAATTTTATGGGAAAAAGATAAAAAAAATTTAAATTGCAAAATTCTAAATAAAGTATTTTCTAAAAAATAAGTTGTGAATTGCTTATTAAATTTCGTCATTCCCTTATTAATTTCTAGTAACAAGCCTGATTTAAGATTTTACAATTTCAAAATTCTTTTTCTATCTTTTTCCCTAATTTTATTTGGTGTTGTAATCACTCTGCGAAATTTTTCTATTAACGACAGCACCTTAGTATAATTATGTTTGGTGTTTTGGTTCATGAACAAGGGTTTTAACCAGTTCCAATTATATGTCCAATTTTCTTAATGCTCCCACCAGTACTTTATATAAGATTTAATTATGGAGTTGATCTTTTTTTTTTTTTTAATTACAAGACTTATTTCTTATATTTGTCAATATTTTTCTAATTCACCACTATTGCGATACTCTCTGAACCATAATCAAGTAAAAGATATTGAGGGAATTAAGAAAGATGATTAGGGTGTTTAAAAAAAATATGTCATATTAACTATCGAAACTAATTAATCTGATTAAATTAAGTAAATATATCTTATATTAAGAATCAGATGGGGAATTTGTTTAAGATACATTGCGGTATAATAGTATGGATATATACTGATTTGGCTTTCCTCCCCTATTCTTACCATCCACTTCGTTTCCACTACTCATCTCCACCCTTAGATTGACTCTTAAATTGAAATTTCAGCGGCTCAAATTTAATGTTTTATAAAATTATTTTTTTAATATTTTTATTAAAATTTTAAATTATAATGACTAACATTTAGCGGTTTTAACTTATTTATTTATTTTTGCACAATTTATTATGTTATTAATAATTTTATAAAACATTAATTTGGCCCACTCAAATTTCAATATAAGGGTGAAGATAGTTAGTGCAAGGGAAGTAAATGATAAGAGTAGATAAGGGAAGCTAAGTCCCATATATATATATACAAGAATGGATTTTATTATTTTCTTATCAGAATTTCATATTTACGTTTAGATTAAAAAAATGGATAGTTCAAATTTAATATTTATAAAATCCTTATTATTATAAAAATAAATAAATAAATTTAAACTAATAAAGCCTAGTGTACACAATTCATAATTGCAATACAAATAAAATTAAAGATAATAACTCATAAAATATAATAATAATAATTTTAAAAAATATTGAATCTGAACCATCCATTTTTTGATCTAAGGGTAGACATAGGATTCTAAGATAATTTGCTTCCAGATATATATCGAGATATATTATATACAATACTTTTTTATACTAAAAATATTATATACGTTATGTGTTTAATTAAGCCAAAAAAAGAATCCGATAAATAAATAAATAAAAGCAATGCCAGAAGATATTATACATAATTTGAGAGGGATCAAAGAGAAATACGCCTACCTCCAATCACATATATGAAGACAATGAATGATTGAGATAATTAATTCACTGATTGATAAAAAGAATACACATATATATGTTCCACAATGGAGATCTCTTCTCTTATACCACTTAGGAAACACTTCAATCTGTTGGCTCTTTTATTTAATTATTATTCCCATTTATTTTCTCTCATTATTCTATGCATTTCTATTCATTCATGCACGTGACCTTGTTCCTTTTAATTTGTTCTTCATTTCTGTCAATATATAATGGCCTGCATTTGACAAAATTTGCTCTCCCACCTAAAACTAAATAAAAATGAAGCTTAAATATTACCTCTGGTTTTTAATATAATACTTAATTATAACATGTTAGATGATCTCTCTAAAATACTTATGTGTGTCATTAGATTATATATCAGTTTATAAGTTAGTCAAATTAGTTTGGAGGAACATAATAAATATAAATATGTTAAAATAATTTATTTAGTTTTCTTAATTTCCTTAAATTAGGAAACTGAGTTTTAAATTACGGACTGAAGATAGTAATATATAAGTAACGATCATTCAAGCTTTATCTGGATTGTCATCGGAGTCAACAATCTCTAGCATGGAGCTAATTTCTATCTTCATGGAAAGAAAAGTTGTTTACACACACACACACATATATGCTGTTAAGTATACTTTGGTTTAATTAATATAGGAAACACAAAATTATTATATGTTAGAAAATCAAGAGAGGAGCCAAAAAGTTGAGCTTTGAAACTATATATCCTTCCTGTCCTTGTTCCTCTTTTTCCTAGCATGTGCAGGACAAAATGTTAATTTTTTCCAACTTTGGCGTGCATGTAACCACACACACTCACACAAACACTCACCAAATTCTCATCAGTATATATATATAGTTCTAAGTTACAACAAATATGGAGTTATTAATAAATTTTGTTAATGCAACCAATTAAATAGCTAAAAAAATATGCACGACTGTACGTGTTTCTTTTAAATTCTTAAAAAAAAAACCATGTTCTTGTCCTTTTGTACCAAACCACTGACTAGTACACGCTATATAACTCTCAAACTCTATTCCATAGTACCTCACAAACTGTGATCTCTTCTTCTTCTTCTTCTTGTCCTTCTGCTTCTGTGAGTTGAGGATTTAATTATATGATGATGAAGCTGATGAAAACCAAGCTGTTGAGAAGAGAAATTAGTAAATTATTGAGAAAGAAGCTGGTAAGTGGCAGAGTTGTGAAATGGGTTAGGTATTGTTGGTTTGAAGAAGAGAAGAACATACCAAAAGATGTTCCAAGAGGTCACTTAGTTGTGTATGTGGGTGAGGATTACAAGAGATATGTGATTAGGGTTTCTGTGGTGAACCACCCACTGTTCAAGGCTTTGCTTGATCATTATTATGCAGACGATGATGTTTTTGGATTCACTAGTAATAAACTTCACATTCCTTGTAGTGAGAGGATTTTTCTAAGCTTCCTTCATAACGAAGCTCTTCTTCAACATTGTTGAAAGTTCTTCTTTTGAATTAGTCAGTAGTAGTACCTCATATAAGATGATTGTACTCATGAAAGTGAAAGAACTTCAATAAGCTTATTTCATGTTTTAAATTGTTCAATTGTAATATTTACTAATCATGATCATGCACAAAGGGTAAAGTGCCCCAACAGTTATTCATTTTCAGCAACAAAAAGTATGATAGTTGATGTTACCTTCTCTCCTTAATATAGGACCCGGTTGATTTTTTTTTAAAGATTAAGGAAGGTAATTAGATTAATTTAAAATATTTATATTGATCATTTTTTCTCCAAACTAATTTTTCTATTTTATAAACTAATATATATATATATATATAAAATTTAATTATACACAATATGTAATATAATTAAGTAACTTATTTAATTTTATTAATCTCTTAAAAAAAATCAACTAGACCTTATATTTATTATTTATATGCGGAGATAATACTTTGTCCCATTAGTTACATTATCCCCAAAGGCCCCCGCTATGTACCATATCTAATTATTTTCTTTCTTTTTTTTTTTGTGAAAAAGAAATAGATTTCTTTTTTTTTTTGATACAAAAGGAAAGCATAAAACAAAATTAAAAATAAACACAAAACTAAGATAGCTGCATAACGCTAGCCAACGTGTCAGGGCCCATAATGGTCAAACCAGGGTAGTCGTTCAAAGCTGTCTTGGCAATTAAATCAGCTCTAGCATTCAAATTTCTCTCAATATATTCAATCATCACAACCCAGTCGCGTCGTAACATTTCTTTCGCTTCCATGATGAGAGACCAATCTTCGTGAAGGTCAGAAATATCATTCAGAAGAAGATGTATCACTTCCTGAGAGTCGCTTCTCAATCGAACCAGTCTATGACCTCCCTCCCATGCTCTCTTCAAGCCCAATAAGCAACCCCAGATTTCTGCTTCAAGAGATTCACCATTGTCAAGCCTGAGACGAAAACCTTCCAATATACTTCCATTATGGTCAATAATAATTCCTCCACATGCACATTTTCCTTGCCACTGAGAATAAGCTCCATCGACCTCTACAGTAGTATAACTATCGACATTGTGAAATGTAGAGCCTTCAACTTGAACTTGATTGTTTGCAAGCTTCGTATATTTAATCCTATTCGTAGCTTCCATAAAGCTTCCTAGGATTGCCCTAGCCTTAGCATTAATTTGATTAAGATCCATGCTCGGACAAGAGTGAATCCTCTCATTACGATCCCTCCAAATGAGCCAACAGATTATAACAAAGAGATATTTCCATTGCTCCATATCAAGCCCATAAGAATGTCTCATATTCGCCTGGAACCAGGTATAAATATTACCCGAGAAGAACCTGTCATAGACGAATGGGTGAATGACTTTCTCCCAGATATTCCTAATATCCTTGCAATCTCTAATTGCATGAATTTCATCTTCAATGAACTCTTGACAACGGTCGCAACGGCCGTTAGGATGAAGGGACATTCGTTGCTTCCAGCTATTAGTGATAAGTCGTCCATGTAACATAAGCCAAGCAAAAAAGCTTACATCTTTGGGGAATTTTGAGTTTCCAAACATCACTCCATCTACCTTCTAGAGAGACCTCTTCGTGAGAGAGAACCTTATATGCCGATCGCATCGTGAAGGAACCATGCTTTTCAAATTTCCAACGAGCTCTCTCTATACCGTCACTGTCTGTAATTAACTGGATACCTTCTTGTACCTTAGGCCAGTTTTGTTTAATTCCACTCCAGGTGTTGGATCCTGGTTTTTTGGAGTTAATTCGTGGTATGAGATCATCACCACAACCATACTTGCTTCTGATAACTTTAGCCCATAGAGAATCTTGCTCTTTAATCAATCCCCACCCAAGCTTCATCATATAAGCTCGATTCTGTTGTCTAATATGCTTCATACCTAGACCCCCTTTTGTTTTCTCAGTACAAACCTTATCCCACGCTACTAGATGCATTCGTCTTCGTTCATCTGATGAACCCCAAAGGAAGTTACGTGCCTTCTTTTCAATATTTTCACAAACAGATGCTGGTAGGTTGGTCGTCTGCATGTTATAAGAAGGCATCGCAGCTATGACTAATTTAACTAATGTATCACGGCCTGCAAGAGAAATTCTTGAGGCATGCCAACTGCTTAGCCTATATTTAACTTTATCAACCAGATGCTGGAAAGTTTCAGTAGTAACACGATCATGGTGCAAAGGCACACCCAAGTATTTCCCAAGATTCCCTGTGATTTGGAAACCCAACTCCTCGCTCATTTGTCGTGCTCTATTATGATTAACATTTTTTGAGAAGAAGACTCTTGTTTTGTTTGCGCTCACTTTATGACCCGATGCATTGCAGAATTTATCCAAGCAATCCTTGATCGTCTCCACTTGGTCCATATTTGCCTCTGCAAAAAGTAACAAGTCGTCAGCAAAAAATAAATGGGTAATAGGAGGACCATTCTTACCTAGTCTGATCGGTTTCCATCGCTTAGTAGATATCATATGTTGAATGATGTGAGCCAATTTCTCCATACATATCACAAACAAGTATGGTGAAATGGGATCTCCCTGTCTGATGCCTCTAGTTGGAGAGAACTCCTCCGCTCTACTACCTTCCCAGAGAATTTGCATAGTTGGAGAGGAGATACAGGCCTTTACCACCTCTATAAGATTGTTTGGAATTTGGAGTTCCTCTAGGAAACTCATAATGAAGTCCCAACGAACTCGATCATATGCTTTCTCTAGGTCTATTTTAATGGCCATAAATCCCTTCTTTCCTTTCATGTTTCGCATAGAATGTATCACCTCTTGAGCAATCACAATATTATCAGAGCTGGATCTTCCCGGTACAAAACCACATTGGTTAGGTGAAATAACCTGAGGAAGAAGGCATTTAATACGATTAGCAATAATTTTAGTAATAATCTTATAAATTACATTACATAAACTGATGGGTCTAAAATCTCGAATAGTTTCTGGGTACTCCCTCTTAGGAATAAGCACAATGAAGGTATGGTTGATATCTTTTATTGATGCTGGATTCTCTATGGCACTCTTGACCACTTTGATCATAGAAGGACCTAGGATATCCCATTGACTCTGAAAGAAGAGAGCATTCAAACCATCCAGGCCTGGAGATTTCAAAGCCCCCATGTTGAAAACCGCTGATTTGATTTCCTCACTGGATATATTACTCTGGAGACGTAATAAATCTGCCGGATCAATCGTTGGGAATGGATAGATAGATAAATCTGTTATTCTGCCATTATTTTCCTCACGAAAGAGATTAACAAAGAAGTCAGTAGCAATATGCTTAATTTCGTTTGCATCATCGGTCCATTCACCCGAGTCTTTCATAATGACTTCAATTTTGTTTCTCCTCCTCCTACCATTAGCATGAGCATGAAAATATTTTGTATTTTTATCTCCCATAGAATACCAATTACACTTCGCTTTTTGAGCCCATAGAAAATCTTCCTGGATGAGGACTTCTTCCAATTCAAGCCAAAGCTTTTTCTGAAGCTGATCCATATCTGAGGTAAGCCCTGTCATTGTAGTAGAATTCGAAATCCCATCAAGTCAATTCATAAGTCTTCTTTTCTTGTGACCAAGGTGACCAAAAACATTATAACTCCATGTGCCCACTTTCGTAGTGAACTTTTCCACATTAAGATCCCAGCAACGCTCTTGGTCCCATGTATCCTTTACCATTCTTGTAAAGTCTTCATGAAGAACCCATGAAGCAATAACCCGAAATGGCCTATCCTTTATAACGTAAGGCTCTTTGATTGTAGTTTGCAAGAGAATCGGTCTATGATCAGATTTAAACCAAGGAAGATGCTTGACACAAGCCTTATTGTATATATCCATGAACTTGTTATTTACTAAGACACGATCAATTCGGCTCTCACACCCTTCTCTCTTCCAAGTAAAGAAAGGACCATGGCAGCCCAAATCTTATAGCTCAAGATTCTCAAACCAACAACAGAAATCTTTATCAGCTGAAATAGGATGATAAGCCTTTGATCTTCGCTCATGTTGATAGAGAGTAGCATTAAAGTCCCCACCAATTAACCACGGCCAGGAGTTTTCAGGACATAGATTGTTCAAATCACACCACAACTGCCTTCTTCTGATCGGGTTAGTGCTAGCATAAACTGAAGTAATGAAAATTTTTTCATTTCCTTGCTCCACCCTCATATGAATAAATTGATTAGTTTTGGTAATAGTGGAAACACTGTAACCCAGGTCATTCCAAGCAAAACAAATACCCCCACGTAGCCCTTCAGCTTCAACAACTTCAAAATGATCAAAACCAAAACGACGACAACGAAGGCGAATCTGAGCTAAGTTAGCTTTAGTTTCAAATAAGGCCATAAAATCAACCAGATATCTCTTTTTCATCTCTTGTATAAGCCCCGGCATTGATTTGGAGCCCGTACCCCTACTATTCCAGAAGAGACAATTCATGGAGCACCAATGGAAGGGGATGCATTGCTTATAGATCCCCAATTAGCTTCAGTAGAAGAGGTCATTTCCACCCCCGTTTTTTCCTCTAGATGCATTATGTCAATGGGTTCCTCCCTTCCTTCAGTAACCAAAACTTGAAATGGGTTAGGAGATTTTAGAAAATGAGGTCTCCCTTCTTGTGCTTCAGTATCCACAGGAATCCATCTTTTCTGAAATTTAGTTCCCTTCCCAAGAACATGGGAACCCCCTTGTTTTGCTGTTACATTTTTTGACTTTCTCGGCACATTTGGCGCATGTCTAGAAAACTTATCCAGATTATCACTTGAGAGATTTTTCCCATTCTCTAACTCTGAATTTTTCTCCTTAATATCAGCTCCCATTAAATCGTCATTGACATGTGAGAATCTCCCCCCGCCTTGATGAGCAATAACACTGTGATCTTTGTTTCCTGATTTGCGTCGCCAAGGTCGTTGCACCAAATTCCATGTTCCTAGACCCTCCATCTTTGACTTCATGTCGACACTAACCATTTTGGTTTCTTCCATAATCGTTCGAGTGCACTTTTGATTCAAATCTGTAGCACCAGGAACTTCAGAAAAACTATCTGCGCCCGTAGTCTCATTAACTTGCGGCATAGCTTTAGCCGAGTTAACCCCATTTTCGGAATTCGGAGTCATTGTCTTCTCTACCGTAGCTTGATCTTTTACACTATCTGGACAAGCATCTTTATGATGACCATATCTCCCACACCCAAAACAAATCAGATGCAAGCCATCATATTCAATACATCGATGACGTCCAAATATGCTAATCGCTTATTTCAATCGTTTCTTAAGATCTATCTTAACACAAATACGAGCATACTTTCCTCGTTCACTTGCATAGGTAATACGGTCAATTTTTAATGTTTTTCCCACTAAAGAGCCCAATCTCTTCAGACTAACCACATTAAAAAATTCAAGAGGAAGCAACGGAATCCTTACCCAGACGGCTGTTTTCCTTTGCACTTCCGCACTCCATGGGTCGAAGTTTGGTCGCTAGCGCTGAACTACAAGATAATGATCCGCCACCATCCATGGTCCTTCTTGATAAATCCTCAACATGTCTTCCTCATCCTCAAAAGACACCACGAAGAACCCATTGTCAATATCCCTTGTTGTAAATGGTTTACTAGTCTGCCACAAGCGAGACAAGCTAACTCTCATTGCCCAAATAGGAATGTTCTTACCAAGGAGTTTGATAATCAGAGACCTCTTCCATGGTGCACACCATAACTCATATTCCTCTCTAGTAAACTTGAAAGTTGGGTGATCCTCATTATCAGAATCTTCTTGTACCTCCTCCTCGTCAGTCATTTTCTGAAAAAAAACTTTGCAGTCCCTCAATATACTCAGCCCATGCATCATCAATAACACTGCTCCCTTTCTTGTCCTTCGAGACTTGCACATTTTCAGATCCAAGAAGTTTTTCCTTGAAAGATTGACCCTGACCTTTAAAAAAATCATCATCTTGGTCATTCGGATCATCTGGACGACCATGCCTTACCTTTTTTTTTACTCGCTTTAGCTTTTCACTATTTTCCATTTTCTATTTTCCTCACAATCAAGAAAACTTCTCCTGGAATTCAAAACAGAAAATAAAACACAAGCAAGGCCAAAGCTCAGATCAAAACAAAGGGACCGTTAGCACAGAAGAGCAAAACAAACTGCAAGATCTTCACAGCGCGATAATCAAAGTCCAATTATCAAACCAACAAGTATAACAGATCAGAACAGAACCGATGAGCAAAACAAACGCAGCACCGCCGTCCGAAAAATTCACTGGAAGGAAGATCAAAACTGCAAAAGACTAGATTGGAACTGATCAAGGCTCCACTAGCGAAGATCCGGATCGGAGGAGAACGACGGCGTGACCTGCTCTGAAATCAAGCAAAGACCAAGCTCAGATCATATCCGAAGGGAACGACGGCGAGATCTTCACTCCGATCGAGCAAAACCCACGAGCAGAGGCTGATGGGCAGGGACCACGAGCGACGTCGACTCTGGAAGAACGGCAGATCAGAACGTGAGCGACAGAGCGACAGAGCATAGAAAGTTCAAGACTTTATACACCGGTTGGGAAGTTAGTATTCCCTCCGGTCTTAATTATATGACAATATTTGAAAGCTGAACTTGGTCCTAATTATCAGACAAAGTTCTAATTTTTGTCAATTTCTTCCCAAAATATCCCTATTGATATTTTCTCAATAATAATTAAACACAATAATAATTTAATAAAAGAAGATCGGAAGTTGTTGAGGGAGATTGACGACGCCGAATTGTATGGGAGCTTGGAGAAGTCGTGTGTGAAACATGAGAGGTACAAGAAAAAATAAATAATTAACGTAATTGGATGCCATTTAAATTTTAAATAAGAATATTTTAGGAAAATAAATATGATCAACTAATTTAACCACTATCCTTAATTTCTCCAAAGTTAGGTAAATATGTCATATAATTAGGATCAAAGGGAGTATAAATTTAAGAGACCTTTCAAACCAGTGTTAAACAATTTTTCATAAAAAACAAAATAATAATAAGAAAGAAACAAACTTTCTATCCTGGTTGTAACTATAACTGGTTGAACGACATGTATAAAAAGTTCGAAACTTTATACACCGGTTGTATCTACAAGTTGGGAAATCAATACAAATTAAAGACACCCTTCAAACTAGTGTTAAACGTCTTTTCATTAAAAAAAAAACAAAGAAAGAAAGAAAGAAACTTTCTATACTGGTTGTAACCATAACTGGTTGAAAAACTAGTATAAAAGGTTTAAGACTTTCTACACCGATTGTATTTACACTAGTTGGGAAATCAGTATAAATTATAGATACCTTTTTAAAACCAGTGTTAAATGTCTTTTTTGCACCCCTTTTGTACCATTATTGTTTTAATGATTTGTTCTGCATCATGATCGCTGGAAAATATATATATACATATATATAATATAAAGGCGATAACTTAAGCCTTGTTTGGTGATATAATATGTAGAAAATATATATACATATATATAATTTTTTTGGTTTTAAAACAAAATATGTAATGTATTATTACCAAAAAAAGAAAAAGAAAAAGAGACGAGAAGGAACGAGACAAATGTACCATAGTAGTATATATATGGTGGGAAAATATATAGGATTCTCAAATCACAAGAAGTAATTTATTAGAGTACACATCAAATAAGGCTTATAATGTTGGGTGATCAGAATAACAGGACAACGTGAAGAAAGACATTGAATAAGTGTAATAAAACAGAGAAAGTTAATGATTTTGCCACATGTTTGGGGACATTCACCAACTTTAGGGTAAGGTAGAAACAAAAGGGAAGGAATATGCAAACTCAGTCACATTAAATTAAGGTACACAAGTACAAGTACAATATATACATTAAGATCAGATGCCACGTACAACTTTAGTTTTTATTATCATCCAACACAGCTTAACAATAGTTGTAACTCCAAAAATTAATACATGGGGGTAAGATTTTGTTCCATTTCCCACGTTGGTGTGTGTCTGTGATCCATATGTACATCATGATGATGATTCTTCTTGGGGAGATTTCTCATTATTATGCTTTCTCAGAAAGTACTGCAACCACTTATCTTAAATATGTAAGAATTAATTAGAGGGTTAGTTTTAGTTTTAAATATAAAAATTCAATTCATTTTATCAAAAAATATTCCTGTTGATTGGATATATTAAAGAGTTTTTATTTAAGGGTAGTAATGTGTATTTTAAGAAAAAAATAACTTATATTTGTTATAAATAATTAACCTAATTAATTTCTTTAATTTATTTAAATTAATCAATTGACTCTTATATTAAAATCCGAAATAGTACATAAGATTGGTGCATGATGATTCTGAATAAATATACATGACTTTGATTTTTCTTTCAACAGTGAGTGCTTTTTCATTCTGGGCAAAGAAATTGATCTTTTTCCCACTCTTGGGTTTTGTTCTTCGCCGTTGGCGTTTACATACATGCGGCCTTCTGATATGCCTTACTTCTCTGTGTTGTTGGGAAGAGAAAATAAATTCATAATCTGTTATTAATATTTTTTTTAAAAAAATATCTAGTAAATATTGGGAAAATACCTTGGAAATATTAAAATGACAAATCAGTGACTCCAATCTCAATAGTCCCAAATCAATCCACAGGTATTGAAATGAAATTGTGATATGTTGTATTTCACTATACTGCCCCTCACCTTTTTTTAATAAGGACGCCACTTTGGAGATCTGCCAAGCCAATAGTTAATGAAAATATTCAAATATTGCATTCATTAATCAAACATAGTAAATTGTTAATGAATTATGATAAATATCAAAATGTGACATTTGCTAATAAGTATAGTAAATATCCCTTTTACATTTTATTAGTTATTTACTACAGTTTATTCGTTGTTGTCTATATTTGATTTGCTAACTATGTCACAAAAAATCCCAGCTGCCGACAAGGGTGCTGAGGTGTCATGTGCTTATTTTATTAAGCAACATTACAAAATTCCTTTTTAGTATGTGCTGATTGATTTAGAATTATTGAAATTAGAATCCGGAATTCTTATTCATCATTTAAATGTTTTAAGGTATTTTTATGAAATTTTCTCGAAATCTGGAAGCCGTGCCTTCTCAATTTCAATCAGAAAATCATTTTTATTGTTGAGGTGGGTTATTAGCATCACATCCTTATCACTCTCTTCTCTAATAGTCATAGTGTGTGTTTGGTTGGGTTTATTTTTAGATAATAAATCCTTATTACCATGGTTCCCGGACCCGGACCGGAAACCGCCGAACCGGTCACTAGACCAGTCCGGTTCACGGTCCGGTCCGGGTCCCAAATTAAAAAAAAAAAAATTTTAACTTTTTCCTTTAGAATTTCATACTATAAGCCTAAAATTTTTAATTACTCACCGGTTTGGTCCCGGTTTAGCTCCGGTTTGGTCCCGGTTTGACCCACTGACCCTTAACCCAGTATCCCGACCGGTTCAATACCCGGTTCGGTCTTTAATACCTTGCTTATTACGCAAGCCAAGATAATATTCCTCTCACATACTTATCTCATATACCGTAAATCACGATTTATAAATACTTATTACCTAGAAATAAGTTATTCCAAACGAACACATAATAACACCATGAGAAACCCTTTTTTAAGAAAGTAGTAATGCTTGTCCAAAAAAAGAAAGTAGTAATGCTCATATTAACAACATGTATTTCGTTAAGATATATCAGCACTACAATGGCTTAAATGATTTTGGTTATATTAATAATTCCCAAACAAAACTAAAGTTATTATTTTTAATTAACCAGCATAATTCCCAAACAAATTGGCTCCACCATTGTAATTCTCAAAACAATCGGCTTCCCCACAATTAATTATTTTTTTTATCTATTTTGTGTCACCTCAATTATTCTCTTCAGTACACTAAAAAAAATACTTTCAACGTCATCAAACTATGTCTGTTTTAAAAAAACAGACGTTATAAATAAAAGCGGTGATAATTTTATAACTTTTGGCTGAATTTCAATGTCCATTATTAAAAAACAGACATTAGAAGACTTACCTTTTAACGTCCGTAACAGCAAAACAGACGTTAAAAGTGTGATTTAAAAAAAAAAAAATTAAAAAGCTTTCTAATCCTAAATCTAGATTTCATTCATCCTCCTCCTCCCTCTTTGCAAATTCGGAATTGAGCTCTCGCAAAAGCGGCTTCCTCCACATGTCTCTTCTCCTTCTTCTTCATCCTACAGTGATTTCTCTTCTCACCATCGTAGACGTCGTCAACGCAGTCGCCGGGAGAGATAAAGAAGCCCTAAAGGTCCGAAAGAAGAGTAAATCCCACTCCAAGCGATGTCGCAAGCACCACCGCTTGTCTACTTCATATTTCTCATCTTCCGTGTCCGACTACTCCAGGTTAAGGTTTTAATTTTGGCTACTTCCCTTTTCTCGCCATTCCCAGTTGATCTTTGTAAAAGCTTAGCTTGGAGTCTATAGCTGATTGATTTCCCTGTTCTATCTATGAGCTTGGTGGCATTCTGAGGCACGTCTTTTATTATTTGGGCGTTTTCATTGACTCTGATCATCTGGTCACTGATTCCCTTCACATGGAGTTTTTATTGAGTGTTAGAGTAAGGAAATTCTGAGAATGTATAAAAAAGATACCAATGCCATGTCTGGTTGATTTATCTTAGATTTGAAGTTTAGATTCTCGAATCTTCTTGTAGGAAACTACAAATATGATTTAGTTGGTTGAGTTGAATGCTCGATGCGATGATTGGAGCACTTTGATTTTTTTGGCTCCATTAGAAAGTTTTAAGATTTATAATTTCGATCATTGATTTCTCTATAGAATCAAATTGCTTTGGCATTGACCCCTTATTTCTCTTGTTTTTTTTATCTCTCGATTTTCAGCTGAAATTTGGGATTGGAAGGATTCTATGTTTGCTGGAGCTTCAATCAGATTTTAGGGTATTACAAGCACAAATTCTATATTTTAAGCTATTACTTCCCTTCTTTTCGTTTTGCCAAGTTACTCAAATGTTTAAGATAACATTTGGATGGTTGTTTCTGGTATTGGTGTTCGGTGGATCTCAAGCTCTGGAGAAAGCAGCAACTCGTGTTTCATGGGTTGTTGGTAAAACAGGAAAACATCTTTTCTTGACTGATAAAGACAACGGAAAGCCTCCACTTCTTGTTCAGATGGTTCATGATAATGAAGATATGAAATTCTTGTAAGCTAGACTCATAATTTGATTTTGATGACTCACCTGCCTCGTGGGAACCATCAAAAGTAACACACTCTGCCTCTGCTTTGCAGTCCTTCAAATGACTTGTTGCCTATGCAAATGTTCGTCATGATCGTATCCTTTTTCTCTTGCTTAGTGTAGGCGATGGACAAGAACTCCATCAGTAGAACTAATAATGGGTTAGATTCAGTGTGTAAAAAAAATAATGGGTTAGACTCATCTTAATTTCTTTGTTGCCCTGTCTGGAGTGCTTACATGAACAACTTGACTCTATAACAGCACTTGTGGGATGGAGTATGTCATCTATAAGGCGTAGGAAAGAACTCCCCAAGCCCAAGGTAATCATTAAGTTCTTCAGTAACTTAGTTTCTTTGCATAGTAACTTGCTACTTTTACTTAGCTTCTTTGTATGGTAACTTGATAGTTTTACTTTTACTCAGAATCTTTCACGGCACAAGAAGTATCCACATATTGTAAATGTGGAGAAAGCAAATCCCCCTAACATTCCTGAGGATGTTCTTGCTGAAACCAAAGTCAATGGGTCCGATTAAATTGACCTGGAAGGTATTTTCATTTTTCTGAACTCACAAGCGAGAGAGTACTTATAAACTAAAATTTCTCTGGTTTCAGCTAGTCACTGTGTCCTATAGTGCTTGTCCTTCTAATTTATGGTTCTGATTGAAGCGGAAGAATTGGTTATTTATGCTTTGTAATATTCTCGATCATTTTACTAAAATATAACAACACATGCCCTTTTCACCTTTATCTTATAATAAATAGGATCTCCTCAAGAAGACGAATAAAAAGTTTGGAGAATATCATTTAGGTCCCAACCAAGAGAAATAATATATTGACAAGTCCCATAATCTTGTTCTGTTTTAAGTCATGTGTATTTATTCAATTTCCAATGATTTCAAGGCATAAGGACTCTTGTGGATAGAGTTGGCTCCACTTCATGGTGTATAATGTTTTAAAACAGGTAAAATGTGATTTTTTTTTTATAAATAAGACTTACAACTACTGTTTTCTTAGAACAGCCATTGTAAGTAAATATTTTTTTTTGAAAAAAAAGGACTTACCACGACTGTTTCCTTAAAACAGTCATTGTTAGTCTATTTTTTTCTTTTGAAAAAAAAGACTTACAACGACTGTTTTAAGAAAATAGTCGTTAGTCATTAACATACGATGACTGTTTTTCTAAAAAACAGTTGTTGTAAGTGACTTATAACAACTGTTTTCATAAAATAGTCGTTGTATGTTAATGACTTACTACAACTGTTTTCTTGAGACAGTAGTTATAAGTTACTTATAACAACTGTTTTGAAACTGTAGTTTATTTTAAAACTTTTAATGACACTAACATATATGTCTCCTTAAAAATAGTCGTCTAAAGGACATAAAAACAGACGTTAAAAATGTCTTTTCTAGTAAAGTGTTTGTTTTTGTTTCTTCGTTGCGTAATATCATGCAGATCACCTTCATGAAGAGATATTGAGGACAAAAAAAAAATAGCCCATAAGCAGGTTTGTGATTTTAGTTGCCTTTTGATACATGTAAAGTCGGCACGATTTTAATTTTTTTTAGTGAAGCAAGGGCATAGGCATTCCTATAGTTATGACGTTTATATATACTTCGGCACCATGTATTTGAGGTAAGATGTATGCCATTTGTTGATATCTCAGTTTAAAAAGTGTTCATATTTTTTTTTTTATTACCAGACATACTTTTTGTATGTAAAATTTGGGGAAACCAATCACACTATCATATTTTTCATTATTAAATTCTCACCTCAGTCTCACACTTTCTTCCCCTGATCTATGATAACAAATAATATGTTAAATCTATAGGGAAAAAAATTCAACAGAGAGGCTACCCCGTTTAGTTACATCTCAAATAAATATGAAACTCTACTTTTACTACAAAATCATTTTTATAAATCATAAATACTGTAACTTGTTGTAATTATTTAATTTTAGATAAAATCAAAATCCAGATTATGAAACCTGGATCAAACCAGTCAGTTTGGCCTGGAAACCGGCGAACCAGTCCAATCAGGGAGTCAAATTGGTTTGTTTTTTTTTTAAATTAATTTTTTCAAATTTTCTTTATAATTTCATATTAATAATCTTGAAATCTTCACTTTTCCACCGATTTGGTCTCGAGTTAGCTTCGGTTTAACTCCGGTTTAATCCACTGACCCTTGACTTAGTACCCCACCCAGTTCAGTAACCGATTCAGGATTAATTACCTTGATTAAAATACTACCTTTTTTATTTAACATTTAATTTTAGAAATTTCTCTTATTATGAACTAGAAGTTTTCTTTCATTTATTTATTTTTTGGCAAGCAAATGAAGTTTTGGCTTATCCTGCATATGTCAATTCTTGCATCATGTTTTTTTTTTCTAACTTGACATACATTTCTTTAGATTAAGGATGTGACTGTCATTTGTTGGTAACAGAGATATGGAGAGGGGGAAAAAACAGAGATGCCAGTAAACATGCATTTTTAGTTTTATATTAAGCATATGTAGATCCTTAGTACTACTTTCCATCTTAATATAAGAGTCAGTTGCGGAATGTATTTGAGGCTAAATATAATACCACAATTCACTTTGCATTATTTCCCAAATATATACATTTTTTTTTCTAAAGTTTTCTTATTGATTGCATACATTAAAGAGTTTTCATCCTAAGGTAGTCAAGATGAAATATAGTATTTTAGGAAAATCAACATATATTTGTTATAAATAATTAATATATAACTAATTTTCTTAATCTATCCAGATTAGTTAACAAACTCTTATTCAAGGACAAGAGGTAGTATGTTGCTGTTGTAATGGAATGGAATTAAGTATATGATGATTTTGATTATTGAAAGTCGTTATTTCATTGCAGGTTGCAGCACTTGAACAGTTGAAGATGATGCAGCAGTTGAAGACTCCAAAATGTTCGGTTGTTTTTTAGGGTTACACGTACTGTTAGACATTTGTTGAGAGAGCATACAAAAGAAATTTTGGCTTATAACTTGAAGCAATTTTCCCCCTAGAAGTCTAATAGGCAAGACGCTTATTTGTAACATCCCAAATTTTATTCACAAAAAATATATTGTAATTATTTGAATAATTCAATATAATGGTGAATATTCATGAATTTGAATCTTGTGAATTTTAAAACATTCATATTCATAAGGAAATGGCCAAATTAATTCAAAAATTGAATTAAATTACAAAGGAGATAGCAAAATCATAATTTTGCCAATTTAGCTCAAGATTAATTATTTTCCAATTAATTTGAGTTAACTCTAATTAATCAAGGAAAATAAAAAGAAAATATATAATGTGATTATTCTTGGTGGAATAAATCAAGAATTGAGAAATTAAAGGGGGATTATACATAAAATCAATTGTGTGAATTATGGAATTGTGCAAAACAATTTTCTCTCCTCTTCCTCTCTAATTTTCATCCAACATGAAAGAAAGAGGGGAAAAAATTAATTGATGCATGATCACATGTCATATGTAGAAGGAAATCATGACCAAGATTGAGTACACAAAATGGAGTGGTGATGGAGTGCATGAGGATAGAAGCTTGAGTGAAGAAATAAGCAACATGATTACATGGTGGAGTGCACATTTTGACTTAGTTGGAGGAATGATGGAATACTTGAGTGATTGAAAGAGGACACACATGATGACATGTAAGAAGCTAACTTGTCTTGTAAGAGAGGATGAGAGGGACGGATTTTTGAGGAAGAAAAGGAAGAAATTGATTCAAATTGATGGCAAGACAATGGAGTAATTGTGAAGGGAAGGGAATGGTGACAAATGGCACAACTTGGGCCCTTGATGGAATCAATGGTTAGGAAGGAAGAAGAAAAATTTATTAAACACAAACTCCTTCCTCTTTCATATACACTTCACGCACAAGTCATAGGAAAAAGGAAGAGAGAGTGATTTTGTGAAGCTTGAGATTAGAGAGAAGGAAGAAGAAGAGGTCAAGGTAAGGTGGTTCCTTTGATTTTTTTTATTATGGCATTTCCTTAGATTCTTCTCTAAACTTTTGTTTCTCATGAATCTATGGTGGTGAAGAGACACTTTGAGATCAAGAAGAGAGGGAGGAGGATCCTAGATTAAGAGGAAACCAAGTAGCCAAAGAGGGTAACTTCATGATCTTACCTTCTTGAGTTGTTGTTGTTGATAATTATTGTTTGGTTTTCATGATTTTTGAGTTGAGTTGTAAAATTAGAAAATCCATAACCCTAAGGGGTTATGCTGCCCAAAATCCTTTAAATCATGATTATGAAGTTTTTAAATGGGTTAATCAAGGATTAGAAATGGAAAAGTACAAGTTTTGGGAGCTAAAACACAAAACCCCATTTTTTTTTCCATTTTTCCTTAATATTTCAGCCAGAACCAGAACTGGTACAAGGAGTTGGATTTTCATGAAATAAATGGTTCCATTGGACTCAGTGGGCAAAAATAGGTGGGGTTACAGTTGGGCACTTTTTCGATAGAGGCCGAAAAAGCATAATTACGAAAACGCCACTGAAATCACTAAATAGGGGCTGTCAAGAGTATTTTCGTAATTTAACAGTGAATTTGGTAATTTTGAGCCCTGAAATGGATTCCTTGGGCGAAAATAAGTCAGAGTAGCCTTAGTCAAAATTTTGGGAAATCGTGCCATCGGGCCGGGTACGGCGGGGCTGAGCCGGGTTCCCGGGGGCATTTTTGTAAATTTTCACCATAGACTAATATAACCACAATAAACACTATGGAATAGTCTAAAATGATACTTGGATAGGTTATGACCTATTTCTGGTACATTTAATATTTTAGGACCGAGTCGGACGCTGGGACAGCACGCTTTACGAGACACTATTAAATAGGGGATATCAAAGCTTTGAGGTAGGGACATTATCCTTTATACACTATGCCATAAGTTAAGTGATTGTGTGGATGCCATTGTTTTGTAAATGCACTTTATTAATCAACATGATTTGCCTAGAGAGGGGCAGTTAGTGCCATAGGTGCACTTACACTGGAGTTGGCAGAAGTCCAATCGGTGTAGATTGTGGGGCTAGGCCCTACTCATGTATACATAACGATGATGTGTTTATATTGTTCATTAATTTGTGCATATCTTGGCGCATGTCATATTTACTTTTCGCATTTTCTATGAATGATATTATGTTTCTACGGGGATTCTTCGGAATCTCACCCTATTTTTAAACAAATACCCCAGCGGGTACCAGTGGGCCAAAGGGCAAAGACGTTGACGCCGAAAAGTGAGTGGCACGTGTCTCAAGGCGAGGATATGAACATGGTTATGCCTTAGTCTATGCCTTAATATTTTGGATAATTTGTAAATATTAAAACTTCCGTTGTATTTTCTGTTTTTGTCGACGAACAACATCGGAATTGTAAACGAATGACGTTAAGATCGTAAACGAATATTTTTATCGGTATAATTGTACTTTTCTATATGTCCTTTGAATTCTGTCTTTATTACTCTTCGATTATCAAAATGGAAACGGGTGTTGACATTATTCAAGCACGACAACCATGTATTTTCCAATTTCAAATAGCATGATTTGCTGTCTAATCGCTCCCCCAAACACACCCTAAATAGATCAATGGAGTGTATGTCAACGTGTGTTGGTATATGCAAATTTAAGTTTCAAAATCAATTTCATTGGAAATTCCTAATCACCGTTTCCATAAACATTAACGAGCCCTTTCAAACAAATATATAGACGGGATTAAACGTCTACCTGAATACTCTATTCTTTTAAAATAGAAGGCATTTTCACTTAACACCTATTTGAGAATCTTGTTAGATTGTGTTTGGAATAGCGATTAAAAAAATAGAGTTTCTCAATTTAGCTTTTGGTAATCTTATTTTTGGTAAAAGCTCGATTGTGTAATGTGATTTATATTTGGATTGATGATTGTATAAATGACTTTTACAAAAGTTAAACTTGTTTGGACTGGCTTAAACATAAGTGACTTTTGTGATAATAGTAAAAGAGAGTGGGTGGAAAAATATTTAAAAAATCAAGTAAATATTTAAAAATTACTTTAAAATATTAGGTGCTACTGGAAAAATATTTTAGAGTGGGTGGAAATCAATAAATCAGTATTCTAAGTTTTGGGTTCTCTTTACTACTAAAAAAAATACATTAAAGGTAGAATTGTAGTCAGTCTCCTAAGATTAGGTATAACTGAAAAAATATTTTAAAGGATTAAAAGCACAAAAAAATATTTCAAAGTAATTTTTGGAGTTGAAAAAGTATATTAAAGGTAAAATTGCAATCAGCCTGATAACACACTGGGTATAGTTGGAAAAATATTTTAAGGGTTAAAAGCACAAAAAAATAGTTTAAATTAATTTTTGTAGCTGAAAAAATACATTAAGAGTAAAATTGTAATCAGTGTGATAACACATTGGACACAATTGAAAAAATATTTTAATTATTCACTCTCATCCCAAACGCTAAATCAGAAAAAGCTGGGTTTTTGAGCTTATGGGTAAAAGCTATTATGATATAATAAGCTCAATTGAATAAAATGACTCCCAAACACCTTTTTTTTCCTTAATTGTCAATTGACGTTTGGGGGTTCAATTGAGCGTTTGGAGGCCCAAACACCCTCCCCAAACACACTTAATGCCTGAAATATGGAACGCAGGAATAAAAAATCAGAATCACAGTTCACATACACGTCTCATTGAGTCCATCTTGAAAGTAGTTTTTCTCATCACAATTATGAGCACCAAGAGTGATACCATGGGGGAGACTAGATCGACTAGAAAACAAATTTGAAGACACGAACAGGACAGATGATTAAAGGCAAGACATTAAGACACCATAAGGATTATCAACCCTTAATATTGTCGGAGCATCAATGCAAGCAAAGCTCACATAAAAGAAATAAAATTCTCAATTATCATTCATCAAGTCTGAACCCTTATGCAAAAACGTAGCTTTCATGTATAGGCAACAAAAAAACACTTTAGAATTGAAAACCCAGCCATAAATGTATTAAATGATGCCTTAATACTAAGCTAACTACTTCTTCTTCAAGACTAAGCTAACTACCTAAAAATAGGAAACAAAATAAGGCTTTCTTGAACAATCTTTGACCAAAAGGCCTTATTCAATGCAAATATATATAAAAAAAAGGGAAACTAATTCAAAATGAAATTAAATCATATTTAATCACTACTACAGAAGGCACTTTCAACGACCGTTTTTATGCCCTTTAGACGACCGTTTTTAAGGGGACGTGTATGTGAGTGTCGTGGAAAGTTTTGAAATAGACGACCGTTTTAAAACGGTCGTTGTAAGAGAGTTACAACGACTGTTTTTGAAAAACCAGTCGTTGTATCTCAAGATACAACGACTGGTTTTGAAAAACTAGTCGTTGTATCCCTCTTTTTTTTTAAAAAAAATGTTGTTTGGTTTTCATCGGTTATATCTTTATAGATCTTTGTCTACCAATTATATAAATCAAATTGAGTTCCATTGGCCCATAATAGATTCAACTATATATATACACACAATTAATCACCAAGATTCCCAGAAAGATTTCTTTTTAATTGTAGAGGAAAAATCAAATTCATAAATTAAACATATTATCATTAGCAATAACATATTCTCTATTAAATTGTGAAAGATAAAAGGAGGCAGGAGAACACGCTCTGAATAAGAAGGTAAAACAGATAATACCTAAAAGGAAGAGGCAACAATATTTCGTAAGACAAGGTGAGGGATATGGAGAGAATCACAAACAGACACAGTTTCATTCATAGATTAAACTGAGAAAAATAATACCTTTTGCTTGTAAAGATCATTGTTGAGAAGATCCCTAGTCATCTCCTCAAAGAAATCGACTCAAAAAACTAAAATTTCACGCCTTTAGCCGCACTCAAAAAACCAATGGAGGACGGCAAAGAGCAGAGAGCAAGGACGATGGTCGGAGAAGTCATCGGAGAGCAATGTGTGAGTAAGAGGCAAAGGGGAAGTCTGGGTCAGATAGGGAGGCGCAACACAATGTGAGCTCTTTATACGATTGACGCGACACAATGTGAGCTGAACAGAGGCGAGAATGGTCTGATTTGGGGATTATATGGCAGAGTTTCAACGACTGGTTTTCAAAACCAGTCGTTGAATCCCACTTACAACGACTGGTTTTCAAAACCAGTCGTTGAATCTTTCTTCTATATTTACATCCATGCCACCGCGTTATTTTCTACTACTGTTTTTTCAAAACAGTCGTGAATTGGTGTCGTTAAATCATCTTTTTGTAGTAGTGAATGCATGAGGACGCATTCTAGTTGTAACATCCCAAATTTTATTCACCAATAATATATTGTAATTATTATATATATTCAATGAAATGGTGAATATTTAAGGCTAAAGGGATTAAATATTGAAAATTGAAAGTTGAATAGTGTTTTCAGTGACATCGCCTGTGACGTGGTGAGTTTGTCATGTGGTTTTGGAAGATCAAATGATGAGAAAAAATTATGAAATTTTACAAAATGGAAGTAGACATCCTAAGCTTTAATTTGATAGGTTATATGACTCAATTGAAGCTACGTACAAAAATATATGAATTTTTGAAGTTAATCCAGAAAATCTGAAAAGTTTCTGGAGCAGCGATCAAAGATTGAAAATCTGGGAATAATATGATCCTATCCAATAAAATTCCATATTTTTCCTTGAAACTAGACTCAATGAGGGTTCCATAGGCTTTGGAATCGCTTCGAAACGATGTCTACAAAATTAGTTATGATTTTTCAAAGTTAAGGCAGAAAATCTTCTAGAATTGGCATTATTCTGAAAATTTAAAAAATAAAGTAATCTTCCTTTTTCTCTTAATTATTTTAGAAATTAAGGGATGAAGAAGGAGAAGAAAAGTGTCAAAATCCAATGAGACCAAGTGTCAACACCACATGAAAGATGATGGGGATAATTGTTGTGTCATAAGTCCTTACTTATGTCATAAGGTTAGGTAGCCAACTTTTGTACCAATTGACTTAAGTAAATGGAAGGAACACTTGATTTAGTTGGAGCATAAGAGGGAGCACGTTTTTTGCCAACCAAGGAAGAAGGAAATGATAATCAATGTTGAGTGTACACAAAAGGGAAGTATGGCAAGGTTGAGTGCACACAAAAGGGAAGTATGGTGCAAGCATGGAGGCAAGTATGGTGGTTGGCATGTGTCATTATAACAACCTTAGATGAGATCAATGGTTGGGAATCAAGGAAGCATTTTTATGAAGGCTTTCTCTTCCCTTCCCTTCATGCATTTTTGTTCAACATAGAGAGGCAGAGAGTTTGGAGAAACTTTGAAGAGTTAGAGGGAGGAGGAAGAAGAAATCTTAAGGTAAGAGTTGATTCTTAAGCTTTCCTTGTAATATTTCCCTTAGATCCTTCTCTAAACCATGTTTCTTCATGAATCTATGATCTTGAAGACTCATTCTTAGCTCAAGGAGAAGAGAGAGAGGACGTCCTAGAGAGAGACACCAAGGATCAAGAGGTAATCTCCAAAATCTCAATTTCTTTGTGTATTGAAGTTGTTGTTGGTGATTGTTGTTTGGTTTTGTGATTTTTGGGTTGAGTTGTAAAATTAGAAAAGCCATAACCCTAAGGGGTTATGCTGCCCAAAATAATTTAAATCATGATTATGAAGTGTTTAAATGATTTAACTAAGGATTAGAAGTGGAAAAGTACAAGTTTTGGAAGCTAAAACACAAAGCTCCATTTTTCTATTTTCCCTTCAATATTTCGGCCAGACCAGAACTGGTACTAGGAGTTGGATTTTCTTGAAATAAATGGTTCCATTGGACTCAGTGGGCAAAAATAGGTGGGGTTACAGTTGGACACTTTTTCAGTAGAGGCCGAAAAAGCATAATTACGAAAATACCACTGAAATCCCTAAATAAGGGTTGTCAAGGGCATTTTCGTAATTTGACAGTGAATTTGGTAATTTCGAGCCCTGAAATGGATTCCTTGGGCGAAAATAAGTCAGAATAGTCTTAGTCAAAATTTTGGGAAAACGTGCCATCGGGCCAAGTACGGCAGGGTCGGACCGGGTTCCCAGGGGCATTTTTGTAAATTTTCACTATAGACTAATATAACCACAATAAATACTATGGAAGAGTCTAAAATGATACTTGAATAGGTTATGACATATTTCTGGTACATTTAATATTTTAGGACCGATTTGAAGGCCCGATACGACACGTTCTTCGAGGCACATTTAAAAAGGGGATTTAAAGCTTTGAGGTAGGGACATTATCCTTCATACACTATGCCAAAGTTATATGATTGTGTGGATGCCAATGTTTGTAAATGCGCTTTATTAATCAACATGATTTGCCCAGAAAGGGGCCATAAGTGTCAGAGGCACTTACACTGGAGTTGGTGAAAATCCAACCGGTGCAGAATAGTGGGGTTGGGCCCTACTCATGTATACATGCAGTTGATATGTTTATAATATTCATTAATTGGTGCATACATGGCATATATCATATTTACTTTTCGCATTTTCTATGAACGATAGCATGTTTCTACTGGGGTTCTCCGGAATCTCACCCTATTTTTAATAAACACCTCAGCGGGTACCAATGGGTCTAAGGGAAAAGATGTAGACGCCGGAAAGTGAGCGGCATGTGTTTCGAGGCAAGGACAAGAACGTGGTCATAATTAGTTTATTTTGTGATATTTTGGTAAAAATTATAAATATTAAAACTTCTGTTGTATTTTCTGTTTTCATCGATGAACGATATCAGAATTGTAAACGAATATTTTTATCAGTATAATTGTACTTTTCTGTATGCCCATTGAATTCCGTTTTTATTACTCTTCGATTATTGAAATGGAAACGGGTGTTGACACTAGTGCTTCTTGAGGTGTCTTGGATGTCACTTTTGTTCTTCCTCCAATGTACATGCTCATCACATAATGTTTTAAGTGAATTCTTCAATCTGGACAGCACATGGGCCTTGTACATCATCTTATTAGACATATTAAAGGGCGCCTCTTCCAAATAAATGGGTTCCAACTCTTTAAGGACTTTTATCAAATAATTGAAGGCCTCCTTAAAGCTTTAGTCCTTGCTTTTGTCATTGGCCTCCAATGCTTTATAATAGATCTTTTTGGGGCATTAGACTTTCATCCTTGAGCTTGGGCTTCCTGCTTCACGCCTTTCTCTTCCCTTGGAGCCCCATCTCCATCTTGCCACGCTCCTTCATCAAAGAGTTTATCATATTGCATATCATTAAGATCCGATTTCAATGTTTCAGATTAATTTTTTTTTAACATTTACTTTTCCAAAAAAAAAGTATTTTAATATGTACAAAATTTAAAATAAAGATCATTTCTTAATTGTCACTTTTTCAAAAAAATGATTTTTTACATAAAAATCATTAGTTGAAAAACTTAAATCTCAACTGTTAAAACTCTATTAGAACTATGTAAATCTCTCTACAATGATTAACTCTTGTGTGCTCAACAGCACTAACACTGGTTTTGTCTTGCAAGAGGGTAATAGGAATTTGATATAATTGATATAAAAAACTTAGCTTAAGTGAGTGTTTGAGAAATGTCACGCCCTTATTTTAATTTCACATTTATCAGAGTATTCACGGAAAACGATATGCAGTTCGGTGGGCAACACAGGAATAGCATAACTATACTGATAATATGTGCATGATTACATAAATTCCCCATAGGGGTTCGTACCTGATAAATTCAAATAATGTAGCCGCACAAGGCTATCAGGGTGTCTAAACTCATCCCAGTGAAACGGAGACTTCTTCTCGTCTTCATTCCACTACTGTAATCCCCTCGTACGATACTCTACATTGTTGTTTGCATATCTTTTGTCGTCTCCTGTCTAAATTGTTGGTAGGGGAGGGTGAGATTCGAGAGAATCTCAGTAGGAAACAGATACCATAATGCATGCATGATTGATGCTATGTGTATGACATGTTAGCTTTATCTAGATGTATGCTCCATAATGACATTTCTGCATGCTCAATGTTTCATACAACAAGACTATGGCCACAGCGAAAACAGAAACAGAGCTTCATTTATTCAAATATGCTCTACACAATCAAGTAAAGCAATCACATACATCATTACACAAGCAAAGATATCAAATACATGCAAGTAAGGTAAGTCCCCTACCTCCAGTCTTTTCTCTGCCTCGAAATGTGTACCTCGTAACACGTGCCAACAGTTCGGGCCCCATATTTGATCCTACAATGTCAAATGCACTATTTAGATACTTCCATAGTGTTTCTGGGGGTTATATGAGTCTATCTTGAAAATTTACCAAAATGCCCCCGGGACCCCGGCCCCGCCGTACCCGGTCCGGCTGTACTTTTCCCGAAATTTTGACGTGGGCTATTCTTACATATTTTCACCCAAAGAATCCATTTCCAGACTCGGAATTATCAAATTCAATGTCAAATTACGAAATTGCCCTTGGCAGCCCTACTTTTAGGGTTTTAGGGGTGTTTCCGTAATTATGCTTTCTCAGCCTTTTCTGAAAAAGTGCCCAACTGTAACCCCACCTAATTTTCCCTCCTGAATCCAATGGAACCATCAAATCATTGAAAATCCAACTCTAAGGCCCATTTCTAGATATGGCTGAAACTTATAGGAATTTAGGGAAAATTGGGGTTTTTCGGTTTCGGCTCCGTAAACACGTTCCTTTCTACTCCTAACCACTTTATTGACTATTCCATTAGGTTACAACTACCATTTAGTATCAATTTGGGCAGCATAACCCCTAGAAAAACCCATTTTCCATTTTTACAACCAATGGCAATCCGGCGAAATTTCACCGATTAAATTGCCCACAGCAGCTAGAATAGTCAATATACGAAGGTTTGGAAGTTACCTCAAGCTCCCATTAGCTTTTCTTCTTATGGCTGAAACCCTAGCTCTCTTGAACACCAAATTTGAGCTTCCAACCCTTGAATCACATAGAAGAATAGCTTAGGAGTGGAGTTATACGCATTAGGAACCGATTTACCGAAGAAATCACTTACCTTTGTAAGCTTTTTCCTCCCCTTTTCTCTCTCTAAAATCTCAACCCTTCTCTCTCTATTTCAGAGCTGTGCTGCACGGTTTGGCTGAAGGAAGGAGAAGAATGATATTTATTATATGATATTTACTTATTACACCATTTTTCCAAAATTCGAATTTTACAAAATTCTGGCAGATTTCTGCCCAAACTTTGAAAAATCATAACTAATTCTAGAAAAATCGAAATAAGGTGATTCCAAAGCCTATAGAACTCTTATTGAGTCTATTTTCAAGGAAAAATATAGAATTTTACTTTATGGAATCACAAAATTCCCAGAATTTCATTCTTTGCATGTTGTTTCAGAAACTTTCCAGTTTTTCTGGGCTAACTTCAAAAATTCATATCTTTTTGTGTATAGCTCTTATTGAGTCATATGACCTATCAAATTAAAGCTTAGGATGTCTAATTTCATCCTGTAAAATTTCATAATTTTTACTTATCATTCAGTCTTCCAAAACCTTATGATAAGCTCACTGCCTCATAGGCGATTTTATCGAAAACATAATTATATTCTCCAAAATTCACCATTTTACTTTCTTAATACCCCAAAGATATTAGAATCATTAGGGAATATATTTGGGACATCTACTAAATCGGGGCTAGTAGTCCACTCAATTTAGGCTTATTCCAAAGCTTCCAATCCCAAAATTCGGGATATTACAAGAAACACCCAAACCATGGTTTCAGAAGTTATTTTCCGTAAATCGAGACAAAACTCCTCTCACATACTTATCTCATAAATTGTAAAAGTTATTCTCAAAAACTAATTCTAACACACTAAGTATTGTCGGAGCACAAATTGTCAAAATATTCAAAATACTATATATAGGCCACTTATCAAAATATTAAAGTCACTCATGAAGTTGAAAAAATACTCGTTTTATGATTAGGAAAATGACAATACAAACCCGCTATATAATTGTATCCAATAATTACTTAAATTATTCACTTATTGCACATTACACACACATACTTATACGTAGACATTTATAAATTTGATTCACAAGTATGCACGTTTATGAGCTGAAGAACACGAAATTCACCTAACCCCATACAACTACCCAACACTCACCTTTCCTGCACGTCAACCCTATCTCCTCCTGTGGATCGGATATAGACATTTCCATAATTTCCGTTATCAAACTTAGAGATTAAGTAAATTATTAATTATAATATTCCTTCAAGTCTTTTTTGTAAATTACAAATAACCAAATTATTACGTAGATTAAGAAGTACATGTTAAAATCAGTTAAAAGAAATAAATGTGTGAGAAATGCATTTTTTTCATATATACTCTTATTTATGAAAGTGAGTAAAACAAAGACTGTATGGGAAAAAAAGTTGAGAGAGAAATAATGAATACACAGACATATAGTTAATTATGGTCAAAAATGAAAAAAAAAAAGGTATATCAAAATTTCAGACATCTCCAAAGTGTACAGAGAGCATGATACTATCTTTAGTCATTAATATAAAATCTTGTTTGTAGTTTAAGTTACACTACATACGGGATCATATCTTACACTAAGAACCGGAGGTAGTAACTTATAATAAAGATTAAACCTATTAAAAAAAGGGCTAATGTGTAATTTTACCCTAAGAGTAACCACTCAAAAGCGATGGACATCTAGAAGTTTTTTTAGGAATAATTTTATCTTTGAAGCAACCAAAACATAACAATTCGGCCTCTTGCCGTTAAAATATTAATTGTTAATATCAATTTTGTTAACAGTTAATATTAATTTTTTAATAATTAGGGTGAATTTGCTCTTTTTTTTATACTTCTAGAACGAAATTGTTCACCAAAAAAATTCAGATACCTAACGCTCCTAATGCCCCTAAGTGATTTTTTTTAAGGTAAAATTACACCTTATCCCAAAAATAAAGTACAACTCAAAAGGGAGTATCATGTAATATTTGAATTGTTTCAAACATTGCAAGTGGTAGCTTGCATGCTACGGCTTCTCTTGGCTTTCTACAGTATGTCAATTTCAACATACATATATCCATTCTTTAATTTCAACAGAGTATAGTAAGCTTTTGACCAGTTTTCTCTAATTCAGGTCCAAAGAAAAAAAAAGGGGCCATTTTTCTCTACTAAATTGCAATGGTTTATGCAGAACAAAGAAGAATTGAAAAATGAGACATACCATGAGGCTAATATATGATATTATTACATTCTCAAGCACGTGTTCAGCAGATTATACAGAAACTATAATATTATATGACGAAAAATACACTTCTTTAAAAGAAAATTTACATGGTAAAAAAAACAATCCTAACATATTGGCAGAGGAGCCCCATTCCACTCCTTGAGGCACTCCAATAAAGGATCAATCAACTTTCCCTCACAAATTGCAGTGAATACTTTGTCAAATTCTTCACCAGGTGACCTAACTTTCTCACCAGTTAGCAAACCAGTCCCCAGTTCTTCTCTCACAAATCTGTACAGTGGATAAGATCTGCATTCTTTGATCCTGTTAGGGGTCACAGATGTTCCATTCTCAACCTCAATCCTTGCACTTTCTACTTCTTTGGGTAAATGGATCTTAAGTTCTTCCTCAAAAGCTTGAATCTTTAAGAAAATGGAAGTGTTTGAGTCATTTTCTCTGTCACCATTTTGCAGGGCATGATCAACCAAAACTTGTCTCAGCTTCTGCATTAATGGGTAACTTGCGCTGCAAGGATCATCGATGTAAGCGAACACGTGTTCGCGATCCACGACCGTGAGTAAATCCTTTTCGCAGAATCTTGAAGGGAGTAATTCTCCATTGACACCCATTGTTAGGACCTTCTTGGCCACTTGGTTCACAGTGTTCTTCACTGTGTTCTTCAAGTTCTCTTCCAAATGCCTCAGATCAATGGCTTGGCATAGTGCAATTAAGAAAGTGGAGGACATGAGCTTGAGAATCTCAACAGCTTCAGCTGTTTTTCTTGAGGAAATTAGCCCTAAAGAGTTAACATCTTGGTTGTGCTGCTCTGCACTCTGAACATGATTGGTTACAGGCTTGGCAAGGAATTGAAGCTCTGAACAATACGAAGCCATGGCGATTTCGGCTCCTTTGAATCCGTAATCCAAGCTCGGGTACCGGCTCGCGGAGAGGTTCGAAGGCAAGCCGTTGTTGTAGAAGTCATTGACAAGCTCAGAGAATTGAGCAAACATGAGTTTTCCAATGGAAGCAAGAGCCAAGCGAGTGTTGTCCATGGAAACACCAATTGGGGTACCTTGGAAGTTCCCTCCATGAAGTGCCTTCCCTCTTGAAACATCAATCAATGGATTGTCGTTTACAGAGTTTATCTCTCTCTCGATCATCTTCGTCGCGTGCCGGATCACTTCGATCTGAGGCCCGAGCCATTGAGGAGAAGTTCTCAGAGCATACCTATCTTGTTTAGGCTTCTGAAGAGGATCAATCTCATGAAGCTTTTGAGCTGCTTTAACATAAGAGCTTCCATCTAAAATGTGTTCCATTATAGCAGCAGCCTCAATTTGGCCAGGGTGGTGTTTCAATTTATGTGTCAAGTGGTCGGTAAACTCCGGTTTCCCCTGCATAACCTCTGCGAAAATCGCCGACAAGACTTCTGACAGGACACTGAGGATGTTTGCCTCGAAAAGAACAATGGAAGCTAAAGCAGAACCTACGGCAGTGCCATTAACAAGAGCCAAACCTTCCTTGGGTTGAAGTTCAAAGAAACCTGCTTTGATTCCGGCGAGTTGGAAGGCTTCTTCAGGGGAGAGGACTCTGCCGTCGGGACCGATGGATTTGGAGTTGGGGCGGCCGATCAAGAGGCCGGCGACGTAGGAGAGAGGGACGAGGTCGCCGGAAGCAGTGATGGTGCCCCGGAGAGGGAGGCATGGGGTAATGTTGTGGTTAAGGAACTTGGTCATGGCTTCTAAGATCTCAAATCTGATGCCGGAATATCCTTGAAGAAGAGTGTTGATTCTGACCAACATGGCAGCTCTTGTGGCGGTGTGAGGCAAAATGTGAGATGATTCTGTGCCATTGCCGAAGATTCCAGCATTCAAGAATCTGTTGCACCATCAGAATCAGAACAGAATCAGAATCAAAATATTATATATATATATATATATATACACACATATAAAAGGAGGTATGTTTTGATTGTTTTCAATAAAAAAGTGCATAGGATTCGGACATACGTATTCATAGTTTGTGTTGCGTATTGATTTAATTGTATTAACAGAACTTAATAGTTTGCTTCAAGATATATAAATTGTGAATTTTTAATTAAACAATATAATTATAAGTTCTCAAATTAAGAATATAAAATTACACGTAAAATAAACCAAAGAAAAATAGTAAAATAATTCAACCAAAATTTATATAAATAACAGTTAGATAGGTGGTTAGTTTCGTCTTAAATATAAGACCTTAATTTATTTTATTGGTCAAATTTATAATTTTTTCTAAAAATATTCCCATTGATTATTTATAGCAAGGGTGTTCTAGGAAGAAAAAGCAATACAAATTTGTTACATATAACTAACTTAATTAATTTTTTTAATATATCAAAATTAGTTATCAAATTTTTATATTAAAGATTAGAGGTGTAGTAATGGCTAACAACCACTTATTTTATATAACAAAAATTATTGACTCAATCATGAGCAATTGGTTACTATATTTCAAATGGCTTGTGTGAAACAAAAAGCAGGACAAATATGCTATTGTCAAAGTCAAAGTGCAGATTTTATTGCTCACCAAGTAGTAGACTTAGTTTACGATAGTCAAACTGTAGATTCTATAAAGTATAAAACTATTATTAATTCTTCCAATTCGCTCACCAACAAACCTATATTATGTGTGCGAGCGTTCTCTTAAATTTGGATGTCATATTTTTCAAATTAAAAGGACGTACAATAACGTCATGAGATAATAAGTAGGATTAAATTTGCAACTTAACTACAAAGGAATATTCTCATTATTAGGTTATAAGGCTATTGGCTTAATGTATCGAATGGAATCAGTTTAGGGTTTAATAATGAGAATTAAGAGTTAATCTCGACTGCATCCTTTAAGATCTAATTTAGATGAATCAGATCGAATTTTTTTCACTTTCGTTTCTTTCTAAAAAAATTATTTTAATGTATACAAAATTTAATATTAAAATGATCTTTTAACCATTAGTTTTTCAAAAAATATCTTTATTTAAAAATCATGATTTAAAAATATTAAATTTAAACTATTAAAATTACATTTAAACTGTGTAGATCTCAAAGGTCACTATATTGATCAGCTCTACATGCTCTTCATCATTTCAATGAGCACTAAAACTGATCAATCCTCTGACAGATTGGCGTTAGAGAATGTGATACCAATGTAAATGGCTTCACTCCTTTTCTCAAACGAAAAGGACGTTCTTTTTTTTTTTGAGTCCTTGGATTAAAATTTTAATAGTCTAAATTTAATATATTTTTATAATATATTAAATCTAAACCATTAAAATCTCAATCTGCCGATTCACACAGATCAAGGCCGTCGGATACGAATAACCATAATATCGGTTTCTACTTTCTAATAAATGTTCAGCGGTTCTGCTCCGGAACCTACTTAAAGACACATAGGGGACCCCTTTATTTATCTGGGACCCACCCACTTACCTATTAAAACCTATTACCATCATCCTTGTTGGCTTCATGCACATCCAATGATACTCCTTTCATCTTTTTTTTTTTTTTTTTCCTTTTTCATTTTCATTTTCACTTATACAAAAATTAATTCCCTCCAAAAAAAACAAAAATATTTGAACGTGGCCATCTCATTTGTCGTTTGATTGAGTAATGATGCTTTCTTCCAAGTAACCCCAAAATTAATTATTAATTATTTTTTTAATTATTAAAAAGGTAGTATTACTCTCACAATTAATATCTTACCAAACATTATTCATACAGAAACTTATAGAAATGCCTTCTCCCATACCCTAGTCAGAATTATTAAACTTCATTTATAACTTGATGCTACTATCCTGACAACTCCTAGTAATTAATTAATTATTTAATACCCTATATATATATATATATATATACACCATAATACCATATATATTTTTTTGGGTCAAATATACTCCATATATATCAGCTCAAAGTTTTAAAAATCGGACCAGACCAGCTGGTTTAAGTCGGAAATCGGCCAATTAGTAGCCAATTAGTAGTCCGACTGATCCAGTGGTTGACCCCGATTCAATTAGATTTTGTGCGGTTTGACGTGTTTTTGAGTGATTCAATTGGTTCTTTTTTATTTATTTTTTTAATATTTTATTCAGAATTTTATATAAATAACTTTGAAATCTTCATTTCCTCACTAGTTTAGTCACGAGTTGACTCCGATCTAACACACTAACTTTTGACTCAGTACCCCAACTAGTTCAATAACCAGTCTGGGTTTCAAAAACTTGTATCAGATCAATTGTGTGTCCCTCATTTTCTTCCCATATTTAATAATTTATTTAATTTTTTTAATCTTAAAAAAAAAGATAACTCTATCTTATATATTTAAGAGTGGAGGGAGTATATTATATGATTTATGTTACTCGTTTAAAAGACTTTAAGTAAATCAACTGACTCATCTAGTTAATTTTTATTTTCACAACGTAACCCTCTATGAGATCCCCCAAGTTAGAAATTTAGAGCTTCTGAAATCTTACTAGATCAGAGAGAGCTCTGTGGGGAAAAAGAGATTCAGGGATGAAATGATGAAATTTTATATTAAAAAAACGATGATCAAATTTAATTACCTGATGAGTTCATTCTGGAGGGCCCCACCCTGCTTGGTTCTCCTGTGTGAGGTGGCTCCGAAGCCGGTAGTGACACCATAGCTGTCAGTGCCTTTGTTCATGCTTTCCATGACCCAGTCACTGCTGGCCTTCACGCCGGCACGAGCCTCCTCCGACAGCTCCACCGCCACGCCTGCGTCATGGTTAGCAATCGCCGCCACCTGCGATATCCGCAGCGACTTGCCGGCGATTTTCACCACCGGTTTCCGGTACTCCTCCACCATCCGCTTCACCTCGTCCAAATGGCTCCCCTTCAGAGCCTCCGCCGCCATCCCCCAGTTCAGAGGATCACCATTACAGACCGTATCTCCGCCATTACAAAGCTCAAAGGCGCCATTATTACCACCATTGACCTTCGAAAACTCCATCGTGAAAAGAGATAGCTATATATATATAATCTGGTTTAAGAAGTAACGAGTTGAAGGTGAAGGATTTAGGGATTTGATTTGGGTGAAGGCGAAGGAAAATGAAGGAGTATTTTCCTGAGGAAGGAGAAGACTGGGTGGAGGAATTATATAGGAGGGGGAGGGGGGGAATCATTGAGTGAGGGGTGGGTAGGCCGTGGGGTTAGTTGAGAAGAAAGGGGGGCAGTCGGATGGTCATGGGGATGGAGGGTCAGGATGGTGACACGTGGAGGGAGAGGGGAAGGTGGGTGGTGTTTGAGTCCAAATTGGAGAGCGAACGGAGAGAGAAGGTGATTGTCAATGCAAGTTCGCTGTAAGTTACACGTCAACTACGAAATTTTGTGGAACGTGGCGGAATGGTAGAAAGGGTTGGTGAGAATGTGAGAATGGACCTGATTTTGCTGAGTGCTGGCCCGGAGAGCTTAGCGGATATGAGACGTCGAGCTGAGTTTTTTTTAAAATGATGATTTTTTAAATAATTTTTTGGATATATAATGATTAAGTGATTAACTTTATTGTCATTAACATAACATTTTAAAATATTATAGACTTTTAAAAAATCAGAGGAAAATTAAAACTAAGGATCTTGAGTTGATAATATTTATTGGAAATGACCATAAAAGTTGTGATTATTTAGAATGATCAATTGACAAAATACAAATTTACAAATACTAAATTGTCCCTAATCAAACCTCCTACATTTTCTCCAACACTCTGTTTGATAGAATTTTCCTTGAATCCTAAAAGGCACATTTGTTAGAAGATGTAAGAACCTTTTATTGATAAACCTTTGATTAAATTAATTGAATTAAACGTGATTTCTTTCATTTTTTATCACTTACGTAGATATATATAAAAACTTAACACAAATATCTTTCAATTTTTTCAAAATTATACTTTTATTTTATAAACGTCAAAAAAATGTTATATATATCTACGAATTTTTTAAAACTGACAGAGTCATGTTCAGCATGAGCAACCCTTCCAGTGTTGACGGCAGAGGATAGAAATTCAAACCTTCTATTTATAAAACTATAAATTATAAATAATATGATTTATTTTTGGGACAATTATAATGAAGACCCACACAAGAGAAAAAATGAAAAAATGCTCCCTGAAGTTGTTAATAACAAGTTGAGGAGCGTCCATTAACAAGTCGAGGAGCTTACATTGACAACTTCAGGGACCATTTCTTCATTTTTTCTCTTGTATAGGATGTTACTGTAATCGCCCCTTTATTTTTCATAATATCATGATATTCATGTTAACATGTTATAAATTTAAAATTAATATCGATGTTACATCAATTTTAACAAATTATTCTCCCACAATCCTTCTCTCTAATTTTCCCAAAAAAAATTATCTAAACCATCAATATCATATTTGACAAACCAGATCTACTTAGCTAATACCTCTAGTCGTTAATATAAAAGTTAGTTAACTAATTTAAAATTTGAATATTGGATTAAAGAAATTAGTTATGCTAACTATTTGTAACAAATATAAGTTAGTTTCTTAAAATATACTATTTTTCATCATAATTACACTGAGATAAAAACCCTTTAATATGTGATTGAGGAAAAATTATAAATTTGAGAGGCAAAGTAATTGATATATTATATTTAAAACAAAATCTAGTCCCCAACTAACCCTTATATTAAGGATAGGAGTTGAAAGTGGAACTATTTTCGGTCCTAAATAAATGAGCTAGAAAGAGTTTATTTTAATATTGAATATAAAACTTCAATCCATTTAATTCTCTAAATTTTAATTTTTTTCTCCAAAACACCCATATTGATCAATTACATATGTTAAGGAGGTTCCCATCATCATGCAGTAGTTTTGATACACATTATTATTAAAGAAGATATTTTATGCAAAGCAATACACATTTGTTATTAAAAAATGTTTTGTTGGTTATCAAAGTGAGATAACTGTACTCTCACCCATGAATTATTATTCCTTTCGGATTTCATTGTTACCCCACACAACATAAATAATTTTTTTGGGATTCGAACTTAAGATCTAAAAAAATTTAACGGGATTTTATAGCACTAAATTAATTCTATATTACTCATGGTTACTTTATTTCCATTAAGGCATCAATGTACTATTATGCTTATGAAGAAATGATATTAGAATCTATCTACATTGATTACTGACTTTATTACATAAATATATTACAAGCGTCATATTTGTCCTCATTTTAAAAATTAGAATTATAAGATATCGTAATGTTTTAATTTTTGAAGCTTTATTAACAAAGTGAAATATGAAATGTATTAAAATATTTTTTACCTAAGAATTATTGTGCCAGTTTATTTTTAATTTTTGAAATTTCTTTTAATTGAATAACATAAAAATAGAAAAAAAATTCTATACTTTGATTATTTATCAAATACGGTTACTATATAATTAAATCAAAACTCATTCCCAATTTTATTCTTACCGTCATTCAGATTATAGTTTCTATATATATACTCATAAAAATTAGAAAATATTTTAAATAAATACCATTTGAATTTATGAAACCTCAAAAAGTTTGTTAACATATGAAAATAATATAAAGGTGACATGAATCAAATTAAGATTTTAAAGTATTGATGATTTTAGTATTATGCCCGGCAGTTTTTAAAAAAGATAAACAAAAAGAAAAAAAAGAAAAAGCATAGTCTGGAACCTTAACTCCAACCACAGCCGCCAACGTTCCGATGCGGTGATGTCGGGGCTTGTTTTATTGGGGGTGGTTTTTTTTTTTTTTGAAAAAATGTAAGCCAAGGGGTGAGGGTGGGATTCGAACCCATCTCAACTTGTTTACAAACAGGCTTTGGTATATATATGTATGAGTATATATAATACAAAATAAGATGTAATGGTATTAATTAAATAAGTAATAAAAATAACTAAATGCGTAATAGTATATTAGTACTAACTAAATGAGTAATGATATTCACTAAAAATATAATGGTATTGACTAAATAAGTAATGATATTCACTAAAGGCATAATGATATTCACTAAATGAATAAACAAACTGATTAAAGACATAATGATATTGGCTAAAAATGTAATGATATTGACTAAATGAATAATGAAAATAACTAAAGGCGTAATAATATTAACTAAATGAGTAATGAGATTGATTAAAAGCGGAATGATATTAGCTAAATAAGTAATGAGATTGACTAAATGTGTAAACAAATTGACTAAAGACGTAGCAATTTTCATTGAATGAGTAATGATATTGATTAAAGATGTAATGGTATTGACTAAAGGTATTTACTCATTAAGTGAGTACGCTTACACCTTTAGTCAATACCTTTTCCCATTTAATCAATGTTATTACGCCTTTAGTAATTTTCATTATTCATTTAATCAAAATACCATTACATCTTTAATCAATTTGTTTAAGCCTTTAATAAATATAATTACTTATATAGTCAACGTCATTACCCCTTAGTCAATTTCATGACTTATTTAGTTAGTACCATTACACCTTTAGTCAGTTTATTTACATATTTAGTGAATATTATTACGCTATTAGTCAATGTTATCACTCATTTAGTTAATATTATTACGCATTTAGTTAATATCATTATGCATTTAGTTATTTTTATTACTTATTTAATCAATATCATTATATCCTTATTTATATTATACACATATATACTCATGCGCATATATATATATATATATATAAATGGCCACTCAACCTCTTTATAAACAAGGTGAGGTGAGGTAGGTTCGAATGCCACTCCCACCCCTTTGGCTTACATTTTTTCAAGAAAAAAAATTAACCCCTCCTCCAAAAAAAACAGCCCTAGTGCTAGAGCTTCAACGGTTGAAGTTCAGGTTGCCAAAGGGTGTAAGCCGGCCAATGCCGCCCGACGGTGGTTCTCTTGCTAGCACTACAAAAAAACATTAGATTTGCCACAAAATTTGTTTCCGTGGCAAATTCTGACAGAAATCCGTCAAAAATTCTATTAGAAGAGTTTCTAACGGAATTTTTTTCGTAGTAAAAAAATTTTCCATAGAAAAAATTTGCCTTGGAATTTCAGACGAAAAAATTCCGTGGCTAATTCCGTTGGAAAATTTTAAAAATTATTATTATTTAATTAAATTTATTTTTTAAAAAAATATCTTTATAAAAATTAAAATTATGATATTATTAGCCATATAAATATTTAAAAATTAAGATTAATACCATCTTTCATCCCTCAAGTTTTTTCTTATTTTGATTTTGGTTTTTCAAGTTTCTAACCATAGGTTTTGGTTCTTGTAGAGGCAAAATGGTCATATAAAAATTTATTTATAAAAAATAAAATTTATTATAGTTATTAATTAATATTAATAAAAAATTATTAGTTAGTAATTATTTATTAGTCATTAATTAATGTTAATAAAAAAATTAATTTTAGAAATTAGCAAAAATATAGTCATATGAAATTTATTTAAGATGTAAAATTTTTTACTTTGAAGTTAATTTATATTAAAAATGATAAGAATATATGTATCAAAAAAATGATAAGAATATATAAAATTATTTATATTATTATTACATTTATATATAATAAATAAATATATATTTATAAATAATTGATTGTATATAATAAGATTATATATATAATTGTGTTATAATAAAACACCAAAACAGTCGAGCCCATCCAGTAAGGCATCACACGTGTATAGACGAGGTCATGGATTCGAACCAAAGGAGGGCAAGTTGAGTTGCATTTTTAACAAAAAAGAGGTTGCGACACGTGGCGGATCTGGGTGCAGGCGATGAGGTGGTGACGCTAGAGTTGCCACGTGGCTTTTTAATTTTTTAAAAAATAATTTTGCAAGGGAATTTCCGAAGGAATTAATTTCGGTCAGAAATTGCGACGAAAATTGTCCGTCGCAAATTCTGTCCGAAAATTTCTGATGGAATTAAATTGCGAAGAAATTGATTCCGTCAGAAATTTGTAATAGAATATGAATTCCTTCAAAAATTGGTTTGTCACACTATTATTAACAACAGAATCCATTCAATCGGAAATCCTTTTCAGTGTTTTTTTGTAATGTAGGACACTTTTCTTTTCTTTTTTGTTTAAAAAAACTAAGGAGTATAATGGTAAAATCATCAACACTTTAAAATCTTAATTTGATCACTATCACATTTATGTCATTTCTATGTGTAAACAGACTTTTTAGGATTTTATAAATTTAAATGATGTGTATTTGGACTTTTCCCTAAAATTATTCTTAATCAACCTAACATTATGTTCATCCAACCTAACAAAATTACAAAGACTATTATTCGGATTTTTTTTGTAATTAAAAGAAACTGCCGTCTAATTATATTCAAAAAATTTTGATATATTTATTGCAGAATTTTTTAAGCGTAAAGTTCAATGCTCAATTTGTGTACTTCGTCCTCTCAATGCTTCATACCAGTGTGTCTGTATTCTCTTTCCTCTTATAAAAGACATCTAAGGATATTTGAGTTAAATTACTGACATTTATCAGGTCCTTAAAAATAAAAAATATGAAAGATTAAAATAATTAGCAAAAAATAAAATTTTTTATTTTTTATTTAAAATAAAAATTTTACCAAAAATATTTTTTATACGTAATTTTGAAAAGTGTACGAGGGTTGATTAGAATTACTCAAATAATTTTGGAAGCACAAGCAGTTGATTTAATCTCTTGGGAGAGATTTGACTTCTAAGATCCTTAAATTTTATCGACAACTTATGCGAGAACTTAAATCTAATTTTTAAGTTTACAGTCCTAAATAAATCACATAATTTAACGAACAAATTATAAAATTACAAATCGTAAAAATGTGTGGTTGAGCCGCAGTTTGTATCTATGGATTTAAAATAAGAATTTGCCTATGACTAACTCCTAGTTACAATTTGTTTGAAATTTGAGTTTTACTCGTAACTAAACAAATCCTTTTCAAGACATTGGTTTGATTTTGGGGTAATAAGTTGTGGTTAAATTATGTAGGCGGTAACAATTTAGTGGATGTTCCAGCTCCTCTTAGTATTATGCAAATTCTATGAGTGACAACACTTGTAAATGACAAAATTGATTTAAGTCATGCTTGATAATACTGTTCTTAAAAGCTATTTCGCAACTACCAGCATATAAGAAGTGACACTTCTTAGAATTAAACAAACACTTCCTGCAAATATAGAGTGAGCAGAACTACAGAAGATAATGGAATTCAATAGGTAAAAGAAAATACTATCTTCCTAGTACTCTCGCAGATCCTATTAGTGGCAACACCTGCAAATGATAGAGTTGATTTAAGCCGTGCTCGAGAACACTATCCTTACAAGCCATTCCGCAATTACCGGTAGATAAGAAGTGCCATTCTTTAGGATTAAACGAACTCTTCCTGCAAAAATAGGGTGAGCAGAACTACAGAAGATGATAGAGCTCAATAAGTAAAAGAAAATACCATTGTTTTAGTACTACGCATATCCTATTAGTGGCAGCACCTATAAATGATAGAGTTGATTTAAGTCGTGCTCGAAAATACTGTCCTTACAAGCCATTCCATAATTACCAACAGATAAGAAGTGACACTCTCCAGATTAAATGAATTCTTCCTATAAAAATAAGGTGAGCAGAACTATAAAAAATAATAAAACTCAATAGAGAATATGCCAGAGGAGGAAGAGAGGAGCTCAAAAGTTTTAGAGCTGTGTTTGGAGAACCACTGTCCAAAGCATCTTTTTATAGGCGACAAACCACGGCACGTCTATTTCAAAATCACTGCCTTAAATGTCTTTAAAATCAGAGTCAAGCGTTGCAGCAATAATATTCAACATTTTCTGAACGTTGGCTCATGGCAATACGTTTTAAACAATCAAACATATTAAAACCATTAAAAAATTATGTTAAACCGTGTAAAGAAATCTCAGCAGTTAAAGCCCATCAAGGTTTCAACGTTTATCTCAAATCATATTCATTCAAAACATTTAATCCGTTTAGAATCTCAACTTGCAGATTTCTCATAAAAATTAATCAATAAATGGCGTTAAAAATTTACAAAGTATTCAATGTGCATATTTCACTAATTTTATTAGTAAGAAAAATGTCACACCCTTACTTATTTTAACTTACAGCAGAATATTAATGCATGGTTTTGTGAGCAACACAGGAATAGCATAAGTGTACTGATAATATGTGCATAATTATAGAAGTTCCCTATAGGAGTTCGTACATAATAATTACAAACCTTGTAACCGTACAGGGTTCTAGGGTATCCAAATCCATCTCAGTGAAACGGAAAAAAACAATTTTTTTCTTTTTTTTTTGGCCAAATAATAAAAAAAAATTTAGTAAGCCATTTATTTTAAAAATAAACCTGAATTTTTCAATAAGTCAATCATAAAAACACTTAATGCACTCCTACAAATATGGATTTAGTGGCGCCAATTTTATGGCATTTTTTCAAACAAGAGCCGTAGGAGATTTCTATTTTTTGACCAGGAAAGCGTCATAGCTGTCTAATACATTGTATGGCGCTTGTCTGAGAAAGCGTCATACAAGACATTATTTTTAAAAAAAATTACTCCATTTATATGGCGCTTGCCATATAAGGAGATATTAAAATAAAGCCTTGAAGGACACTTGGTTTTCAAGGCCTTAAGGTGGTGTAGTTTTAAAAAAAGAATATTTTTTGTATAAAAGGTTTTTATTTTTTAAAGTAAATCCTTTGTACATACAAGCGTCGGAGAAGACTTTCATTTTAAAAAATATATATGTGATAGCGTAGTGCAATTATTTTAAAAATAAATCCCTTGAGTAAAAGGCTTTTATTTTTTTTTAAAAATAAATCTCTTATATATACAAGTGCCGGAGGATACTTCTATTTTTTTTAAAAAAAAACATGTGGCACCTATAGCTATCCAATATCTTGTATGACACTTACATAAGAAAACGTCATACAAAATGTCAAAAAGATAAATCACCTTTATTAAAAAAAAATTATTTTATTTTTAATACAAGGCCTTGGATAGTGCTTTTTAAAAAAGTGACATCCAAGGCCTATCAGACTTAGCCTTAGATGGCGCTTGGTAGGCCAAGCGCTATCCAATATGCTTGAATTATATAGCCTTGGACGGCGCTTGGCCTACCAAGCACCGTCCAAGGTGCTTGAATTCAAGGCACCATAGTGCCTTGAATATATTCAAAGTACAGTAGTTAAGGCACATTTTTGTATCTGGTGTCTTGGATATCATGTTTGTTTTTAAAAATTGGGAAGCTATGGTACTTTAACAAAAAGTGCCACAGCTGCTCTCACTTTGTACGACGCTTATATGTAAAACTTCATATGAGGTATTATTTAATTTCCACAACCCACCGTTTTTATTTTCGTTTTCATTTTCCCGTGTTTCTTCTAGCTCCCTTATTTCCCAGAACTCCGTTGCAGTACAAAACTTCCTCTCCCATATATATTTTTGTCTTATTTCGACCTCCTTCAGAAGCTCTATAGTGTGTAAGTGCTTTTTTTTAACATTTGGTTTACTTTTTCTTTTTAGTTAAAATCTGTCATGAATCATATATGTGTGCTCATAATTTTTTTTCCAAGTATTTATTTGAAGTGTCAACTTTGTCTTCTTGAATTTTCTATACATTGTAAGTTTTTTAATTTTTGAGCTTACAAATATAATAATACTTAGTTTAATCCTTCGTAAAAATAACATGTAAAGCTCAAATTTAAGCAACTTAAATACTAGAGTTCACTACTACAAAAGAGGGATTTAACGGCGGCCCTTTAGGTAATAGTTTTTCCGAAAAAGTGCCCAACTGTAACCCTACCTAATTTTCCCTTCTGAATCCAATGGAATCATCAAATCATTGAAAATCCAACTCTAAGGCCCTCAAACATCCCTGGCTGAAATTATGGTGTTCTCCAGAAAAAATCGGGGTTTTGCGATTTCAGCTTCGTAAACACGTTCCTTTCTACTCCTAACCACCTTATTGACTATTCCATTAGGTTACAACTATCATTTAGTACGAATTTGGGCAGCATAACCCCTAGGGGAACCCATTTTCCATTTTTACAATCAAGGACAATCCGGCGAAATTTCACCGATTAAATTGTCCACAACAGCCAGAATAATCAATATACAAAGGTTTGGAAGTTACCTCAAGCTCCCACTAACTTTTGTCAAGATGGCTGAACCCTAACCCTTGAAACACCAAAAGATGAGCTTCCAAACCTTGAATCACATAGAAGAATAGCTTAGGAGCGGAGTTATACGCATTAGGAACCGATTTACCAAATAAATCACTTACCTTTACAAGCTTTTTCCTCTCCTTCTCTCTCTAAAAATCTCAACTCTTGTCTCTCTATTTCAAACCTGTGCTGCACGGTTTTGGCTGAAGGAAGGAGAAGAATGATATTTATTATATGATATTTACTTTATTACATCATTTTTCCAAAATTCGGATTTTACAAAATTCTGGCAGATTTTTGCCCAAACTTTGAAAAATCATAACTAATTCTAGAAAAATTGAATTAGAGTGATCCCAAAGCCTATAGAACCCTTATTGAGTCTAGTTCAAGAAAAAATATAGACTTTTGCTAGATGGAATCACAAAATTCCCAGAATTTCAATCTTTGCATGCTGTTCCAGAAAATTTCCAGTTTTTCTAGGCTAAAGTCAAAAATTCATATCTTTTTGTATATAACTCTAATTGATTCATATGACCTATCAAATTAAAGCTTAGGATGTCTACTTTCATCCTGTGAAATTTCATAATTTTTTCTTATCATTTGATCATTCAAAATCACATGACAAGATCACTACCTTATAGGCGATTTCACCAAAAACATAATTACTTTCTCCAAAATTCACCATTTTACTTTCTTAATACCCCAAAGATATTAGAATCATTAGGGGATAAATTTAGGCTCTTGCTAAATTGGGGCTTAGTAGTCCACTTAATTTAGGCTTATTCCCAAGCCTCCAATCTCAAAATTCGGGGTATTACACCGTCATACCAATCCCTTCTCAGGATGAACAAACAATGGTCAGAGAAGTTGTCGGTGGTTATGTTGTATGGCCAATAGGTCTGATTGAGCCATATCAAAAGGTAGTTAATTACAATTCTTTCTACTTTTTTATGCACTTCCATCTACAACTACATAATTTGATTTCATGATTTTTATAGGTTGCTGGTCGGCATAAAGGAAAAAGAATTGAAAGGCTTAGGGAAAACTCAAAGTGTTCAGCAACCCAGCAGAAGTCCCAACCCTCAACCAGCAATAGAAGTAACAGAAAAATAGTCTCATATCGCCAACAATTGGCATCATTGACACCACATTTGAGTAGCCAAGGAGGTCAGGAAATACCTTTCAATGGCGAAATCTATCACACAGTGATAAATGATCATGTCGATGGTAGTGTACTGAACGAAATTATTACTCGTGGATGGGTTAGTAGGACGGCCATCAACATGTGAATTATGTATTTTATCATCATCATCTATTACTCTTGTTATTATTCATCATTTAATTTTATTTTTGATTTTAATGATATTATTTGTTTTCTATAAAGGCACTTGTACCATGATCTATTAGTGGGAACATCACTCGTGTATAGATTTGTATTTGTCAACCCATACTTCCTTGGCTAGCAAAGGGGGAGTGATTTGGAAGGACAATCTAACGATCTTAAGGACATCTTTATGCGGAGAGCAACCCCAAATATGTTCTTTATTTTGTCATACAATCCGGGGTAAGTTATTTGTGATAATACTTTAATAACGTATGTTTTTTTATTCTTTCACTTTTACCATAACATTATTGTTGAAGTAAACTTTTCAAAATATTTTAGGTTACATTGGATTTTGCTTGTTATCCATCCTACGTTCACTAGAGGTCCTTGTATTTACTATGTGGATCCTCTGGTGTCTGGTTATCCACAGAATCGGCCTTATATGATGTTTATAGTCAATAAGTAAGTGTATGAATGTGTGTGTAAATGCGTGTGTGTTTATTGAATAACCAAAATTAATCAGTCACTACTTGTTTTGTAAGTGCACTGACTGCTTATTGAAGCAATGTTGGATTAAGCTATTCTACACATAAAAACCCAGTCAAAGCCTATATCTAGAGGAAGATTGCGGTGCTTATATATGAATTTACTCAAATTTGTCATTCAAAATTTTTTCTTCAAAAATTGACTAAACTATTTCTTTATATTGTTGCAGTGCCCATTCTAACCAAACGACAATGATTGCGGTTATTACATTATGAAATTTATGAAAGATGTAGTTACTCATCATGATCTAAATTATATCCCTGTGAAAGTAAGTTCAATCTTTTACTACAGTTCATACTATGTATTGAATTTAATTGCCAAGTGTCTAAGTTAATTGATTTTTGATGATTTTAAATTGTTCTGTGCATCAATTTTATGTAGTATTATGAAGATCAACATTATGACTAATTGACTGACCAACAAGTGGATGAAATCATTGAGGAATGATATGAATATATGGTCAGGCAATTAGCTAGGTACATGCGTTAGGTTGTTTCTTGCCTATTCTTGTATGTGTTGTTTATTCTATAAATTAGTTATACATTACAGTTTGTCATTACGTTGTAATTCAATACATACAATTAACAATGGGTTAATATAACTTTTGGTCCCTGAAGTTTGATCCAATTTTGGTTTTGGTCCCTGAAGTTTGAAATCTGTGGTTTTGGTCCCTCAAATTTGAAAAGGACTTGGCGACCCAATTAAAAAACCCGACCCGACCCGGGAAAAAAACCAAGTCCTTTTCAAACTTGAGGGACCAAAACCAAAATCGGGTGAAACTTCAGGGACCAAAACCACCGATTTCAAACTTCAGGGACCAAAACCAAAATCGAGTGAAACTTCAGGGACCAAAACCACCGATGTCAAACTTGAAGGACCAAAACCAAAATTGGATCAAACTTCAGGGACCAAAAGTTATATTAACCCATTAATAATCATTTTATGAATTAGTTATGTCTTGTTTCTCATTTTGTTTTGCTTCTTTTATTTCATTTTGTTTAACTTCTTTTTTCCTCTCGATTTGAATTGCTATGGATTTAATGAATTACATTCAGGAAAATAAAATAATTACATAAAATAATATTTAAAAAAAATCCACCTCCTACGGCGCTTCTCTAGAGAAGGGCCTTAGGAGAATATAAACTCCTACAATGTTTCAAGAATGAAGCGCAGGCGAAGGCGCTATGCCTCCTCCGGCGCTTCAATCCTGAAGCACTGAAGGAGGTTCCTTGGCCTCCTCTGGAGCTTGAGCATGAAGTGCCGTAGGAGGCTCCTACGGTGCTTCATGTTGAAGCACCAGAGGAAGCCTCCTTCGGCATATAAAGCGCCGTAGGAGGCTCCATGCTCAAGTGCTGAAGGCAGCCTCATATGTAGAGTTGGGAATACAGGCTGCCCCTTCACGAGTTCGAGCCTAAACGGGCCGGCCTGTTTGGCCTGCTTACTAAAAAGTATCATATTTTTGAAGCCCGTGCCCTACAAAGCTTATCCTTTACTGGCTCTGGCCTAAACAGGCTTAAACTCATTTTAATTCAAAAAAAAATATATTTTTCAAGTTTTACAATTTATCTATTATCTTGCTTTAAATTGAAATACAGTATTTTTAAAACTCATAAATTTTTAGTTAAAATAATCATCTAATGTCCAAATTAGCCTTTTTTTTAAGTTTAAATGAATAAACCGTTGTAAAAAGTAAAATAAATCAAACCAATTAATAAGTGTTTGCCTATTATTAATACTCTATGAGGTACTTAGGTGTCTCTCATATTGATAATTTAATATAATGATATTACATTTATTAATTTATTTTAAAAAAAATATTAAATGGGCCTAAAAGGGTTGGCTCTATAGGGCTAGCCCTACAACGCCGGCCCTTTCAGGCCTGCTTCACTTTTTAGCCTCTAAATCATAAACCCAACCCTTGAAGGGCTTAGGCCTAAACGGGCCGGCTTGATAGGCTTGACCCGATTTCCGGACTCTACTCATCTGACGCTTTTTCAGCTTCAATTAAAATAAAAAAAATTGCACGCTACAGCGCTTTTAGAAATTCAAGAAGCATTGTAGCTTGCTTTTACGGCGTTAACACCTATAGTGTTTGGTAAACGCCATAGTATTCATAAATGTAAGCGCCGTTTATTAGCTTTTTTGTAGTAGGGGTTCTTTTATGCTTGATATATGAAAACACAATATTGTAAAATATACGTGCTATGTTATTTCATTTTGCTATGAATTATATTATAAATTGCTGTGGATTTTGAATTGTAAATGGATGTTTCCATCAGGAATATGAAATCATTACAAAAAATTATTTAAAAAAAAGACTTCATACAATGCTTCTCTAAGGAAGTGCTATTGGAAGGAATAATTACTAACTCAATGGCGAAAAAGAGAAAATTACCAACTCAACCTTTGCACAACGCGTATTTACACTATAGCAGAACCTGCAATTTCTATACATATATATAGTGTAACATCCTAATTTTTTATTCTTTTTTTATAAGCCCAATTTTCAATTCTTAAGGCTAGTGATGAGCAAGTATGGTCTTGGGATAGTTTAGTAAATAAGATTAAGTTTAATTGGAGTAATAATATGATTAAATTAGTAAGCAAAGTTTCAGAATAAGGTAAGTGGACTCGGCAGAAAATAAAACATACTTTGGCCAGACAAGCCAAAACCTAACAAAAAATGGAGAGTGTTACGTATTGTGCTATAATGTTGAACTAGGCCACTGTCTAGATTTCATTTTGCTAAGGATATATCAATGTAATTAAAATAAAACAATATAAAGGGACTTATTTCAAAACTTGCTAAGAGTACAAGGAGGAGGGAATTAATTTTACCGTATAAATGTTCTCTTAAGACATTGGCAATAACAAGCTAGTTTATAAAACTTGGGGTTGCAGAATTATTCCCATAAAAATATTATAACTTTCAATTTTGCCTACCTCAAAAAGGAAGTAATATTCCACACAAACATTAAAAATATATTTACTCTATTAATAATTAAATAAATAATTAAAAGGTGTATAAAATTTGGCTTAAATATACATTTGATCCTTTAAGTATATATCAAGTTTCAATTTAATCCCTTAAGTTTAAAATGTATACTTTTAATTCTTTGATTCTAACACTGTTAGTTTTATTTTAACAAAAAATACTAACTCAAAAATTTAAATAGCGATTATATAATTAAATGATGATTAATCATGCTTAAATTTTAAAATTATTATATTAAATAATTAAAATTCAACCATATTTTGTCAATATTTCATTATAGAATCACAGTTTAAATTTATTGAGTCAGTATTTTCCATTAAATAACCCTAACGATGCTAGAATTAAAAGACTAAAAGTGTACCTTTTAAATTTAAGGAACTAAAATAAAACTTGATAGGATAAAGCGATTCACTTTAATTCCTTTAAATTTCCATAGAGAGTGATTCAATTTTAAAAAGTTACAAATTAGTACAAACAAATAATAAAATAAAGTGTCACAAATCCCGTGGAATAAAATTTTTGTAAATTATTTACCAAAAAATAAAATGCAAAAATGGATTCTGATTATTTCTGAGGGCACAAACAATTGAGGAGGGAAAATGAAGGAAAGATTCGATGAAAGTGCAGGGATGCTTCATGTTCATAGTGCTTCAGTGTGGAAGTTTGTGGTCTCACTTTTCTTTAATCTTCCAAATTTCTTCAACTTTTTGTTGAGAATTTTCTTGCTTCTTTCATACAACAACTTTTTCCACAGCTTTTTTCCCAACATTTCTTCTTCGCACATTGACCTGCAATAATTTTGTTTTCAAATGTTTGATACTTCTTGTCCTTCTTACAAGATGCTTATTTTTAAATTGGTCTGATTCTTTTTATGAGATGTAGGTTGGAGTCGTCTGAACATAAATTGCATTTTTAACTATTTTACTCTTAATTAATTCTATTATATCTCTCGTAATCTTTTTCTATATATTTTCTTTCATTGTTTTCTCTCTATTACTTGTCATCTTACAAATAATGACATTGGGTTTCGTTTATTACGTATTTATTACTTTTAGTTAGTTATAACTGATTTTTTAAATTGTGTAATTTAGTTAACAAGGTTTTATAAAAAAGACCGGAGAGAATATCAAATTTGATGAAAATAGACTAATTTACTGTGTAGTGGATACCACTGGATTACTATTATAAATGGTTCTCAACATGTTTCATCAAAATCAAGGAAAACGGTAAACTCATTAACTCTATCTATAATTTATTAAGTTTTTAATTTTGCTCATATTAAATGTACTTACTTTAAAAATTATTCTTATAATCATTTTATAAATCATTTCCAACATATTTTATCAGAATAAAAAATAATTTAAATCTTTCTTAAAATTCAACAACTTTCTCAACTTTACTCCCACTTAATACTACCTCCGGTCTTAAATATAGGACATAGTTTGTAGTGCATTTACACTACAAACTATGTCCTATATTTAGCACCGGAGGTAGTATATATTATTACATGTCATGAGTACAAAGCTTACATAATAATAAAAGATAAAATTGTATATTCAAATGAAAAACTTAATGAGATGCCTTATAATTAGAAAGAAAGAAAAAAATCTTCTCTCCCCCTTATAAATGAAATAAGACTGGTATTTTTTTTCCCAAATCCTTGTGGGGAAAAATTTTAAATGGTAAAAATAATTTAAATTTTTTTGACTGAAAATAAGAATTTGAGAGTTTACAAAAAAATCTTCACAGTTATCTCGTTATGTTAAACAAAATATAATCTATTCATGTTATTCTATGGTCTATTTATTTTTCTTCCTTTCGTCAATTTGTTTGTTATATTTATTTTGGTATTTTGTAAGGAACGAAAAATCGGACCGGGCAATGAACCGGTCACAACACAAGTTTAAGGGTTAATGGGTCAATCGGGGTCTAATCGGTAGTTGAACCGGTCATAACCGATCATATTAAAATATTATAATTTATTAATGATAATATATATTAATATATTTTTAAACTTCTATAGATAAAAATGAAGATTTTTAAAAAAAAATGCTTAAAATATATTAGTATTAGTTATAATGCCTATACTTATACAATGATATTTCCTTTCCTATAATTATTATATCTTTTTAAATAATTTTTTTCATTATCTTCTTCATTTTTTTTAAATTTATTTTTTTTTACCTATTTTTCTCTTCATTTTAGTCTTCATCCTTCCATTTTTCCTTAAAAAGCATAAAATAAAAATTTGAAAAATAAAAAAAGAAAGAAACCGGTTCGACCACCGGTTTTCACCGGTCTTCCGGTTTAATAAACAAACCAGACCGGACCATGGACCGGTTCCCGGTTCAACCGGTCGAACCAGCCAGTCCGGTCCAGTTTTTTGTTCTATGGTATTTTGTAAAATTTTTTATTAAATAATATCATTTTTTTGTAAAAAAAATAAACAAAATATAACTAGAGGCAAAATAATTGGGGAATAAATATTTTTCGTGTGTATTCCAAAGCAGTTTATGCTCTCACCATTAAGATCTAATAAAATCAGGTAAAAAAATGAGAAACGAATTTTTTTGGGGGGCCTCTTTAGATGTCCTCCTTCAACATAGGCCATGATCAACAGTCAAGGCTTCTTTAGTTTGTTTGGGTGTGTGAAAGAATTTTCTTTCAAAATAAAATAAATATTATATATTAAATATGTCCCACAAGTATTAATACAAGAGAATGAAAGAGAATCCCTAAATTTATGAGGGACCAACGAGCTCTTGATCAATATAAGCCACACAAAAGGCAAAGTACTCTTCGGTCCGAAATGCAAGATGAAACCTACATTTTCCGCTCATTCATACGAACTAAAAAAATATTAGTTAAATTACTTAATGTGTTTTAAATTAATGAAATTTACTTATTTTATGCTTATTAAAAAATGTAATTTTTGAATATGCATTTATTATATGTCGTATATTTTTCTTTTGTAAGGGGTAAAATGAAAAAAAAAAATTAATGACACTATCAAGTATCAACCTCTTATAGTTTAGACAATTTTTTTTTATATTGTGGTCTGAAAGGAATATATATATATATATATATATATATCTCACACACACACACAAGCAATTAATAAAATTAACCTTTTTCAGGGCAGGATATATGCTTTAGATTAATTTACGTGCAACTTAATATTATTCTGTTAATTAAGTTATCTTAAAAGAGCAAGTCTCATCCGTTATTTATCCCAATTAGCCACTTATAATAAGAATTATTCATTATTTTGAGGAAGCACATATTAATAAGGGTTAAGGTGCCAAAATACCCATGAATTTTCTCAAAAGTGTATCCAATACCATAAACTTTTTTAGATACAAAAATACTTATGAATTTTTTAAAATGGGGCCAAAATGCCCACACCGTTAATTTGTACAAACGATGTTGTGGGACCCATATTATTATTTTTTAAGGTTAAAAAATACCTATGAATTTTTTTCAAAAATGCATCCAACACCATAAATTTTTTTCTAGATGCAAAGGTGCCCATGATCTTTTCAAAAGTTTATGGTGTTGGGTGCATTTTTGAGAAAAATTCATGGGTATTTTTGCACCTCAAAAAATAATAAGTGGGTCATATAAAACGGACGTTTGTACCAATTAACAGTGTGAGCATTTTTGCCCCACTTTGAGAAGTTTATGGCTATTTTTACACTTAAAAAAAGTTTATGGTGTTGGGTGCACTTTTAAAAAAATTCATAGATATTTTTACATCTTAACCCTAATAATAAAGTCATGGGCCAATGGATTTCTAAATCAATTAGCTAGTTAATGCCAGCATCTGGATCGAACTTAGCACATATCACCATTCACCAACTGAGTCTGAGACCACATTAGTTAGGAGTTCAATCATTTTCTTCGTTTCGAATTTTCCTAATTACGAGATTAAGGTCCTATTATCATTGATTTTCCAATCAATTGTGTTGAATTATTGTTTTAGTTAGGATACACATATCATAGTACTCCCTCTGTTTCATAATAAGAAGCATTCTAGAAAGAAATTTTGGAAAAAAAAAAATATAAGAGGTTGATAGGGTAATTAATTATTGTTTTTCATTTTTACCTTTTTTAGAAGTGAGAAAAAGGTGACATATATTAAATGCATATTTATATTTTTTAGAAAGGGTAAAATAAGAGAATTTTATGGATTTAAGACACATTAAATAACTTAACTAATATTCATTTAATCTTGTGAATTAGTTAATAACATTTTATATTTTGGACCAGAGAGACTATTATATATCTCTCCTGCAATCATTCAATACTCCCTTCGATCCTTAATATAAAATATATTTATCTAATTTGATTAAATTAAGGAAGTTAGCTAAGTTGATTAATATACATGAATGTATTTTCTAAAACATTCTGGTTATTTTCTTTAAGTCTCTCATTCCCTTTCCTCCTTTTAAATATTGCTGAAAGAGTATCAATATAAGTAAATTAAGAAAAGATCGAAAAATATGAAAACTGTATCTTATATTTAGGATCAAAATCAACTTCTCAAATATATTTTATATTAAAAACGGGAAGGAGTATGTTTGAAACCAAGGTTGACAAATCTATCTCTGTCTATTACTCCCTCTAGTCCTTAACATAGGATATATTTAGGGAATTAATCTTGGTTGAAAATATAAGACATATTTATTATATTTATCAATTTTTTTTAATTTACCCATATTGATGTTCCTTCAATAATAATCAAGAAGGAGAGAGAACAAAAAAATTAAAAAAGATACTCATAATATTTTAAAAAATACAAGTCATATTAAATAAATAAATTAATTTTATTAATCTAATTAAATTAAATAAATATATCTTATAATAAAAACCGATTAGAAATAGTATATTAGTAGAAACCTCAAAAACGGCTTCAAGTGTTGAGTTTTGAAACATTTGATTGTCAAAAAGGGCTTCAAATAACGGCGCTAATTCCAAGAAAAGTTATGCACCGCAGCATCAAGCAGCTATACAACTCCTCCCTATAAGAATTCAGTTAAAAGTTGTGTGTGTTGTGTTTATCTTAATGGGATAAGGGGAAAAAATACTTATAAATTTTTTTTAAAAATGTATCCATCCATCACAATATAGAATTCATTCTTGAAAAAAATTTATGGGTGTTTTTGCACTTTAAAAAAAGGTTTTATGGGTATTTTTGCTCCTTAACCCTTTTTTAGATAAGGGTATTTTGATAATTTTACACTGAAGTTAACAGTCATTAGTTAGTTTTAACGGAAGTGTCACTTTTACTTTCCTTTTAAAAGTTCATGGTTACTTTTACACTAAAAAAAAATTTATGATGGTGGATACATTTTTAAAAAAAATTTATGAATATATTTACCCCTTGACCCTATCTTAATTAATGTAAGGACCTTATATATATATATATATATATATATAATAATGTATGTACCAAAACATAGGAATCATCGAAGTATACCTACTACCCCTTAATCAATCCCGGGGTACCTCTTAATCCTATATAAAAAAAATATAAATATTTTAAAATAATTTTTGTAGCTTTCAAAATTTCTCTAAAGAATCGATTGAGTCTTATGCTAAGATTAGGGAAATAACATCTTGTGCTGAATGTATTATAATATTATACACAGACGGATACAATAACAATATACTCCCTTCAATCCTAATTATAAGAAAATTTTGATTTTTTTGGAGAAATCAAAGAACTAATTAAATTATTTTAGAGTATTTATATTTTTATTTTTTCTTCCAAACTAATTAGTTTGACAATAAACTAATATATAATCTAAGGATACATAATATATGATATAATTAAATAATTTATTTAGTTTCCTTAATTCCTCTAAAAAAAATCAATTTTATCTTATATTTAAAACCGAAATTAATAATATTTATGCTGATGCATTCTCCTCGCTATTCATGCTGGTACTTAATAAAATTAAAAATAACACGCACGCAAAATGCGTTGAATTTTGACTGATGGGCAGAACCGCAAGGCATAAAGACTACGATCCGGTGGTCATAATAATGGAGCACCTTGGGTAATTAATATAAGACTTTTTTTTTCAATATATTTTATAAAAACTTAAAATTTAAATTGGCTTGACCTTTTTTATAAAAATCTTATAAAAGTTATCTCAACTTTATGAGTTTTTTTTTTATATGTGCCTCTCATTATTGCATCGATTAAAGAGTTGACGATATTTATGTTTATTCTGTTTCTCTCTCTTACTTACCCCTTATAAATAAAGGCATACTTGAAAAAAAAAATTATTTAAAAACTTACTTATTATTTTTAACTAACTTTAACTGCTTTATTAAACTACAGCTCTTATAAATAGGATCAGAGGGAGTATTTACCTTAATATTCTACTCTTTCTTATTGGTCTTAATTTAGGAAAATGATAAAAAAAAACTTTGAAATTATAAATTTTAAATCAGGTATTTTTGATAAAATGAGTTATAAATTGCTTATTAAGTCTTGTCGTTACTTTATAATTACAAAATGAGTATTTTGTAATTTCAAAATTCCTTTTTAGTCATTTTCTCCTTAATTTAACACATGAGTCTTAAATAGCGATTAAAGGAATGAATTATAATTAGCTGTCTTCTTCTATAACGTGCAAACTGGGACAGACAACATTAACATAGCCCCTTAAACAAACTTGTCTGCCTAGCATTGGATTACGATTCTTTCTTGAAATTATAGGAATTTGTTTGTTGTAGCTACTCTCTCTCTCGTCTGTGTTTTGTAATTTAGTCCTTTGGCAAATGCTATCTCCTTCATACGTAGCAATGTAATTTCTCAAGTTATCAAATGATAATAATTAATAGACCTTGTCTTCTAAAAAAATAAATAGTACTAATTATGTATTTTTTTTATAAAAAATCGTCTCTATTTAAGATCTCATTAATTTCACTTTCAATAGTTTATTGGGATGTAATACCTCCGGCTTTTCCTAGAAGATCTACTTTAATGAATAAATTGAATTGAAAAATAGATTTTATATTAAGAACTGAATGGAGTATAATATAAGTCATTTCTAAAAGAATTCTTTAATCGATACTATTAGTCATTCAAAAAGTAATTAATATTTAATTGTCAATTTTACCCTGTAAAGTTGCAATGTGACTTTTTGTATTTTTTTTTTTTCCTTTGTCAAAACCTCATTTAATATATATGGATAAAGTTGAAGAATTTTTTCAATTTAAAACAAATTCAATGAGTTAAATGTCATTTATTAGTTCCATATGAGTCAATATCTTAATTGTAGCTTCACTTTACTTTTAAGCATAAAGATAAGTGCATACAAATTCATAAATGACTAAGTTTAGAGATAATTAATTTGCAAGTCCCTCTAGTATGCACTATACTCCATAATATTGAAGAGTCTCATTAATTAAACCCATTATCATCGGCCAAAAGAAAAAATAAAAAAAGCCATTATCCAATACTACTAGTGCTAGTAATAACACCTCCGAAATATTGAAGTGATATGATGAATTGCTCAGTGCCTACCCTGTTTCTCCTTTTCTGAATCCTAATCAATGCTTTACATCAAAAAATCCTACTCAAAACTTCACTTCAATTGTAATGTTTTGATATTTTGGGCTTATATTATGATAACGCGTGCGTATATACACTCCTTTAATATTATTTATAAATCATTTTTAATATATTTTATTATAACCAAGAAAAACTTTAAGTCTCATCTTAAAATTTAATAACTTTTCAACTTTATTCCTATTTAATATACACAAAATCTTATGATAATAAAGTCCCCACAATAATAAATAAAAGTTAAAATGCTACATTCATATATAAAATTTAATGATATTGTTTATAAAAAGGATAAAAAATTTCCTTCCCCCGTGCCTTATAAATAAGATTGGAAAAATATAATTGCGTGTGGGTGTGGGTGTGTGAGTGTGAAAGTTTTAATTGTTGAGACCCAAATCGTTTTCAAATTAGCTGTTGTTTAGCTTATTCTCATCAGCGTCACTTGTTCCTCGTAATAGTTGAGACAGCTTTCGCAGCTAATTAGGGGGCACTTTAATGTACCTTATCATAAATCACCTCCAATTATTTCATTAGAATCAAGTGAATATGGATAAGTCACTAAATTTATATAAAAATGAAATAAAATGTTTTAAATTTACCCTTATTTAATTTAAAACCATAAATTACATCTTAAAAAGCTAAAAAATTACATCAAAATTTTAATATGGACAATTTTTAAAAAATTTAATTAATACTCCGTTTGATGGCTTACAATAAAAGCCACTATGATGGTGGCTGATTTTTTTTAGCACATATTATTGGCTTAAATTCAATTGACAGTTGTGGATGTTTTGCAACCGCTAGAAGATGCTCCTAGAAAAACTGATCTACAAACGCCTACTGTAGCAAATTGATAAAACTATTACAAATATAGTACTATCTCCGATTCTAATTATAAAATAAAGTTGACTTTTATAGAGAAATTAAGGAAGCCAATTAAATTACTTTAGAGTGTTTATATTTTTAATATCCTTAGATTATATATTAGTTTATTAGTAAAATTAATTAGTTTGGAGAAAAAAATAAAAATATAAATACTCTAAAGTAATTTAATTGGCTTCCTTAATTTCTTTAAAAAAGTCAACTTTATCTTATAATTAAGACCAGAGAAAATAGCTGTTTTGTCGTCATGCATAACAGTTTCGTCGAACTGCTATATAAAACTGTTTGTCATAATTTGTGTTGTAGCTGTTTATCCAACAACTACTACTTGTGTTTGTAGAGGTCAAAACTGTTACATATCCCTTATTTTAATCACCACAAAACATCGAATTTTTTTTAGTGTAATTAAAAATATAAACTTGAGAGACTACTTTTATATGTTGGCCACAAGAAAAAAAGGTCGATTTTTATTTTTTTGCCTTCAGGACGACTTTTAAATTGGTTACTTAGTCATCACCGAAAATTAAATTAGCGGCGCTTTTGTACACAACACACACTACAATTTGGTATCCAATATGCTAATATTATTGGAAATTTGGAATAAATTTAATGAAGTGCCACGTATTAGTTTTGTTCCTTTGTGCCGTTCCATTATCACTTGGAAATGAGTCACACAAATATTTGGCAAAAAAAAAAAAAAGAGTAACACAAACTACTAGTTCATTTCATTATAAATTTTAATTTATGTTAAATATGTTTACATATAAATTGTAGATAAATCTGGCATAGCAAGTAGAATTATTTTTTTTTTAAAAAAAGGGCTTATCATTTACATAAGATCAAATTTGCCTGTTTGAAATGGGCTTTTTGACGATAGTAGGTTTTGAGAGCAATTTGGATGGCCCATTTTAATTAAAGTTTAAATTAGAGTCCAAGGGCCCAATATCTGTCCTAAAAAATAGTAGGGAATATTACAAAAAGGATCACAAAAGACTGAGAATTAAACCCTCCATTTTTTTTTGCCATCTAAACCCTCCAATTATTCAAATGTCATGTTAGTTAATAATTATAGTCCTTAATTGTAACATATAAAGTCTCCTTCTGCCAAAAATACCCTCACCAGAGGCTCCTCATCGAAGACCTATCAACCCGCTGTCCAAAAACCAGCCCGTGGCAAGCCATTTAATTTTTATAAAAAAAAAAAAATGTTTGACAATAGAAATATAGAAAACTTTTTTTATCCACAATTAAGAATTAAGATCTTTAAATTGAATTTCATTATTTCAATTCAAAGATCTTAATCCTTAATTGTAATATATAAAATCTCCCTCTGCCAAAAATACCCTCACCGGAGGCTCCTCATCAGAGACCTATCAACCAGCTGTCCAAAAACCAGCCCGTGGCAAGCCATTTATTTTTTATAAAAAAACATGTTTGACAATAGAAATATAGAAAAAAATTTTATCCACAATTAAGGATTAAGATATTTAAATTGAATTTCATTATTTCAAGGTTATAAATTGTAATTGTCAATTTTTTATTATCCTTATTTATCATTTTTCCAAAAAAAAAATTATGATCATCCAATATTCAAATGTACTCATGATCAAAATCAAGTGACAATGACTCAACAAAATAGCACTATAGTGATCTACATGTTCAAAATAGGAATTTTATTTGAAATCAAAATATGAACCAATAAAGTTCAAACCTTAAACTTTATTATAATAGTTTTCCATTTTCAATCGATCTCAATATAAGACATATTTATTTAATTTTATTATATTAGTTCAGTTAGTTAATATTATTTGTATTTTCTAAAACACTTTAGTCATCTTCTTTAATGCTCTCATTTCATCTCCTCCTTGATTATTATTGAGGAAGTATCAATAGGAGTAAATTAGGAAAATATTGATAAATATAAAAATTATGTCTTATATTTAAACCAACATCAACTTTTCATATCTTATATTAAAGATTGGAGAGAATATAATTCCCAAACCGCCCTAAAACATGATCGATCTCTCATTTTGATTATATATCATCACTGACATTCTGTTGGCTATGAAATTTAAGAGGAAAGAACTTGGTAACGTGTAGGCTTCCTTGAAGCTCCGTTATCATCTTCATTTTTTGCTAAGGTTCTTAGGTTGTTCATGGCTTCCTCAATGAACACGAACCTGTATGATTGAACTGATATGTCATATTTGTGTGTGTGTGTATCAATTCAGATAATACAAAATGCATTCAATGGATATTAAGATTATTGTTGCCAACAAAAATTGATGCAGTTGATAAGAATTTGGCCCTATTATATGTTCATATATAGGTTCAAATTAATTAACCCCACTGCTAGTTAATTTATTAGTGCTAGCAAAGGCACTCCCATAGGTTATTAATTAATTAATTGTTCAATTGGAATTGAGTAAAACTCTAGCCTATAACTGGACACCTAAACTGATGACTAATTGACTACGCTTGAGATATTTTAGTTAAATATCCAAAATAATATTCTCTCTCTCTCTCGTCCTTATTACAAGTATATAATAACAACTTTACATATTAGTTATTTTTTTTGGGGTGAAAATATATTAGTTTTTATTAAAATATTAAAACCAACCTTAATAAAAGTCTTTAGCGAGACTGTGAGAGGAAGTTGGTTAATTAGTTAGAAAATTTTATAGTTAGTTAGAAATATTGTTGTCAAACTGGCGAGTTGACTCTTCGACTTTTTTTACATTTTCACTTTACAATACCATGTTGAGTCACTCTTAAACTTATACTAGTTATAAACTTAGTCAAACTTATAAGTTCACACACTGAATTTGCCGTTTTTACGTTTCTAATTTATAAAATCAAGTTAACTTACTTCTAAACTTGTGCTAACTTTTTTAATTTGATAATGTTCAGTGACTTTATATATGAATTTTATACACTATTAGTACCTATTTATTGATAAAAGTATACTCTTACGAGTTTACGATATGATTGTACCTCACTATCACGAACTTACTTAAACTCGTGAGTTTGATAACTTTGGTTAGGGATACTAACTAAAAGAAGAAATTAATGCTTTAAACAAAATATATTAAATTATGAAACATCAATTGTGGAGGGTTAACACTATCTCCGATATTTAATATGATACCTAGTTAACTAGTTTGGAGAGATTAAAAATGTTAAATAAATTACTTAATTACAGCACATGTTACATAATCTCCTTGAAATATTTATGTGTATAATTAGATTATATATATCAATTTATAAATCAGGTAAATTATTTAGAAACAAATGATAAATATAAGGGATAAAATGAAAGATATAGGGAGAATCCCTGAAAAAGAACTTGAAAATTGGGAAATGACGGATCAAGTATTTCCTAAGAAAAAAGTTGAAAATTGCTTATCACGTTTCTACATTTTCTAATAAACTCTTGATAAAAAAAACTGATATGTCATCTTTCAATTTTCAAGTACTTTTTCAGGGATTTTCCCAAAAATCTATTATATTTAATACACTAGTACAGAAAAGGGTTTTTAGACCGGAACATTTAGACCGATTATATCGGATAAGGTCTTAAAAATATAATTGGTGGCATTTTTGTAATTATGATGAAATATTAAGACCGGTTATATTTATAACCGGTTTTAAAAATACCTTTAATACCAGTTATATTTAAAACCGGTCTTAAAATATATAAAATTAAAAAAATAAATATATGTAATATATTTTCTAGATCGGTTCTAAATATAACCGGCCTAGAAAATGTTATCTAAATTAAAGACAATTAAAAAAATGAAATCATTATTATTTTTAAGACTGGGTGTACATAAAAACTGGTCTTAAATATTAAAAATTTAAAACCGGTTATTATTTAATAACCGGTCTTAAAAAGTTTCTATTTTTAAGACCGGTTATTAAATAACCGGTCTTAAATATTTATTTTAAGACCGGTTTCTAATTAAAACCGGTCTTAAATATGGTTGTTAATTACAACCGGTCTTAAAACTGTATTGGATTTCAAAACGCGCCTAATTTTAGCTCTGAAATTTCATTTCAAGACTCAAGCACATCAGCGAAACCTCTGCGTCTGTTCGCGGCAGCTCCTCCTTTCCCCTTCTCTCCTCTGTCCTTAACTTCGCTGCCGTCAACCGAGATTTACGGTTGAATACATTGCCGTAAGGCTATCTGTAACCCCCTTCGTAATTATGATTCAAAATTTGTGATAAAAATGAAATAGAGACCAATAATAACAAAACTTATTTCCGATCCCTTTCTTACAGTAGGGTTTTCGCAAATATTTTCGAAATTTCTACTTTCCTTGGTCTCAAATTCCATATCCTGAATATAATCACCTTGTGCAATTGAATCACATTTAAACATATCAGAGTGTAAAATAAAAATCCCGGCAACCCCCGGGTCAAGTATATACTAACCATCAGGTTTATAATTCCCAGCTAGGGGATTACATGCCGTAATTCAAATATTACCTACATCCAAAAATAATATACAGTAATCCCAAAATCAAAAGTAGATAGCCAATATTCCAAAAACCTAAATACCCCTACAAGGTTCTAGCCGCTCCTAGTCGTCCTTTTTCCTTTGGAACCACTTGTCCTGTCTGAAAGGTTAGTCAATGGAAAGAATGAGATTTAAAAGAATCCCAGTAGTAACAATTCACTCATACAATATGTAATTACATAGCATGTAAGTAAATCATCAAATAGCATCACGGCATAATACACAACACGCAGACTGCATATGCACATAATCACATAGTCTTATTCCCCGGATTCCATAGTCTCGAAGGTACGATCCTCCCACCGTCACCACCGATGGGCCGCAGGTAATAGACTCACAAATAGCCTTTCGGCTTTCACATAGTCTCATCCCCCGGATTCCACCGCCCCGAAGGTACGATCCTTCCACCGTCACCACCGATGGGCCGCAGGTGATAGACCCACAAACAATGATAAATCAAACATACAATATATCACATATAGTATAAGGGAAAGAGTTACTACCTTGTTCTTTCCTGACTTGCTCCGTCACAGCTCGTTCACGACCAGGGAAAATGTCAAAGCCTATAACCAAAATCAAGGACGATAGGTTATTCTTTATTCCAAATTCTTATCCTCATTTTACTTTAAGTTGGCTATCATTTGAACTCTTTAGGTGACCAATAGAAGCCTAGACATAAGCCTAAAGGGTTAGGAACACTCGACTAAAGATTCCTTTTTGGGAGAAAAGGTACTGAATTCTGGTCGAATTACTCGAGTGAAGTAGACCTCACTCTAGTGATGCCCTCATTCGCACTCGAGCCCTAGCGAGTAAAACACAGGAAGTGAGTACCCGAGAGCACCACACATCCTGGAGTGACCAGTTCACTCGAGCACTAGCCCTAGCACCCGAGTGACAACAGACTCTCACCCAAGTCCCATCAAGTGAGGTACAAAGAGTGACTACCCGAAAGCAACCCTAAGGTGCAACTGACTCCCGCACTAGAGTGAGACCGAGTTTACTCTAGTGATGACACATATCACTCGCAGGCAAGGAAATGCACCCTTACTTCCTACCTGAACACTTAACCGAAATGTAAAGAGAAAAGGAAGAACATGATGCTACACTCAAGTGAGCTCCTACCTCACTCGAGTGAGGCTACCAGAACCAAAATCGCAGCAACTGATATACTTTTCCAAATTTACCAAATCTAATTCTAATGGTTTCCAAACTTATACCAAAGTTCATTCCCATACAAAATTCCACAATGAATCTATTGGTAATCTCAAAACAATCAAATTCCCATTCTACCAAGAAGTTTGGGTTTTGACCTACATTACACCACAACTACCAAATTCACCATACATCCCCATTCAAATCCCAACTAAACACAATGGCTTAAAGACACAATATGCCATCTAATCCTACACTAAACATCATCCAAATTCATGCATTTCAAATTATACCAAAATCAGGGCAAATCATGAATTCTCAAAACTCAACCTATGATCACAAAACTTAGATTAATAGATAGCTCTTTCTTACCTCTTTCTCCTTCCCAAAGTGAGTTCCTTGATTTCTCAACTTACAAATTCCCTCCAACACTAAAACACCACCTTTCACAAATATGAAATCATAGCAAGGAAGCTCTCAACACCATGTATAACTTTAATGAAGAACATTTGAGCATTAAGAGGCATCTAGCTTGCCAAAACTCACCTTAACACTTTCTCTTTCCTTCCCTTACTCAATGAAAATAGAGGTTAGATGAGAGAGGAGATGAAAAGGATGAAGATGCAAATTTTTCTCCCATCCCCATGCAACCAACCGACTTTACAAGTGAGAGGGAAGAGAAAAATGAGTTTTGAAATGTTGACTTCATTCATGGTCCTCAAGATGCCACTTGTCATGATCCTAGATTCTCCTTCCACACACACACACACGAACTCATTCATACACAATTCTACCTTCTCAATCACTTAATCCTAGCCATGATTCTTAAATTACCAAGGAGTTTCCTTTTCGGTAACGGACCATTTGGTCAACAATTTACCATCTTGCCCCTGATTATCACAATATATATTGAACCATTATCAAACATGTTCCATATCACAATTCACATTACATACTTCATAAGTGCTTAATTAATATTAATTACACCACTTTGAAGTCATTAGCCCTTAATTACAATTCAGGATATTACACTATCATTGTTTGTTCCCTCCGATTGGTTTCGTTCTCAACCTCATTTTTATTGTCAGGTTTGTGTTTCGGTTGCCAGGCGTTCAATTAAATAAATGGTTTCATTTTTGGGTATTTCATTGAAATCTCCATTTTCTTTGTTTGATTCTTATAGCAAGTTGTCAACCCACTTTTCAGAAGCATCCATTGCCTTCTAAGAGAGACCTTACTCGATTTGTAAAGTGGCCAAAGACTGTTCAAATCCAGAGAAAGAAGAGGATCCTCAAGTAAAGGTTGAAGGTACTATTAATTATTCTGAAAATTTTTATATAATGCATGTATGTCTGAGGTTAATGTCCTTATGCTTCTGTGGACCTGGGTTTTTTTGGTTGTGTATGAGAAGGGTTCAATTTTGGTTCTGTATTGTTACATGTTCAATATAGTAAAACTCTGGATAAGGTAGTGCTGATATTACTTGATATGAACTTTGGTGTTGCTTCTAAGTCTGCCTCCTAATGCATTTATGTTCAACTTTGTTCAACTTGTGCTGACATTGTTATGGAATGTATAAGGGTAGCTTGATAGGGACCTAAGTGAATAAACTGGATTAGTCTAAATAAGGACTTAAGTGCAAACTCATAATTGTATCAGTTTTGACCTGATAGGAAATCAGAAAGAAAGAAAGAGAGAAGAACAAAAAGTGAGGGAAACAGAGGAGAGTAGAGAAGAGAAGGGTTCTTTTAGAATCACTCAATGAACAACTCAGGTCAAAACTGATACAATAGAGGGTGCATTGCAATTAATTATTTGTTCATGTTTGCATAACTTGGGAATTGCTTTCGAACAATGCCTTAATTTGTAAATAGTGTCGTGTGGTAAAATTTCATTAAACCATCACTAGCTACCTTAAATAGTGTCCTTAAAGTGTTTTTAGACAATGAGTCATCCTAGTGAGGGTACTCCCGATCCAACTAATCCAAATCAAAGAGAGCCTAGCAATGCTCCTAGCCAGGAACACAGTGAGCCAAGTAACCGGCCTAGACAAAGGGGTAGGAGAGCCACCCGATTGAGATACATTCCTCTTAATCAGAATACCAGGGAAAAGATTCCGATTGAGTTTGATAGTAATTGGAAACCAATCGGGCTTAATGCCCAATGTTATAGGAGTTTTATTGGCCTCCTAGCACGCAACAAGCCTAACATCTTAATAGAGCAGTGGAGAAATGTCGATAAAGGTGTGAAGTGACATATTTAGGAAACTATCCAACTCATTTACGACATTCCTGAGAGTGAAGTCTTGTATGACAAGACAATGAAGTATTATGATGAGCGCTAGAGGAAGTTTAAGACAAATCTAGCCAATAATTACATGCATATCGAGGTGGAAGAATGTCAGCCTCTTCCTAATCCATGCGATCAGTATTCTTTTATTGACGAACATACTTGGCAAGAATTTAGACGGCTTCAAACTACTCCAGAAGCATTGGTGAGTTGACTTATTTTGCAATTGATTTGCTTATCAATTATGAATTGTCTTTATTGATTTACAATGACTTAATTTTGATTTCTTATTCACAGGAAAAAAGAAAAAAGGCCCAAGAGAGTGGTAGAAAGAATGATTGCCCCCATACAATGTCTCGTGGGGGGTATGCGAAGGCCGAAAAAGACTTGTTGGCGGCCAAACAGAAGAGATTGGAAGAAGCAGCTCAATCCGATCCTTCTATTCTTCTTTCTCCACCATCTCTGATACGACGCTAACAGAAGTGGTTGTTCACTCACCAAAAGAGGAGCGGGTCTTATACGAGTGAACAATCTCGTATAGTTGGTGAGAAAACTGTAAGTATTGTTGTTGACTTATTGTTATTAATTATTTAGTAAACAAATTTCATTACTAACATTTGTCATCTGTGTCTTATAGGAGGAGCTTCAAAAAAAACAAGCCGAGGGATCGTTTAAGTCGGATGGGAGGAATGACATCCTAACTATAGCTACAGGAAAACCTGAGCATCCCGGCCGTGTCAGGGGGATTGGAAGAGGGGTAGGCATAAGGGATTACTTTGGAGCACCCCCACGTCATTCCTCAAGTAGTATGGTGACTAGGGAAGAGATGGAGCGTATATTGGCCACTATGAGGGTGGAAGCTAGGGCCGAGGCAGAAGCATCATTTGATGCACGATTTGAAGAAATGTTCAGCAAGATGAAGGAGGAATGGATGATCATGACGAGCACAAGACAAGAAGATACCAGTGCTCCCCAAGCTTATTCCTTAAACCCTAAACAGAGTACTAAAGGGAGTTGCATTGGTCAATCATCAGAGGGTCCTAGCAAAGAAATCGATGAGCCTTGTGACTTATTTGTGGAGGATCCTCTGAGACGATTGGTTGCACGGGGGAGCGTGCACAATTGGGGATCAATTGTCCACCACCAAGAAATAAAGGATGATCAAGTCAGAGTGGCAGTTGAAGAGGTAATCATTGCAGATACACTTCTCCCTATCCCTGTTGATGACTTCAAGGTTGTGGGTGATGTCATCAACTCTTTCATCTTATGGCCAAAGAACCTTATTTCTGATCGAGTTGAGGAATCCCCGCCATTTCCACCTCCCTCCACTCAAGATGTTTCACGGCCTCCATTGAATGTCATGCAGTAAGTGATTCTGATAGCATATGATACATCCTTCCGAACAAGAGATTGGCCTACTGAGTCAGCTGTTGGCAAGTCAGGGGCACAATGCTATCTTGAGAGGGATGATTTAATGTCCCTGGTAGCACCTCTACAATAGCTTACAATTTTGATTGTCTAGCTCTTTTTTATGTAAGTATCTTCTCAAATTGGAAGCTAATATTTTACAAATTACGCCATTAAACTTTGATTTAATGTCCCTGCTTGAATTATTGTAGGTGTATGCATCGTAGGTTGGTTGACTCTGGCAAAACCGATAAATTTGGACTCCTATGCCCAGTTCAACTCTACAACAAAGGGACCACTGCTGCTATCAGACACATACTTATCGCACAGGCTTAGTGAAACCTCAATTGAGTGTTTCTTGGCTCTATATTTGCATGGGTAAGACACAAATTTATATTTCATACTATACATAATATTTTATATTTGCTTAAAAGTTTTCCCTTTTTTCAGTGATCATTGGCTATTTTGTGCAAGAAGAGTTATTCTGTAATCCTTTTATGCTCCCTCCATCTCAGCAAGCCAACTAGTGAATTGAAGAAGAGCTTGAACTCGTAAGTTTTCTTGCATTATTAATTACCTTTCATGTGAAAAATTTATGGAATTTGTGTAAAATAAATAACTTTTGTGATTTTGATGATATAGGGCTATGCAGACATTCCAACACACTGCTTGCGGTAGGCTTATGCGTAAGGTAAAAGACCCTACATGGATCTTGCCAAATGTTAGTTACATATTGGTTTGTTTTAAGAATGTATTCAATAATAAACCATGCTTTAATTATATACTTGTTTTAACGATATCATGTTATTTTTTAGACCCGTAGGCAACCACCAGGGTTCAACTTGTGTGGGTTGTGTATTCTAAGGCACATGTATAATATTATTACCCTAGGCACGACAGAACTTACTGAAGAGGTAAATGTATATATATTTCAAAAATTTTGTATTACTTTTATTTTGTAAGTGGATTTAATTTTTTTCCTGGCTTTAGTGTTTCAGATGTTTAAACTTATTGACCCCTTTCCAGAAGAAGATATTGAGCACATTCGTATTTGTTGTGCTGAATTCATTTATGAACTTTTACAACAGTAAGTTCTTATAAAGCTGAGGAATTTTTTTGTATATATTCATTTATGAATTGACATGTTGGTTGGTTGAATTCATTTATATTGTTGGTTGCATGATTTGACATGTTTGTTGGTTTTAACATGGTTTTTCTATATTTTGATGAATTGACTTGTTGGTTGCATGATATGTCATGGTTGAATCCATTTATGCATATATATATATATGATGGTTTTAAACAAAACATTATACATGAGGATATATGACATGTTACAAGTTCCCAATTTAATGAGAAGGTTAAAGCAAAAGGAAATGATAAGTGGAAGCAAACTGAACACCATATGGCACTTAATAAGTATGGCATTGGGGATAGCAATTCAAGGATGCGTTCTGGTAACTAACCTAATCACACACAATTAAAAAATATATATATAACACTTTTAAGACCGGTTATAATGATAACCGGTCTTAAAAGTTATTTTAAGACCGGTTATTTTTATAACCGGTCTTAAAATTAAAAATTTAAGACCCATTGTATGTAAAACTGGTCTTAAAATTAAAATATTTAAGACCGGTTGTATGTAAAACCAGTCTTAAAATAACTTTTATTTTAACCGGTCTTAAAAATGTTACATAAATCACCTTACAAAGGAGTTCTTTTAAGACTGGTGCTCATGAAAATCGGTCTTAAAATTGTTGATTTTAGACCGGTTATAAATAGAACCGGTCTTAAAAGTGAAACTTTCCACCAAACCTGTCTCAAAAGTGACATACTTTTAAGACTGGCTATATCAAGACCGGATCCAGAACTGGTTTAAAAAGTCAATTTTAACCTGTCTAAAAAGCTCTTTTTCCACTAGTGATAACAAATTCACTTTTAAATTAACTCTTATATTTAGGACTGAAGGTAGTATAATATATTCCCTTTGGTCATTAATATAGGATCTAATTGAAGAGTTGATATTGGTCCTAAATATAAGACCTATTATTTCACATGTTTACCAATTTTTTTTCATAAATTAACCCTATTGATATTCTATTAATCAAGTAGAAGAGAGAGTGAGGGAATTAAGGAAAATAATTGTGTTATTTTAGAAATAAAACATATCATATTAACTAACTCAACGAATATCGTTAATTTACTCAAATTAACTAATTAGTTCTTATATTTGGAGTGAAGGTAAGGAATGACTAAAACATATAACATAACTAGTGTAAACTTTTCTTATTACCGAATGAAGAAAGATTATTAAGATTGTTACAAAATGACCTTCTTATGGTGCAATTAACTTCAACCTCCTTTCTGGAAGAAGTAACAAGACTGCAACGCACACAGAAAAAATCTATGGGAGGGAATAAGGCGAACGCAGAATCGAAATCCAGCAACAAGATCTCATCTCTTTGATTTTGGTAAATTTCCGACCACGTCCTCAAAAACACATCGAACGAGGTCGCATGCATGATTGAATGAAGACTACACACGCTAATGGCAACACCACCACACTCAAAAGTATTGATATGAACCATCAAACAATGAGGCAAAGATTCTGATTCTCATATAGGAGGCATTAATTATCAAGACATATCATGGTTATCACCACCCATATATCATCATACTATGGTTTTCAATCACATACTATGGTTATCTTGGGAAATCACATTCATCATCGTGGGACAATCACAATAGTTCTCTTTATTTCTTAGTATGATGTCTGTTGTCTTAGAGAAATTCACTTAATTCTCATGTACAACTATATATCCATTGACTATGAAAATAATCCACACTCTTTGTAATACGCATCAGTACACATTTATACATACATAGTTCATGGGCCTATCTAAATGACACAACTACATGCTAATGGGCTTATATACAATCAGCCCAACTAATTATGTACTTTACTTTCCTATACTCCCCCTCAAGTTGGGGCTATAAATGTCAATTACTCCCAACTTGCTGAGCATTCTTGTCCGCAAATCTTTGCCAGTCACCTTTGTTAGAATAACTGCTTGCTGATTTATTGATTTTACATGTTCTAAGTTGATTAACTATGCCAATAACTTCTCTCAAATAAAATGTAGATCTATCTCTATATGTTTGGTCTGTTCATGGAAGACCGGATTAGAAGCAATGTAAATTGTGGCTTTGCTATCACAATACACATTAACCGGCTTTGGATGATGAATGTCAAGTTCTTTAAGTAATCCTATGACCCATGTTACTTCGACTACCACTGATCCCAAAGCTCTATAGTCCGCTTTTGCTGAAGAACGAGAAACTGTATATTGTTTCTTTGTTTTCCACATGACAAGAGAACCCCAAAACTTTAACAGGTATCCCATCACTGATCGACGTGTAGTGCCATACGCTCCCTAATCCGAATCACAATATCAATTTACAGTTAAAGACCCTATCGAGCTGATAAAGACTCTAACCCTTGGACTCTGCTTTAAATATCTAACTACATCAAGTGCCGCTGCAATATGGCTCTTCATGGGGTTTTGCATGAATTGACTAAGTACTTGCACAGAAAATGAAATGTCAGGATGAGGCACAGTTAAATAAATTAACCTACCGACTAATCTCCTATAACAATCTGGGTCCTTCATCAAATCCTCCTTCTTGTCTCTTCCTTCTTTATAAGCTAAGAGTTTTGGTCTTTGAGCCATTATCACATTCAGTGGTTTACAACCACTCATTCCAGTGTCAAAGAACCAGTTTAGAACATATTTTCTTTGCGACAATATGATTCCTTTCTTTGACCTCACTATTTCAATCCTAAGAAAGTATTTCATTGCCCCCAAATCCTTAATTTTGAACTGATTGTGCAAGAAGTCCTTTACTTCATTTATTTTTGCATTCGATGATCCTGTAATCAATAATTCATCCACATACACAAGCACAAGCACAATATCTTTATCATACTTTTTAACAAAAAGTGAATAATCATGTCTGCTTTGCTTAAATCCGCCTTGAATCAAGGTCTTAGACAATTTATGATTCCATTACCTTGATGCTTGTTTAAGCCCATACAATGGCTTATTTAGTTTACATACTATATTCTCCCCCTTAGTGTGATGACCTTTAGGGATGGTCATGTATATTTCTTCTTTTAAATCATCTTGTAAGAAGGCATTATGCACATCTATATGAAATAAATTCCAGTTGTACATAGCAGCTAATTTCAACACTATTCGAATGGTTACCATTTTAATTACCGAGGGAAAATTTTCATGGTAATCTATCCCTTCCTTTTGAGTGTAGCCTTTTTCTACTAACCTAGCCTTGTACTTATCCACCCCTCCATTTGGTTTATATTTTGTTTTATATATCTATTTACATCCTATTACTTTCTTATTCTTTGGTATGTAACTAATTCCCATGTCTTATTGCTTTCCAAGGCTTCCATTTCTAAATTCATTGCATGCACCCATTCTTTGAGTTTTATAGCATCATCATAATTCCTAGGTTCAGTAACCAACTCCATATTAACCAGAAAACACATGTGGGAAGAAGATACATTAGCATAAGACATGTAATTCTCAATTGGGTATAAGCACTTACTGATCGGACCATCACATGCACCTGTTTTAGCAATATTGCAGATGCAATCCTATGCCCAAATAGGTGCCTTTCTGTCCCTATTCGGTCTGCCAGTATTTGGTGGTTTAATATGTATATGGTTTTCATTTGCATCATGATGCTCTTTCACTGTATCATACCCAACTTCACAATTTTGGTTAGGGACATGTGTCATTTCATCATTAACATCATTAGCAGGCAACTTGTTAGCTTGAGAATCAGTAGATTGCTCATTAGATTCAGAGTCAAATAAAAACATCTCTCATATTTCTTTGGACACTCCCCCTAGATGAGGAGACATGATATCTTTGAAAGGAAACTTGTCCTCAACGAAGGTAACATGTCTACTCACCAACAAGTGTTTATTATGCAAGTCTAAAAGTAGAAATCCTTTTTGAGTAGGGGGTAGCTCAAAAAGACACAAGGAAAAGATTGAGATTGAAATTTGTCAGAGACATTCAAATCAGTAGCATATGCAAGAGAACCAAATACTCATAAAGCATTATAATCAGGGGCGTAACCATGAACCTCTTCAAATGGAGTTTTATAATCAAGTATAGGGGAGGGAATCCTATTAACTAGGTGGACAGACATTTTAATACATTCACCCCAATATTTAATAGGGAGATTGGATTGAAACATGAGACTTCGAGCTATTTGCATTAGTGTTCAGTGTTTACATTCTACTATACCATTTTGTTCAGGTGTATAAGGGCAAGTCATTTCATGTAGAATTCCTTTATGCAAGAAATATTGATTAAGTTCATTATTGAGGAATTCAGTTCCATTATCACTTCTTGCTCTTTTTACGTGTGCACCAAACTGTGCAAGAACATGAGCTATGAAATTTGTAATATGATTTCTAATTTTAGACTTAGATTGCATTAAAAACACCCAAGTTGCCCTTGAGTAATCATCAATGATTGTAAGGAAATATTGGTGCTCTTAGTGTATGGGTGTCTTATATGAACCCCACACATCTATGTGCAACAACTCAAAGCAACATTTAGTCTTAATACAACTAAGAGAGAAAGTAAGTCTAGTTTGTTTGGATCAAAAGCAAACATCACAGATTTTATTCTTTAACATGTCATCCGCCTTTATAAAGTCCAAGTATTTCATTACAAAATATAGAGCTTGTCTTAATTTATGATGTAACAACCAGGTATCAACACTAGTATGCATATCATTGTTCTTGATAGTAAAGTTCACAGAATCATCGTTTGGCATCCTTTGGTTTTGCAGAAGATATAAACCATCAATAAGCTAACTAGTCCCCCTTATCATTCCACCTTGAAGGTCCTGCAGTACACAATGGTCAGGGAAGAAAACCACCATGCATTATAGCTCGAAGGTTAGTCTAGATACAAAAATTAGATTAAATTGAAGTTGTGGAGCATATAGGATGTTATTAAGTGTAATTTTCTCATTAAGTTTAATACTACCTACATGTGTGATAGATATTACATCTCCATTAGGTATTTTAATGTTCTTAATAGGTCCTGTATATATCTTATATGCGTCTAATAATGATAGATTATCTGCTAGATGTGTGGTGGCTCCAGAATCAATTATCCAATAAGTGTGTGTGTGAGAGGATAGTCTAGGCAAACCTGTACCAGTCAGAGCACACATACAAGATGGAGCTTTTGCATCATTCTTAAGGAATTCAAGCAATCTCTCATATTGTTTTGGAGTGAATGTCGGTGTAATGGTATTAACTGTGTGTCGAGTGTATTCATTGTTTGGCTAATATTAGCCTCTTCAATGGTTTTCACTTTGTTTCCTTTGCTAAAGTTAGTAGGGAAACCTATGAGGTGCCAGCACCTTTCTTTGTTATGCCCTCGTTTACCACCATGAGTACATTCTGAGAAAGGAGATCCCCTGTCTCTTCCATGGCCTCTCCCCCTTTCCTTTTGTTGCCATTACGACTATCTTAATATGGCTATTCGTGTTCAAATTGATGAGTGATCTTTGATCTTTATCCTCAGACACCATTACAAAAGCTTGATTGATAGTGGGAAGAGGTTGCATTAGTAAAATCTTACTTCTTGCAGCACTGTAATTGTCGCTTAGACTAAGAAGAAATTGTAAAATTTTTTGTTGCTGAGTCCTCTCGGCATAAATTCTAGAGGTATCACACTTGCAGCAGGGTAAAGGTAGTAATGATGCTTGTTCCTCCCACAATTCCTTAAGCTTTGTATAATATGGAAACAACGGAAGTCCCCTGGCGAAGTAGACTAATTTCACGATGTAAAGCAAAAATCCTAGAACTCGTTACCTTATCAAAGCATTCTTGTAGGTCTGTCCATACAAGATGAGCATTTTGAAAGAAAATTACACTGCTAGCAAGTTCTTTAGACATAGAATGTAAGGCCACGATAGGACAACTGCATACATTATTCCGATTGAGCCCGGAGTTTCTCTTCTTGTGATTCCTTTGTGCAAGAACCATCAATGAAACCCAATTTATGCTCACCAAGGAGTGCAATCTGCATAGCCCTACTCCAGACAGTGTAGCTTTTGCTCCCAGTCAACACATGTGGAATAATAGAGGCACCTTGTGTATTTGGCAGGTGAAGGTATAGGGGATGTGTGAACCGGAGTCCTTCTATGGCAGTGTCATCGCTATTGGTCTTTGTTGCCATACTAATGATGCAGATAAAAATGAAGCGAAAAAGAAGAGTCAAGTTTTGTCAATTACCATGAAGGGCGACGACATTGAAGGAACGTTGAGGCTGTGAGATTTCTTTGATCGTTGGCGATTCTACAACCGTCGACGAGGTTAAGGGTATCATTGAGAGGAAAAACAGTGTCGAGTGGTTCTGGGATTCAAAAATCAGATTAGCCGTGTATAATATCCCCGATTGTCGCCAGTATTGAGAATAGTAATGATGATACGGTGAGTTAGAGATTGAAGAATCACAGAGTATGGTGCTGCAGCAACCATTGTCGTTGACAAGATTATCTGGTGCTCTGTCTCACTCTGTCTCTATTTCGGTTTCCAGAATAAGGTCAAATCAGGTTCTGGTAATTTTTGATATGGAGATCTTGTTTTTCTAGGTAAGATATGAAAATAATCCACTCTTTGTAATACGCATCTGTACACATTTATACATACACAGTTATAGGCCTATCTAAATGACACAACTATATGCTGATGGGCTTATATACAATCAGCCCATCTAATTATGTTCTTTACTTTCCTACAATGTCATAATTACTTTATCATGCTATAGTTCTCATCATTATTCAGCATGGCACACAGTTTTACTTCGACATATCTCAATCTGCACAGGGAACCAATTGATTCAAATCTTTATCTCAAACATCTCGCCCCGGCGAGCTTTCTGCTAGATGGGGCAAAATTCTTCATTACTCGTTCGGCAACTATGGCCCTAACTCGCTTCAGCGAGCTAATCATTTGCTGAAGAGAGGTGTTAATTCATGAAATTCTAGTCAAAAGCATATCCGATCATATCCAAGTCCCCATCCCTAAATTAATAGGCTATAATCCCAACCAATTCACAAGGCAAAATTTTCAAAATGGATAAGGGAGAGATATACTAAGCCTATTCCAAAATATTTCCTAAGCTCAATAGTTTTTTCAAATTTCCCATGAGCAGCTACTAATAAGCAAGGTAGATAAGAATCATGTTACCTGTATCTCTGAGCTGGAGTTTGGGGAAAACTGCTCTCAAACTCATAAATCAACTCTATAGAGTAACGAGAAATCTTAATTTATAAAAAATCATTTAGTTATTTACAAATACTCAAAATTTCTTTATCTCGTTGCTCTTAATTTCCTAAGAGTAAGCAATGGTATATCAAGACTACGTTAGATCTGAGAATTGAAGTCATCGAAGCGTTAGACTAGGCTTGTTTAACATTTCTATATATTATCTCAATTTGGGGTTCTAGCCCTTAGAACCCAATTTTTTTGAAAAATCCCCAATTTGGGGTTCTCAAGACCTAACTTAGTTTATTTAGAATTCTTAAATCTAAGAAGGAAAGGAATTCCGATGAGGAGGGCTTACTCGGCGATTATGAATCTTAGGGACTTCTTGGAATGCAACCTTAGCAGAGCTCTGAATTCGTTGAGTCAAAATTTGTGAATGGTGACACATCGCGTCTTAGCTAGATCCTAAAGGACAAATGCAGGTCCTCTACTAGGCTGTAAGAAAATAAGGTTTAGTGGGCTTAAATAAGTGAAAGTTAGACCCAATCCACCCAAAAACGTAGGTAATCACTTAGGCCTACTTTTAACTCTTATTGGGGTTTTGCTTAGCATGCATCCTATGTACCTTTAAGCGTCCCTTGTTTGGTCCTTCATCAATCAAAACCCAAACTTCTAAATAGAACACGACATATTCTCACTCTTATGGGCTCCAAAGCCTGTCTCCTATGGTCAATTATTACCCTATAATAGTATTCTGGGTTTCAAGTGCTTTTTAATTACTTTTTGATATTTTCATTCAGTATTTGGTTTAGGATTCGTGGTTGTCCCTCTCAACACAAGTGTCTCATCTGGAACTCAAACTCGAGACACATAGGGATCTAGTGGGAACTAACACCTCTAGACCAAGTCTATGTTGATTCAAGTTCTTTTTAATTATTAATTGGTAATTTTATTAAGAATTTGGGATGTTACAAGTCTAGCACCATATATGCTTTTTGGATGTGCAAAAATACCATTAAACATACAAAATAGGAGCAAAAATATCAAGACCATTAAATATAACCTAACACGTGTAAAAATACCCATAAACATTCAAAATGGAGGCAAAAATGTCAAGAGCGTCAATATAACCTAACACCGTGTTAGGTCATATTTAATGGCCTGAAATTTTTGCTCCCATTTTGAATATTCAGGGGTATTTTGCACATCCAAAAAATATATAGTGATGGACGCACTTTTGTTGTAGTTCACGGGTATTTTTAAACCTTAATTTTTGCCGAAAATATCCTCATTAGAGGAGACTTTACAACTATCAAACAACCTGTGGCAAGCCATTTTTTTTCTAAACAAGTTTGACAATAAGAAAATTTTTTTATCTACAATTAAATAGTTTGTTCTTTAAATTGAATTTCACTATTATGTTTTATAAATTGCAGTTGTCAATCTTATGTGGTCATTATTTATCATGCATTTTCCCAAAATAGTATAATCATCAAATATATCTAGGGTTTAGGTCCATTAAAAAAAATCTCAATTTTAATTTGTCCCAATTTTTTTTGGGAGCAATGTCACCCTGAAAGTTTCCAGGTCATAGCAATTTTACCTCGGCTGTTATTCAAGTTAAGTTTACCCATTGGTTGACTCAAAATCTCAAGCTGGTAGGTCCACGTGTCATCCACATCATTTTTATTAAAGTGCAAATTTGATTTGAAGTTTTTGCTTAAGAGCAATGTTGCCTCGAAATCTTTTTTTTGTTCAATATTGCCTTGGAAGTTGGAAGTTGGAAGTTGGAAGTTTTCAAGTTGTAGCAATGTCGCCCTAACTGTTATAAAGGTTATATTTGACTGTTAGTTGACCAAATATGTTAAACTAGCAGAGTGAACGACGTTAAAGAAGAAGACGTAGATAGAGAAGGAGCTCACGCTCGTTGGAGAATAATGAAGAAGATTCAATTACCGGATCTAAGACACATTGGGCAGGATTATTGAGAACATGGCCATTGGTTACTCTCTGTCAACATAACCCAGCAACGTCAAGATAAATAGGTACCTCTTAATTCGATTTTCTCTTTATCGCACAAGATGCTTTTACCTCTTTGATTTTCTCCTATCATTCAAATGTGATGTATATTTTTAAAATAAATTCCTTATTTATAAATCTAACTTAGAAAAAAATGAAGTGAACGACACATAAACTTGCCAGATAAACATATTTAGTCAACTAACGCGTAAACTTAATTTGGATAACAGTTGAGGTAAAATTGCTAAGATTTGGAAACTTCTAGAGCAATATAGCACTTGAGTGAAAACTTCTGGGCAACTTTGTATCTAAACTTAAAATAAAAATGACGTAGATGTCATGTGGACTGTTAGCTCACTATATTTGATCAATTAACGGTCAATCTTAACCTGGATAATGGCCGGAATGAAATTGCTATGATTTGAAAACTTCTGAGGTGACATTGCTCCGAAAATGACTTCTTGGACTAAATTGATATTTTTGGCAACTTTCTAGACAAAAATAAACCTTAACCCGATATGCACACACAAACGACATGATAAAGAACAAGCCCTGAACTTGACACAATAGCACTCTAGTAATCTACAAATTCAAACAGGAATCTTATTTGGAATCAAAATGAACCAATAAAGTTCAAACCTTAAACTTTATTATAAAAATCTAATTCCCAAACCCTAAGCATGATCGATCTCTCAATCTTATTATGATCATCTCTCTCTCTCTCTCTCTCAACCAATTCTTGTATATATGTTTTTTTTATGTGCAAAAATACCCATGAATATTTAAAGGAGAAAAAAAAATGTCAAAACCATTAAATATAACTTAACACGTACTAAAATACTTATGAACATTTAAAATAGAGGCAAAAATGTCAGGAACGTTAAATATAACATTACACCATGTAAAGTTCAAACCTTAAAACTTTATTATAACTAAGAATCTAATTCCCAAACCATCTCTCAATCATATTATTATAATCACACTTTCTCACTCTCTCTCAACTAGAGATGAAAATAGGCTTGGCCCCTAACAGGGGTTTACGGCCTAGCTTACATAAAGCCTAGTCTAGTCTAGCATAGCCTAGTCTATTTACTAGATAGGTCAAGCTCAGACTCAGGTTCAGGCCTATTTGCCAAATCCTATTTAGATAAATAAGTCTGGGCTATTTTTATAAGGCCTCGCCTATTTAACTTTTTAAATTTATACTATAATATAAGAATATATAATATCATCTAAATAGTTGTATAAATTATTTATAAATTTACCAATTTAACCTTAATTCTAAATTTCACATTTCATCTTTATTACTTTCAACCCTTACTTTCGCATCAATCATTAACCCCCACCTCTCTTCTCTCCGATCGTTCGAGATGACAATGCTAACTCACTCCCTCTCCCTTGATTTGCGCCATCTACTAAGGCATAATAATTTATATATGAGTTTATTTTATTGCTAAATGAAATATTATAATCTTAGTAGGAGGAGCTTGTCCTAATTTATGGGGGAACAATAAAAGAGATAAAATTTAGTTTTACATGTTACTTGTTATGCTTGGTCAATTTTAGAAAATATATCTCATTAGTCAACAGAAATTAGTTTTTCTTTTTCCTATTTGCTCAAACAATTATTGTCACTAGATATTCTTTTCTTTTCCTTACTAAGCCTTTATATTACAACGAGAATAGATGCTAAACTTTTAAGACATAATGTAATATTTTAAATAATCGTAAAGGCGGTTATATATGAATTTAGATGCATAGGTTTTAAAGGCTATTTAAAGGCCTATATTTTAAGTAGGCTTTTAAACAGGCTTCAGGCTTTGTCAGGCCTTTTGAAAGCCTAGGCTCATGCCTAAAAAAAAACCTATATACATGCTCAGGCCCAGACTTAGGCTTTAAATTTCTGTTGCAGACCTAGGCTTATTTAGGTAAAGCCTAGCCTATTTCCACCCCTACTCTCAACCAATTTATTACTTAAAAAACTATAATTACCCATCAAAGTGAAACTGTAGGATTAACGGAAGCACATGTGAGAAAGTCCTTATCTTTCTCTAAGACAGCCAAATATTCATCAGGCATAGTGATCCAAGCCTCAAATCCTTGGCTTGTGTCGATGAGAACAACAGTATTAGGATCTGTGTCTTGTGTTGCTCCTCTAAAAGACACCCACAATGGCTTCCCCCACCCAAAATCCAACTCATTGAACCCTAAATTACACCAACTTGTGAACATAAGTGACATTGGCTTCTTGTTCTCCTTCATCCATTGCGCTAACATTTTCCCGGAAAATTCTTCGCCCAACAGATATTCTGGGTCCTTTTCAATTTTCATGAACAAGTCCTTATTGATCCTTCCCATCTTCTCTCTCGTTATTTTCACAAAGTCATTGATACTGGTATTATTATTGACTTTGTTTTCATACGGTATTATGGCTAGGGAGACGAGGTTTCCCATGGAGTTACTGGTTAAAGGTTCACCTCTTCTTCTTCTTATGTCCATTGCGTGAAGTAATAATAACAAATTACAACTTATGCCTTTGCTACTATACGCAAGGATCATGTGCCTGGCGATGAAAGAAGAAAGAACTTGGTAACGTGTAGGCTTATTCGCTGAAGCTCCATTATCATCTTCATGATCTTTTGCTAAGGTTGATCTCAGGTTATCCATGGCTTCCTCAGTGAACACGAATCTGTAAGATAAAAAATGATTTGTCATATGTATCAATTCAGATCATGAATAATGCAACCAATTAATATTAAGATTAATGTTGTTGACAACAAAAGTTGCCGCTGTTGATAAGAATTTGACCCTATTATAAGGACCGATTGAAATTAACCCCACGGCTAATATGAGAATTTTATTCATAGAAAACCTATATAAATACTTTTATAACTGTATAACTAGAGGTAAACTGACTAATTGGCTACACTTATGATATTTTAGTTAAATATCTAAAATAATACTATCTCTAGCTAGTCCTTATAACAAGCTAAATATGTAATAACAAATTTATATATATTATAGTTATTTCTTGATATTTTAAAATTAACCTTAATAAAAGTCACTATATATTGAGAGGGACTTGGAAATTAGTTAGGAAGTTTTATAGTTAGTTAGGGATACTTATTGGAAAAAAAATTAATGCTTTAAACAAAACATATTATATTATGAAATGCTTCCTCCGGTACTTCTTATAAGTAACTTTTTTTTTCTAATTGTGCAAAACAAAATGGCAGTTAAGTCTAATTAAAAAAATAATAAATGTGTAAAAAATGTCATGTTTTGTTTTTCAAATATGCACCCTATTTATGAAAAGAGCATAGAAAAGAGAATGAGTATAAAAATATGAAGAGAAAATGAATAATAATTGATTGAACAAAAGAGAATTAGTGGTTTATTAATATAAAGGTATGTATTTAATAGAGGTAGAAAAAGAAAATAATAGTTTAAATTTTGAGACACAAAAAAAAAGTTGTTTATATTAAGGATCAACAAAAAAAAATTTGCTTATCAATAGGACCGGACGGAGTATTTAAAAACTAAAACATCTAACACAACGTATCTACATAAAATTTTTTATCATAATTAAGATTGTTACAACATCACCTCCTCATGGAGCAAATGGCTTCCACCTCCTTTGGGGAAGAAGAAGGAGGGCCGGCAGGCAAACAGGAAAAACCTTTGGGAGGGAACAAGGCAAACGGAGAATCGAAATCCGGCCACGGTATCTCGTCTCTTTGATTCCGGTGAATCGCCGACCACGTCCTCAACAACGCACGGCACGAGGTGGCATCCATGAGAGTATGAAGACAACAAACTCCAATGGCGATACCACCACACTCAAAAGTGTTGATCTGAACCATCAAATGAGGCAACGATTCCGATTCTTCTCCTTTAGGTGGTAGATGAATAATCTTGTGATGAGGCTCATATGGAAGTAGCTTGTTCAGAGATTCGAGGTTGGGCGGGTTGAGGAAGTCGGAGATTGTAGTGTTGACGGTGGCTTCGTTGTAGAGAGCTCCTTCGTCGTTGCAGGAGACAGAAACGAGGTCGTTTCGTCGGCCGGCGAGAGGGTAGAAGATGGTCAGGGTTTCTGAAAGTGACTGCTTGAGATTATTATCATTATTATTATTAGGGTTTGTGAATGTTGGGTAGAATAAGATTACAGGGAAGTAGTAGTTGCCCTGGAAGACGTCGAAGATACTAAGGTTGTGAGTTTTGTTTTCTGGAGAAGTGGGTTTGGATGGTTTGATGATTTCACTACAAGTCACTTTGATTTCCATATTTCAAAATGATCTCAATAAAAATGATTTCCAGCACAATTCGAGTTAGCTAGAGAGAGAACTAGAGACGATATATATATAGATAGGAAAATGACAAGGGTGAGAGATCTCAATAATTTTGACATTATACTATTTATAGTGGGGCCCACATCCTTCTTACGTATGTAAATGTAATGCATTATGTTATATTTAATAATACTGATATTTTTACTCCCATTTAGAATATTCATAAATGTTTTTACACCTCCAAAATATATATGGTGCTCAACGTATTTTTGGTTAAAGTTCATAGGTATTTTTATTCTTTAACTCTATTAATTACTCTATTAACTAAATTAGAAATTGTTTTTATTAATGCATTGTGAAGTGCATAATAAATTCATCAGCCACTGCACTTTAAGGCACAACAACATTTGCATGGTCGCTATTCGCCAGTGAGTACTCTGGGACTACATTTGTTAGCTTGTAGTTCATTTTCTTCTTTTTGAATTTTTCTGCTTCTCATATTGTGGTCCTATTATCATTGATTGTCCAATAAATTATTGTTCTAATGAGGATATACAAATTATACTATCACTCTGGTTCTATTTATAAGTGTTTTTTGACTAAAAAATTTGGTCCTATTTATAAGTCCAATTTCAATATAATAAATGAGATTATGACAATTTTGTCCCTATTTATTATACCAATGAAAAAATAATTTAAGATAGATAGAGAAAAAAGAATTGGAAAGTACCCATTAATAAATGAGGATATAGTTGAAAATTTACCCCATAATCATTGAGTTAACTACCTCTCATTAGTATATGAGATTTAGTTAAAATGGACTTATAAATAGGAATAAAGTGTTACATATCTCTCATATATATTTCTTCCTTGGAAAGATTTATAATATGGAACAAAGTGGTATACCTATATTAGTCGGACTTCTCCTACCGAAATCTCAATTTTTTAAATATTCTCTTATTAATTAATGTTTCTTACCTAGAGAATGATAATGATAAAAATTCCATCCAATATGATTCTGATCCACTATACTCCCTCGTGATGTACTTTTTATAACAATTTAAAATTTAAATTATCTTAGTCTTTTTTATAAGATTTTATTTGGGGTTATCTGAGCACCTAATGTATTTTTATCATTTTTGCCCTAATTAATTCTATTATCTCTCCTCATCATTAATTTTTCAATACTATATTCTCTTTCATACTTTCTAGCATTACTAGTACTCCCTCCGGTCCACAATATAGGGCACTTCAACTATATTATAAAAAACAAGAAATGACAATTAAATCATTTTTTATGGCAAACAGTTAAATCATTTAATATGTTATAAAATGTAAATTTTTTTCACCTTTACCCTTGAGAAATATGTTTAATTGCATTTAGAATGTTATTTTAAAGAGAGTGGGAATATAATGAGTAGACAAAGTTAGAAAGTGAATATTAATCATAAGGGCAAAACAGAAAAAATAGCATTAATTAAACTGAAAGTGACTTATATTATGGATCATACATGCCTTCTAGAACTGCCCTATATTATAGACCCTATGAAGAATTATATTCCTCTCTTTCTTGCCCCCTTATTAAAAAAAAGGCATACTTAAAAAAAAAAATTCATTTGTAACATGCTTATTACTTACAACTAATTTTAATTCATTTCTTAAACAGAGTAATTCAGTTATCAAATCTAATTCTTGTAAAAAAAGAGTGGAGGAAGTATTGCTCATATACCAATGACAGTGACACAATAGAATATACACTCGTGCATACTCCACGCTATGCTACATAAAAAATTACTCATGCATGCTCCACGCTATGCTACATAAAAAATTACTCATGCATGCTCCACGCTATAGATACTACTACTTACAAAATTATTAAAAACAACACACGTTGGATACTAAATATTATATTTTTCCCCACTCATTCCCTGTCACGCAGAACCGTTGCAACGTGCATGCTTCTTAAATCCCCTGTCAAGGGTCAACTTTTTTCATTTTCCCCAAAATTTCATATTTTCAACCAAATAAAAAAGGGAAAATTTCAATTAACAACCTCTATAGACAATTAATATTCAGTAGCCCAAAAAATTCTGAAATTTTATTACACCATATAAATCAAAATTAAATTAAATTTCATGGGTGAAAAGATAATGGGAAAATCCCATGTATCCATATCAGAAGTTATTATTTTCAAATATGAACTTAATAAACTCATATCGAATATAGGAATTCAACCATACCTGTATTCTCATCTTTACAAGTAGTCATTTTTAAATGAAAAATTATCATTTTCATATCAGAAGTTGTTATTTTCAAATCCAAACTTGGTAAACCTATATCGAGTTTAGAAATTCATCCGTGCCTGCATTCTCATTTTCACAAGTGATCATTTTTAAATAGAGAGTTGTTATTTCCATGTCCGGAAGTTGTTATTTTCAAATCCAAATTTGATAAACTCATATTGAGTTTAGTAATTCATCCTTACTTGCCTTAGTTTAAATTCATCAATGTAGAGTTGTCAATTTCATATTAGAATTTGTTATTTTCAAAGCTAAACTTGGTAAACGTATATCTAATTTAGGAATTCATCCATGCTTGCCTTCTCATACAAAGAAGTGGTCATTTTTAGTCCAGCCGACCTTAGCACACCCTTATTTTCTGGAAAGTTTTTCTGTTGCTGCACTTTATGCCTCCCTTCCTCTCCTTTTGTTGTTGTGTTCTGTGTCATGCATCTCTTCGTTTCAATAATATAATATGAGGTCCCTTCATCTACTTGTTTAATTTCTTTATGTATCAGTACTGGCATTGCAAACGCTATTCTATGACCACTTTAAAATATAAAAATATTATATTAAAAAGTTAAAAGGTAAAATATTATATTAAAGAAACAAAGGTTGTGGGTTTTGTTTTCTGGGGAAGTGGATTTGGATGGTTTGATAATTTCACCACAAGTCACTTTGATTTCCATATTTCAAATGATCTCAATAAAAACTGCTTTTAGGTTTGATTTCTAGCACAATTCGAGCTAGCTAGAGAGAGAACTAGAAATGATATATATAGACAGGAAAAATTAGAGGGGTTAGTTTTGAGGGAGTTATATTAATCATCATTCGGTTATACTTATTTTGCAAATTATAACTCTCTAACCATATGTTTAATTTAGGCCCTTGATTTATAGGGGGTAAGATAGGTGCATAGTAAAAAAAAAAAAGTTGCACTTTGCAATTATCTAAAAGCTTAGCTCACTTGTTTTTTTTTATTGTTCTCACTTATCCTCTTTCATCTCTTTTCTTATCAATTCTATCTCACCCACTCCCTCCATAAATAATCATGGTATATATATTTGATTTTTTTAAAAAAATATTTTTTATACATTTATAATCTTTAACCAATTTTAACCAACGTTTTATCTATGTAATTTGATTATTTATAATTTATGTATGAGACCGGAGGAAGCAAACTATATAACCTCCAATTATTGACATTTCAATTAGCAAAATATTATATGTTCCTTAATTGTAATATAAAAAAGTCTTCCTTTGCTAAAATGGTTAAGGTGCAAAAATACCCATCAGCTTTTACCCAAAGTGTATCTAGCAGCATATACTTTTTAGAGATGTAAAAATATCCATGGTCATTCAAAATGGAAGCAAGAATTTCAATACCATTAAATATAATATAAAACTATGCATATTTGAATGTTAGATTATATTTAATAGTCCTAAAATTTTTTCTCCGATTTTAAATGTCCATTGGTATTTTTGAACTTTTAAAAAAGTATATACTACTGGAGTATTTTTAAATATTAACTCTTGCCAAAATATCCTCATTGGAGGAGACCTATCGTGGCAAGCCTTTGTTATTTTTCTAAAAAAGTTTGACAAGAATAAACCTTTTGATTTACAATTAAATAGTTTTTCTTTAAATTGAATTTCACTATTATGTTGTTATAAATTGTAATTGTCAATCTTATGTGGGCACTGGTCATTATTTATCTTGCATTTTCACAAAACAGTATAATCATATGTGTATATATATATATTAAGAAAGGAAGGAAAATAGACTATAGTAAAAAACCAAGAAAATGTAGACATTATAAGGAGAGTATATTTTGAACAACCAGAGAATTTTGCACAAGAATATAATGAAGTAGTTAATAATATGGTAAATAGAAAATAAATAAAATAAAAATTAGACTTACTGTTTATATATATATATATATATATCCGATGAAGAACAAGCCCCAAACTCGATACAATATAACACTTTAGTGATATACAAATTCCGGTTAGGAACCCTCCTCTTTTATTTTTTAACCATTAGATCAATATTTGAATGGTTCATATTTGATCTTTTATAAAATTATTATTAAAATATTAAATTATAAAAAATTAATTAATTAAATACAAATTGCTAACTTTTGATATGGATAATTCAATACTATAATATAGAAAGTAAAAATAATAATATTATGCGTAAAACTAAATCTGAACTATTCAAATATTAGTCTAATAATTAGAAATAATAGAAAGATGAGGGAAGAGAATGGGAAGGGAAGAGGAGGGATTTAGAACGGTACAAATTCAAATAGAAATTTTATTAGAAATTAAAATATGAACCAATTTAACAAAGGTGAAACATTAAACTTTATTATCATAATCTAATTCCCAAACCCTAAAACATGATTGATATATCTCAATCTTATTATATATCATCACCTGCTCCTTTTATTAATTAAACTTCACTATGTCCTTCCCAACCCCCCCCCCCCCCCTCAATTTATTACTGTAAAAATCTATAAATACCAATCAACATGAAACTGTAGGATTAATGGAAGCATAAGTGAGAAAGTCCTCATCTTTCTCCAAGACAGCCAAAAATTCTTCAGGCATAGTGATCCAAGCCTCAAGTCCTTGACTTGTGTCAATGAAAACAACACTATTAGGAACTGTTTCTTGTGTTCCTCCTCTATAACCAACCCACAAGGGCTTTCCCCATCCAAAATCCAAGTTATTGAACCCTAAATTGCACCAACTCGAGAACACGAGCGATATTGGCTTCTTCTTCTCCATCCCTTCCATTAACATCCCTCCACATTCATCGCTAAAGAGAAAATCTGGGTCCCTTTCAATCCTCAAGAACAAGTCCTTATCGATGCTTTTGATCTTCTCTCTCGTGATTTTCACAAAGTCATTGATACTAATATTATTGTTATTAGTATCTTCTTTTTCATGAAGTATCATGGCAGGCCAGAGAAGGTTTCCCATGGAGTTAGTGGTTAAGGGTTCACCTCTTCTTCTTCTTATGTCCATTATGTGAAGTAATAATACCAAATTAGATGTTATGCCTTTGGTACTATACGCAAGGATCATGTGCTTGGCTATGAAAGATGACAGAACTTGGTAACGTGTAGGCTTCTTTGAAGCCCCATTATTTTCATCTTCATCTTTTGCTAAGGTTCTCAGGTTGTCCATGGCTTCCTCATTGAACACGAATCTGTAAGATAAAATTGATTTGTCACACACACACACACAAAATTCAGATAGTAATGAATGCATCCAATTGATATTGAGATTGTTGTTGCCAACAAAAGTTGATGCAATTAATAAAAATATGAGGTCATTCAAATCGGTAATAATATGAAAATTTTGTTGGTATACTAATCTATATAACTCTATAAATATTTCTATAAGTGTTGTTTGAGCATGTCAAAACTTGAAACTCAACTCACCTAAACTGTTTATTATCAACAAAAAATAAAAAATAAAGCATTGTCCTAAATTACTTAAAAGTTTAATTTCCTGAACTTAGAATCATATATTACAAATCAAATTTTATCAAGCGTGATTTTTATTATTAATTAATGAAAATTTTTACAGGATGTTGAAATATCCTCCATGTAATTTTTTTTTATTTGAAAAAATTCATGTGCTAAAATTAATTGATTAAAGAATTGGACCTAACAAATATAAGCAAATTATGAATCTAATTTTTTTCTAATAATAACCCCTAAACTTTTTAAGTCTTTGCAAATAACCTCAATTTCTCAACTTTATACTATTTAAACCTTATTTTGATATGCATATAACTTCTGAAACTTTAAGTTATATACAAATATATACAAATAAACCTCTTACACTTTAAAGATAAATAATGAATAAAATTAATAGAATAGAAGTTACTTCCTAAATGTAAAAATTGAAGGAGGATTTTTTTGGTAAATCTTTCAAGGTTAAGAAAGTTATTTACTTATGAGATAGAGTTATGATGGATTTTGTATGATTTAACCCAACAAAATTATTAAGACTGTTACGAAATGACCTTCTTATGGTGCAACTGGCTTCAATCTCCTGTGTAGAAGAAGTAACAATGCCACCACGCAGACGAGAGAAATCTATGGGAGGGAACAAGGTGAACGCAGAATCGAAATCGGGCGGCACGGTATCGCCTCTCTGATTCCGGCATATCGCCGACCACGTCCTCAACAAGACGGCGCACGAGTTCGCGTCCATGATAGTATGAAGACTACACACTCCAATGGCCACACCACCACACTCAAAAGTGTTGACCTGAACCATCAAATGAGGCAACAACGGCGATTCTTCCGGCGGAAGAATCTTGTGAAGCTCACATGGAAGAAGCTGGTTCAGAGATTCGAGTTTTGGCCGGCTGAGGAAGTCGGAGATTGTCGTGTTGACGGTGGCTTCGTAATAGAGGGCTCCTTCATCATTGCAGGCGATGGAAACGAGGTCTTTTCGCCGGCCGGCTAGAGGGTTGAAGATGGTTAGGGTTTCTGAGAGTGAGTGTTTGAGATTGTTATTAGGGTTTGTGAATGATGGGTAGAATAAGATTACAGGGAAATAGGTGTTGCGATAGAGGATGTCAAAGGCACAAAGGTTGAAGATTTTGTTTTCTGGAGAAGTTGGTTTTGATGGTTTGATCATTTCTCTTGAAATCACTTTGATTTCCATTTCGAATGATATAATAAAAAACTACTTTTTGGTTTGATTTCTAGCTCAATTCTTTTTAGCTATAGAGAGAACTAGGGATGATATATATACATATATATATATATATATATATATATATATATATATAGACAGGAACATGAGTTGATGAATGTCTGTTTCATACTATTATTAATTATCAATCAATATTAGAGGGGTTTTTTTATCAACAATAGAGAGGTTATATTGTTTTTTTTAATTGAACATTAGAGGATTTTTTTAACCTTGTAACATTAGAATCATCAAAGGGAGTTACATACATACATACATATATAAATATATATATATATATATATATATATATATAAAAATCATAATTCGTTAACAAAAGCATGCAAATTATAACTCCAATTAAGCATATGTTTAATTTAGGCACTTGAATTTGTCGGATGTTACTGAAGTGCGTAGCCTTTTTTTTTTTTTTGAACAATAGTGCGTAGTCAAGAATATGTAAAACTTGATTTGAATGGTCCATGTCCTATTGTTATTCTTTTAAAAAAAAAATTAAAACTAGCTGAGATCGAGAAAATAATGCAGAATAAATATAATTTGTTTTAACATTCAAAATAAATAATGGCTTAAATTAAAACATAAAAACAAAATAGTATATAACGTTTGTGGTCTATATCTCCACCACTAGAGGGCTTTTAAAAGATACTCCCTCCTATCCTAATTATAAGACAAGGTTAATTTTTTTGGAGAAATTAAGGAAGCCAATTAAATTACTTTAGAGTATTTTTATTTTTATTTTTTTCTCCAAACTAATTAATTTAACTAAAAACTAATATATAATCTAAGGATACTAAAAATATAAACACTCTAAAGTAATTTAATTGGCTTCTTTAATTTCTCTAAAAAAGTCAACTTTATCTTATAATTAGGACCGGAAGGAGTATTACATGCAAAATGAGCGGCATTATCTTTACCCATATAGCTTAATATATACTCCCTCCTATATTTCAAAAAAGATTCTTTACTTCATAAGATAAGTTATATGAAGAGTTATTAATACTTACTTCTAATTTTATCCAAATAATTAATGTATAAATATAGCTCATCGTATTTATCTAGTGCAAGATCTGAACAAACCTAGGCAATGTTGTGATAACAAGACCGGGTAACTACTTACAATTTGTGCGAAGCTGAGTAAATTTCTTATACATTTTTAAATTTTATATTGATTTCATTTTTTTTTTTTTTGCTAAAACTGTTGTTCCTATATTTTGACAACTGAATAAAATTGAATAACTAAAATGATTTTTAAACGCATAACGTTCGAAAATTAATTGTAGACTCTTAGAGGATATAGGAAGTTATCAAATCAGTAGGCTTACGTTGAATATAAGATGTTATACTCCCTCCGGTCCTAATTATAAGACAAAGTTGACTTTTTTGGAGAAATTAAGGAAGCTAATTAAATTACTTTAGAGTATTTATATTTTTATTTTTTTCTCCAAACTAATTAATTTGGCTAATAAAATAATATATAATCTAAGGATAATAAAAATATAAACACTCTAAAGTAATTTAATTGGCTTCCTTAATTTCTCCAAAAAAGTCAACTTTATTTTCTAATTAGGACCGGAAGGAATAGTTAAAAGTGTCTAATTTCAGCAAAACACTCAATATGTAGCTTAAAAATTGATTTATGTTATAAATATTAGGTTATTTGGTGATAACCATGCCCTCTCCCAAACTCTTAACCTTTCATATTTTACACTTCATAACCTCTTTAATGAAAGGTTTTTTTCTTTTTTTTTGGTTTGAAGCTCAACGGATACATATTGTATAAGAATTTATTTTATTATTTATTCTATATAATTTTTTATTGAGGTGGGAGGCCTATAAATATTTATGAGTCTCTTATGTTTTCTTATTTTCATAATTATTTATGCATTAAATTAATTACAAGTGACCGTATTGTTAGGATGTTTTGAGGAAATGGGCCGAAGAACAACATTCTATAAAAATACCCAAGACATTGGGGGAATACAAAGTATTGATATTCTGTATGTGCAAAATTTACAGAACATCGGTAAAAGTTGGTCCAGTTGGTCCAATATATAAAGATTGACCTAATTGAGAAAGAAATTGGTTCATAATTATAATATTCTAAATTAAAATCTTACTGATATTAGGACATTATTTGTAAGCGATCTATAAATATTTCTATAAGAACTGTACCACAACATTGAATATTATTTCAAGTTTGAAAGTAGCAACGATCTCGTTCCCAAATGTTATGCGCCATTGTCAAACTGACATATATGACTATGTTACTTCCTTAGCCATAACAACTTCTTCTGTATTTTCTTGTTTAATACTAACTCATGTCATCTCTCTGATATATGTAAAAGCTAGTTACATGTTAGGTTTGATCCAAAATATCATATTTTAGTCCATTTCACCTCTGATATTTTTTGCTTTTCCCCCAAATTAATATATTACACAAGTATATTTAAAAAGATCATGTCACATATGTTTAAATTAATTAATTAATTTTACTTTTTAATCTATAAAAATTAATTAAGTAGCTATTATATTTGGGAGCGGAGGGTGTATATCTGTTTTTCCTTTTTTTTTTTTTTTGAGTGATAGCATGTGTACTGCTAACAGTGTAAGCACATGATATTGGAGTAAAAAAGTACTAGCTTGAGTCCTAAATATAAAATCCAGTTAATTTTTTTAATATTAAAAAAGTTAATTAAATTACTTTAGAATATTTATATTTATCATTTTTTCTTGAAACTATTTTACCTAAATTATAAACGGATATATAATCCAATATTACACAATTTATAATATAATTAAGTAATTTATTTGACTTCCTTAATTTCTTTAAAAAAAAGTTAATTGGGTCTTACATTCAAGGTCGGAAGTACCGTGAGAAAAAAGATTTTGTTTCCAAATGGTGTCCTTTTATTGGAAAACATAACAAAGCTTTCCTTTTTTTTCTTTTCTTTTTTGGGAGAACTAAGCTTTCCTGATCAAGCACGAAACATTAAATTAATAACTTACAATTCAATATTTTTATTGTCTATAGCTATATTTGAAATAGCTTATTTTTGGAAAATAAGCACTTATTATGTAAGTTGAGACAAAACTCCTCTCATAAACTTACCTCATATACCGTAAATCACGAATTATAAGCACTTATAAGTTAAAAATAAGCTATTTCAAATGAACACTCTATCTTTTCAAATAAGTTAAAATATGAATTATACAATATCAATACCTATAATTAATTAATATGATTACTATGATTACTCTCGTTTTCAACGCCTTCACACCCTGATTAATTATATTCCATTCAGATTCAACTAAACGCAGTCCTTGGATTATTATAAAACCCTTCATTCTATCCATGAGTCTTAATATAAGACACTTAATCTAATATATTAATTTTTATTTTTAATTAAATATCCTTCGTTTTGATATTATGTGTCTAACTAATCAAACAATCACTTACAATTTATAAATTTGATTCAGAGGGATTTTGAGTTATAAAGACTTCACAACTAATTTTAATCCAATTCCTTAATAAATGTACTTGATAATTGTTATAGTATGAATTGAGGGAGCGAGGGATTAGTAATTAACATAGATTATGCAACATGTTATAGAATTTATATTATATTGATGTAAACTTTGTTTGGAAGGAAAAGGAACAAGGTAGAGAAATTTCTTGAAAGAGAATTTATAGCTTGCCATTTGGGACTTTCTAATATGCCATGCAAGTATCATAAATAAATAAATAAATATATATATATATATATATATATATTCTGTACAATCAAAGCCTAGACTTGTTTTACCTCTATTCTGAAAATAAATGAAAATTAATTTTTCAGCTCATAGAATCATCGTGAGATCCTAAAAAAGGAATATAATCCTCAAAAAATTCCAATAACAAGTGAGCAATTTATGAATATGTTGTCATTTTCTGCATCGAAACTTGTTATCACATGCAGCTCACTTATTATTAGACTTTGTGGTGATTTCAATATTTTCTAGGGGCCTTATAGTTATTTCCCTAATTAAGCTTATGTATATCTTAATCACTAAGGTTTGCTTTACACACACACAGAGTATATATATTACTCTTTTTGGTTATAAATATAAGAGTTAAATAAATAATTTTTATATATTAATAAAATTAGTTAAGTTAGTCATTTAAGAAAAAAGTGTTAGTTTCCTTTTATATTGGAAACTACTATTTTGACAAAAAATCTCCTTAATATGTACAAATCAATATACAGGGAGAGTTTTTAAAAAATTATAAATATGTGAAATAAAGCGAACTAAGTTCGTCTTAAGATCAAAACAAACCATTAAACTAATTCTTATAAGTACGTAGAATCAGAGCAAGTATTATACTAATAATATTGGGGGTAACATCACAAGAAAATACAATGAATAAGGACGTTCATATTTGCCAATGGCTATACAGTGCCGTAGCTTTTCAACCGAAAGCCCTTTAAGTTGTTTATTATATGGTGCCCAACTGGAATATAATTAATTATGTATGTACCAGTATAAGACTCAGTTAATTTTCTTGGAAAGATTATGAAAACTAATTAAGTGACATTAAAATATTTATATTTATCATTTTTTTAAAAATAACGATACATAATATTTAATATGTTTAAGCGATTTATTTAGTCTGCTTAATTTCTTTAAAATAGTCAATTAGATTTTATATTTAAAACTAGGGGAGTATAATAATTTAATTGTAAAAGTGCTTTAATTTCAGCAAGCTGGATAACATATCCATCTAAAGTAGTACGAGGTTTATTGTTTGTGTGTGTGTTGGATAACATATCCATCTAAAGTAGTACGAGGTTTCTTGTGTGTGTGTGTGTGATTACAAACACCCACACGCATTATCAAGAATAAATGGGAACAGTGAATCTAAAGTCTAAAGCCTAGCATGCACTACTACAGATTTAACTACTACTGCAGATTAATTTATCTCTTTTTATTAAAAAGTAATGTATCCACCACTATATATCAATTTTAACGGACATGCACCTCTTGATTAATTAGTTTAATACATAGTGGTTAATTTGTCATTTTAATAATAAAACATGGATTCCTCGCTTTTTAAAAAAGAGTTCATTCTCCAAAACATATTTATTACTATAATTGATTCAATCAAGAAATTAGGCGATCGAGGGTGAGGTATATTATATATATAAGTCCTCACTACAAGTTGCTCCAACTAAAATTAAAGTTAATGTTTCTTATTATATATATATATATATATATATATATATATATATATATAGATATATATCCAATTCAAACGCTGAATCTGTCGATTTGTCATAGGTTTTAATTTCTTTTTTTTTTTCCTTTTTCCTTTTGTCCCTATATATATATATATATATATATATTAACATCACTCTTCAATTCATCAATTGCGTACTTCACTTGTCCTCGTTTTTAACATCGTTATTAAGTAGCTACTCAATGCATCCAACGGTCTTATAACATGAATTTCAAAACATGGCATCGTTTTGTTTAATTTAGTTTAAAACTAATTTTTTATTTCGCAAGTTGCTTATTGTGTAAAAAATAAGCCATGTAATATTCTTTTGTGGTGGACTGTAATACTCCTATTTGTTATAGTTATATTATTGTTGGACATTATCGTTTGTTTTCTATTATTTTTTGAAAAAAAAAAATATACAAAACTTTCAAATCACAATAAAATTACTTTTTTAAACTATTATTCTTTATTATATTTCATAAAATTTAATATAGAACAATATTTAATTTTGTTGTGGATGAAGATTCAAGAGTACTAGAGTAGGATACATTGTCTCGAAGGAAAAGGAACAAGTTTAAGAAATTTCATGAAAAATGGAATGATACAATTTAGGTCCTTTGCTTCTTTTTTCTTTTTTTTTTTTTTTCCAAATAAGCCTGATATAAATTTCAGAGCCAACCTTAATGAAAAGAATGATAATTAAGCTACTCAGGTCGGCCCGATTAAGATATTCTTATTTAATTTTCAATAATTATTTTGATAATTGAGTCATTGAGATAATGGATCGGAAGTAGGGCTGAGCAAGGAACCGAGAACTCGCGAGCCCGCCCATAAACTAGTCTAATTGGGTCAATTTGAACTCGCCCAAAATGAACCTATGACAAAAATCCTTCCATTTAAGACTTAAATGAGCGAGCTACGGGCACACCTTCAAGCTGCCCGTACCCGCCTATTTAATTTTTTTTTTATTAGCCTTACCTTGATTGTCCCTCCCTCATTTGGTCATTCCCTCCCCAACTCAAAATAAGAATTGTTTTCTCTTAATTTGTTTTGCAGAGAAAGATTTAGCTTATGGAGCTACGAACCCTCCCTCAAGTGAATTTGAAGATGATGGTGAAAACCAAAGTATGAAGATTCAATGGAAAAAATGTCATCTTGTTAATCTCAATAATTGTAATGTGTTAATTTAAAAGTTAGAGTTTGTTAATTTAGGTTCTTTTGTGTGAATTATGATTATTGAACTTTGAAGATTCAGATTTCAGAATTTAAATTGATTGCTTGATGGATTTGGATTGAAAGATTAATACTTATGCGAATATATATATATGTTTTTTTTCTTCCAAAAAAATAAACAGGTCTAATATAAATGGGTTTCGGGTAATCCGATTAGCCCGCCCATTTATTAGCTAGCCCATTTAACACGGGTTAAATGGGTTGAGGTACAGGTATGAGCTAGCCCGTACCCGTATAAAGTTAAATGGACAGGTTATGGATTTAGTCACAGGATGCCTAACCTGCCCATTGCTCTCCTCTAAATATGGAAGAGATATGATTGAATATGGTTTAGTACTTTATTGATCGAACAGGGAGCCAACTTCTCTCAAATAGATGCTTATTTGTTTTTCTGGGCAAGAAAGATGCTTATTTGTTTTTCCATTATTTACTATTAATATTATTTACTTCCTCATTTCTACATTTGTGCCTTCAAATAAAAAAAAAATATTTTAAGAATAATTAAAAAATATTAATTTGGGCTGATAGACCAACTCATTAACCCAAATGATTAAGGGCCATCCATCATAAATATCCAAGCTTATTCGGACAGGCAAATAAAGTCTGACCTGCTCAATAATTATTAAAATAATATAATTTAATTACAATGTATAAATACATTTTATCTCATAATTTTTTTATAATTCAGTTGTGTTTTGGTTTGACTTTGTGCCAATCCAATTATACTAAGATCATTAAAAATTAATAGACTTGTGTGTTCTTATACCCTCAAAATCATGGTTTCAAAATCGTTTTTCTGTAAGTCGAGACAAAACTCCTCTCACATACTTACCTCGTAAACTGTAAAAGTTATTCTCCAAAAGCTAATCAACACACATGTCTTATCACTCAGTAAAATTGGGGAAAGCTTTATTTGTTTTACGGAACATTGACTTTTATTCTGATACAAAACTTAATCGCTAAGGTTGGTTAGGTTTTATAAATATAAAAAATATATTAATTGTGTATCGTGCATATGGACTAACAATTATTCTAGTGGGGATCGTCCTAAGAAAATGTTATTAACTAGGGAAGTTCACATTTGACAATGCAACCAAAATCCCTTTGTCTTTGTTTTATTTGTCCACCATGCCTTTCATTTGTATTTGACTCAGCTAAATATGCTCCAATATGACCTGATTATCCTACACAAGCTATTGAAAATCAGACCTTTCAATAAATTGATTGAAGCAATAATTTAAGAGTCAGGGTTAATTCGAGATGATCAGTCATAATTAAATTAATGTATAAATTAAAAATAATTAATCCATATATAGGACATTTATATATAAACCATGCATAACTTAAAATTTCAGAATTATTAAAACATAATTTGATCGATTGTTATTTTTTAAAAATTCATAATGATGTCCTTTCAGTATTAATAAGGAAAGGAAGAAAATTTAAATTGGAATTGACTTCTCTTCAATACTCTTCCCATCTTTTTCCCCTCCATTACCTTCCTTTTACTTTTTTACCGGTGGATTAATATTTCAATACTCCATATATAATCTTATACAAATATTATTATAATTTTTCTTAAAAAATACATCAATAAATTTAAACCGCTAAAATTTAATATAAACCGTTGACAACTATAGTAAAAAAAAAAGGAAAGAAATCCAACTTTATAATAATAAACGCCTCTTCAAATCAAATTTTAATGATTTAAATTTATTTTTTTATTTTTTAATTAAAATTATAATAATATTTTTATAAAATATAAAATCTGGGTTATTAGAATGTTAATTCAATAGTAGAAAAGGAAAATGATGATAAGGATATTAGTAATTAGAGAGAAGCCACTCTCTATAAAATCTAATCTAGTTGATACGTTCAAAACTTTTGACCAGATCCGCCAATATATTGGTTTACTAGTTTATAATAAAGAAAAAGATAAAAAAAAATACTTTGAATTTGTAAAATTTTACATCAGGTAGTTCTCAAAAATTGAGTTATGAATTTTTTATCAAATTTCGTTATTCTCTTATCAACTTTTAATAATAAACCTAATTTAAAATTCTATAATTTCAAAATTCATTTTCTATCTATTTCCTTTTATAATATTATGTCTTATAGAGGTTTTTTTTGTTTCATATAAAAAAGGATTCATGGCTAACACGTGGCAAGAATCATTGAATAAGTTTGAGAAGATTCGCGAGCCGGTATGATCGATCATCACGTCTTTTTTTATTTTTTTGACAGAGATCGACTGGGATGTTTATTGATTAATTAGTTAAAAAATAGCAGAATATTAATTGAAGTCTCCTACAAAAGGCAAGCGGAAGAAATTCCGGGCAGATTTTGGTTAGCAACTAAATCATAAATATTCCTGAAAAAGAAACTATATTTTAATATTACTAAATTTATTGCCTGTATTTTTTATGTGATTAACACATGTCAAGTAATGCTTTTCTGATAACAAAGTTTATGTATTCTAAATAAGAATTTTTTTTTCCCACACGTTATTTCTTCTTAAAATCCACACCCAACGATTGTACATGAAATTTCCAATGTAGGAAATAAATTAATAACAAACAATTATAGAAAATAATATTTATAATTTTTTTAAATCTAAGATATCTTTCTCAATGGCTTCAAATTGACCAATCTTAACCACATGAGTGTTAAGCTGAGATGATAAGGATGGGCATGATCAACTCTATTATTTGCCTTAATATATATATATATATATATATATATATCTATTCTTGTTTGGTTCAAAACTCAATTTAGTGCAAAGTTCAAATTTTACTACTCAGGTTTTCCCGAAGAAAAAAAGTTATTCCCCAAGAAATTAAGATCAATTTTATACGCTTTTTCATCCATTGTTATCTTCATCAACTCAAGGATTTGCTAGCATATGACGTGGACTTTGAAATGAATAGTCTATTGGACTGAAAGTCGCTGTCAAGAAAAAAAACTAGAGTTTATATATACTCTTTAATAAATATTATTTTCATGTTATACTTTTTTATTAATCCATCAGTATCTGACACTACTAATAATCGACTAGTCCGATTGGCGGGAATATAGATCATGCGAAATGTGTATGGCTTTTTTAAGAATAAAATTATTTATATAATCTTACATTTAAACATCATACTATTTTGATTGATATATATATATATATATATATATGATTTTAAATAACAATATAATTGTACAATTTTTCATGATAAACATGTGATTTTTAGTAGGAAAGTCTGCTAAAAAATATTTTCTTGGCAAATTTATTGCCAAAAGTACGTAAAAACTTAGGTCATTGAGGTGTAACTATTCTTTAATTGTGTACAACATATCTTTAACTATATGTAAATGTTTTAAATCTTGCACATAGTTGAAAATCAGTTGCACAAAAGTCAATAGAAAATTGTATCCGCTATAAATAAACTATAGCTAGGTCTTTGAACAAATTTCACAAACTTTGACAAATTTTGCAATGTGACATTTTTAAGCAATTTCTCTTTTAAATTTTTTTATAAGACATATTACTTTTTAATAGAACTAATTAAGATAAAGTATCAATATATAATTCATGTATATTTTTGTTTCCATATTTTGCAATTAAAACATACTAAATATAGTTCAATTAAAAATCATATATTTATGATCATATTCTTGATTGAGAAGATTTATAATTAAAATTATAAAAATTGTATAATTTATATTTCAATAGAAATAAACTTTTTGGATGATTAATAAATAGGAAAATTAAGGACAATACCGGAGTGAAATGTTTCTATTGATCTCTCTTTTCATTTACTCTCTATTTAATGTTTTTACTGTTAAATGAAGTTTTAATAATTGAGATTTATCCCAAAAAAATACTCATTGAAAAATTTATTAATAAGACTGATTTAAATCAGACTACTGACACTCTATATGTGCAAGATTTGTAAAGTACTAGTGTTTTTTATGTATAAATATTTTTGGTGAATTGAAATGAGAACCCAAAGAAAGGACTTACTAAGAAGTTTAATAATAAGTGATGAATCTAAATCCATTTTCATTTCTTGCATGAACACTTGTCATTGCATGTTCTTCGATTGTTATTATTGGAGTTTTGGGTAATTGAATCTCTTTCTTGAGATCTTATTGTAACTCCCCCAAAATTTTTTAGGTCCTTCTTTTCAAGAAAATTTTTAAGGAGATTTTCCCCATTTCCCCTCTATATATTATTTGGAAAAAAAGAACAAAATACAGGTCATAACGAATCCTCTTTGAAGCAAGGGTAGGATAGTCATTTCAGTGGTCGAGGCGTCGTTATACTGTTGGATCAAAACAGGGCGGTGGTCTCATGGCATGAATAAGTTGAAGAGAGAGCAATTTTTGAAGTGAAACTGTGGAACAAAAGGCGGTTTTATTAGTGCTCTTCTTGTGATTCGTTGCGTTGTTCTCGATTACTCTCTTTTGTTTTTTTTTTGTAAATTTTCTTTTCAGTTTCAATAATCGCTCTTCTCTCTTCTCCCCCTTGAATCCTTCATCACATTTTCAGTACGGCGTTGCAAAATTATTTTCTCTCTTATCAGACTCACTTTCATTTCTCTTCATTCGGGAGATTTTCTACTAAATGGGTTTAATCAGCAGTATTTTGGGCATTCTTGGTTTCTCCATTGGAATTCCTCTCGGTCTCTTGGTGGGGTTTTTCCTCTTTGTTTACTCTGAACCTAAAGAAGTGGAGGTAACTTTTTAACTTTTTTGTGCATGTTCCATTTAAATGTGTCCGATTCCGACCCAATGTTGATTAAGTAATTGTGACCAGTGAGACGGAAACTGAAGTTAGGTGCATTAAGAATTTTGTTTGTGTGCGTGCCTGATTATCTGAAATGCTTGATGTTGCAGGAAACAGAGGTAGTTCCAATTAACGATTTAGGCCCACATGCTCTGCAAGAACTTCTTTCTGAAATTCCTGCGTGGATGAAGAGCCCCGATTATGAACGAGTTAGTAAAGCCCTGCAATCTATGTGAATTTTATTTTTGTAGTGAAATTTTTCCATGTAGACCTTATGTTCTTGTGCTTGATTACGCAGATAGACTGGATGAACAAATTTTTATTATATATGTGGCCTTCACTTGATAAGGTGCTTCTGTAATTTGTATGGGAAGATTTATCCTCGAATTATTATGTTCTTCACCTGAGTTCTTTGTTTGTTGACGTGTAGGCAATAAGTCGTATGATTGAAAGGACGGCAAAACCAATATTTGCAGAATATATTGGGAAGTATCAGATTAAAAATATTGAATTTGAGACTTTAAGCCTTGGTACTCTTCCTCCTACCATATGTGGTGAGTTTTCTTGTTGTGTAAGATTTGCCTGCAGCCCTTAAAAGTTTTGTTTATGGATGCTACTGTTGTCCTGCTGTTTCCTAAAATTTCTTCATCGTATATTCTCCAATTCCACTATGAGCGCAGATAGTTGCTCTGTAGATTGTCAATGTCAATTACTGGACTTGTGTTGAGTGTCTGGAAAAACTCATAGCTAATAAATGCCTAATCAAACTCGAAGTAATGCATTTTGAATCTAAGAAACAACAAATGACCTGAATAGATCATTAAGTGATGCCTATGGCAATGCACATGTAATCTCATTTTTAGCATAAATCATCTGACACAAATGTTTATGTTTGATTTGAATCCCTTGTAGACTGATATAGATGCATGTCAGAGAGTAGGACACACAAAACTGCTGATGAAAAAACCGGTAGTTTGTATTATTATCTAATGAAATAGATGCTTCACAGAAATTTAGCATCTTCTTTGTTCTTGCTCATAACTTGTCTTTTCACAAGTTGAGGTATGAAAGTCTAGCATCATATTTAATGGTCTGTGACTGTCTACTGTGTGATTCCGCAGGTATTAAAGTCTTTGTGACAAATGACAATGAATTGATTACGGAGCCAATCATCAAATGGGCTGGCAATCAGAATATAGTGGTGGCTTTGAAGTTGTTGTCTCTTCAGATCAAGGTTCAGGTCAGATCATCCTTCAGGCTCAAATCTTAAATGGTAATGGTTTCTGTAGTTGCTACAAATTGATGCTGTTCTTCCTGTAACTGATGATGCCTCTCATCAGGTGGTAGACTTACAAATATTTGCAGCACCACGGATAACTTTAAAACCTTTAGTGCCCACATTTCCATGTTTTGCAAACATTGTCGTCTCATTGTTGGAGAAGGTAAAGGAAACATTATGTTCAACTATAGTTACATTTCTTGCTTCCACTAATATATATGGTCAATGAGAAGTCAATTATCTATAATAATTATTTTATTTAATATGCAGCCTCATGTGGACTTCGGGTTGAAAATATCAGGAGGGGACATCATGTCAATTCCTGGTCTTTACAGATATGTTCAGGTGCTCCCCTGGTAATTATTTTCTCTGTAGGTTGTCATTTGCACGCTAATGGCCTGTTTGAATTAGCATTAAAAAAGTACGTTCACGCAAGCCGAGACAAAACTCCTCTCACATACTTATCTCATAGGTCGTAAATCATATTGGAAAAGTAGCTTCTACTGATAATCCAAACAGGCATTAAATTGTTTGTTGTAGACTTGCAGTCTTTTATTTTTTTCTGTCCATTTCTCTCAAAATCTTTTACAGTAATTATAGTAGTATAATTTTCTTGTGAAGTGAATCAGAATTTCATTTGGCCAAAAAAAACAAAAGAACTAGGATTTCCCTTTTGTACTATGCCTCATACAACAATGAATCCAGTTGATTACTCCAAGTATAGATTATTTATAGAAATGTATTACGTGAAAGACAATCGTGATTTTATTGAAGTATGCAAATTAGTTCTAGGATTGTGGCGGATCTCTATGGTGCATTACACATGACATACAGGTCCTCTGCTTCTATAGTGGATTGTCCCTTGCACGTATTACTAGAAGGGATGAACCCCTAATGTTGTGTTTGTGTTCTTCATGTTGTTACTCTCGGTCGCTGCCTTTTATCTTGCGCTTGGCATTTCTTGACTTCTAGTTGTGATAAACAATTAGACATGATAGACTGACCTCTTTTGTTGTTTACAGGAAACAATCAAAAAACAAGTTGCAACCCTCTATCTCTGGCCTCAATCTCTTGAGATTCCTATTCTTGACGAATCATCGTAAGTTTAAAGCCCTGCTCCTTTTCTAAGGCCTAAGAAGTTGGTATAGGTGATTCTAAGGCCGTCATTCTCTTTATTTGATAATGTTTTGCAGCTTTCAATGGTTGTAAGAAATGTATTGTGAACTTTCTGTCACTCTTTGCAGTACTATTAATATTTTTAAAGAGTTCCTAATTCTTCTTCCATATACATATAGGGTGGCAATAAAGAAGCCTGTAGGGATATTACATGTGAATGTGATTCGGGCACTAAAGCTTTTGAAGATGGATTTGTTGGGAACTTCTGACCCATATGTCAAACTCAGCCTTTCTGAGGACAAGCTTCCAGCAAAGAAAACCACCATCAAGAGAAGGAATTTGAATCCTGAGTGGAATGAGAAGTTCAAGCTTGTTGTGAAGGACCCTGAATCTCAAGTTCTCCAATTGCAAGTCTTTGACTGGGATAAGGTTTTAATGATCCTTAATCTTAGTCTACTTCATTAAAATTTGAAAGACAAACTTATATTGACCAAGAAAAATGGTGACCCTGTAATCTTATCTAGATGAAACTTGGGAATTCAGCTTATCACTGGACATTTTTATTTAATCTTCATGTCTTCTTTAACTTTCGGTCATTCTTCTACCAGCCAAAATGAACTGGATTTACTCCGTGCATAGAAACTACTCCTTCCGGTCCTTAATGTAGGATCTAAGTAGGGAGTTGATCTTGGTCTTTAAAGTAAGACTTATTTTTCATATTTGTTTGTCTTTTCCTAATTTACTCCTATTAATACTTCTTCAACAATAATCAAGTAAGAAAGAGGGAGGGAATTAAGGATTATGATTAGGGTGTTTTAGAAAAAAACATGTCATATTAACTAACTTAACAACTTCCTTAATCTAATTAGATTAGGTAAATAAGTATTATATTAAAAGACCAAAGGGAGTATTACTTTCAGAGAATTTTAGCTTTTGCAATACATTGTATTGGAATCTCCTTACTATCATGGTGCATTTACAATCCATTTTGCTCTCTGATTGTTCTTCGATGATACATACTTCTCATTTAACTGTTAATAGGTTGGCGGACATGACAGGCTTGGGATGCAGTTAATCCCACTAAAGCTGCTACAGCCTCATGAGAGCAAGGAATTTACACTTGATTTGCTCAAGGACACTAATGTGACGGAGCCTCCAAATAGGAAGCCAAGGGGTCAAATTGTGGTGGATCTTACTTTTGCTCCTTTCAAAGAAGAAAGTTTCAAATTTGGTGGGCATCTGGAAAACGGGGCTGATAGAGCATCTGATGAAGATGATGTCCAAGGGGCAGGTTTGCTTTCTGTTCTGATACAGGAGGCTGAGGAGGTTGAGGGTAAAAGCCACAACAATCCATACGCACTTGTCTTCTTTAGAGGCGAAAGAAAAAAGACAAAGGTAAAACATGCATGCATTCGATATTATTAGGGTATTTAAGATGTGAACAGCAGCATATATAATATTCAAATATAGCAACAACAACAAAACCTTATCCCACTAGGTGGGGTTGGCTACATGGATCGCACAACACCATTATGCTCTATCCAAAACCAAATCTTTAGTTAGATGATTAATCGTAAAATTCTGCTCAATAACTTTATTGAGTGTTCGCTTCGGTCTTTTTCTTCCTTTTTTCAGATGATTCCATACTGCTTAATCGACTCTCCTCACCGGCGAATCCAATGGACTTCTTTGAACGTTTCAAAACCACCTCAAACAGTTTTCTACCATTCACATACTTCCAGAAAATTTTAAGATCCCACATTCTTTTAGTTTTATCTATAGAAAATCTTAAATAATATAGTAACTTCAACAAAACGTGAGAGATATTAATGGTTCCACAGTGATGTATGATACTGTATATGCTATGATAACAAACTAGAGAATTGATAATATGATTGTTTTAGTCCATTTTCTTAGCCAGTAATGAAATTGTGCAGATGATGAGGAAAACTCGTGACCCGAGGTGGAATGAAGAATTTGAATTTATGCTGGAGGAGCCTCCTCCTCTACATGAGAAGATACACATTGAAGTAATGAGTAAGAGGACCTTTTTCAGTTTTCTGTCCAAGGTATATTATCGATAATTATTGATTAGTATTGTTGTTGTTGCCTTCTATTCAATGAAGATGTTGTGTATTGAAATGGTGGATGCAGGAATCATTGGGGCATGTGGAGATTGATCTGAATGATGTGGTGCAAAATGGTAGGATTAATGATAAATACCATCTAATCAATTCAAGGAATGGAGTGATACATGTTGAGATCAGATGGAAGGTGGTTTAACCTAACCAAGAAAGAGACTAAGAGACTCCTCATCATAATGTAATTGCCTTCAGGCTTCAGGTCTTTTATATGTTCAACAGGTTCCTCCAGGATTACTTAGGGAGCAAGTTTCATTTTGTTAAATGAGAGAGGGAAAAATGGCATCAGTTTCCTAGGCATTTTATAGTTTTTTATTTCATTTTAATTTTTTTTTGTTTACAGATGTAAAAAGATTGTTGCAACAAAAAAATGGTTCACAAATAGGAATACAGTTGTTTGTATTTAATCAATAGGTGTTTAAACGTGTTTATCAATATTAGGACATGTTTTTTTTATAGACATAAATATGTTATTATTGAAGGCAATCCTATCTATTTGAGATATTGTCGGATATTAAACGTGGAATTTTAGAGCGTTTTTGAAAAAACAACAAAATGCATTAAAACTAAGGGTTACTTTTACCAAAAATATAGATTTAATAAAGTGGAAGATATTTTCTTTATATATGCGTGTTCATATGGCTTATTAGTATTTTTGGTCAAACTATGGAGAATAATAATAATTTTCTCAAACTATTTACAGAATATAAATTTAAATACAAAACATCAGGATCACAAAAATAAAAAAATATCAAATACGACATAACTTAGGGCTTGTTTGGTAAACTGTAATTGATTTTGATAAAAATGGAAATGAATATGGATATGGGGTTTAATAGTGTGTTTGGTAACTCATAGAATTTACATATAATTTTACTTAATATGTCTTTATTATCAAAAGTTCAAAATACCCTTATTATTTAAAAAAAAAAAAAGGGCAAAAAGCCTATAGACACAGCCACCCCCTCGATGACTATATCCCTACAGCCATCGGCACCCACACTAACCACTAGCGACCACCATAATCAACAATAGCTATAAATTATGAATAGGGTTAAGGTGCAAATTTATCAATAAAGTCTTGTCTGAGTAGTGTCTGACACAAATATCTTTTAGAAGAGACAAAAATACCAATGAACAATTAAAAAAGGGCATCGACCACAAAACCGTTAATCTGTACTAACAGCGTTAAATTATAAGAGAGAAAAACCCCTAACGGCGTTAATACGAATTTAACGGTTTTTGTGGTCGATGCCCTTTTTTAATTGTTCATTGGTATTTTTGCCCCTTATTAATTGTTCATTGGTATTTTTACCCTTTTTAAAAGATATTTATGCCAGACGCTCCTTAGACAAAACTTCATTGATAAATTTATACCTTAACCTTATGAATATTTCATTTTAGAAATATGAAACCAAATCACCAAGCCCATCCCTATCATTTTGCTCCCATGGGTTAATGAGAAAGAGATCAGACCAGCAACATCACGAGGCATGCAATTTCTACATATTTAATACCATTGTTGTACTAGTAACAAGGTTGAGTTATTTGAAGGTGAAATTGAAAACCCAGATCTGATGAAGCTTGTCATTTCTACACAGAAATGATCAAGCTTGCAATTTCTGCAGATCCGATAATGTTTTGTCATTGTCGTTTTCAGCTGCTGCAAGAGAAGCTTCGTGTCAAAGAGGATGAGTCAGAGACATAGTCGAAGAGGATGAGTGGAGGAATAGTCGAAGAGGATGAGTCGGAGTCGAAGGCGACGGTGAGAGGAAGCCGGAGATCTGTGAAGAGGATAAGTCGGAGTCGCCGTCACCATCGCATCCTTGTTGTCGCCGTCTCTGCTGACCAATTGAGTGGGGGTTGAAGTGTAAATAAGTTCCATAAATAATGACATTTTTGCCCAAAACATGGCCTCTTTGTAACCGGGAGAGGGGTGTCTCCATTGATTTCCCTCTTCATTTACTTTCTATTGAGTGTATCTACCATTAAATCAACTTTTAATTGTTGAGATTTAATAATCTGTAAAGAATATCATTATAATAAAAATCTACCATGATAAATCTCAACCATTGAAAATTGATCTAATGGTAGATACACTCAATGGAGAATAAATGGAGAGGGAAATCAATGGAGACACCCCTCTCCCCTTTGTAACCCATCTCATTTCCATGGATCAAGGCATCAAATTCAATTCAGCCTATTTTGATAAAATTCATTTCACATGACATTTAACAGAGAATTTAATTCCATTTCCATCACCTTCAGGAAGTAATAGAGGACGCGAGACTTTGGATGTCAAAAGACTAACAGGTCCTCCTACTTACTTTTATTCCTAAGGAGGAAAACATTTTTGTAGATTACTTAGCTAAATTAGCTTATAATTTTACTGAGAATTTTATTATCCTTAATCAACTTCCGCCTTCTTTTCTAGAGGCGGCAGTTGATCAAGTTTGATTATTGTTGTTTTACATTCTATTGTGGGCGTATTTCTTTATACCCTTTTTATAGGACAATGAATTTCAGTATACATTCAAGAAAAATTCTATTTCCATCACTTCAATTCTAACAAACTAAACAGGCCATTAGTTTTTAGTTGTGGCAGAAGGGGGATGAAAGAAAACCGTCGTATAAACCAACCAAAACATTCGACATCATGATTAGTGGCAAAACATGAGCAAGAGGTGCGGGGCATCACAAAACTAGCCTGGGGATTCGATGGTGCTCTATTGTTGTTTAGTGTGAATGAAACTTCAATTAAATTTTATATTCATAATATTCATCTGTTCTTTAATGAAAAATCTATATTTAACTAATTTGATTAGGTTAAAAAAACTTATTTAATATGACTTTTTTTTTTCTAAAGTATCATAATCATCTTCATTAATTCCCTCCATCTCTTTTACTTTATTATTGTTAAGGGAATATCAATAAAAGTAAATTAGAAAATGATTGACAAATATAAATAATAAATCTTATTTTCAGGACTAATATCAACTCTCCTATGAGATCCTACATTAAAGACAGTAAGGAGTATTTCATAATTTGGTTATAAAAAAGGGTCAAGATGCAAAAATACTCATAAACATTTATCAAAAGTGTATCAAGCACCATATACTTTTCGGAGGTGCAAAAATATCCATAAACATTCAAAATTGAATAAAAAATGCTTAGACTGTCAAAATTTAACCTAACACTGTAATATTTGCATATGCAAAAATAGTGTGGGTCCCACAACCAAAAGTAATGGTGTTAGGTTATATTTGACTGTCCTAGCATTTTTGCTCTAATTTTGGATGTTCATGAGTATCTTTGCACTTCCAAAAAAATATATGGTGTTGGACACATTTTTAGTAAAAGTTCGTGGGTATTTTTGAATCTTAACCCTATAAAAAAAAGAAGGAACGCTTGCACCATTATCCAACTTAGGATCAAAATAAAAAAATAATTGGGTCTCAGGACATCATCATCAACTCTTCAACTATTAGTAATGTGCTTAATAAAGTTATTAAAAATGTCATTAGCAAACTAGCATCCAATACTTAATTTCACTTTTTTCAAAATGCGTTTATTAAAAGGAAGATTAATTTCAGACAATTTCCTGGCAAAATTAAAGCATATAATAGACTATCTTAGAATTTCCTTCATGCAGTATTGGGGGGAAATGTAATTTGAGACAAGGTAATCCCATCTCTCCGTTCCTTGAACAACATTTTTTATGCTAGTGTGTTATCTGCATAGATTTTACAGACAAAAACACATATTTCACATGTATTTGAAGGATTTATTTACATGGTATCATTATTCTTCTTAATATTTTCAGTCTAAAAAGCAGGGTTGTGGGACCCGGACCGGACCGGCCGGTCCGGCCCGGAACCCGCCGGACCGGTAACTAGACCGGTCCGGTTCCCGGTCCGGTCCGGGTCCCAAATTAAAAAAAAAAAAAAATTTTTTTTTACTTTTTCCTTTAGAAAATCATACTATAAGTCTAAAATTTTCAATTACTCACCGGTTTGGTCCCGGTTTGGCTCCGGTTTAGCCCCGGTTTGACCCACTGACCCTTAACCCAGTACCCTGACCGGTTCAATACCCGGTCCGGTCTTTAATACCTTGCTAAAAAGTAAAATTGCATTGCATCAAGGTAAAAGCAGGATTATGTAACCCAGACCGGACCGCCCAGTCCGGCCTGGAAACCAGCCGGTAAACCGGTCCGGTCCGGGTTATTATTTTAAAAAAAAAATAATTTTTCCTTTAGAATTTCATATTATAAGTCTAAAATTTTCAATTTTTCACCGGTTTAGCTCCGGTTTGACCCTAGTTTGATCCACTGACCCTTAACCCAATACCCCGACCGGTTCAATACCCGATCCGGGTTTTAATACCTTAGGTAAAAGAGTTTCTCCTCACTTTGTCGGTCATGAGTGAAGTTCAAATTGCACTTTCTTTCTCTAGCCTCAATTTTTGTCGCACATCCACAAAGCCTCACTTTTCTTGGGATTTTTCTCTATATTTAATTTTCTTACCTAAGGCCTATGGGTATTTTTTTTTTAAGAGAAAATGACAGAAAAAGAATTTTGAAATTATAAAATCTGAAATCAGGTATTTTTTAAAAAATGAATTGTGAATTTCTTATCAATTTTTAGTAATAAACATGATTTGGGATTTTACAGTTTTAAAATTATTTTTACGTCATTTTCAATTTTTTTACTTAAAATATTTATAGGAGATTGTGAATAAATTCTCCTAGATTCAGGAGATTTAAACAAAAAAAACGCATTATTCGCTTGATAATAATGGTGTCATCTGTTTCATTCTCTGAAAATTTTGGAGTTTGGACGGCCCATCAGCTTTTGTTTCTGTTTTTGTAACTGGAATGGAAATTACTGTATGAATTTTTAGGCTGGAAATTGGGCCGCACCTTTTCCATTGCTAAAGAATATTCAAAGTTGAGGCCTATTATTGTCATTGTTCGGGCTTACCTTCGGCCCACATTTGCCCTCTTTCGTTTTTTATTTTAGGCCCATACAACTGAGATCCCAAGTGTTGAAATGCCTCAAGGTGTGGGCTGAAGAGAATAAGTGAACAAACAAAATGCCCAGATGAGAAGTTACCGGTTTTTTTATGGGCATCAAAAAGTTAGCTTGTTATTTGAATGAAAATATTCGGAATTGTGAGGAGGCAAATGAGAGAAGTAATATTGAAAGGGGAAAATTAGGAGAAAATTTTATTGGTGAGAAGAATGTGATAAATTTTTATACATAAAAAGTATTTATTCTCTACAAATTTTATATACACATAGTACCAGTAGTATGATAGAAGTTATTTTCACCAATAAAATTTTTTAGGAATTTTCTCCAATTTTTTCTATTAAAATTGTATGAAAGTTTTTTATATCTTCAGAGATATAATAGTTTTTTTTTATTGAAACCATGTATGAAAAAAATTATATCACACAAATGAGAATTTTTTTTTTTTTAAAAATAGTGTACTGAGATATTATTAGTAGATTCTTGTTGGGTCGTCAATTGTTTAGTTGAAATCGTGCAAAAAATCAAAACATCAACGAAAATGTTAAAGAAGATGTTGGGGAGTGCCACGTCACATGTCAAGTGAGGCTACAAAGAAATAAGTTGAATTTGCAGTACAAGATATTTTAACATGTTATTTAGGAATCTACCGTGTCATGTCAGTATGGCCTTTAAAAGTTCACAAGCTTATATTTACGAAAAAGTAATGGAATTTATATTATTATTATTGGTTTCCTATTTTTATTATTTTCTCATCATTTATTATAGGAAACCAATAAAAATAGTGGCATTATTATTGGTTTCCTATTTTTATTATTTTAATTACCCTCTCATCATTTATTCCCTCATATATTCTCTTTCATTATTTTCTCATTATTACTCTCTTTTACTTATTTATAAATAGTGGTATTTTTGGAAAATAAATTATATTTTCTACATATTTATTACTTTTTTTTAAGTAAACTACATATTTATTACTTTTAACTAGTTTTAACTATTTCTCAGAATCCCGCCATTTGATTGAAAGGACTTTACATATAGGGACAGAGGGAGTATATTTTTGGGAAATAAATTTTTTGTCATTATAATTTTGACTCGATTGTAATTTAATTCTAAGCTTTAACTCAAGTACAATTAGCCCTTAAAATTTTGACTCGATTATAATTCAGTTCCTAAATTCTGACTCAGTACAACTCAATTATTATAGTCTAACTATCTAAAATATCAGTCTCTATATTTTACAAAATAAAATAATATATCTCATAATATTTAAGGACTAAAGTTTTAAATGATTGAAATTATAGGGATCAAGTTGTATTGAGTTAAAGCACAAGAACCAAATTTCAACTAAGTCAAAACTATAAAGACTGAATTGAATTGAGTTAAGTTCAAGAACTAAATTATAACTAAATCAAAATTAGAAGAAAATTTTAGTATAGAGAAACACAGAACTAGTGAAATTGTGGGTAAAATTTAGGGAAAATTCCAAAAAAAAATACGTTGGAAAATAGAAAAGGAAGATTCTGTGTAGCGAAATTTAGAATTCCCATATCAGTGTTGTGTCAAAGTAGAGGAAGAATCTGAGATATAATATCTTTTCACAATAACTTAAATGCCCTTAATGACAGGGAAAAGGGAAAAAATCAGAAGAGGGAAGGCCAAATTCGAAAAGCGTGGAACTGTTAGACGAGAAACCTAAAGGGCAACGGAGAGATGAGGGGAATGATGGTGTAGTGATGGTGGTCAGCGGCGGTCTGGGGTCTCTTGGAAGGAGGTTAACAAAGAAAGGACGAACATAGGAGGTCTGCGGCATGGTACAGTTCTGCGGCCTGCGATCTGTCGAGGGAGGTCGGCATACTGTTCCTGTGAAGATGTTAATGAAGGAAGCGAAGTCATTAATGAAGAATGTGGTATTGTTAATAATCTGAAGGTGTTGTTTTTGGACATCCACATTAGGACTTTCCATATAGTTCCTGCGAAGATGTTAATCAAGTATGTGGAGTCATTAATGAAGAATGTGACATTGTTAATATTTTGAGCGTTGCAACTTTGTTTGCCATTGTTACTAGGTTCAAAACAACACATGTGATATAATTGACAACTCCACATCCTTAATAAACATCTTCGCAGGAATTACATGGAAAACTGTAATTTGGTTGTCCAAAAACAACACCTCCTGGACTATTAACAACACCACATTCTTCATTAATGACTTCACATCCTTGATTAACATCTTCGCATGAATTATATGGAAAGTCGTAATGTGGATGTCCGAAAACAACGCCTCCTGGACTATTAACAACACCACATTCTTCATTAACGACTCCACATCCTTGATTAACATCTTTGCAAGAACTATATAGAAAGTCATAATGTGGATGTTTGAAAACAACACCTCCTAGACTATTAAAAATACCATATTCTTCATTAATGACTCTGCATCATTGATTAACATCTTTGCATAAACTACATGAAAAGTCGTAATGTGGATGTTCGAAAACAATACCTCCTGGACTATTAATAACACTACATTCTTCATTAATGACTTTTCTTCCTTCATTAACATCTTCACAGGAAAACCTTCTGGACTTTTAACAACTCCACATCTTCATTAACGACTCCACATCCTTAGTTAATATCTTCATAGGAACTACATGGAAAGTTCTAATGTGGATGCCCAAAAACAATACTTCCTAGACTATTAACAACACCACATTCTTCATTAAATACTTTGCTTCCTTCATTAACATCTTCACAGTAACAGCATGCGGACCTCCCTCGACAAACCGCAGGCTGCAGAACTGTACCATGCCGCATACCTCCTATGTTCGTCCTTTCTCTGTTAACCTCCTTCCAAGAGACCCCATATCATCGCCAACCACCGCCACTACACCATCATTCCCGTCATCTCTCCGTCGCCCCTTAGGTTTCTCGTCTAATAGTTCCACGCTTTTCGAATTCGACTTTCCCTCTTCTGATTTTTTCCCTTTTCCTTGTCACTAAGGGTATTTAAGTCATTGTGATAAGATATCATATCCCAGATTTCTTCTCTACTCTGATACAGCATTGATCTGGGAATTCCGAATTTCGCTGCACTAAATCTTTCTTTTCTATTTTTCAATGTTTTTCTTTTTTTTTTAATTCTCCCTAAAATTTATGAAATGTTTGTTAAAAAAAATAAAGGAAGGGAGTCAAATTTAAAGGGAGACGAGGGAAAAAGGAAGGGAGCTAGCTAGCACACACTAAGCAAAAGTCTCCAAACAAAATAAAATGAAAAGGAAAGGGGAAAGAGAGGAAAAGACATGAAGTGGTGGAGGGTGAGAGAATGTGGACAATGATGTGGGAGAAGTGGGCCCCACAGAATGTCTGGATTGGGTTTGACTTTCCCTCATTCATTCTAATCCCTTTGCCTTTTGCATCATAATTCCCCCAACCCAATAATATATTCCCTTCACATGCTTCTTCCCTTGTATCATCGAATCGTATCATATTCATGGCATATCCCCTAACATAATAATAATAATAATAATAATAATAATAATAATAATAATAATAATAATAATAATAATAATAATAATAATAATAATAATAAATAAATAAATAAATAAATAAATAAATAAATAAATAATTCAATTACACTACAATTTGCTTTATTTCCCATATTACTATAATTTAACCATTTAATGTGATTTATCAGGCTATTGAAGATCTCTTCTATAATTTTATTTTTCAACAAGTTAGCCTTTATTATAATTTTTGTGGCATAAATTTTAGCTTCTTTAGGAACTGCTAAACTTTTGAGGTTGGTATGTAAATGTTTGACATGTTATTGTCTGACGTAATCTTTTTATAAATATACATTTGACTTTACTCAAAAAAAAAAAAATTAACCACTTGAAATTTGAAACCGTTTCATTTTACATAAACACTTCCATCTTCTTTTTCTTTTTTTTTTCCCTTAGGTTAAATATCATGCTTTTTTTTTTTAATGAAAATGAAAACTTCATTAGTCACAAAACAAAAAAGTTACAACATATTATGATACTAATTTACAAGTCACCTTTCATCATCCCCCACCTTCATACAATGTGAAGGTTGATCAAGGGCACAATATCATGCACCTATTTAATAAACATAAAAAAATGTGAAGGGAAGTTTTAATATTAAAAATATATCATATATTTAATTAGGATGATTTGCATGTGAAAATGTATTTTTTATGATTATAACATTACCCTTGTAAGTGTATGAGAATTAAAAAAGGTACTTCTATTATATATTAGGAAAAAGATTAAAAAAGAACCACTTGAACTTCAAAATCTCAAATTGGTTTTATTAACAATAAGAGTAATGTGATTGACAAAAAGAATATAGCAATTAACAACTCAGGTTTTTGAGAAATAACTGATTTAGAATTTTGAAGTTCAAGTGGTATTTATTTTTCTTTTTTTCTTATATATTTTACTAATTACTAATATATAATTATTAATTAAAATTATTTTAAAATTCAAAATAATAGTAGGTGAATTGTTTTATCTCAGTAATTTGAGGTATCTGACATTATATGTAAATGTAGTGTGCAAGTAAAATCTCACACTCTTTTGTGAAAAAAAAAATATCTTACAACTTTTAGAATATGCATATAGAAAATAAAAGAAAAGCATGTGAGAGAGAGGGAAAATGTCTATGCGCTTAATTATCTTTCTTGTAGAAAAAAATAGGGTCTGCATGTGTAATTAAAAAAAATATCTTGCCGTCAAAACGAAAAACTCCTTTCAAGAATTTGGTTTTCCCTGTTGGAAAACACAATTTTAAAGTTGAATTGGACTATATCTTATCCCTTGCATTATTAAACTAGAAATATCTATCGTTAGGAAAGTCTGCCATAAATTACTTTAAGCAATCAAGAACTAATAATCCATCCGATCTTAAATATAAGATAAACTTAATTTTTTTTGGAAATATTAAGGAAGATAAATAAGTTACTTAATCATATCATATGTTATGTATTCTTAGATTATATATTAGTTTATTAGTCAAACTAATTATTTTGGAGAGAGAAAAATACTAGAAATTTAATTTAATTAGCTTCCTTAATTTCTAAAAAAAATCAATCTTATCTTATAATTAGGACCGGATGAAGTATTTATTTTAGAATGAAGCAAGTAATTATTATTTTCTTAATAACTCTATGGGCCACCTGATTTCTGGCATTTTTTCTAGATCATATTATTAAGTATTTAAGTAATTGACTAATTTAGATCAAGAAATTTTTATCAAAATACCTCTCTTTACAAGTCTTTTTTAATGAGGTGGGATTCAAACTGAAATCAACCACCTTGGGATATCTGGTTAATTAATCCACTGCTAGAGCAAGTATGGTGAGGCCGCTTGGGTCGCTGACAATTATAGCACTAGGAAAATCTCTTGGGTGAAAAAAGTTTCTTCCTCATCATCTTCGCTAGGACACAAAATGGAAAAATAGATGTAAGCATAATTTATTCAAACAAACTAGTCATAAAGAAAGATATAGTCTTCTCAGCTACTCAGAGAGAATTATTGAGATGATAAGCTTCAATCTTTGAAGATTATCCTAAAAGTGAGCTACAAAGATTAATTACATTAATTGGCATATCCCGACGAGAAGGTTGGATTAGATTAGACACTAATGGGTTTGTGATTATCCTAAACGTTTGTTCGTTTGGAATAGCGATGTGAGCCTTCAAAAATAACTTTTCAATCGTGATTTACGATATGCAAGACAAATATACTATAGGAGTTTTGTCTCAATTTACATAAAAAAAGCACTTTTGAAGATCCCAAACGTAATCTCAAACAAGGATAAAGGAAACTTGATATCAAGATTTACCAAAAAGCTTGGCTATCTTCCGTCCACTTCACTTCCCCAAAGATCATGGGGATTTCCGAAGATTTAAAACTCAACTAGAGCCAAGGCCTCGAAAAAATTATTGTCTTTAGTGACTCAACTAATTAAATCTTTAAGTTTGATTAATTGTGATCTCCTAATAATCATCCACTAAAAAATTATATTATTGGATAAATTCACAACCTATTAATGCAAGATTGGATCGACATTATAGATCACTTAATGAGGGGAGCACCGGAGCAGATCATAGTACTGCCTTGTTGTGGTCAACAATTGGATGTTGTAACAGTTTATCTAGATAATCCTCCTTTGGAATGTAAATACTTACTTTTGCATGATTTATGCCATTAATTAGTGCAACAATTAGCTTGATTATTTGCATGTTTATTTGTGGCCTTTGTATTAAAAAAAAAATCTATTGTTACAAGCTTTTATGGAAAAAAAAAAAGCTTTTCAATTGTTCTAAGTACATGATATGAAAATTTGTTATAGAAGAACACTCGATTACTTAGCCTTATATGTTTAACATACCTTTGTGCAATCAAATCGAAGCTAGCTGGTGAATTTTAAAGGGGCAATAATATTAATAACAAGAGTCTGTCATAAAATAAATATTATATAAAAAATCTACTACATGTATTTATATTTTTTTTATCTTTAACGGAATTTAAAAGAGATTTGTTTTAGCTCAATTATAATAAAAAAAATTAGCTTATTTCTTATACATTAATTACAACAGTTTAATTATTGCCTTCGTTAAATTAGGAGTAGTTGTTAAAAATAACAAATATAAGACAGAAGTTCAAATTTTAATTTGGGAGTTTTTGTGGGGGAAAAAAATCAATTTGTGGTACACTTATAAATGATAACATCTTTTTTAATCTTGGTAAAGAGTATAGTTATTTATCGATTACTTATATTTAAAAGATTGAAGGGAATATATATTTATACCTCCAAGCTTAGTGGCCCCCATGTTCTCCCCCATTGATTGGGATGAAATTTGTTATTATTAATAGTTGGACTCTATGTTTAATTTAGCTGAATTATCACAAGCGCATTGTTCCATTAAATTTAAAATACAGATTTGCAAGATATAATATAAATATGCCAACGATTTAACCAAGGTAACCCCAGTTAATTAATCAATTGTATTTTACTAATAACGAAGAAAGAATAGTAGTAAATAATCAATCAAATGTGAATGGCTCTCCCAATAAGGTTGAGTTACAAACCCTAAAAAAAAAGCTAAGGCTTTTGGGGTTGACTTACCCTAGAAAGTGTGGCCAAAAGGGAATCCTATCCCTTGATCAAGAGAAAGAGAGAGAAAGTTGTTTGTGTATGCGAATATTGTTGGATCATCACTCATTGCAAGGAAGAAGCTTTCATGGCACTCACACACACACGCACAACATTACACAACATTTGTGTGTGTATGGATGGATCTCTTTAATTCAAGTAGTGTGAGTAGTGAGGCATGTGTGCCCTCAAAAGGAGGGAGCGAATTGAAAAGTGGTCACCACCTTTGTTTCTTATTCATGTTCTCTTGTGGGGGAGAGGAATATGTTATCTTTTTGCATGCTCCAAACATAGCCACCACTCTCCTCTCCTTCATTTTCTTTAATTTTTTCCCCATCCTCTCTCTCTCTCTCTCTCTCTCTCTCATGACTTTTAAAAGATTATCTTTTTTATCATGAGAGAGTAAAGTTATGTGGAATTTTGCTGGGATTCTAGGTAAAAAGTTTATCTTTTGATTAAAACTATACACCCATGCAATGCATGAATGCAACACCCTACATGTATATTAATTATAATTATAAAATATTTATATTCAAAGACCTCAAATCCCACGATTTACTCTGCCGGTCAAACTTACCAGCTAGTTTTACTATCGTGTTTTTCTAGGAGTATTTTAATAAAGTTTCAATCTTTAGTAACTCTGTAATAAAGTTCATGTAATTTAATAGCACATTTTATAAAATAGTACCAAGTAAACTTTGATGATACGTTGTTTCGGTAGTCTTTATATGTAATTGATCGAGGTCTTGTAAACTAAATATTTTGATATATGAGTTTTAAATGCGATTTGTATATCTAAAATAAACAATTCTAAGTAATTATAATTATAAATGAACAAATAACAGGCTAAAAACATTTTGGGAAAATGACACTAATATTTAATTAACGAAAATAATATTAGAAAAGTTTCATATAATTGGTCAATAGTAGCTCTTTCACTTATCAATAACAAACTATAAGACTTTGTTGGATATTATTTTCCTTAATTAGGATCTTGGTGTCATTCTCCCAAACATTTTTCTAAAGAATTGTCATGTTTTATTGAGTGAAGTTTATCTTAAAAACTCAGAGTGAGTCATGATTTTGGTTATCTAAATAATTTACCCACTATCTCAAATCAGGAGTGGCTCTCTTTTATTATTATTTTTATTTGACCAGGAGACTGGAGAGTTATTTTTTTTAGTATTACCCGCACATTATAACCACTTATATTCTAGAAGGGGAATCATTAATTTGTATGTAACCATACTTTTTATCTCCATTTTTGATTTAGTACCTATATATATTTGTTGTTTTAATTAAATCCTTTAATTTTACTTTATTAATACTGTTAACATATCATTAACTTTGCTCTGTTAGTAACATCAGTCTCTTACATATGAGCTAACCGTGCTGATAATGCAAAGTCAAAGAATTTCATTAAGAAAGAAAATACATATAAGAACCTAATTAAAAATTAAGAAAAAATATATGGACCCACAAAATGGATTTCCCAAGCTCCCCAGCTAATTTATGATTATAGGGATCATAATTAATAAAAATAAATAGTGTACTCAACACTGAATTATTAAGGTGTTAAATGTCCAATTTCCAATGAAACATGGCTTGAAAGAGAACTAGAGAAGCGAAGCTTCTTGCTATGTATATTGACTACAAAGTATATAGAGTATATATTAAAAATATATTATTATAGCACCAAAATCCTTCATCTTGGAGAGAAATTGCAAGTTCAAGTCATCATATAATATAGATGTGTGTGCACTACTGTAGTGTGGTTGTTTAATTGTAAGGAGAAAAATTACTTCTTTTTGCAAAGAAATTAAAATGTATTTAAGAGAAAAAATGGGAATTTTTTCAAGAATTAGAATTAAAATGTATATTAGAGGTCATAATGTGGTGTTGGGGGTGATTAATGACACTTGAGAATTATGGTTGATTGGGATTTAGACTAACAAAGAGAGTGGGAAGTGAAGTTGTTATGATGATTGATGATTATGATGATTCCACATTAGACCAATTAAATATTTCTGAGGAAGGAACCACTGTTTGATATTGATCATCTTATCTGCAAAAAGCAAATCAACCTTTCAACATTCAACAAAGCCACTCATTCCCATTTGTGGTGCTCTCCAGATTTATATCACAACATTATTCACAGACAAAACTTACTTGTCACTTACCAGCAAATGTTAATTCAGATAGTAAAAAGTTGGTTTATAAGTAATCACGTTGTCGATGGAAAGACTTTATTAGTAAGCGATCTATTTTTTAGCCTCAAGGTATGTGTTGGCTCTGATAAGCACTCTCTGAGCACAACTTGCTCAAACTTTTTTTTTTTAAAAAAATGATTAATTGTCACTTGATATTTTTCTTTTATGTTTTGAACGCAATATGTTATCTTGAGACTTACAATTTAAAATGAAATTTCACCTTCATCAAAAGGCTCCTCCCTTCTATTTAAGATTGAGCCCTAATAGGAAGGAACTAAACAGTAAACTTTACAAGTACTGTCATTTTATTTTTTAAAGAATATTGATAAAACTTATCTATCTACATTCAATTAAATTAGTTCAAAATAAACAGGTCCAATTCGTGGATCGTGATGGTAAAATTACCTTGGACAAGGGTAGTGGTGTACTTTCATTAGGAGAAATGTCTCTATTAATTTCTCTCTCTTCAATTAATATATCCACCATTAGATTAAGTTTTTTAATGGTTGTGATTTTATTTTTTATCATAAGATGTAATTTGGTTTTATTCATAGCATTTATTGTTTTTGTACTTGTATGTTCTTATTATAAGATTATAGAAAGAGTCTTAGAAAAATTAGTGAAAAATCATTGAAAATTTTATCAGCAAGAATGACTTATTATGTTTTTATACATTGAAAGTATCACTGTATCAGTTCTCTAAACCCTAAACCCTTAAAATTGACAAAGCATCATTTGATACCTAACAAGTGGAGCCGGGAAAATGAAGTAAGCTAGTCGAGCCGGCCCTTTTAAACCTGTTTAAGTCAAGGGCAAGGCTCATAAATTAGAGACTAAAAATAGAGTATGGTCTAAAAGAGCTAGCCCTACAAGGCCGCGGGCTTAAATTGATTGTCCTATTTAATCCCGTTAATGTTGTTTTAAAAAAAATTTAAACTTTTTTACTTTAATTTAAATTTTAAAATGGAGTGAAAAAGAGAACCCTAGCTAATAGTGAAGTACATTCAAATGCCATTAATGATAGTGAAGTTGGAGAAGAAAATGATAATCTTATTCATATTGTTTAGTGTTTAATTTATGATTTTTGACTTTATCTAGTTATTTATTTAATTGTGGGCAGTAGTTGTTGGACTTGGCTTTTTTGTGTTGTTAAATATTGATAATGTTTGATGTTTTAACCTAATTTTGATAATATTGATGTTTTAAATTAGGTATTTTATTGTTCTAACTTTTTTGTTTGGAAAAATATGTAAGAAAAACTAACATAAGTTAAACAGGTCTGAAGCCCGTGGGCTAACCCTCGACCCTTAAGTTCACAAACCAGGCTTTGAAATTATATTTTTTTTTCTTTTTTGGGCCAGCCAGTTTTTCCAACTCTGCCTACAAGTAACTTATGTTTTGAATAAAATTTTTTGGATATAAGTGATTTATAAATAGTTACTATTAGGTAACTTTTTTTAACCTGAAAACTTCTAACTAAATTAACATATTTCCACAACTATTGAAAAGTACTCTATGCAGGTGGTATTTGATTTTCATAAGAAACAATGGACGAGAAAATTGAAAGGTCCCAAATCACCACTCAAACGATAAAGAACCAGTCAAATAGGGTTGGAACAAGTGGCTATGAACTTTTCTTTGTTCAATTTTTCTGGTAATTGAATGTAATAACAAATTTCTAGCGCAGCTTTTTTTAATATGGTTTGTGACGTTAATTTGCATAAAATTCTAAGAGCCATGTTTTATTGAATAATTCTCATGCTCTCTAGAAACATGACCATTCAATGCCCAGTTTTGACGCTTGCTTTTGTTCATCGACGGCTACGTACATCTGATTTTTCTGTCTAAGTAAATCTCCTAATTGCTTATCTCTTTGTTAACATTTTGTTCATCAACGGCTACGGCCTGAAATAATACGGTTTTATGTTTTTTTTTTTTTTTTTTAAATTACAATTGCACAATTTTAAGGTTTTTTTAATTATAAAAAATACAAACCATACCATTTCATCTAGAATGTGATCTTAATCTCAATAAGCGACTAAGCGTCTAGTTAACAAATATATGCATGTATCACCTATTTTATTTAAATCATGAAACCATTTAATTATAAAAAAGAAAAAGAAAAAATTTACAACCATACTTCAGCATAATGTTTTCTATAGGCTCGTATCTTATACTAGTACTAAATTGTGAGTTCAAATTGTTTATAGGTCTAATAATTCCATCTATTTTCATTCACATAAACACCATTTTTGTTAACTAATGGTATTTGTCTTGGACCAGCAGCTACACCACAAGCTGACGAACAGAATTTAAATTACATCTCATTAAAAAAGATTTTTGAGAGAAAGGTATCTTGATCAAGGTAATTAAACTCAGACTAGTCACTGAATCGGTCGGGATATTGAGTTAAATTGGAGTTAACCCAGGACCAAATTAATAAAAAATTAAAGATTTTAGGTTTATTAATATAAAATTCTAAAAAAAAAAATTTAAAAAAAGTTTATTTAAAAAAATTTAAAAAAAATCTGGACAAAACTGGTTCACCAAACCGAACCAGTCTACCGCCAGCCTTTTGACTGATTTCCAATCCGAGTCCTGTTACTCTGATCGTGATCACAAAACCTTGATATCGACTAGTTGATTGTTTGGGTACGTTGTAATATGATTTTTTAAAAAAAGTCCGACATTGATGGTCGATTAATTCATATTCCTTCTTGACAAAAAAAAAAAAAAAGATTAATTCATATTCCTGTTTCTAGAATGTGCGAGCCACATTGATTATCAATGCAGCTAGCTTGTCCAAAAGTCCAATACGTTGTCGTCAACTTGGTTATCACGAAATATAGTATTTTAAGAGTTTTTGATCCACTTTTATTATTTTAAGAGTTTCTTAAAATTAATTTTATTAGTACTACGTGTACTACTATATAGATAAATCCCACAGAGAATAAATTTCAAAATAAAACACTCAAGTATATATATTAAAATGATTTAAGGCGTGGGGCAATGTCTGTAGAAAGAACATAATAGCGAGTTGAATAATTGATTGAGTCAAAATCCGAAATCATGAAAATTAAGGAACCAAATTAAAAATATTAATAACCTAATACTCACAATAATTAAAGAAGAAAGCAGGGCGCCCAAAAAAAAAAAAGCCAGATAGACATGTGAAGAGGTCTGGAAAGAAGCACTAATGAATGTCAACAGGGTTGACATGGGGTTTGGTTACCTCAGTGATGATGTGCACGTGTGGATAATTATCATCATGGCATGTGAGCCCAAAAAAAAAATTTTAAAAAAAACAAAAAAGGAAAAAAATAATTTTGTAATAAGAAATGATTAAGAAAATCCCACAATGTTGACTCATGCCCAATTATAGTTCATGATGATGCAACCCTCCATTAATGGAACTCAGTCATATATATATATATATATATATATATATATATATATATATATACATATAAAAGATTCCTCTATAAGGTGAAATCTTCCCTTTTTCTATTATTACATATATATCCCACCTTTTTCTCCACAAGAGGGATTATGACATGTTTCCACTCACCAACTTGTTTCTCATTTTTTTATCACCTTTAATCATTAATACCACTAATTACCCCCCATTTTTATGAATATTCGCATATTAGTTCATCTGCGAAAAATTAGCCTTTTCTCTACATTTATACACCCAGCCTATTTTATTTTATAATTGAGCTGTTTATTCTACCTTTTTCTTCATTTGCTATTTTTGTGGGATTTCAACAAACCTCACTTTCTTACAGTGCGTCAAACATTTTCATTATCATCTAGAAGTAAGATGGAAAATTTCATCATTAAAATTAAAATTAAAGAAAAAAATAGGTTCTAGTAAATCACTAATTCTTTTTTTCTTTTGCAAAATCAAGAAAAAATGATGAAAAATTCTTCATTGCAATATTTTTTCAGTTTGCAACCTATCTTCCACTAACGGCAACACAGAAGACATTTACAAATAATTAAATACATAAAAACACAATGAAAGAAGAGTTGCACATACTAAGATGAGTTGCACCTCTTAAGAATTTGAGTTTTTAGCAAGGTATTAAAATCCGAACCGGGTATTGAACCAGTCGGAGTACTGGGTTAAGAGTCAGTGGGTCAAACTGGGACCAAACCGGTGAAAAATTGAAGATTTTAAGCTTATTAATATAAAATTTTTTTAAAAAAAATTGGAACTCGGACCGGGAACCGGACCAGTCCACAGGCCGTTCCAGTCCGGTCCTGGTTCAAAAACATGGGTTTTTGGATACTTTTAGACAATAAATTTTGTAATATTTGATTTTTCAACAATTTTTTTAAAAAAATATGGCACAATTTTTTTCTAAAAATAAAAGGGTTAAGATGCATTAAGTACTATGGAGTATTTTCTCAGAGACATCTAACACCCTAAAATATTTTGTGGTGCATCCAAATGTAGTGGGTGTCTAAAAATGGAGATTATGCAGCTGATATTATCCACTTGTGGGTCAATATTTCTTGTGCACAAGAAAATATTATAGGATGCTAGACGCACCAAAAAATGCTTCATGGAGTAAAATGCTCCAAAAAATTTTACGGCGTTGAACATACATAAAAATTTATTTCAAATGTTAGATGTACTATAAAATATTTTAGGATGCTTGATACATCTTAAAAAATACTCCACCTCAATCCAAAATAAAAAACAAAGTTCTTAATGAATGGAAATCTGTAAATATATATATATATAAACACCTCGCGTAAATTTTTTTTGGGATACTACTCTAGGGATAATATTGAATAAAGTAGAAGTTGAAAAATGCAAGGTATTAAAACTCGGACCGGTCATTGAACCGGTCGGGGTACTGGGTTAAGGGTCAGTGGGTCAAACCGGGACCAAACCGGAGCTAAACCGGGACCAAACCGGTGAAAAATTGAAAATTTTAGACTTATAGTATGAAATTCTAAAGGAAATTTTTTTTTTTTTTTTTTTTTATGAAAAACTCCAACCCGGACCGGACCGGTTTTCCGGCCGGTTCGCCGGTTACCGGGCCGGACCGGCCGGTCCGGTCCGGTTTTCATAACCTGGGAAAAATGAATTGTGCTTTGTGAGAAAGGGTGAAAAGAGGAGGGGGTAAAATGGGGAGAATGAATGATTGAAGCAGAGAGCGATAATAATAAAGGTTTCAACTTTCCGCTGGGTGAAGCAGAACGTGCTTTTATGAGAGAGAGAAAGAGAGAGAGCCTCCTTTTTCCCACTCTTTTACCTACAAACTCAACCAAAGGTAAAGCCAACGCAACGCCTCAAATCAAATACAGGCCCAGGTCAAAATCCTCACCTCACAACCGCCTCTTCTTACTCTTACTCTTCTTCTCATGGCTCCTTCAATTCATGCCTTCATACCTCTTCTTCATTCTCATTCCTTCTTCACCAACCACTTTCCCTGTATCCCATTCTAAAACCTTCAAAACCCCACTTGCTCTCATTTTCCTTTCACGCATTCAATAATCCTCCCTTCTCTCGATTTTCGTGCTCCATTTTTTTTGTTTAAGCTTTTTTTTATTTTATAGATCTCCTTTCCCCTTCTCTCCTCCTCTCGTACTCCTTCTTTGAGATCTGCGTTTTGCGACGACATTTTTGGGTTTCTTCAGATCTTGAGCTGAAAATGGGGAGTAAATGGAAGAAGGCCAAGCTGGCTTTGGGTTTGAATCTCTGTGTCTTCGTCCCTAGAACTTCTGACGACTTGGATTCGCCTCCGGCTACCGAGGTTTCCGAGCGGTTATCTGATGCTGCTCTGCTTTCGCCGGTAAATTGGGACATGGCTTCCTCGCGATCGAGGTCCGCCGCTCCGGCAGCTTCTCCTCACGCTTTAAAGCTGTCCAAAAGTGCGAGCAAATCGTCCAAGGTTAGTCTCTTTTCCTTCACCACCCTCCATTTTTTTCTAAACTGTTGTTCTGGTTTCCGAAATCTCAATGAAATTTGGTCGCCGATATTTCAAATTCCGCCGCCTTGTGTTGAATCAAATATGATATGACCCCTCAGCTAACACTTTAGACACTGCATATGCTAATTGATATCTTGTTCTATGTCCGGGTCACCATCCGTGCTTTTTGTATTTTGATGAGCTGTGCTCCGTATGGTCGCTGAGAAAATGGACTCAAACGATGATGGAAACATAAGACATGAAGAATGAAAATTTTACTGTGCTCAATTGGTTGGCTGAACTTATTTTCTGGTTTCATTAAAAAGAAGAGTAAAAGCTCAATTATCCAAAAAATATGAAAACTCTTTTTCTAGTTGTGTTCACCCTATTTACTTGCAACTGCAAATAAAGGTCAGGTAGAGTGTTACTGTTATTGTAAAATGTAATAAATCAAATTACAGTTCGAGAAATCTAAATATAGTAGGATTTTGCGGATTGCTCGATTTTTTTTTTATTATTAAAAAAAAAAAAGGAGGATGTTGCATCCTGAAATTTGAAAATTACCGGAGCTGATTCTAAAATCCTAGAATTTCTTAATTTTTGTTTTTCTGAAATATTATTATTATTATTATTTAATTAATATTTTACATACATTTTTTTCTTGTTTGTCACATAAATTTTTTTCTTGTTTGTCTTTGTTTTATTTCATATTTTCAACTTTGTTATGACAAGGGTTGGTGATCGAATTGTCAGTTTTCATGAATTGTTTTTGTGTGTTTCTGATTTGAAGTTTTTTTTAATCAATAATGCTTTATATGTAATTGCGGGACCTGATCCTGATATAATTGATAACTGCTCTCTTCAACATCGCATTATGTGTGCACAACGAGTTCTTGTGGATAAGACTTCATTTTTCTTTTCTTTTTTCTAATGTTCAAGTTTTGCTTTTTAAGAGAAAAAAAGTTATACATGCATGACACCATAACCAGTTTCTCCGTTAGTCAAATCAAATTAGCTGAATGTGAGAGCCAGGTGTGAACGAGACTCTGAGAATTTTATGTTTCTGGTGTAAATTTCTTTGGGCAAGTGCAAAAGCTGCTTTAGTCTCTTTCAGGAGTGGTCATGTTTGCTTAATTATAAAGACTTTCCTGCTACACAGTATCAAAATCTGTGTGTTTGTAGGTCACATCTTTTGATTGATAATTTATGATCTTCCTTTGGGAAAAATATTAAAATTGAAAAAGGAAGATGAGAAAGGGAAATAGATGTTGTATCTTAGAAAGCAACTTATTATCTTCCCTTCGCTTGATTCATGGACTTCATCTATTCTTTCCTTGTCTTGATAGTTTGGTTCTGCAGTATTAGTAGTTGGCTTCTTGAGAACATTAGAAAAGTTATATCTTCAAAACTTTTCAGGTTAATGTTATGTCTCTTTCCCTTCTGGGAAGCAATTAAAACAATGAAAGAAAATGAAATGCTGATATAACATGATATATTTCCTTTTAGAATATACAGTTCTATGGTCAAAGTCAAATCAAATTTAGGCTTAAAGCCTGGTAAAAGAAATTGGAGGTGTAATTGGTTTCTATTTTAAATCTGACTGACGTCTTTATAATGGTGCTTCCACATGTTTCATCCAAGCTGCTTGATCAGTCCAAGAATTTGAAATAATACCTTGATGACATAGTGTGAATGCTGAACTAATAGTACATACTCCTCTTAATCTTTTAGAGAATAAGTTAGGGTGCCAGCTTTTGCTGTATATTTTGTGTTGCTAGTATTATCATTGTCAATACATTGTGTGTGTGTGTGTGTGTAGAAGCACCCTGTATTTAGTATCTCACAAATTTCGGTTTATCTACATATGGGTTGTGCATGAATTTCCTTACATTTGTTTGTAAAATTATTGAGATTCAAGTATCTATGCTTCTTATCTTAACATGTTTTTTCCCTGCTTATACAGCAAACCTGCTCAATATGCTTAACCAAAATGAAACAAGGATGTGGGCATGCTTTGTTCACTGCAGAATGTTCACATTCCTTCCATTTTCACTGCATTGCTTCAAATGTGAAACATGGAAACAAAATATGTCCAGTGTGCCGAGCGAAGTGGAAGGAAATACCCTTACTAGATCCCAGTTTGGATCCTCTCCCAGCCAGGGTTTCGCCAAATAATGCTTTCATGGCGGTTGTCCACGGCCTTCCTCGACCACCCCCTCGACGAGATTTGAATAGGAGACATGTTGTTCCACTTCATCAGGCTCCTGAGCCAGGTGTATTTGATGATGATGAATCCTTAGATCTCGAACATGTATGTTCTGGAAGGAGTGTTGCTGATACAGGTGCTGTTAAAACAATATCAATTAAAACATACCCTGAAGTGTCAGTTGCTCCACAGTCCAACTCTTATAGTAACTTTAACGTCTTGGTCCATCTCAAGGCCACTGCTGTGGCAGCAGCTACCAGAACACCCAACCTCAGTAGAAATCATGTTGGCTCAATGCAGGTTTCTCAGACTCCGCGTGCCCCCGTTGACCTAGTGACGGTGCTTGATATTAGTGGTAGCATGGCTGGCACTAAGCTTGCACTACTAAAAAGGGCTATGGGATTTGTTATCCAGAATTTAGGTTCAAATGACAGGCTATCGGTTATTGCTTTCTCTTCTACAGCTCGCCGACTGTTTCCTCTACGCAGAATGTCTGACTCTGGGCGGCTACAAGCACTGCAAGCTGTTAACTCCCTGGTTGCAAATGGGGGCACAAACATTGCTGAGGGCCTGAGAAAAGGTGCCAAGATAATGGAAGAACGAAGAGAAAAAAATCCAGTTGCTAGCATAATACTGTTATCTGATGGGCAAGACACTTACACTGTCGGTGGTTCTGGTGCTAACCAACCACATCCAAACTACCACTTGCTTCTGCCCATGTCTATCAGTAATCGTGGCACTTCGGGATTCCAAATTCCTGTGCATGCTTTTGGATTTGGTGCAGATCATGATGCCTCATCAATGCACTCAATTTCAGAGAATTCTGGAGGGACTTTTTCGTTCATTGAGACTGAATCTGTGATACAGGATGCATTTGCACAGTGCATTGGCGGACTTTTGAGTGTGGTGGTTCAGGAGCTGAAAGTCACAATTGAGTGCGTTGATGCAAATCTCAACCTTGTCTCACTCAAGGCTGGAAGTTATCCAAGCCGTGTGATGGCTGGTGGACGCCAAGGATTTATTGATGTTGGAGATTTGTATGCTGATGAGGAGAGAGATTTCCTAGTTTCAGTTAATGTCCCAGCTGCTTCTGGCAATGAAACATCGTTGATAAAGGTCAACTGCGTTTACAAGGATCCATTAACTCAGGAGACAACAATATCGGAAAGTGAAGAAGTAAAGCTGGAGAGGCCTGAAAAAGTTGGGCAAGTGATTAAATCACTCGAAGTGGACAGACAGCATAACAGGCTTCAAGCAGCTGAAGCAATGGCCCAAGCGCGAAGTGCAGCTGAACATGGAGATTTAACGGGTGCAGTATCAATCCTTGAAAACTGCCGAAAAATGCTCTTGGAGTCTATTTCTGCCAGATCTCAGGACCGCCTCTGTCTTGCATTGGATGCTGAACTCAAGGAAATGCAAGAGAGGATGGTGAGCCGGCATGTGTATGAAGCATCGGGGAGAGCATACATTCTTTCTGGGCTGAGTTCCCACTCTTGGCAAAGAGCCACAGCAAGAGGCGATTCCACTGATAGTTCGAGTCTTGTTCAAGCATATCAAACCCCATCGATGGTTGAGATGCTTACTCGATCTCAAGCCTCGTTTCTAGGTAGTCCATCATCAGGCCAGAGGCTTCTCCAACCATTGTTGTCATACAGATCACAAACAAAGCCAAGGTAATGAATGCCATAGGAATTTTGTGGGAGAAGGAAATCATGTTGAGAGTAGCTTTTCCACTACCTTCCCCCCTTTTTTGGCATTATAAAAAGTTTGGGGAGGGAGGGCGGTAAATGGGAGAGATGAACACAAGATTTATTTGTGCTGTGATTTTGTTGTTTAATATGATGTATAAAAGAATAAAATTGGGGAAACGGTGAAGGCTAATATTATTCAAGGGGATAAATGGAGAGTAGATAGGAATTCACTACATTATGTTCCTTTATTTCTTTTTTGTTTCCTGGGAGAGAGGGGGGTGGAGGGTTCTTGGAGAAATTCTTCCATGAAAATGCATCAGCAAGCTATGCAACAAACCAGCGAAACCGCCATGATAAGGAGCTTCTGTATTATGACTAGTTGCACCAACTGGTTGTGGAAGAGTGAATGTTTGAATTTCTCAGGGTCAAGCTTTTCTTGTGATTCAAGAAAAAGAAGCTTTTTTCTTGTCATTAATTAATGTTCTTGTCTTTTTTGGGGGGGAATCTGTACATACGGTGGAATGTTTTTTCCCCGAGACCTGGGTATAACAGTTTGTATTTGTGCAGATGGTTGGGATGAACTGATGAGTAAAATATATAAAGTTTTTGAATCTTTTCTCTGAACTTGTTTGTGGAGTCCTTTGGTAGTATTATCATCTATTTCTCTTTCTGAGGCATGACGATTCGAAACTAACAAGTGATTGATCTTAGTTGCGGATGGTTCTTTATTTTTCCTTCTAAATTCGTGCAGCCACTAGACAGTTTTAAAAAAACTGTTTTAAGTTTTACCGACACACTTGTGTGCAAGTTTGACTTATTGAACAGTTCGACTTTTTGGAAGTCAAACTTTGAGATATCAACGGCTACTTTCTAACATTTGGACTTGGGTTAATTTTGTGATGAAACTTTGCACTTCAATTCTCAACATTCTGATGCAAGCAGAATATGATGTCAGAAATGACCATTTGATGTGACAATTTGACATTTTTGCTAATAAGGTTAAAGACAAAATAAAATGGAACATGTAATTAATATTTCAATTATTGTTTTCAATGTACCATGCACATAATTAAATTTACAAAAGAATTCAGTTTATATGTTATAAATAGCATGTCTTATTTTATTCTATTTATGTTTCATAAGTATTTTATTTTATTTAATTTTTAATTTTAAAGAATTATAGATTTTATCATCTAGGTTCTGGGACTGGTTACATTAATGAGTAAAATAATGATATTGCCAATTATATGAAGTCATTTGTCACCATAGCGACAAATAAACGAGATGTAAGCTATACACTTTTGGTGAAAAATTTATAAAAAATAAGCCTATTGTTTATAATTTTATGAAAATAGTTTATTATAAATTTATATTCTATAATAATTAAAAATAATATATCAGAAAGTATAGTCTGTTTAATTTGTTTTTTTTAGTCATGTGCCATAAATAGATAATTTACATAATTTTTTTTTTCAAATACAAACTGTCAACTGTACCATTAGTCTGTTTTGGCATAAGGCAACAAAAAGTAGTTGTTGCTGGAAAACTACAACGACAACCATATTTTTTTTTGGTTGCCTACCCAGTTCACTGGAGCTTTGCCCCTACTACATCCGGATCCGACCCGCATCGCACACCTGGCTATGGTGGGAGAGTCTCCCAATAGGAATTTTCTGCATACACAAGGCTCGAACCCGAGACCTTGTTTAAGCGGAATCAAGCCGCTTACCACTTGGACCAACTTCCATTGGTAATGACAACTAGGGGTGGGCATGGGCAGGGCTGGGCAGGGCGAGACCCCTGCCCGAAGGATAAATGGGCTGCATTTTGCAGTCGATGCCCGACCCTGCCCACTAAAAGCCCTAACTATTTTGGGCTAGGCAAGTGTGGGCTGGGCAGGGTGGGCTTCCCTGCCCCAGCGATAACGCCTTGTCTTGTCCACATATGAAAAAAATAATTCTGTGTAAATTTCATAAACATTTCTGTAGTTACCAATACCATATGTCTTATCTTCGCCCTAAGTAATATAAACTTCAAATACATTCGATAATTCCACATCTTGGGATATTTTAAAATAAGTCTACAACTTGAGTCTTGAAACTTAAAAAATACCATATGTCTTAACAAATATCCATATTTTAAAAATTAAACAACATCCATAATCCATTATAAATAAGGAATCAAAACGATTGTAATTAAAGCCGTAAAGTTAAAGTAGTTTGCATCAATTCAATGTCTCAAAAGTTGATTAAATGATGAAGCATCTGGAAAAAAAAAATAAAAAGCAACTATTATTTAATACATCACAAAGTAAAGAAGAAAGTAAGAAATCTACTTGTAAATAGTGTTTAGTGGCTAGGGCAAAAAAGAGAGGATCAGAAGAATATTATACAATAGACAATATATATTTTAAATAAAAATATATATATGAAATAATATTTAATTGATATGAAATTTTGTATTTTAAATAAATGAAAAAAAAATTCAAGGTAGGGCCAAATGGGCAAGACAGCACCCCTTGCCCGATGCTCGGCCCTGCCCGATTATTAGTCTGCCCAAAGCTACACAAAATTTTTTTGGGCCACTTTTTTAGGGCTGGGCTGAGCAATTTTTTGTAGGGTCAGGATAGGCGCACTGGGCCAATAGGCACCATGCTCACCCCTAATGACAACCATACTTTTAAATACAGGAAAAATTTCATTACCAATGTAGAGTTTTTTACAAGGGAAAAAAAACACGGGGTGATAGTCTTTGATTTATTTTCTGGATCATTACATTGAAAATATGGCCCAGAAAGAAAAAGAATAATCAGGACCCTAAATGGGCCTGTGAAATTGGAAAAACCCAAAATTGACTGGGCCGGATAGTAGGCCCACATAGGTGAGACTGAGACTAGTAAGTTTATAGACTTAAGTCTCCTTCCCTCGTCAACTGCGGGGGAAGAAACCAGAGCCAGTGATGGATGCTCTTCTCCGAGCTCGATCGTTACACCTTGCTCTCTTCATTTCTCTTCTTCTATCAGTTCTTTCACATGCTTCTTCTCAGGAACTTCAGATCGTCAATGCCGAACGCAGAGTACGCTTTCATAGCACACTTTCCCCTCCTTTTTTACGTTTTATCAGAAATAATTTATCTGGCCATCTTTATGCTAAATTGGTTCCTGAGGTCTGTTTTCAAATTTCCGTGAAAGTAAAATGTTTGTCTGCTTATTGGAGATACTCGGAAGAGGAATTAACGTGTAGCTTTTCTGATTGGAAGCCTGCGTTTTCTCAAATTCTGATTGTAAAGTAATTTATCCGATGCCTCAATTTGTTTGTTAAAATTTTCTCTTATATCAATAAGCAATTAAGGCGCGTTTTCCTGCTGACGATCTGTTGGAAATATGGAAATGTTGTTCTGGGTGTTTATCACGGGTGTAGTTTTATGATAACCGTTGCTCAAGATCTGCGGGAAATATGGAAATGTTGTTTAGGACGCTGATTACGGGAGAAATGTTTTTAAGATACCCTAATGGAAAGCATAAAGATAGTGAATTTGTGGTGTCATACATGGATGCTGTTGTGGAATTTGTCAAACCGATAATTAGTCGGAATAAATCCAGTTTCAGCTGTGTGACGTTTTATTCCATCCATCGCTTTTCTTGGAGCACTTTATAATAGAGAAAATAAATTAGAGGGAAAAAACTGGCTCATTTTTGTTTTCCCTGTTCTTTTTGTTTATTTTCGGTTCCACGGCATTTTTTATTTCAACTCATGGGCAATCAAGGCAGCATGAAAATGTACTCTTTAAAATAATAGAGATTCGTTACTCACCTTAACCAACTAGTGCAGCCTCTGTGTGTGTGTGTGTGTGTTGTATTGTGGATTACGGTTCTTGGTAAGGTAAAGTAAAATAACTGGTGGATTATTATTGCAGCATTTTCTCTTATTGTTAAATGTGGCTGATTTTTTTTTTCTTTTGGAGGAAATATGTTGTATCTTCAGCCTTTGGCTTTGGCTCCTTTCAGAATTTCAAATGCCCTTTTTGGTCCTAGATACACGTATGACTGATATTCAAATGATCCTTGCAGATTGACTTGACTTCTCACATTATCAAGGTCTATCTGACATTAAAGGTAAACCTCCTCCCTTCTACCCCCCACCCCACCCCATATCCATAATGTTTACCGATTACTACTTTTTTGTTAATAACTTGATCTTGAGCCTACCTTTGCATCTGTATAAGTTGACTAACATATTTATCCTCGAGAAAAAGAATTAAATTGAGTATAATCACAAGGTCATCTCATCTGTTTCATGGCATCCCATTATATCCTTTCATAAAGTTACTGGCAGATAAAAATCATGTTCCTTTTCATTCAGTTTGCTCAACATAGCCCAATATTATTTGAGAGTCATTTTTCCGAACATTTAAACCCTTTTTTGGACCATCAATTAACAAGATTCGCTAATGCAATATTTTTTCTTTGCTTTACCTGATTATGCTTCTCCTTTACTAAATTAAACCTTATACTACCACTTTGAGGAATGTGTATTTCATAGAGCTTTTCTTTCAGGCTGAAAATTTTGGGGCATCTCCTGCTTCAGAAGTAAATCTTGCGTTTTCACCTTCAGAAGTTGAACATCTAGCAGTAGTTAAAGCAGCTGCTACTACTGGAAAAAAGAAGAAGAGAACTTATGTTCCTCTTGATGTTAAATCATCTGAGCAACCTGCTGGACCGAATGGAACTAAATATTTCACTATAATATTGTTAAATCCACTTAGTAAAGGTGAAACTGCAACACTAGAAGTGCTTTACATATTGACACGTTCCCTGGAACCTTTCCCTGCAGAAATAAGTCAATCAGAGTCACAGTTGGTCTATTTCCGTGATAGTGCTATGTTGTTGTCTCCTTATCATGTCAAGCAACAAACAACCTTTATTAAGACACCAAGCACTCGGGTGGAATCATTCACAGTGGTGGAGCCTACTAAACGTGTCAGTACAGAGATCAAATATGGGCCATATGACAATCAAACCCCATATTCATATGCTCCTATACTTGTTCATTTTGAAAATAACAATCCATTTGCTGTCGTTGAGGAGCTAGAGCGTGAAATTGAAATATCTCACTGGGGCAGCCTCCAGGTTACAGAGCGATATAGCCTGGTTCATGCAGGGGCCCGACATAAAGGTGTTTTTTCAAGGTAAATTGCTACCCACCACCCACTCCTTTATGAATGGATTTCAACTTAGTCTCTTCATGGTAAAAATGTGCAATTATGATGAAGGGAATTGGAAAAGTACCTATTTTTCAGAAGTACTCTTTTCAATTCCTTAAAATAATTGTCATCATTATCTTTGACGTGACTCATCTGTGTGTGTATTGATTTAGAACATAACTGATTTTAAGATACATGATGGATTCGGGATGCCATGTTAATTGATTGGAATTTCTCACTAAACCAACCTTGATGCTCTCAATCCCATGTTTTTCCTATTCATAAATGGCCACACAGTACTGAGAGATGACCCGTTACTCATGCACTATTTAAATGTTTTGATAGTTTGATAAGTATTGAAAGTTATGTTCATCATGTGTTTCATTGCTGCATTTAGCGGAAACATACGTGGGTGAGTAGAGGAAATAGCAGAAGAAAAGGAGCATTATGAGGTATTCATCACATGGAGATGAAATAATAAAAATTGCTGACATAATTTATCTTTGCATCATGATGATTATTCCATATCCTGTTGGCTCCAAAGATGATTGGAATGCTCCTACCCTCAAATTAAAACTGGAAATGATCTTATTTTTCATTTATCAGTTGTCGGGTGAATTGAAGATTCTGATAGATGTCTGTTGTCTTTAGATTTCTTTTAGTGTGCAATTTGATGCTTTCTCCCTTTTATCAATCCCCATACAATATGACCTGGTTCCACTGTTAACAGGGTTGAATATCAGACTAAACCAGGTAATACTGGGGTGTCTTCATTCAAACATCTGCTTGCAACACTACCTCCACGGGTTCACTCAGTATACTACCGGGATGGAATTGGGAATATTTCATCTTCCCGTTTACGTAAAGATTTTCTTAAGGTAACATGTGCCCTTGGGTTAACCCTTCTTTCTTTCCTCACCTCCTACTGGCATAGAGTAATCATATTCAAGTTGAGTAGCATCATTTGTCTTAATATCATCTGCAGCATTTGTTGTTTTCTTCAAGCGTTTTTGTTTCTTTTGGCTATCCATTATTCTTAAAAATTGGGTTGAGGGAAGAACGATGAAGCAACTCAAGCTGTTTCATTGAGTAACCAAATGGTTATATATTCTCCTCTGATGAGACTCAAATATTGTATTTTTTATATGTTAAAATGTTGTTCATGTCAGTAGCATCCTTGTTTGGTTTAAATTACGTTTTTCTGGCTATGATTGAATCATACTGAATTTAGGAAGACAGAACTGTAGAAGTCATGTCTTAATGTTTCTGAATGGCATGTTTCCATCAAAATGAGTCAATGTTTTGAGTCTAGAAGTTCTTATTGGTTATTGAGAAGTTATTATTAAGGAAAATGATTTTGATAGTTGTATTTGTATTATTTAGTAGGTTATGACGTCTGATCTCACAATCATTAACAACATGCTTATTTGCTGCAGTCAGAACTGTTAATTGAACCTCGGTATCCTCTCTTTGGAGGCTGGAAATCTACCTTTGTCATTGGTTATGGGGTACCAGTGGAGGATTTCCTTTTTGAGTCTCCAGATGGTGGCCGATACCTCAACTTCACTTTTGGTTGTCCTCTTGCTGATACAGTTGTTGACAAGTTGCTTGTCAAGGTGGGTGTGGATTTGTGTGTTGCTTTGTTCTTATAGGCCGAACTCCACTTTTTGCTTCAAGCGCTTATGCACAATATAATGGAGGTTAGGACTGTTCAATTTCAGGTTGTGCTGCCAGAGGGATCCAAAGATCCCAAAGCTGTGGTTTCATTTCCCGTGGAGCAACGTCTAGAGGTAATTTTTCTCATAATTAGGGGTCAATTCATTTTAGTTGTGGAAAATTTTCAGTAAATTCCCAACATTTCCCTGTTTTTAGTAAAATTATCTATCAATCACCTACAAAAGAAAGAAGAATATGATATAAATAAATAGAATAAAGCAGAAAATAAAAGTATTGCAGTGTTAACCAGGCTTTCAACCACATTTTACATCTCTTGAGGAAACACCCATTAAGGGATGTGATGGAAACATTTTTGTCTTGCATGTTTTGTTTATGGAGAATGCACAGTATTTGGCTTTAAAAAAAAATTGGGCCTTGTTCTATTTTTAGGTTAATGTGAGACTAGTATATGAAAGTATTTGATGGCAGAAGCAGCTGATTTAAGACTCTAGAGGGGCGTCAGTATATCACAACAACCAAGACATTCATTATCCCTGAGCTAAACTCACAGACAATTTGTACCATTAAGACTATTTATACGCCCTCTCTGGATAGACATGCTTGGGTTTGAGTTTAAGTTTATATGGAAAATTAGTTATTTGGTCCCTATACTTTTGACGGTAAAAAAATGTTAGTCCCTATATTTCAGAAAATAAGCTATAAAGACTAAAGTTATTTCTTAAACATTAAGGTTCAATGTTTTTAAGAAGTTAAAATATCGGGATTGAGATGTGTAGAGACAGTTTAGGGACTACGTTTTAAAAGAGTTAAAACTACAAGGGCTGAGTTGCATCAAGTCTTAGTTCAAGAACTGAGTTTTAACTGAGTCAACTATAGGAAGGAGATGATGAATTTTCCCAAGTTCATATTGAAGCTTGCATTTTAGGTACTTACAAAAGGTTCATATGTATCTTCAGTATGAGTATGATAACCCTTGTAGACAGCCAATGATCTGACGGTTCAGAGGCATCATTAGGGAATTGTAATGCATGGATGATAGGTGGTTGGCTAAGCATATAGAGTCGGGCAGTTGCTCAGCATATGAAATTCGAGTGTCTGTCCAGCTTCAACGAAGTGATGTAAATGCATGGGTTGACGTTGGAAATTTCCTTAAAATAATTTGAATACCATAAAAATCTAGAAATAAAACCATAACAGGAATAAAACATCTTCTGTGGAGCTATCAACTTAAGAGAAACAGCAAAAGTGTTGCTGTCAATTGTGTGTGTGTGTGTGTGTACAACTTTGATTTCTCCAGATAAATTGTGAGTAATTCTGTTGTGGCAGATCTTGACTTTCTGTAATAAAGCATTTGATTAACTGTTGCTAACTGTATTTTTTGATTGAATATTTGCAGACCAAGTATTCATACCTTGATGTTGTCGGAAGGACTGTGGTGGTTTTAGAAAAAAGAAATGCAGTGCCTGAGCATAACATTCCTTTCCAGGTATTACTGGACTCTTAAAAAATTACTGTTTAAAACTTTTTGAAAATTTGAATGTCATATAAGGGTCCAAAAACAAGTAACTTTTCCTTCAAACGTGTGACATGATGTTAATGAAAATATTGATTTCATGAGACATCCCTTGTGTAGTAACAGAAGGCCTGAAATTTTATGCTGGTATCAGAGATGGACTGATTCTGTACGATGACATTTATTGAATCAGACCTTTAAAGTTTAAACTATCTCAAATGAAAGGGGATAGATGGAAATCTACTTGCAGCTTAAATCTAGTTGGGAATGATAACCCTGTGTTTTATAGTTTTATTTGAAAGTTCTGTAGCAGTTGTTGATATTACTTTTATGTCAAGTTCTATAGTCATTCTCAAGTACCAAATAAAATTATTACAATTCTGTGTAGCTCTATCATGTACCAATATATCCTCTTGGTGGTGTCTAACCGTCTTTTCCATTATTTTTGTAGGTCCACTACAGTTTTAACCCCATATTCATGCTTGCTGAGCCATTAATGCTGGTATCTGCATTTTTCTTGTTTTTCGTGGCTGCTGTATCATACCTTCACCTTGATCTTTCTATACGCAAGTGATGAGCTCGTAGTAGCTGTTTTCAGACATATAATATTTAAGTTAGAGAATATCAGGAATTCAGGAAGGATTGTCTACTTCTTTATTTTACAACGGATGAGAAGCAAATTTTGGTAATGGCATTTTATGCAGTTCCAATGACGAAACTATTTCAGCCATTCCGTTGACATGGTTGAAATATATGAAGGTTAATCTGGATATATATATATATATATATATATAATTTGAACACAATCCCCAGAGGGAAAACTCCTTTTCAGTGGGATGTTATGGAAAATATTTTTTGAGAAGCTATCGTAAGAAAGTCTTACCTTGAAAATCAAAGAGAGAATCGCTTTGAGGTTCTAAGGAAGGAATATTTGTGTGTTTGGGATCACACAAATATTGTTGGACAATAAGTCTTTATTACGCAAGTCGAAATAAAACTCCTCTCACATACTTACCTCGTATACCGTGAATCACGATTTATAAGCACTTATTACCCAAAAATAAGTTATTCCAAACGAGCACTATAATCACTAAAAAGTATCAATTACAAATGAGTAGTATAGACATGTTATCCTTTCCTGCATCAAAACTTATCATTGCATGTTGTTTATTTGCCGTGAAACTTTATGATCATTACATTCCTTTCATAGGACTTAATACAGATCCTTCCCAAATCAAATCATCAGTTTATCGCCCTGTGTTTTTCTTCCTTGGAAGTTGGAATGCGTCTAATTATGAAAAAATAGGATAATTTATCTCATTCGGTATTGGTATGCAAGTTAAGGGCCACAATGAGGCCCTTAATTGCTTGCCAAAAGGCTTGCTCTATGTAACTTCGGCGTTGATCAATCACGTGGTGATAAGATAAGGGTTTGTTTGAATCTGTCTGACGGGGATTTCTCTTACGAATAAAACATTTGATAATTATTGAACGGAAAAAGTAGCATGAAGGGGAAAACGGAGAGAATCAACTTACAGTTGGTAGCATTTTGGGTGGTTAAGATGGGTTTAGAGGCACGTGATGGAATCTTAACAATTATAAAAGTATGATTGCTTCATAACTGGCTACATGTGGATATTTGAATTTTAGGCTTTGTCCGAATCATCAGTGGAATTTGTTGCGTTGGCAATGGAGAGAAAGGAATAAGTGTAAACTGGCTTTAGCAAACACTACATGTGACTTAGATGCGGGGAACACATGAAATTGGACATGTCACCTCAATTATCATAATTATGCATCCAGATCATTTTTGCTCAACACCTCTAATTTAATTTACCCCACTTTCAAACTTTTTTGTTGAATTTAATCTCCTAAGTTTATGGTTGTGGAGGGGCAAAATATTTCAATCTTTCATGTTTCTTGATATATTTGCTCCAATCCTTGTGTAAGCCCCCCTAAGCCCTTATCACAATCCACGAGAGATAGTTAAGTCATTAATCATGTTCTGAAATAATAATAAAAAATTACCTATATTTAATAGTATGAATTACATTCAAAAAATTATAGTAGTTATAAGTTAATGAGATTTTGAATATGGGTAATCTTAAAAAAATGTAATTAATACCTCATTCAGTGACTTTTATTTTTTTTATTACGTGGCAGAGTTCGAACCCAAGAGAGGAGGGGGGAGGAAGTGCTTAAGAGCACTGCACTGACCACTGCTTCTAGTGGCGCTGGTCACCTCATCCAGTAACTTATAGTAAAAACCGTGTTTCTTTTAAAAAGTGCCTTGTAATAAGGTTTGAATGAAGAGGAAATGGCGTCACAATGCATAAAATAAAATAAATGTTCCATTATAATTGCTTTTTTTGTTATACATTTCATTAGACTAGACAAGTTTTATTACTCTTTCCATTTTTTCTTCTACGTATTTCGGCAGATTTTGAATGTTAGAACAATAGTTACAATCTTTCATAAAAATGAATTATTACTATCACTATCTCTAATGTGTGTTGTTTGTTGAGATCTACTAAAAAAATGAGGAACAAGTTGACAATATTCAAGTCGTACTTCGTTCATTAGCAGCAGGAGCTTTTTCCCCATGCTGATAAATTACAATGCCAAATATCATGTTTTTGGTATTGCTTATTGGGGGGTCAATAAGTACTTATTATGTAAGTCAAAATAAGACTCCTCTCATACATACTTATGTCGTATACCGTAAATCATGATTTATAAACACTTATTATCCAAAAATAAACTATCAAAGACGAACACCATCTATGATCATTCTTTTTGCAGAACAGCAAAATATATATATATATATATATATAAGAAGAATATTTTCTAAAAGGAAAAAAGAAAAAGACAAGAGATTATGTCCAAGTGGCCCAATTTACTAGGCCAAAATAAAAAGCACCCCTAATTTAAAAAGCACCATGGGTTTTCTTTTTAATTTTTCCTTTCCTTTTTAGACTTTTTCTTTTTTTTTTAAAATGAATTTTTAGACCTTTTCTTTACAAAATTATAAGCAGAAATGTAAATGAATATATAATGTCTAGGGGCAATAAATTGAAGCTTTAATTTCACTTTTTTATATTTCCTTAATTGTAATGTTCAGTATTGAGTAATAATGTTTAAAGTATTTCGGTCCCAAACATTTTGATCCCAAGAATTTTCCATCCCGCCGGAAACGGGACCAGGACAAGAACCGGGATTACCTTTGAGATCCCGGTCCCGGTTTTTTATTTTTTTATTTCTAGCGTTATAAATTAAGTTATCCTTATATTTTTGTATTTTTACCCCATAAATTAAGTTATCATTTGATAAAATGTGTATCACATATTTAGTTAGAGTTAAACCATATATATCGTTATACTAATCCTAACTATATAATTTATAAAGAAAATAACGATGAAGAAGAAGATGATGATGACGATGCTGTTGATGAAATGTTATTCTTCAATTTTAGATCAATTTGTATAATTATTATGATTTTGTTAGTTGTTAAATGATCACATTAAACAATAGAATATGGAGAATTTAACTAATATAATGATATTTTTTAAATTTATTTATAAAAAAATGTCAAGATTTCCTGATCCTAGTCAAAGGACAATCAAGACCGGGACTAAACTGGGACCGAGATCGTGATGCAATTTGCATCCTGGCAAAAAACCAGGACCAGGACCAAGATTAGGGTATCTCAGTCCCGTCCTGAGTTTTGAACACGCCTAGTATTGAGGCACAAGAATTATTCTAGACCAATAGTAAAAACTAATCTCCCTAAAGTATTGAGAGATTAAAGTAGACTCCTCTCAACTAGGTTGTTATGTATACAAGAGTAGTTTGATTGAACTCTCAATCACTTATTTAAAATAACAAGAGCTCATACACCTCACGCTACATATAGCAGATAAGACAGGCTCAACTCGTAGTATATAGGTTAGGACAGGGTTAGGGTTGGGTGTTTTGTAGCCTGTAAAAGTGTGGGCCTGTGTAAGCCGCAGGTTTACAGGCTAGCCTGCAAATTTTTTTTTGTAAAAATTAGCAAGTTGGACATTTGGAGGCTGGAGCTGTCAATCACGTGTGTTTGAAGTGTGAGTGTGTGTGACTTGTGAGAGAGAGGCAAAAAAGGAAAACCTAAAAAGGCTAAACCACTTCCACCGTCATTCATTCCTTCTCTCTCACCCATAACCCTAAATCTCGAATCACTCACAGCCTCGTGTTCCCTCTCTTGTAATCGTGTCTCTCAATCAGTCTGGCTTTTGGATCTCGCTAAGTACCTGAGTCGTGCAATCGGTCTATCTCGTCTTGCCTCTCCCTCCCTCATCGACGACTATATCGTCGACATCTCCTTGACTCATTCTCGGGCTCGTCTTCTCGTTTTCACTCAAGCACGTAGACACACAAGTGTCCCTCGCCGTCGGCGCCGTCGCGGTTCTCAGACATGTCACCTCCTTATCCTCTCCCTTCTTCCTTAGATTTCAGACACCTCACCTCCTTGTCCTCGCCCTTCTTCACTTGTTCGTGTGTACATGTTAGTCTGTACCTTGTTCCCTAGATTTCATACTAGCTCGCCAACACGCACATGCAGGGGTTAGGGTTGACGTTTTGCCATACCGTTAAAGCATAGACTACATAAGGCCGCACCGCACAGCCCGCAACCTACGTGGGGGCCCTTATTATCAACTCTATACTAACGAGAGTTGGCTGAAATTTAGTCCTCTACTTTCTAAGGGCAAAAAAATACTCTTCCATCATACCAAAAGAGCAAAAATAATATAAAAACTAAATTTTGTAATAAATTTTCACTATGTACTTTTTTTGTGACAATGTGGCACATGATGATATATTGAAGATGCATATATGTTGATCCTAAACAAATAAACATATAACCAAGCATATTGAAATGTGAATGCGTCAAGAATCATAACCTCCTCCAGATCTATTGAGTTTAAAACATTAAACGGATTTACTATTATTATTTGCACATTTTATGATATTGAAAGAGTGAGATTATTATAATTTTAAGAGTCAGACAACTAATTTAGAAATATTAAGTAAATTAGTTAAATTAATTATTTGTAACAAATATGTATTAGTTTCTCTATAACGCTTTATTTAATCAGCATTGGAACTCCCTTAATAGATCTTGGGGAGGTTATTGTTCTTGATGTATTCACATTTCCATTAAAAAAAAAACAGGAACCACCTTGAATAGAAGCACCCTTCGTATGTGTAATTATTGGGGATATTTTTAAAAAAAAATTATAAATTTGGGAAATAAAATGAATCGAAGTCTTATATTTAAAATCAAAGTAAACCTCTTATTTAATTCTTATATTTAAAATCGGAGGGAATAGTATTTTAACAGCCAAAGGACTCGGTTGCATCTTTACTCAATTGGGACTAATCAAGCAATGACGTAGAATTTGTTGCTTGTTAAGAAATATAACTTGTTTATACCTATTTTATTTGTGCACGAGAAGAATGAATAACATTGAAGGCAAACCAATAAAAGGTTAACGTAAGTAATCTAAGAAATGAGAATTTGTTTTGAGTTCTGATATTAAATTAAACCATAGCTGTATCGATATTTCTTTCATTAACTAGGAAAAATCATATTAAGGTCCCAATTAAAAAAGATAATATCAAAAAAATCTCATAACTTGTCAATAGTTGCTCTTTTAATTGTCAATTATGGCTCTTCAATTTATCATTGACAAGCTATTGGACTTTTTTTATATTAATTTTAGTTGGGAGCTTGGTATGATTTTCCCTGTAAAGTGAAGGGGAAGAGAGAGGAAAAAAATGATAGATAATGTGTATTTGACTTTTCTTCAACAATTATCATCATATTATCTTATCACATGACCAACTTTCCTCATTTCCCATCAAATAAGCAACCATATAGTTACACTAACTAGTCCATTAGTCATTTAATTACACTTCTCATTTCTCTTTAATTAGTAATTAATCTCTCCATTAATCACTAACTAATCAACCAATAATTTCCATTCTTTCCATTTTTCCTCTGATTTTGGCATATTAACTTAAATTACCACATAACCCATAATAATTCAAACTTTAATTCACAAATATTCTTAATAATCATCATTAGCTCTTAATCAAAATTTAGGACGTTACATTCCCATAAACTAATTTCTCATGCAGACTCTTCAATTTCCCAATGCATGCTATTTTTTTGTTTAAATTTTTTAAACACGTGCATTCATTTGAATTTTACAAATGTATACTTTTTGGCCAAACAAGTTAATAGATATAAATGAGGAGCACACTCAAGCGGATCATATAAGTCAATTCACTTAATTTGTTAAAATCAATAAAAAGTAGTTGCACATTAAAGTTGTATAAAAATTGTTCCGGTTTTTATGTTTACCCCTAATAAATACTATTATCTCAAGTTCTTAATATAATATCCATTTTAAAAAAGAAATTGAACTAAAAAATGGATCTTATATTAAGAACCGGAGGAAGCATAAATTTAAAATATATACTTTTTTAATTCTATTTATAAGACACTTTCAGTATATTTGACATATACCAATAAAAAAATTAAACTTTATTAACTTTGCTATAAAATTCAACAACTTTTAAAGTTCACCCCTATCTAATATTGGTATATGAGTACATAACATCCTATAAGAATAAAGTCAACACAATAATAAATAAAGACTAAAAATACACAATTATATGAAAAATTTAATGAAGTGCCTTATTTTCTTCTCTCTCTCTCTCTCTCTCTTATATATAAGACTAGAGGAATGTATATTATATATACCATTTTGGTCCTATTTATAAATCCTTTTTAACTAATTCTCACATATCAAAGAGAGTTAGTTAACTCATTAACTGTGGGCTAAATTTCCAATTTCGCCCTTACTTATAATTGGTTCTAAAAGTCAACATGAATATATTCTTTTTGTTTTTCACAATTAATAGGGGTAAAAAGTACAAAATGTATTTACTACCCTGAAACTTGATTTATAAATAGAACCAAATTTTTTGGTCAAAAAGGACTTATAAATAGAACCAGAGTGGTATAATGATATAAACACTCTATCTCCTCATTAAAAATTGAGAAATGGGACATCTTTAAAATAAAGCAATTAATTAATGTTGCACAAACTCTTGTAAAGTGATTAATTTATATTTAAAACCACAAAATTCTTTTAGAAACGAATTATATTACGGATCGTGAGCAATATGTAAAAGAATATGCCAATAGTGTGTGAGAGAGAGCAAGACAACAACATCAAGAAGTTTATAAGTTAGGGTTTATTTTGCCTCAAAAGTTGTCATGATAGAGCAATTTTGTCATAGAAGGCTTTCGGGGAGCAATGTTGCCCAGGAAATTTCCAAATTATAGAAATTTTGCCTTGACCATTATCCCAGGAAAGTTTGATTGTTATTTGATCAAATATGCTAAGCTAACAGTTCATGTGTTATCTATATCATTTTTGTTTTAGATTTATGTGCAAATTTGCTACGGAAGTTTTCACTAAAAAGTAACGTTGCCCTGAAAGTTTTCAAATCGTAACAATTTTACCCCGGCTATTATCTAATTTAAGTTTTCCCATTAGTTGATCAAATATGCTTATTTAGCAAGTCTATATGTCATTCACTTCATTTTTTTTCAAAATTAGATTTAAAAATAAGTGAAAACGTTTTTTAAAAAAATGCTTCCCATCTAAAGAATTAGAGACAATCAAAGAAGTGAAAACATCTTGTGCGATGAAGAGAAAATACCTATTTTAGCATCATTACGGTACGATGGCAGAGAGTTTTTTATAGCCTTGTACTTGGCAATCATTTGTAGTGTGTTATGTATCTAGTGATTGAATATTTTTCTTAATTACTCTATGGAGAATGTGAGTTCCTCCTCCATATGTAACTTCTTCTTCTTCAATGTTGTTTACACTGCCAGCTCAATATGTTTGGTTAACTAATAGTCAAACTTAAGTTAGATAACTGTCAGGGGGATATTACTATAGTTTGGAAACTTCCGGGGCAGCATTACTCCTAAATGAAAACTACAAGGTGAAATTTTCACTTTGACAAAAACAACGTGGATACTGGATAACACAGGGATTGTCAGCTTAACATATTTAGTTAGCTAATGGTCAAACTTAATTGACATAAAGGCCAGGGCAAAATTGCTATGATTTGAAAACTTCCGGGGCGATATTGCACCTCAAAACTTTCATGACAAAATTGCTCCACCGTGACAATTTCCGAGGCAAAATAGACCCTTAACTCTTAGTAAACTTTTTGTGGTTTTGAGTGCGAACTATTTTTTTGGAAAATTTCAGAAATTTACTTTCAAAAATCAAAATATCAAAATGTCAAATCAATTTTGTTTCCTATAATAAATTAGATATTTACTACATTTATTAGTGATTCACAACCCATTTTAATGGGAAGTAACTAATTTGGGATTTTGATATTCTTTCAGGATTTTTTTGAATTTGTTTAAATTTTTGAAACATGTAGATTCATTTGAATTTAAAAAATATATAATTTTTATCAAACAAGTTACTGAATATAAATTATTATTAAAAAATATAACATATTTTTTCCCACAAAAAAAAATGCCATATATACATGTAGGTATGTGGGTGTGTGTATGTACATGTGACAAAACATCAACAACATTCAAGAAAAAAAAAAGGGAAATCTCACTAAAGTCCTAAGAATCAAGAAAAAAAATATCAGTGTAGAATTTTCTATCAAAAAAAGTCCCTAAGGACCTCAATGTTATAGATATGATTGTCAATGATCACTCTATGACTTGTCAATATAATCACATGCACTTGTCAACGGAAGCTATTTAATTAATATAGATAGGCTTGTCAATAACCACTTTATAACTTATCAATATAGTCACATACACTTGTCAAAGGAAGCTATTTAGTTAACATAGATAGCTTTGTCAGTAATCACTTTATAATTTGTCAATATAGTCACATACACTTGTCAATGGAAGCTTATTTAGTTAACGTAGATAGACTTGTCAAGCCACTCTATAACTTGTCAATATAGCCACATACACTTGTCAATGAAAGCTGCTTTAGTTAATATATATAAGCTTATCAATGACCATTTTACGACTTTTCAACATAGTCACATATATTTGTCAATAAGGTAAGTTTACATTTGGAATTTATTTCATTAAGATCTCTAGGGATTTTTTTGATACAGGATTCTACACTGGGGCTTTTTTGATTCAGGATTATACATTGGGACTTTTTTAATATTTTTTCTCATCTTTGAACCTGAGAGAGATTTCTTTAAAAAAAAACTGAGAAACAAAACATCGACAACAATAAGAGCACACCATATTTTCCATATGAATATTTTGTCACATCAAGAAAGCCCATCCTGATGTGATTATGGCAATGTTCCCATTCTCATCTGTTTATTTTTACATTACATTACATGTGCTTTTTTATTATTATTTATTACTGATAACGATTCCCATGCTGCTATGTTATTTTTTTGTTTGGTTCACTTATTTTTCCCCATTAATGCTATTTTAAGATTTCGATGATAAGAAAATAAATATCAGTATTACTGTTGCTTCATGGCTGCAAAATGCAAATTATAAAATGTCATAATCCTAGAATATTTCATTAATTCAGTTGCTTAAAATTAAAATAATGTTATGAAATTGCCTAATAAATATGATCGATAAGCTCTAGTCATATAATTTGGGCTTTTATCTTTTGAGATAAAGCTGTTAGAGTGGTACGTTTGGCCCACCAAAAACTAAAGCAACAGTTTCTTGCAATTACTTCGTGTCGCCGTTATCAAACAAACGTCTCCAAAACCCCAAAAAAAAAAAAGAAAATTGACCAACCAAACTTAGTTTTATGGGAGGAAATGGAAATGAAGATCAAACTTCACTTCGTGAACATTTTAAAGAATGAATATAATTACTGAAAAATTTTAAGGATTAGTGAGTATTAACATGTACCTGTTGTCATTTCTTGTAATAAATTATATATCAACGATATTTTTCAATAAAATTTATATAATTCTAAATAGTTGTTTCGTCTAGCCAAACAAAACAAGGGGAAGCAATAATTTGTATGGTGAAAAAAATTATACATGTAAAATTTTTATTACTTTGTATAACCACTTATACAATTTAAATGCAAAGAAATTAGTCAAGCTATATATTTATAAAAGTATGGTTATATTTTATTTATACATGTAAAAAATTTTCTTATTGTGACAAATACCACTGCCATCCAATTTTATTTCTATTTTTAAAGGAAACAAACTTTTTTCGTTGGGAAAAAAAAAAATCCTCAGCTTTAGAATTAGAAAACTCTTGCATGGTTGCATGTGACTTGCCACCACGGCACCACCTATTGATTTTCCACAATGTACTTACTTATATGCCTCATTGAATCAATTCTGTTGGCAAAAAAATAAGAATCAATTCTCATAAATTCTCCCATCCCAAAACTAACCTTGTTAGCACCAGGGTTGTTAAACCCGGACCGGCCGGCCCGGCCCGGGAACCGGCGAACCGGCCGGTAAACCGGTCCGGTCCGGGTTGGTATTTTTTTTAAAAAAAATTTTAAAATTTTCCTTTAGAATTTCATACTATAAATCTAAAATTGTCAATTTCTCACTGGTTTGGTCCCAGTTTAACTCCGGTTTGGTCCCGGTTTGACCTACTGACCCTTAACCCAGTACCCTGATCGGTTTAATGCCTGGTCTGAGTTTTAATACCTTGGTTAGCACCAATTTGATAAGTTATACATAAGGACAATAACGTCATTCTCTAACACGCCCACATGGCTTGTGGGCTAGGGCTACACTCGAGCATGATTTGTTTGTCTCCCTCCCTACTAAAACAAATGTTTAAGCCAAACAGTTGTTATTTTCAACCCCATCAACATGAGATTCTTTAAATGTATATAAATTAGTCCACGATTCCTTATATTTTATCTTAATTTTAAATTTCATCTCTATGAGATTTTTCAAATGTATACAAATTAAAATTAACCTTTGTTATTTGAATTCCTTACTTTCCCAGGAGCCAGATTGATGTCTGTCACATACGACGGTATGCGATATATGATTTCATATGAGTATGATAGTGCCTTCGTCTTTAATCATTTTTGCTCTGAAGGTTTTTGTGCAAGAGAATTATTGCACTAAATGTGTCAAAAGGGAGCAACATTGCATGAATTTAATAGCCAAATGAAAAAAAGACATAAAAGAATTATCACAACATGGAATGAAACAAGTGACAGAGACCATGAAGCTTATAGTAAGCAAGCACCAAGACAATGAAGAAGAAGCATATTGGAATCGTCTTGGGCTTGCTTCATATGTTTTCTCACTACATCTCGCAATACTACGCTGGTAATACACACTATAATGCTAAAAATATAATTAAATTAGAATTGCATTCAAAATTTTATCAAATTAATTAAATTGCAAGAGTTGGAGATTCATGTTTGACTTTGATGTCGTATTCGTCTGAAATAACTTATTTTTGGGCAATAAGTGTTTATAAATCGTGATTTATGGTATACGAGGTAAGTATGTGAGAGGAGTTTTATCTCGGCTTGCATAATAAACACTTATATTCAAAAAATAAGTGTTCTCAAACATATACGAATTCAACTTGTTTGCAGTGGTGTTGAAAGGAAAAGGGGATCCAATAATACCAAGGATAGGGTAAGCCATTGATCGTCTGTGTCATATCCTTTGTTATGAATCTTCAGCAATTTTTCATCACATGTTTTTTTCTTTTTTTGGTTTCATGTTAAATTTAAGCGACATTACTTCTGTTTTAACACTCTCAAGACGATATATATTGCTTTTTTATGAAAACTTTTGTGGCCAAAATGATAAAAGAAGAAACCACAGTAGAATCATACGTTACATAAGGTCTGACATGACAAATGTCCATTTGACTGCCATTAAAAAAACAACGATATTGCTCATATTTTCACACTTTTGGAACTACATTGAATATAAACAAACTTTTATAAATGATGATAACTCCTAAACAAAAGCCTTTAAATAACATTGGACTTTAATCCCTTGTGTTTTGTACGAGGATCTAATTAAAAGCTGACCACATGGAGAAAAATGACCGTATTATTTTTACTGTTACCCATATGAGCATTATCATACAACAAGTATTCCTATTCCGTGTGAATTTTAAGGTTTTTTTCTTGTTCTTTATGTTCAATAAGATATTTTTTTCCTGCTGTTGTTGTTCAATTTGCTTAGAAGAAAAGAAAATTAAAAGTTTCAAAGTTTTCACGAGTTAGAAACTCGTAAACTTCACATGTAATGATGTAGCCACCAATCGATCAATTTCATTTTCATCAATCTCGCCGTTTAATTAGCTGATTATGATAGTTCCTTCTTTATTATATTCACATTTTAATGCCTTCATGATTTGTTATTATACTCTTGGAAACTTCATGTATAACTTTCATCCTCCTTTTTTTTTCTTTTTTCCCACTTGATCATCGTTTTTCCTTGACTGGGTCAATGTCTTAGTTGTAGCTTCACTCTACTTTAAGTATAAAGATACAAGTGTATGCAAATTGACACATGATTAAGCTTAAAATACTTCATCAGTAAGTTTTTATAGTTTTATTTGATTTTTAATAAGCTTCTTGTAATTATTTTTCTTTTTATATGGTTATTATAGTTTTATCTATTTTTCATTAGGTCCCTGCTTGTTTTTCTTATCATATCCTTATTGTTTAACCTTATTTGTATTCAGGTCATCATACTTTTTGAGAAAATCTCATTCAAGTCTCAAAATCAAAAAAAAAATATTAAAAAAGTCTTAATATAAATTTCTCTATCTAAAAACTCCCTAAGGATCTCACTAATATAGATTTTAAATATAAAATTATTTTCTTGTCCTTAATAATTGATAGTTGAAGTTAAGGATGAGCATGGACTGGATTGGACCGGGTTTGACATCAACCCGAGATCTGGTCCTGAGAAGATCTCAGGTTAAACAAAGCAGTCCGTGGTCTAGTCTGGTCCAGCACCAACTCGAGGACAGGCTGGACAAGACCAGGTCAAGTGGACTACCTAGACTGGTCCAGGTAGTCCAGGACCTAAATTTCATATTTTTTTATTTTTATTTTTTCATCTTTGGAAGGCAAAATTTGAACCTATTAAACGTAATTAGGACCACAAAAATACCTATAATAACATAAAATATGTCACCAGAAATTAAAACATCATAAATCTATAAAAATATCCAATAACATTCAACAACAATAAAAAAATATGTTGAGAAAAAAGATTTAAACATGATAAATATAATTAAGATAATAAAAATACCTATAATCATATAAAAATCATTATAAAAATTAAATTTGATTATAAATCCTTAAAAAAAACTCTAACAACATTAAATAAAAAATAAAAAATAACATCTAAATTATAAAAATATTTTTTAAAAAACTGACCTGGACCAGACCAGACCAATCTAGGTGGTTTGGTCTCTGGAACCCAGTCCAACTCGACCAGTCAGTCAGATCCAATCTGGTCCGATTTCATTATATTGCTTATTTCGACTGGTCCAGACTAAACCGGACCAGCTTGGGTCAGACCAGACTGGACCAGACCTTCGGGTTTTTGCTCATCCCTAGTTGAAGTCAGTTTGCTTTAGACCGACAAGTGGATGTGTCTATTTTGATAAGTTTATGTGCCAATATCGGCAAGTCATGCATTAGCAAATGTATATGACTCTTTTGACAAGTTTACGTGTCTATAGTGACGAGTCCATCTATGTTAAATGATGTCATTTTTCCAATTTAGTTTAAAACAACTCATGTTAACAAGTATATGTGACTACATTGACAAGTCATAAAGAGACTATTGACAAACCCATCTATATTAACTAATGCCATTTTTCCAATACAATTTCAAACAGCTCTTATTGACAAGTATATGTGTCTATATTGACAAGTCATAGAGTGGTTATTGACAAGTCTTTCTGCTTCTCTTTTCCTATTTTAATCAATGAAAGTAATAAGGTAATTTTACATTTGAAATCTATATCACCGCAATCGTTAGGGAGTTTTTAGATAAGAAAATCTACACTTGGACTTTTTTTATATTTTTCTAGTCTTTAGGACCTGAATGCGATTTCCCTGGTTTTTTTATCATTTTGATCACCAAATAAAAATTAGGGAAAATGACATAAAATGAACTTTGAAATTGCAAAATCCAAAATCAAGTTTATTAATAAGAATTGATAAGGGAATAACGGAACTTGATAAACAATTCACAACTCATTTTTTAAGAAATATTTGATTTAAAATTTTGTAATTTCAAAATTTTTTCCTATTATTTTGCTTAAAAATTATTCTTTTTTGTTTTTTTAATCATTTTTATCAATCACATTAAATTTAAGGACCCACCCAAGGAATAGTTAGACAAAACGGCCAACTTAAGTTCAAATTCCATCTTATTTAAAATAAACTTTGGGGAGAGGTATCCTAATCGCAAATCCTCAATCTGATAAATCAGTCAATTGTTCGAATGCCTGATAATATGATACAGAAAAAGTGTTGGACACCTGATGGCCCGAAGGATTATTAGAAAAAAGAAATTATAAGGACCCAAATAAAAATTGGAGAAACTATAAATACTTAATAAGAAGAAGAAAAAATTACAATGACCTAATAAAGAATCAGTTGAAAACATTAGGGTTTACAAATTAATTATCTCATAAGTGTAATTACAAATAGGGACATGACTTCACGAGTAATATAAAATAAAAATAAAAGACAAATCCACATGGCAGCATCACATGCCAAAATTATTCCTCATTGGGATCCAGCAACGAAAGTATATGTCTCCTCATTTTATATTCCTAAACAATCCAAATGGTCAATCAAATGCATCCTCCAAAGAGATTCGATCATTTTCTTAATTTTAAAAAAATAAAAGTAGATGAAATCCATATATACACACCCTAATGGTCAATCAAATATTATGTGGAATGACAAATCTGCCAGGTGCCAAGTGCAGTGATTAATTAAATATATTTAATATGTACGACCCTTCTTTGATTTGCTTCTTCTGCTTGTCACATGGTCTGGCCCATCATCACGGAATATGGTAAGGGGTTTTGTTCGTAATAATTTATTTTTTATTTATAAATGTTTATAAATTGTGACTTGTAGTATACGAGATAAGTACATGAAAAAAATTTTATCTCGATTTATGTAATAAACACTTATATCCAAAAAATAAATGATCCCAAATATGCTGCCTAACCTCCACACATATATATTAAGCAATATTTTACACCCAATCATTTTATTTAATTTACTCTCTATTGAGAAATAGACCACTCAATTTTTATGTCTATAAGAAAGAACTTGTACAACCGATCAATCAGGACAGGATACCAAATTAGTATCAAATACTGTACTAATCAACACGAAACTATAAAGTCTATGAAGTAGTTGGATCAAGTGAAAATGACTCAAGTTAATAACTCTCGAGCATTTCAAAGGCTCATGAATTTATACTATCATTCATGATTTTGTTTTGAAGGCAATTGGGGGTATACCTTTTTTTTTTATATTATAAGACGGCCAAGAAAAACTTGGAGATTACAAAAGAGGTTCAGATGATGTAATCAGGCTAGTGAATTATGATCCTGCGCCATATAGATACTACATTGAGGAGGTGGGACGGGCAAAATAGCAAAATTCTCCTGTAAATGTTGAGCGTCCTTGGCCAGGAAGTTGGCGCACCGAATGATATCTCTTGGTGCATAGTGAAACTCGATGTCCCACTCAGAGTAGAGTAAATCTCTGACTGCATTAATTTCTGATCTCAACGGGTGAATGTGGCCTCCATGTCGCATAATGAGATGATAGGTTTCAAGGGAGTCTGTATAGACAATAACCTTGGAAAAATTCTGTTGCTTACAGATTTGGAGTCCAGTTAATAGCGCGAGTAGTTCTGCTGTGGAAGAAGGAGCAAAGCCCAATCGACGCTGAAATCCTAGAATCCAGTGTCCCTGTGCATCACGTACAAGACCCCCGCAGGCCGCTAGTTGCTGGTGGGTAACCGAGCCATCTGTGTCTAATCGAACAGCTCCTTCTGGTGGCGGGTGCCATGCCTCCTCACTCCCGCCATGGAAATGGAATATCTGGTGCCTAAAAGTGTCATACATGCCAGACTCCAACAACTCGTACATAACTCCATGGATGATGTCATTCGGCTGGGCATGTGTGCGTTCCATAAGTCTCCGACACCTAGTCTTTCATAGGAACCAACAGATGATGCTGTACATCTTAGGCCACGACGAATGGTGAAAGCGAGCCATAGCCATATTCTTGGACATGTTGTCTGTGAGCCATACCTGCAAATCAGAGCAAAAAAAACTAAAGCGATGGTTAGGAGTAATGAAATGTAACCACACCTCTCTAGCTATCTCACAGTCACGGAGGATATGAAGGACGCTCTCCACTCTCTGGCAATGAAATGGACACTCATCACTAGCAAATAAACCTCTCATAACTCTAAGGGAGTTAGTAGGAAGTTTCTCGTGAAGAACTTGCCACAAAAACATCTTAACTTTCTCTGGCACCGGGACTTTCCACACCTTTTTCCACAGGCTCGGACTAGACCATTCTCGCTGGCCAGATATAAATTTGTAAGCAACATGGACACTGAAGTTGCCATCCGAAGCGCTCCTCCAGCAGAAGTTATCAGTTCCACTCTCATATGGTGGTCGAATCTGACAAATAATGTCAATCACTCACTGTGGAAGGGATTCTGCCAGCTTAAGAACATTCCACATCCCATTGTGAAGTACAAAATCATGAACAGAGTCGCACATGGGTTCAACAGGTGGATGTTTCTGTCAACTAGACGAATGAGAGGAGTATCGATTGGAGTCCAGATATCCCACCATAAATTGCACGTTCTCCCACTTGATAATCTTCGCCCTACGCCCTGGTAAAATTTTTCCCACAATGCAGTGATGCTACGCCAGACAATAGAAGAGTTGTGTTTTCTGTAGATAACAGGATAGTCACCATCTCCACATCCATACTTGCTTCTAAGACATTGCACCCAAAGAGCTTTAGGGTTTGTTAACAGACCCCAGCATAGCTTCATGATGAAGGCAGTATTTTGAGTTTGTAAATCTTTGATGCCTAAGCCCAATTGGGGGTATACCTTAGTGACAATGGATGCTAATCTCTGCTCAAGTACTCAACACAAAAAGTAAACCCTTTTTAGTTTTTACTAATCTCTTGTATAAAGAATACCTTTTAGAATAACATGCTCTTTGTCATTTTTACAAGGCATTTGAATATTTTGAGGAATATTAAATTAAATATTTTTCAGTATATATATTATCTAATAAGGACATAAAAGGCGGTAGATATTAATATGATATTAGAGTTTAATGAAGTTAATAAGAATGACATTAGAAATTTCTTCAATTTTGTGGAAAAAAATCACTACTTGTTAAATGTTTTTATCAGAGTTATTAAATCCAGACTGGACCAATTGGTTTGAGATAGAAACCAGTAAACCGGCTCCTAACTGATCCAATTCGGCCATAAACTCGGGAAAGTTTTTTTTTTTAATTTAATTCATTTTTTATTTAGAATTTCATATTATTAATCCTGAAATATTCACTTTCTTGTCGGTCTAACCCCATGTTAACTCCAATTTGACTCCAATCAGGTCTACTACCTGTGTACAGGTTCAGATGCAATTAATAACCTTGATTTTTATTATAGGTATGAATTAATTAGAAATAACTCATGCTTACGACAAAGGAAGCATACTTGATAAAAAAAAATTAAATAAAGGAAGCATACTTTACTCCTCTCTCTAGATATTATGCTAGACTGACTCAAGCAAGACAACAAATAATATCAAAGTTGCTTTAGGAGGCCAGTAAATAATACTTCTCTCTCTAGATATTAAGGACAAAAAAAACCTTTTATTTTAGTAGATTACCCGATTTTGAATCATTTTAAGTAAATTTGTAGAGTAAATTATGTTATTCATTATTTAAAAAATAAATTAAAAAAGGGTCAACATTGGGGGGAAACCGTTAAAAGAGCAAAGTGGGGAAGGGGGGCAGGCACCGACGGTGAGATAAAGGGATGCATGGGATTCAGGTCCAGCAAGTAGCAACCTTCCGTAGCCGGTAATCCATTTCTGTCGGCACCGACACGCCCCTTTCCTTCCCGGTCAGTCCTTTCCTTTTCTACTCTCACGTGACCTCCACCTGCTCCCACTATATTAATGAGTAGACTATTCTATCACATATTGTATTTACGCTCAGAATTGTCGCCCTGCCACAATACAATCAGTTTCCACTCTAATTTTATTTATAAAGAAATTTGATTCTATTTATAATTCAGTTTTAAGATAGTAAATATATTTTATTTTTTTTTATCCCTATTAATTACAATAAATAAAAAAAATTATTTATGTCGACTTTTAGAACCAATCATAGATAAAGACGAAATTGAAAATTTAGTTCATAGTTAATAAGTTAACTAACTCTCCTTGATATATAAGAATTAATTAAAAAGGGTAGATGGATGGATGAATGGCAGAGTGCTGGGGCCTTTAAAAGGGAGATGTCTTTCAGGGAACGCCATGCGAGTGTCCATTTCAATGCTCTGTACGCTTACTTGGATACTGACCTCACGAGCGTCGCTACTAATTTTCAGGGGGAAATCCTAAATAAATAGTGCGTAAATTTATAAAATTCTAAAAGGTACGTTAACACATGAAAATAAATATAAATGTGATAGATATTAAATTGAGATTTTAAAATGTCGATGATTTTATCATTATGCTCAAGAAGTATAGAAAATGGAGTAATTTTGCCCTGACTATTATCCCGGTTAATTTTGACCGTAGTTGACCAAATATGCTGAGTTGAAAATCCACATGTCATCCACATCATTTTTGTTAAAATTTTCCTGTGAAGTTTTAAATCTAACTTTAAAAAAAGATAAAGTAAATAACATATGGACTTTCGGCGCAAATTTACACCTTAACAAAAATGACGTGGATAACATATGGACTATCAACTCAATATATTTGGTCAATTAACTGTCAAAATTAACTAGGATAACCGTCATAGTAAAATTGCTCCCTTTTTTACACTTCAGAAGCAAAATTGCCCATCGGTGAAAACTTCAATAGCAAAATTGTTCTTTAACCCAATATGAAAAATATGTCTTATACTTAGAACTAAAATTAACTTCTCAAATAATATATCTTACATTAAGGACCGATACGTGTTTCAATTAAGTTGCATCTAGTACACTAAAATATTTGTTCTTAGTAGTATTTCATATTTTAAACTTATTTTTTATACATGCAATACCTTGAAGTATTTTTCCAATAACACTAAGTATCCAAGGTAGTTTTAGTGTATTACTCTTATACCATTTTTGTCAGCAGCAAAGAGTATGGTAAACTTATAAAACTAATTAAGTGCTGCTTGGAAAAATATTTTAATATGTTACATGTTACCTAACCTTATAGATACTAACGATTTGAAGTAACCATAAAAACAAGTCCGCATTCTCTCATTTATAGCCGAGTTTTCATAATACTACTATACAAGATACCATCACAAGCTCTTTGTTTCTCCTTAACTTGTAAGATTAAAGTTTGCTTTTTGAATTTATGGGAATGCTAAAGAATATATATAGACGCGTATAAGGGTGGCAACTAATGATTGTCCACTAGATGCAAAAACTGAATACAGATGGATTTGGGTTAGTACTTTGGTGTAGTGTGAAGCATCGCAGCAGCTTCTGAATCTCAAGAACCCCCACACACAAAGCCAATCATTTAACATTAATATTGACAATTACAGCGTAGCCACCAATACTCCACCCTTACAACCACAAAAGCATTCTCATCCTACTTCTTTCCTTTCTCTCCCCCCCCCCTCTTCCCTCCTCATTGAAGAAGGATTGTTTGAGTTAGCGATTAAAAAATATGTTTACGTAAGTTGAGACAAAATTCATCTCTTATATTTATCTCGTATATCGTAAATCATGTCGGAAAAACAGCTTCTACCGCTAATTTAAATAGGCACTAATACTCTTATGATAAAAGAAGGAAAAAAATTGCCTTTTTTCATAAGGCAGAGAGAGAAAACATTCATATAATTATATAATTTTACCCTTTTATATATTATTGTATTGGCTTTATATCATAGGTATAATGTGGGGTAAATCAGGAAAGTTGTTAAATGTTGTGAAAGGATTAGTGAAATTTAAGATTTTTCTTATTATATGTAAAATATGCTAAAAGTGTCGTATGAATTACTAGAGAAGTGTCTCTTTAAGGTTAGATTATAGATTAGCAATATAAACCTGTTGTCAAAAAAAAAAATGAACTTGTTGATTTTTTACAATAGAACTTGCCATTGTGTTACATATTTGTTGTAAGGCTTTTTAGTGGTGGGAGACTGATAGTGATTTTCTTTTTTTTAAAAAAAAAAGCTCATATAACTATATGTCTGAGGATCCATTTGTCAAGCGGATGCATTTTTTGTTGACATTTTTAGTTGGAAGCAATGAATTACGAATTGTGATGGAAAATTAAAGGGTTGATTAGGGTGGGGACAATGCTTGGGTACGACAGGGCACAGTTTAGCGGTGGGCCCGGGGGCCACATGATGCGGCAAAATATCTTAACACTCAGAGCTACTTCTGGTGGTGACGTGGTAGGAGGTGAAAGGCAGAGTCACGTGAGGAGGGTGGAGAATGGGACCCACAGAACAGTTGGGGTTTTAAAACGGGGCACGTTCGGGAACGTGTGGACCGACGCTTAGAACATGGACAGTGGGACCCAATCACCCAAACCGAACATGGCTCTCTCTGGCTTCCTTGCTTCCTCACTTGCTCCCACGCTCGCACTCCTCCCTCGCCTCCGCTCATCTCGCCGCCTCATACCACCTCACCCTCCGTTCCGTTTTTTATTTTATTTTTTAAAATTAAAATTTTAATTATTTCTAAATTGCCATTGAATCATGGTGAAGTCATGCAGCCACATTTCTGCCCAAATTAATACAACTACGTGCATAAGACACCATAAGATCACAAGTTATATTTCAATATGATTATTTGTTTACTGTTATGTTGTTTAATCAATACTGTAAGTAATTATTCTTTATTAAATTAATTCATGTATAACTTAATCAGATAATATAGATATTTTTCTCTTTTCTAGTTTAAACCAAGGTTTTCAAATCCAGACCGGCCACTGAACCAGCTGGAATATTGAGTTAATAATCAGTAGGTCAATCTGAAGTTAAATCGGAGCTAACTCAGGGCCAAATTTATAAAAAATTGGAAGATTTTAGGATTATTAATATGAAATTCTAAAGAAAATAAAAAAAATCAATTTGTGAGAGAGAAAAAAGTGAATTGGGTTGATGCTTGACCGGACCGGTTAGCCGGTTTCAGGGCCGATCTGGATTTCAATGCCTTGATTTTAGCACTACTATTATTTGATAATGTTGAAAAACTCGAGTAAACTATGACAACAGATAATCAAATGATCCTAGTCCCATATTTATATATATATATATATATATCCACAATAGATGACAGAGGAATCAAAATTTGCCTTCAAACTTATTATTAATAAATTATACATAAACAGCGTGAGCGTGGTTGATTAGTTTTTTGTGAAATCCTTCTTATTAGTTTATTACAACTAAGATTATTCTCAAACAAAATTTGTAAATATAATATATTACAAAAAGAAATCTATAAATAAGCAATTTAAATAGGGCCTATGAATCTCTTGTAAAGGAAGTTAATGCTTAAAATCATTAAGTGTAATTTAGCGAGACAAAAAAGCACATAATTAATTTTCAAAATAATTAAAATTAGACTCAAATGATTTTTGTAGTGGTGTATTGAAACAAACAATAAGTATTATAGTCCTTGTCTACGGGGATTTGCCACTAACAAAAAGCTACAATGACTTGTCATTGATTTGCAATAGTGATTTGTCCTCCATCATAAAATATTGATATGCACGTAATAATTTTAGTTTTTCTAGAAATATTTTTTGTGCACTTCAATTATATTAATTATGCATGCTTACCCAAGTTAGGACACAACCCCATGTGCCATTTTCCCAACCTACGTACAAATCTGTTTCTTCCTTCAACCGACACTTCCATTCCATGAATTGAAATATTGAGAACCCAAAAAAAAAAAAGAGTCAATTTTATGCTTAAATGTTGAGGGAGAAGATTAAAACTACAAAAAATTCAAATTGATTGTATTCGTTTTATGGGGGAAAAACAAATGGACCTCACAGATGAAAACGACATGAGACTAAGCGCAACCACTCGCCGTTTTATTATTAACTAGTATTATATGTTAGTTCCATTACATTACTTTCACATTAGACGGAGAATAGACTAAGTTCCTGTCTTTGACAAACAACCTCACGGGTATTGTTTCATTTGTTATTAATTACTACGAATTAGTGACTTAAATAAGAGCGTCGGTGTCCACTAATATTTTTTTTATCTCCCCCCTATTATTATATAAGACAATTTTAAATGTCATTGACATATTATTTGTTTTCCCCCTAAATATCTAACATGAATATAGAGCCAGTTTGATTCAACTCAATTATATGCCTGTAATGGTAATCATGATTGCATTATCAAGAAAAGAGTGTTTGGCTGCTCTTTAGCATGGTAACAGGGTTTTATCATGATAATGATGATTACCAAAAAATTGATAATCCACATTCATACCTCCACCCCCATGAATCTTCATTACCATCCTATTGCATGATTAAAGAAGTTCAATTTACCCTTTAATTTCATGTCTTCGTTTCATTTATCTTATTTCACTTGCCATAACCGCCACTGCCACCACCTCCTCCTCTACCACCCCTTGTCGGCACCACTTCCTCCTCTTCCTCCTCCACCGTCGTCGTCTCGACCCGCCACCATGACCTCCTCCACCCGTCGCAGCCTCCACCACCTTCTCCTCCGCCACCCCCCGCCGCCACCATTACCTCCTCCACCCTCCACTGCCACTGCCACTATGTCCACCTTCCACCACCACCTCTCACCCCCACCGTTATTGTCGCCACTACCTCTTCCTCCTCCACTGCCGCTACCGCCGCCGCCGTTGCCATCACCGCAACGACCTCCTCCTCCTCTGCCAAACCCTGTCACCAGCACCTCCACCATTGCCGCCACCCGCCACTAGTACCTCATTCTCCATATTCGTTGCTGCCACCACCACTTCATCCATCATTGCCGCCGCCACCCGCCACTAGTACCTCATTCTCCATATTCGTTGCTGCCACCACCACTTCATCCATCATTGCCGCCGCCACCACCACATACTCTTCCACTGTTGTCATTATCAACACCTGTCATCACCACAGACGTAGCACCGTTACCATCCTCCACCACCACAGCCATCACCATCGGACAATCATCATCGAGATAGCTTGAAAGTTATGATAAAACCCCACTCGTAATTATTTTTGTTGTAAAGATTAAATTAAGGGTAAAATAAACTTTGTGTGATATATTAATTTCAATTAATTGTTAAAATAATAGCTCGTTGTACCTTACTTAAAAAGCAAACCAAATATTACGCTTGTAATTAATTTTACATCGTATTGCACTACATTGCAGGATGTAATGAGATCGAACCAAACAGGCTTATAGTTCTAAAGTAAATTCGGTGAGTGGTTGTCAATTTCAGAATAAAGTCTTCTGAATAATCATTTCTCATTAATCCTTGTGGTGATAATATAACTTAACATTTTTTTAATATTACAAATGTAAATATATTGGAGTTAATTTATAAGTTGTATAATTTAATTTGATTAAAATATGAATAACGCATACAATAATATGTTACTGTATGTGTACTACATTCTTGCCTTATCAATATTTTAATTTTTTAAGTAGCACTCTACTGAGTATGGGTCGGGATCAAACCCGGATGTTAAGGCACATAGGCCTCATACCTTACCCACTGCGGCATAGTGCGCGCCTTATCAATATTGGTAATCAATAATTTGTTTATAAGACATATCTAATTATATTTTCATTAGAAATATATAACTAAATCACTAAAAAATCATAGAGTAGTCAAATTCCCTTGAAGAAGCTCAGAGTGTCAGAATTGGATTGACCTGTCAAAGTAACAAAGTCATGCACCTGAGGTAAGATAGGGAATATAAATACTATTAATATTATTTGTAATGAAATAAAAACATTTTTTAAGATTAAAAAAGAGAGAGAAGGTTTGCTGGGAATTGAGCACTGAATATGGCATGTGAAGTCAAAAAAATACAGGTACAAACCGATTGTATTTTTGTGCGCAGAAGCGTGTTGAAAAATAATAATAAAAACAAAAAGTAAAATGTGTATTGCTGCTCTGCCTTATTGTGGCTTGTATATATCCCCTTATTAAAATAAAAATCTTTCAGGGTGATTGAGTGTTGACGTTTTTTTATTAGAAAATAGTAAATAAATATAGTGAGTGTTTGAAATAACTTATATGTTTGTCTGTGATAATTTATTTTTAGATAATAAATGCTTATAAATTATGATTTACGGTATACGAGGTGAATATGTGAAAAGAGTTTTATCTTGACTCACGTAATAAGTGTTTATTGACTTTAATAAACAATACCAAATACACACTATTCCTGAAAAATAAGTATTTATTAAGTAAGTCGAGACAAAAATTCTCTTACATACTTACCTCATATATTATGAATCATGATTTATAAATATTTATTATCTAAAAATAAATTATTACAAACCAACACATAATACTGTATCATATTGCGCGTTTGGGTATTGGTCTTAGGGGGTGTTTGTGATAGCGTTTTGAACAGTCAAAACGCACTTATTACGCAAGCCGAGAAAAAACTCCTCTCACATACTTATCTCGTATACCATGAATCACGAATTATAAACACATTTTGGACAAAAATAAGCGATTCCAAACGCACACTTATTGAGCAACCAAAAGAAGGAAGCGTGAGAGGATGAAACGTCGAAACGTCAAATCCCAAACACGTTTGGGGAAAAAGCCCTAGAAGACTGTGATAGCCCATCATCAATCGTTGCCGTTAATAATGCCTTCAATTATACTCGTTTTTCTCTCTCTTCATTTTCTTTTTTGCCAATTTCTCTCTTCATTTTCAAATCAAATTCAATTATAAATTAGGCACATCACTTCATATAATTTTCATTTTAGCCTCTATAATCAAAATCATGTCGACACTTGCTGCTTTGCTACATTTTAATATTATTCATGTAAGCATTAAATTAACATTTTTTTAAATGAGAATTAACATTCAAATTGTAACAGCTTAGACATAGAATTTTAAACCATGATGACAAAATTAAAAATTGATGAGTAGAATTGTACCAAGAAAAAGTATAAAATGCCCAATAAAAATATGAAATCCTTTTTCAATATTTTTTTCCATTTCGGAAGATTTCTTGAAAAATCTATCTTTACAAAATTTATTACTCAAAGCTGTCTAAGTACTTAAATTTTTTAGTGGGTGTAACTCATCTTCAGCAGTTACAACTCTTCTTTAATTATATACAACATATTTTCAGTTATATATAAATATCTTTTATTCTGCACATAATTACAGATAGATTATATATTCTGAAAATGTGCATTATACCCGATAAAAATATGTTACACCTATGTAATTAAACAGATTTCATATACTTTTAGGCAATAATTTTTCCAATGAAATATCTTTCAACAATTTCTATTTACTTGATTGATGCAATTAATTGAAGTGTGGTCCTACTGAGAGAAAAATGTAATGAAAATAATAAAAATTAACCCTATGCATCCACTTGTATAGGTTTAGCTTCTAAATGCCACTTCTTCCTTTTTATTTTATTTTAATGTGGGGAAATATATCTTTAGAATAGATTGAAATGGGGTAGGATTGAATCAATAAAGTCATAATGATACTTTTTAGTCAACAAATGAAACCAGAGGACAAATGGGATGCTTGTGTATTACAATTAAAATGAGTAAAAAAGCCTAACACTTGGACTCTTTGCAAAATGAGATGGTGTTTGAACTAATTATTATTACTCATAATATTTCTTTTTTATAATAATTTTGGTTGATGCAGAACAACAAGAAGTCTTCTACAAGAAAGGGATTCAAAGAGTGCATCCAAAGTTAGTTAAAGCAAAAATAAAAAATAAAGATTGCCATAGTGCACTCCCACACACACACCCTCTCCTTTTTAGAAAGATTTTTTTTTTATTTTTCTAGAGAGAGATAGGGAGAGTGTTTTTGAAGGGATTGATTCAAAGAGTACAACCCAAGTCAATATATTTTTTGCCCCTGTTGTTATTTTTTTAATTATTATTATTATCACACAAAAAAATAAATAAAGGAGTAAAAAAGAAAAAGATATTGTGAGTGAGGACCATCATTTTTGTTAGGCCCAATGCCAAACACGCTTCAGTTGTGCCGTCACTTTTGTGCCAACCTTTCCTTTTTTAATTTTCATCCCACCCTTTTTTCTTCTTCTTCATTAACAAATAAACTAATGTGACGCATCCAGAATATGTAATAAGTAAATATTTGTTAAATTTTATTTTATTACAAGGGCACTAAATGACTTAAAAATTATATAAAATGTAATAACGAAGAGAAACCAATTTAGAGGGTTTTTGAGAAAAGCCTGAATCAATTAAAAAAGCACTTCATTTCTCAAAACTATTTTCATATATTTATGTCATATACGTCAAAATCACTTTAAATAATTTCAATTTATGTGTTTGGATTAGCTTTTTTTAATAGTTTTTACAACTTACGAGGTAAGTGTGTGAGAGGAGTTTTATCTCGGATTGCGTAAACCATGGTTTGGGATGTTGCCAAACACACACACTCATGTGTTTGGTATTGCTTATTAGGGGTCAATAGCACTTATTACATAAATCGAGATAAAACTCCTCTCACATACTTCCCTCGTATATCTTAAATCACCTTTTATAAGCATTTATTACCTAAAAAATGGGCATGTTTGTTTTAGCGATCAGATTACTTATAAGTTACTTTTCACGTAGATCGAGACACAACTCCTCTCACATACTTACCTCGTATACCGTAAATTACAATTGAAAAACTGCTTTTAAGCATTCCAATCGCTCATCCAAACGAGCACAAACTATCCCAAACAAGCACTTAGTTTAAATCTAACAGAAGCCGGCTTAAGTAGTAACAACACATGTTAATTAGCGCTTCTCAAGTGGAATGAATAATCTACATGTCCCAATTATTTTTTGAAAAAAATGAGTGATCTCATATCAACAATCACAATTTTTAAAAGATGAGATATTGCATTGTCTCTGCTAATAGAATTCGAAGTTAATTAAGAGAATCCGTGTGGAGCTTAGCTTCAGCACAACCAAATTTTTGCTACTTTCAAGTTTTGATTTCATGTGCTCAATTTTCATCTTTTAAATGGTAAATAAATAGTTGTGGACTTGTGGGTAGCAACTAATATGGAATAGAAGCTTGTATTTTAGCTTAAGTTGGAATTTAACCAAACTAAGATATTAAAATTATTTCATGCATGGTCATGCTTATTGTATTGACCATTTCACTAATTTAGCTATATACATAAAAAATTATATGATCCTTTTAATTACATTAATTATCAATAATATTAATTTGTATATACAAATATATTTCAACCATTTATAGCTATCGTGGGATTATATATAATTATCATTATATCCATGCACATGTCAAACTTGTAATACAATAAATTCCGTGAAAGAATCATAATTCAGAACATTTTACTTGCTTCCATCCATAGTACTATTGAATTGAATAAATAAGGTGGATACATTATATATTTAATTTGGCATTTATTAAAATTAATTATATCATAAATAACCACAGATGCCTCCTTTAATATAAAATAAATAGAATAATAGAGAAATTTGAGAAGATGAAAAACATGCACGTACCATTCATGAAAACTTAAAAAGGGTGTCGTTCTTTTATTCATATAAACATGATATTCCATAATTATAATTTTGTATAGGCCAATTTTATAGTTTTTGACAGTCATGGAGAATTATAGGGACCAATGGTTGTTTTTGGCGGGGTCTGTTACAGTTTTATCATTGGATCAAGGTGTAATTTTGCTAGAAAGTAACCATTCAAGAATGTTAGGTATCTGAAAGTTTTTTGAGAAATAATTTTATCTTAAAAGTAATGAAAACGTAGCGATTCTATATTTTAATTGCCGTTAAAAATGCTAATGATCAATGCCAATTTTTCTAACAGTAAACATTAGTTTTTAACAGTTAGAATGAATTTACTCATTTTTTAACATTTTCAGGGCAAAAATTGTTCCACGAAAAATTTTTGAGTACTCATCGCTGTTGAGTGATTACTTTTTGAGCAAAATTGTATCTTAACTCTTTATTATTAATTTTTTTTTAAAAAAAAACCTTGTACACTGGATTAGGTTGCGTTCCAAGTTGTGCTAATAATATCTGATTCTGATTTTATTCGATTTTGAAGATAACTTTACATATTGGCAACTAGAATGAAAATACCCACCATTTTTTCTCAACTTGGAATGGATATAATCTCAAACATGTGAATAAAGTGCATGATTCCAATACAATGACACATTTTACTACTTACGTCCTGTTTCTTTATATACATTTATTGCCAATGTTGATAACATAATAATTTTATTCACCAAAAAATATTTAAATGCTCAAAGTGAGTTGGAATATAGGTGTCGTGGGATGGGCCTACGTTTCAATGCAGGCATGGTGAAGGATTAAAGATAGCATGAAACGGTGGCGTATGGACAGAGTAAAGGAAATGAAATTATGAAAGTGATGGGCTAAATTCCAATTTAATTTTAGGGTTTCCCTACAAGGAGATTCGTTGACGTAAGAAAAAGGGAAATTGTATAAAAATTCCACCTACAAAATTTATTATCGGATAACACCTTTAGCTACTTGAAGGATATTTGAGGAAGTGGTGGAAAAGCACGTTTATGTAAATCAGGATAAAACTCATCTCATAAATTTATCTTGTATACTGTAAATTAAGTTGGAAAAACAACGTATACTGTTAATCCAAACAGGCACTAACTGCGTCTTTGGAATAACGATTAGAGTCTCTAGAAACGATTTTTCAATTATGATTTACGATATACGAGATAAGTATATAAGAAAAGTTTTGTTTCAATTTATATGAATAAGTACTTTTAGAGTTTCAAACGTGATCCCAAACAAGCACTAAGTCTTTTCATATAAGTTAAGACAAAATTTCTTGCACATACTTACCTCATCTACCGTAAATCACGACTTAAAAACACTTTTAAGTTAAAAATAAGTTATCTCAAACAAACATTAACTCTTTGAACTGATATAATTTTTCTTTAGTTATGTATACATATTTTTCATTGTGCTTATGACTGAAATTATGTTGTATACAATGGAATTGAAGATCGATTATACCTGATTTTTAAACAAGCTTTGGAAATTTGAGTAATAAATTGGATGAGGAAAAATTTTTGAGTAATTTTTTAAAAAAAGAAAAATGGTAAATAAAATGAAATAGGATAAAGAGATTTTGGACTCCAATGTGCGGAGAAGTTTGACAAAAATTTATAAAAGGCAAGGAAACAGAGGGAAAAAGGAAGACGCGTATACATAATCACTCCATGACTTCAAATCCCGTGTGCTTCACGCGCCTCCATTAATCGTCTTCCCTCTTTGTTCTGTTTCAGACGCCAGTTTTTATTGCCACAGATTCACAATCTGCAAAATTAACAGAAACCTTTGAACCCCATCTCAAGTAGTATAAAGAAAAATCAACAACATTAATTGAATGAAATAATCTTAATAATAATATTAGGATGAATGAAGTAAATGTGGATCAGGAGTACTCATATCTAAATGTATATTTGTTTCTCTTCTTTTTTTTCCTAATATACAATGTGAACTATCAGTAAATAGAGATAAAATTAGAAAATCCTAATTAATATAAAAATATAAGTAATTTATATAATTATGTATTAATTTTGTGATGAGAACGAGTAGTAATGAGAGAAAGTACTGGTACAAACGAGATTATAGCCTAGAAAAAAATAATGAGAGAAGATAAAATTAATTAGAAGAAAAATAATAAACACATATTAAATATTTAGACAATTCAAAATATAATATTATAAAAAGGATAAAATTAATTCAAATTTCAAGCTATGAAAAATGACCGGAGGGTGTCTAAGTCACATTTCACAAGAATTGTTTAGTCCATAAAAGAGTAACTAATGAATATTAACCAATTTTACTCTTATAATTAATGTTTAGATGTGACTTATTTAATCACATATGATCATGTGTCTTATTTTTTTATATGGGTTTATAATTATATGATAATAATTTTGAACACATATAATTAGAGAATTTATGAAATGGATATAAAAATTTCATAAATTGGGAAATACTTTTTTTAATTTAAAATAAATTTAATAATTTAATCCTTCGAGAAAGATAACGAGAAATCATTTACTTTTTGAACCGGATTGGTACACGGAATAGGAAGAAGAGAGGAACATAAATGAAAGAGCAAATGGAGGGTGGTGCGGTGATAATGCGTGAAAGGAGGGAAGAGAGGGACCCCAGTGGGGAAGGGGTTTAGAAGAGAGAGAAAAAATACACGAAAAACACTTCAACATCACGACAGGGAAGGCACAGTAAAAGACAGCTAGCATTCAACAAGGAGCCTTCACCTACCATTGCCCCTTCTTTTAAATCCTCTCTCCCTCTCCTCTCTCCTTTCAAAACCCCCCCTCTCTCTCTGCTACACCTTCTCCTTCACCTCTCACTAGCAGGATTCACAGTCCTTCAACCTCCTTTAACTTATACACTTCAAGGTTTGTTCTACTCTCCTCTCCTTCCACTTTAACCATTTCCACTAGCCCTAACCACTCACATTTTTCTACATTAATTTCAATACCAGTCGGCTTTGTGTTCTTCTGCGAAATTTCGGTTTCGGTTTTGTTGTTTTCAGTGAATAATTTCTTATGGCTCCGGATTGGTGTTGTTTTTTGTTTCCTGTGTTTTTGAGTGGAAAATAAGTAAGTTGAATTGAATTTTTGAGAATGACTTTTGTGGCGGACGCTAAGGTGCGCCACGCGGTTTGATGCGCTGGCTTCATGATTTCGGACATGGCGCTTCCGATTTGGGGGGTTTTTTGACAAAACGATTCAAAAGAAACCATAATTAGAGGCAGCATTTCTCTCGCTTTTTTATCTTCTTCTCCGTTTTCCTCTCTCTTAACTTTTACTTTTTCCCGCAGTTTGCTCCGTGTCAAATTCGGACTTACACCCAGACAGACACACACCGCGACCATGATCGGACCAAATTTCATGGATGAGATAGACTGTGGCAATTTCTTCGACCACATTGATGACCTCCTCGATTTCCCCACCGAAGATGTGGACGCCGCCGCTTTGCCATCCACCACCGTGAATTGCGACTCCTTCCCCACCGTCTGGCCCGGCGAGTCCGACTCCTTGCCTGGCTCTGACTCTGTTTTCTCCGGCAACAACACCTCCGACCTCTCCGCTGAGCTCTCAGTTCCGGTGAGTTTCTCATCATAACTCTCATTAACAGTGTTTTCATATATTCGCTCCATTCTTCGAGTGTTTTGTTTTTGCTCACTAGTCGGTGAATATGAGAATTCCTGTTTTAAGTTTGAACGGAATTTTAACGATATTCCTTGAATGAAATTATGGAATTGCAGTATGAAGACATTGTGCAGTTGGAATGGCTTTCGAACTTTGTGGAGGACTCGTTCACTGGTGGAAGCCTCACCATGAAGAAAGTGGAGCAATCTTGCGTCACCAATATCAACGACTCAGCGCACAACCAATTCCAGACTTCAAGCCCGGTTTCTGTCCTCGAGAGCAGCAGCTCCTGCTCTGGGGAGAAGCCGGCGGCGGCGACACCTCGAAGCCCGCCGGAAATGGTTGTCCCCGTGCCTTGTGGTGGACGTGCACGCAGCAAGCGCCCGCGTCCCGCCACATTCAAGCCTCGTCCTGCGATGCAGCTCATTTCCCCTGCATCCTCTGTCGGTGAGAACACTACGCAGCGAAATTCAGATTGTGAGAATTTCGTGGAGTCTCATCCAGTGATCAAGATACCGAAGCAATCTTCAGGGGAGCACAAGAAGAAGAAGAAGATCAAATTGACTTGCCCATTAGGTCCTGCTGATATGAATCAGCAGAATGCTTCATCACAGGCTGTGAGGAAATGTATGCATTGTGAGATAACAAAGACACCACAATGGAGGGCAGGTCCCATGGGGCCAAAAACACTCTGCAATGCTTGTGGGGTTCGATATAAGTCCGGGAGGCTATACCCGGAATACAGACCGGCGGCTAGCCCTACGTTTTGCCCATCGTTGCACTCGAATTCCCATAAGAAGGTGCTTGAAATGAGGAGCAAAACACCACTTACTGATGCTTCACCTGAGCTCATTCCAAACACTAACAGCAGCCTTACGCTGGAATACATGTGAAGTGAAGAAGAAAGGAGGAAGGAAGGAATGATCCTAGTCCTACCTATCTAGAGTTATATGAATCTGTTTTACTTATTTGAAATTTCATTTCTTTGTTCATTGGCTTTTTGTACAGGAATGGAAGGGGCGGTGGGAATAGGATCCATAGATTATGAGGATGATGATGATCATATTTAGCTATTAGAGGAGGATTGTAATGAGAGCTGATAAAAAAAATGGGTAGAGAGATATCAGATATGCAAGTCAAAAGGGTAGGGTTTTAGATCCGAGTAATTTTTAGGTGTTGAGGTCACTAGGGGTTGGACTGTTGGAGTCGTCTTGTCTCTTTTTCTTTCTTTCTTTCTTTTTCCCCTTCCTGCATTCTTTTCATTTTTTCTTCTTCTTAAAATCTCCTCTCTGGGAATTCTTTTTGCAGTTCATTTTGTAGCAAAACTTCTGAGTAAGGATCTTTATATTATTTTTTGTTATGCCTCATTTTCCATCATGCTCAGCATTTTACAAATTGTTCAGGATCACTTCATATGATGAAGTCAATCAGAAAACATGATAGTTTCTTGATGACTTGTAATTAAACTAAGAATTTTAGTGTGTTTGGTTGGGCTTATATTTGGATAATAAGTCCTTATTATGCAAACTGAGATAAAATTCCTCTCACATAATTATTTCGTATATAAGCACTTATTATCTAAAAATAAGTTATTCCAAACGAGCACTTACATTCTCTCTGCAGAATTCCATTTTTTTCTGCGCAATCAAATGAGAAATAGAGTTGTACACAAATGTACTGTGTGATTGTCTGTTCAAAAGTCAATGACCGGTACCACTCATCACGGTGATAATTTTTTTTCCCTGCGAGACTGAGTCATGTTCCTTTAAACATCTCTGCTGATGAATTTCTTGCATTGAGGTTTTTTTTTCCTCTCCCCTTTTTGGGCATTGGCTGATTGGACAAAAACTTTGGTTTAAGAGATTTTCTCACTAATCTGTTTCATTCTAGTATACATTTACCAGAAGGTGTTTAAAAAAAGGTGGCATTTTCATATCAAATCCTTGCTTCGTGAAGAGGAATAAATTGGTTTAGAAACAAAGAAATGGTTTGACATGTGCACTAAAAAACAAAACTTAGAAAGGTAGAACAAGGGCATAGAGAGAGAGAGAGAGCAATGATTGTTTCTGGTAAAACTCATCTTCATGCCACCAAAGGTCAGAGCAATGCTTATGGATACAGATCTAATCATGACTTTGGTGTCTATTTTAAGAGGAATTTGGCGACATGTCATGATCGGCCACTCACCTTTAAAAACCAAACAATACATTTTTTAATTTTATTAAAAAAAATCATGATTTTTCTGTTAAACATAAAGCCCATGGATTTGCATCAATGACTTCTGCTACTAATTTTATTTTTCCTGAAAAAAAAAATTAAAACCATTCATTAGCACACTGTCATGAGTAAAGAAGAAACAGAGACACAAATGATACTTACAGTGTAACCATTCATTGTTTGATGAAAACAGAGACACCAACATTAACGTCAATTTCAGGGGGAAATAGACAAACACACGAAGACATAACCCATGTATTAAGTAATGGTTTTGATCATTAACTGATATGATAATGACATCAAAAGGACACCTCAAAAAATATCCCCCACTCTCTTTTTATTGGGATTAGCTAATAGTTACGGTCGGTCCTCTCCTATGCTCTTACCGTTCTCTTCTCATCCTCTTCCCTCAACTATTCATCTCAACTTTTAAATTGAAATATGAGCGGTTAGAGATTTAATGTCTATAAAAATATTTAAAAAATGTCAAAAAATTTCTAAATTTTAAACTGCAATAAAAGAATATTTTTACGAGACATTAAATCTGAACTGTTCAAATTTCAATCTAAAGGCTAAGATGGTAATGGAGAAGAAGAGGATGAGACGAGAATATTTTTACAAGACATTAAATTTAAACTGTTCAAATTTCAATCTAAAAGTTAAGATGGTAATGGAGAAGAAGAGGATGAGACGAAAACAGTAAGAGCAGAGAATCGTAATCAATCCCTTCTCTATTATCCCCCTTTTCTTTTCTTTTCTTCTTCTATTTTTAAGGTGTGGATCCATAATATTCCCAAGTCACTTTGGATAGCCTAATCTCTATCAGGGCTGGAAGTATTAAGGTTAAAGCCATTTCTATAAGTATAGTTCTCAAGATTTGAACTTATGTTTTTCTCCTTATAAGGTGAAACCGTTTATCATATCAAATAATAATTTGTTTGTATTTGTCTCCTTCTCTCTTGCCTTCAGTGAGCTTACTCAAAACAGGGCCATATAGTTGTTGCTTGCTGTACTCTGTACGTGCAGGAATGGGGTCAGTTTCAACACCAACTTCGTAGGTCTAACTAACATTTTTAATTTTGCTTTCTTTTTTTTTTTCTGCTAATAGATGTGCCTTTTGTGGGGTTACTTCCAAACTAGGGTAGGTTATTACAACTGTTGAGAGAGCAACTTATTCCAACTCTTAATGCAAACTATTAATTGCACTCTAATCAAGTCTCTGTTCCTTTTTCTGATATTGTGAATCATCTATTGCTTGCTTTTCTAACACCCTTTGTACTACACTCACTCATATCTTTTCTTTATGTTATCATGAAAGAAAATTATATAATTGGCGTTTCTCCAAATTTTAGCCACTTGCTCTTGAATGTTTTTCTCCAACCTTTTCCACTCTCTCTCTCTCTCTTTTTTTTTGGGGGTACCAGAGTTGGGCTCTGCTTAAGCTACTAATTCTAATAGTTCCCTAAGGCCTCTTGAAGATGGTTCCAAAAACAAAAGGGCATGAAGCCCAATTGATGTGTGAGGGCCCAATAGTTCATAAATGAGGGTCGTTTGGTTTGGACAAGAGAATGGAATATTGATTCCGATTGGTTCACAATTTTATACTTTACTGGACATGGTTTGAGGAAACGATAAATATTTTCCCCGGTTTTAATTGTATGAGATAGATAACTAAATTATTTTAATTTTTAAAGATTATTTGAGCTGATTATTTATAATAAATGTATGTAGATTTTCTTGAAACAAATCATTATTCCTATGGATGAAAATTCCTTTACTATAACCTGCAAGGGTCCGGTCCGACTGGTCGCAAACGAGGGCGTAAGGCACGCTTCTCTACCACGTCTTGGGCTCGATACCTGCGAGGTACCAAGGGATTAGTCTGGCATGTTGTGCTGGGATACCCTGAGGCAGCGATTCCATCCTACTCAAAAAAAAAAAAAATCCTTTACTATATGTAATCAATATGAATAGTAACGATGAAAATTATAAATTTAAGAAATAAAGTAGATGAAAATCTAAATATTTAAGTTCAAAACAAACCCCTCAACTAGTTTCTGTATTTAACAACTTAAACATGAGATTTTGAATTTGAATTCATGTAAATGCTAAAAAACCCTAGGAGAAAATTATCTTAATTGAGTCTAGTAATACTTGAATATGATTCCGTCAGATAATATAGAAAAATAAATTAATTAAAGAAATGAAGGAAGAACAAAATAAATAAATATATATATATAGAGAGAGAGAGAGAGGAGGAGGAGGAGGATGGGGTGAGAGAAGCGAGAGCGAAGGGCACGGCCCTGGGATCGCCACTGGAGCTGCCTCCGGCATCGTATTCCCCACGTTCTGCATTTATCATACCCTTTTTATTCCCTTCTCTCTTCTTTCTTTCTTCATTTAATTATTATTAATATTGTATTATTATAAATTTAACATTATTATTTTTTTATTCACGAGGGATTCTGGATTAAACAATAAAACATCAGCACCAAGGCCGGATATGCAGTGCGTGCTTATTATTATATTTTTTTTTGAGATTAGATTCAGACCATTTACATTGGGTATGTTTGGTTGAGCGATTGGATAAGTGACTTATTTTTGCTTAGACTTATGGAATCTGAAAATTGGAAAAAAGTAAGATTGGAAAAAAGTATGAGTGTTTGGTTGAGCGATTGGATAAGTAACTTAAAGTAACTTATATAAAAGTGAAAGATGTTTGGTTTGGCTTTTGCATAAGTAACTTTTGTTTTATTTAAGAGAAAAATTTTGGAAAAAGTATGAAAAATGAAAAAATGAAGGACTAACTATGGAAAATGAATTCATTGACAACTTAATTACCAAATGGGACCTGGGAAGATAGTTAAAGTGACATTCTTGGTGATAAATTGATCCAAACCATCCAATAGCGACAGTGTTACCACAAGGCACATACTCAAAAGTTTGGTGCTGCTAATCCATCTAGATAACAGTTATTTGCACACTATTCACTCACAAATCTTTCTTTTCTTCGGGGACATTAAATGGGTCCGATAATCTGGATCTTCCAACCTGTAGGAACCTTACCAAAAATTACACGACAAATAGCATAGGTTTCAAACGGCATAGCATTGTAACGGATCAAGTATGCCAATAGTAAACTAAATAATAAAATTACAATTAAAATACAAATAAATTACAAATTGTAGAAACTTAGTTTTTGATGAAGCTAAATATAACAGAAATATGGAAAATCAAAGGTCCCGTACAATTTGGTCCCTGATCGTGTCACGCACATGAATCATTTGGGTTGAGCGAGTCCGAGCATCATTTGTCAACGATGGGTCTTGATCTTGAGTATTATCTAGATGAACAATATTATTCTCATTTTCTGCTTCCCTAAAGTCCAGATCCGTTTGGGAATTTCTTCTAATGAAATTATGTATAGCCATTGTGGCAACAACAATGCGAACTTGGGTTTCGAAGCTATACTTGCGCATATGTTGTAAGATTTCAAACCTATTTTTCCATACGCCAAAAGTTCGTTCTATTGTGCACCTCAAGCTTGAATGATAAAAATTGAAAGCCTCATTAGGGTTCCGAAACCCCCGGTTATTTCTGAATTCTGGGAGATGATAACGTTCACTTCTGTACGGACCAAGATAACCATCCGTTGTTGGGTAGCCGGAATCGACCAAATAATATTTGCCTGAAGGTGCTAAAATAATTGTAAATGTGAGTTTAAGTTAAACGTTAAATGTAGACAAAGAAACGTAATTGATTTGTACAAAAAATTACCTGGTGGTGGATGTGGGAAATTCATGGTTGGATCAGAGACAGCAGAGTGAAAAACACGAGCATCATGTGCTGAACCTTCCCATCCCGCTAACTGGAAGGTGAAGCACATATCCCAATCACAAACAGCCATAACATTCTGTGTGGGATATCCCTTTCTCCCGATAAACACATCTCGTCCCGGTCCAGTTATGACACATTTGATGTGAGTACCATCAATAGCTCCAATGGCATTCTTGAAATATGGGTAATATCGATTATCGGCTGCTATTTTTGGATGACATTGAGAGAATTCTGGATCGCACGGCCTAATAATTTCGGTTGCAAGCTTAAGGCAGGCCTTTAAAACCTTGTGTAGAAGCCTACTTACAGTTTCGCCCGAATGTTTAAAAATTTCTTGTACTAGCCTATTCCCAATTCCGTGTCCAATAGTGAGCAAGAACATGGCAACCATCTCTTCAATGCCAGTATTCCTAGATTCTGTTAACCCATGCTCACACAACTTAATGCACAACCTATGAAAAACATCTTTTTCCATTCTAAACATCTGATGACATTGTGAACCTTCATTTGTCAACATTTCTTGTACCCAATAGTGGCCTGTTGATTGACTCGCTCTAGGCTGTCGTCTACACACATATGGCATTAAATATTGACAGAGCAACACGCATAAGTGTCCATGTACTTGCAACTCAGCCTCAAAATTTGTCTCGTCATCACTTTCTTCTTCTTCCTCCATCGCCTGCAACCTATTATGGTTGGTACGATTTGTCATTACTGTACCTGTGATTATAGTGAAATTGTGGTGTGAGCAGGATGAATAAAAAACATAACATATAGTATAAATACCAAAAGGTTTGAAACCGTTCTACACGACGGGTCAATCAATCCGTTTTCAAAACAAGAAATAACATAGGTCATGAGTGCTACAACAACCATGTAGACATAAAATGCAACAACAACTATCTAGACATAAAATGCAACAACAACTACTCGTCATCTGAAATATGACGTAAATAAGCCATGAGGAACTCAGGGTCTTTCTTCAACGTCACAAACACATCCCGACGTGTCTTGCTTTCCAGCGCTCGCAAACACCGAACTCCAAAGGCTTTGTCTGCCTTCACCTCGTCAAGCTCGAGTATATAGTTCACAACCTCAGTCATGCTATTCTCTTGAGGTGCCGTTAAAGCCGTTGCACGATCCACAGTCACATTAGCAATGGCACTGACGGCATCAGCTATTTGCTTTGCGGCCGGAATTTTCTGTTTTTTGCTTTTGCTACACCCTTCACATCTCTTCCTTTTCTGTGCACTTCCGGAGGCGCTAGGACCACTGCCTGAGGGCATTGCTGCTTCTAACCCAACGCTTGCCATTCCCTCTGTCACTCCTGTACTAAACGCAGGGGCACCACCAAAACGCTCATCCTCGCTGTCCCCAGAGCCTTCTTCTTCATCCATCGTGGGTCTGTAAACGTCATCCTCATCTTCCTCATTTGTCTCCTCTTGTACGCGAGAGGATGAGAACCTGCGGTCTCCCATCGCCGAGCCATCTTTGAATATTATTCGTAACTCCTTTTCATTCCTTAGGCAAGCATACTTAAATTTCTTATATTCAGGATGCTCCTACATGCATACAAGTAACAGGAGTCAAAATGAATATTTAACTCAAGTACATACCAAACACCGAACTCATTATACTTGTAAAGTGTGCACATAATATTTTTTACCTGTAATTTCTCCTTCCACCAGTCGCTTGATGCAATCACATTGTTCGTCACAGGGTCTCTACCCACACCGGTCTCTCTGATTAAACAATCCCATATCCTCAACTCTTTCTTTAAGATATCTAACCTATTTTTAAATTGTTTCTTCCCATACAGTTTCCCAGTCTTTTCAGTGAATGTGGAAATAATATTCTTCCATCCTGTTGGTGTAAATAACTGCCCTCTGCGTTCTTTATTGTATATCTGATCTACGCATGCGTTGATAAATATGTCTGTTGATTCTAAATCCCACACAGCTTTTGTCTCCATATTGCTATAGCACAAAGGTCACACATAACACACAAGGCAACCAAATTATTCGATATACAGTTTATTTAGTGCTTGTAGAATTTTGCTAATCCTCACTAATCTATACCCCAACAAAGCATTCGTTATTTAACGTTATAGAATAAAGGAAGCAATATCATTTGACATGAAAATATTCAAGGTTTGGCAAAACTAACAGAATTCCTTGTGGCATAAAATCCTAAATAATTCTTATCCAATCAAATTAATCCCTCCCACCTTCGTTTAAATAATAGTCACTAAACAAATTAATTGGCATAACTATACCCATAACCATTAGTAATCAATAATCTAGCAATGCTCAAATCCCTTGAGCTTCCAAACTCAATAAACCACAACAGAATATTATGTTCGATGATATTGTATATTTCCAAGATTGATATGAACATCATCTTCCTATGATTCTCTATAATAAAGACAAACCAAAGGGTTATGAAGAAGAAGGCACTCTGCACCAAAGAATTTTACAAAAGGAGGAAACTTCAGGCATCATTTAAAAGATTGGAACAAAATCTTATTATCACTCAAAGGAACCCACTAAAGGGAATGTTGCTGTTCAACTTAACAGAATAGTAAAATATGAACAGCATCAAACCTAACAAGTCCTAACAAGTCCTAAAGCTTTCATCATAACAAGTCCTAACAGCGAGCTTTTTATAAATATTAGTTACATGTACGAATTGTAAAATATGAACAGCATCAAACCTAACAAGTCCTCAAGCTTTCATCATAACACATAAAACCATTGAAAGTCTTTACCTTCAAGCTTCATCACAATCAATTGCTCTGTTTCTTTGGTGGGGAAGAATATGAGTTCTTTTAGAGGGAAAATGATGTCACTAGAATACAAGATTATTGATAGAGTAGTTGAAATTTCGACCCTTGACCTGGCTTGATTAATTGAGTTAGAAGATAAGGACCTTGCAGGAAGAGATATTGTTTAAAACCTCAATTTGTTTTATTGGTAAAAATGAAGAACGCACTCTACATGGTCCTTGAAACTAACAGCGAACTCATAGCTAACTTGGTCTCTTTTCAAACAACCTAATTAACTGCTATCTTTGACATAAAAAATAAATGAAAAGGTGAAGAGAGAAACGTGCAGCAAGTGAGGTCCAAGTTGCAGAAAAACTGGGAGTAAAGAAACATTGCCGGTTTTTTGTTCAATGCACCTACAATTGGGTCCAACCTAAACTGATTTGTACCCTAAATGACAAAACAAAGTCCAAATGGGGCTCACCATTAAAGCAAAAGCTACAAGTCTTCACATTTCTCCTCTGCTTTTGTTATTACCCTCTCCTTTTTCTTATTCTTTTTTTTTTTTTTTGCGCTTTAATCTTAACTTTCTGTAATCATCATCATTCCAACCAGAAGTCCCACGTCAACCGAAGACAACCAGACATACCCATTATCACACACACCGCAGAGCAAAGGTAACCGAAAAGCAGAGCAAAGGTGAATATCTCAAACACATAGACAAAGGCAGAGATTTCAAACCTGACCAGCCTCACAATGCGCACAGATAACCACGAATGAGCAGATCTACCACCACACCACCTTCAACCGTATAATGCTCGTCCGGATCGCGCCGCCGAAGCTCACCAGCTCCAACCGTTGCAGACCCAAACTCACCCAAATCCGGTTTCAAACACACAGATCTGCCACCGTTTGGTTTCCACCGGCCTCGACCCAACTCCGTCGGACTCCAAGCCGCCACCGTTTACCTCTAGCCCAATGGCCACTGAGACCGAACGGCGCTTTGACGGCCACCGCCGACCACAACCGGACAACGAAACACGGAGATGGAGAGAACAATGGTGGCCACCCGCTCGATTCCCTGCCTGCCGAGAGTAGATCGCGAGTGTGAGGAACTGAGGATGAAGCGATGAAGCAAAGCGCAAGAAGAAACAGCAGCAAATGTCGAGTGACAGTAGACGAGAAGTAGGGGAGAGAGAGGTTAATAATTAGGTCGGAATTAATGATAGTGTAATAACGGTCCTTACCTATATCCTATCAAATACCCACAACGGTCTAAAAAAAGCAACACTCTGATGCTTATTCAAAAATTGCTTAAAAGCAACCTAACAACTTTTTTTCCATCGGCCAACCAAACCATAAAACTTAAAAATTTAAGTCAAAAGTTTACTTATTTAAGTTAAGCAGGTTAAAAAAGTCGAAACAAACACACACATTTATTGTTCACAAACACTGGATCCACCCTGTTTTTTTTATTAATAATTTTATCAGTTTTTGAATTAAATATTTTTTCCAAAATTAAAAGCAAGGAGTTTGACGATGTAATTAAAATACTAGTTTGAATTTAATTTAATTCATACATCACATTCATTAACCTATAGAATCCTCTTAATATCATTGACATCTAATTTCACACTTATATGGTCTTAGTTTTTTAGTTGTGACCAGTGTTCCCAAACCCGGACAGGACCGGCCGGTCCAGCCTGGGAACCGCCGAACTGGGTATCAGACCGGTGACCCGGTCCGGTATGGGTTTTTTATTTTTATTTTTTAAAATAAAAAAATCAAATTTTTTAATTTTTCTTTTAGAATTGCATACTAATAAGTCTAAAATTTTCAATTTCTCACCGGTTTGGTCCGGGTTGAACCCCGGTCTGACCCACTGACCCTTAACCCAATACCCCAACCGGTTTAATACTCGATCTGAATTTTAATACCTTGGTTGTGACTCTATTTTAACACTAAGATGTAATGTGTTTTTTATAGCTATCATCTTACAGAAGATTATCTTGTTTGAGGTACCGTGAAACATTAAGTATTTACGCTTTTTCATCCTTAAAATGTAATGCTTGTTTATTTTGATATGAAGTCTAATAGTAGATTACAGTATTTTATTTTATTTAAAGATTTATTTCCTCCTTTTTATAACTGTGTTGAGAAAGTACTAGTAGGTCCTTGGTTTGAATTTAGTAGGCTATGATTTCTAAAATATAATTTTATTGGAAAAACCATCTTACAGATACGTATACTTTGCCTCAATTTTCAATTTGACATCTTAGTCCAAACTTTGCTTTGTTATCAGGGTTAACTTCTATATCGAAGCTAATGGTGCTAACAACGAAAAATTAAATGATTTAATTAGAAAAAAAAATACATATATATCAAATTAAAAATTAAACGAAATTATAGGTTTTTTTTCCCTAATTGTGTTATGTTGGATGTAATTCAGTTTGTTAGTTGAAGAGTTCACCCACTTAACATTTTCTTAATATTATTTTTTTACAAATTATTAAATTACTTATTACAAGTCATTTTATGAATGAAATGCATTCAACATTAGTATTTTCTCTAAATAACTAGAGAATAAATTAAGTTAAAACAAATAAAACAAGGGAAAATTATGAAAAAATCCCTCATTAGCAACTTATTTGCTAAATGGGATCTTCGCGTGTAGATTATCTTCCACGTGTGCAGAATATCTTCCCTGGTGTGCAGATGATCTTCCCTGTGTGTAAAACTCTTCCTTATAATGTGCAAAATTCTTTTCTATATGCAGAAATCTTCCCTCCATGTACAGATATCTTCCCTCCATGTATAAAATATCTTCTCAGATTCCATTTAACAAATAAATTATCCATAAGGTCTTTTTAAACAATTCTCCCAAACAAATAACAGTGTGTATGGGTGAAATGAAAGGGAGGAGAAATCGGGTGAAGTTGAATTTGACATTTGGAACTTGGAAGTGGGGACAGAAGTCACGTCTCACGACAGAGATTCCTGTGGGACCCGTCATTGTGGGTTCCACCAGTGACGTTGCCAACGATATTCCACAGTTTGTGGGACCAATACGTACGGATCAGATTCACTTTCGTCCACGGTACCTCATTCCTTTTACATTGCCAATTATATATTCTCCTTCTTTATTTATTTTTTTACATAACCATTCATACTCAAAAAAAAAAAAAAAGACTTTAATATATTATAAAAATAAAAAAATACATATAATTTATAAACTGTAAGAACATAACATAAATATGTTTTTGGGCCAAAATACATGGCACATTTTTGTTGACAATATAAGTTGTTATGCGTTGTGTTTTATTTAAGGGAAAATTGTGAAAAAATATTTCATTGGCAATTTATTTATCAAATTGGATTTTCGCATGCAGATTATCTTCTACATGTGCATAATATCTTCCCTGGTGTGTAGATGATCTTCCCTGTGTATAAAATTCTTCCATATACGTGTGTAAAAATCTTCTCTACTTGTGCAAAAAATCTTTCCTACGTGTGCAGAAATCTTCCATCTGTGTGCAATTATCTTCTCAGGTCTCATTTAACAAATAAGTTGCCAATGAAGTATTTTTTAACAATTCTTCCTTTATTCAAAACTGGATTTTAAAATTGGAACCTAAATCCATTAAAAAATTATACTTTCTTTTTTCTTGGCTAACAAATAATTCTAATCTTGTCATATGTGATGAAATCAAATATAAAATTGAACAAAAGTTATATAATAAAAAATCATGAGCGTTTAAACCTGTGAATGTAAAAAATTATGTTGGGCATCTAATGGTTTTCATACAATGTATGATAGATTGTTTTACATTCTCTAAAACTGATTTCATTAATAAAAAATTCTAATATTAAAATTTTAAATGTTGATATATTTATTTTTTAAAAAATAACAATAGTTATCACAAAAATTATCATTTGAGATTAATGATGTTAATATTAGAGGATAGAAGGGATTCTATAAAATTAATAGATGAAACAAAAATATTGTACTATAAAGTTAAATAAGGGAGAATCTCTAAAAAAGAACTTGAAAATTGGAAAATGATAAATCATATTTTTTACCAAGAGTTGATTATAAAATGTCGAAACTTGATAAGCAATTCCCAACTTTTTTTGGGGAAATACCTGATTTGTCATTTTCTAATTTCTAAATTCTTTTTAAAGGATTCTCTCATTAAATAATCAAAGATAAACTTTTATCTAAACCGTATTATTCACAAGTCACGAATATTATAATTTATAACTTGATTAATACAATGTTTAGTTTTTATAGTTTTCTTCATTTTAGTTTTATCCTTATAGTTTTAAGGTTAAAGTATATTTTTAATCTTTTAAATTTTATATCAGGTATACTTTTGGTCCTTTAATTTTATAAAGCATACTTTTGGTCATATATTTCTAACATATTTAATGTTGCTAATGAAAAACATTGATACAGCAAACTCAAATGATTACTATGCAACTGACAAAACATATTTAAATTTTAATTTTTTGATATAATATATTTAGATTATTAAACTAAAAAAAGCCAACAAATCGCTGCAATGAAATCGAGGTTTTGATATTTAGATTATTTTTTTGCCAATGATATTTAATTATTGCACTAATATATTTATATTTTTAAACTAAATTTTTTGAATACAATCAATGTTTTGATATTAACTGCTTCATTAAGTTTTTATATTTTTTCAAATTACATATATTTTAAATTTAAAATTAATAGCATTTAATTACACATTCAACACTTAAATTTACACAGTCCTCACTTAAGTTAGTGAGTCAAAGTTTTTCATTAGCAACACTAATAGTGTTAGAATTATAAGATCAAAAGTATACTTTATAAAATTAATGGATCAAAAGTATATTTTAGGTAAACTTAAAGGACTAAAAGTATACCTTATCCTAGTTTTAAACATTAGGTTTTGGTATCTGAAGGGGCACAATTTGTCAACACTCGTTTCCATTTCGATATTCAAAGAGTAATAAAGACAGAATTCAATGGGCATACAGATAAGTACAATTATACTGATAAAAATATTTGTTTACAATTCCGATATCGTTCGTCAACGGAAACAGAAAATATAGCGGAAGTTTTAATATTTATAAATTGTAACACCCCAAATTTTATTCACAAAAAATATATTATAATTATTTTGAGTAATTCAATAAAATGGTGAATATTCATGAATTTGGATCTTATGAATTTTGAAATATTTATATTCATAAGGAAATGGGCAAATTAATTTAAGGAAGGAATTAAATTACAAAGGTGATAGCAAAATAATAATTTTTCTAATTTAGACCAAGATTAATTATTTTCCAATTAATTGGAGTTAATTTCAATTAATTAAGGAAAATAAAGAAAAATATATAATTGGATTGTTCTTGATGGAATAAATCAAGAATTGTGAAATTAGGGAGAATTATACATAATTCATTTATATGAATTATGGAATTGTTGAAATCATTTTTCCCCTTCCTTTCTCCTCCCTAAATTTCGGTCAACACATGAAAATAAGGAAGAAGAAATGGGTTTGGTTAGAGTAAAGGGAATGGAGGATGGTTGGTGTAACTAGAAGGAAAAAGTTTAGTGCAAACTCAATTAAAAATAAGTGATGAGAAGGCATGGCATAAAGTAAGGGAGTATGGCATAAAGGAGGGGGTATGGTGTGAGGTATAGTTGGAGGGATGGTGCATGCAAAGTGGAGCAATCACAACCATTAATTAAATCAAGGGTTAGGAAGAAAGATGACTAAGTTAATACACATATTCTCCTTCCTCTTTTAAGCCATATTTCATCCAACACCAAAGAAAAATAGAGAGAGAGAGAGAGAGAGAGCTTGAGAAACTTTGAAGAGTTAGAGAGAAGGAAGAAGAAGAAGCTAAAGTAAGTGTTAATCTCTTTAGTTTTTCTTGTAGCATGTCCCTAGATCTTTCTCTAAGCCTTTTTTCTTCATGAAATCCATGAATTTGAAGACACATTCTTAGCTCAGGGAGAGAAAGAGGAGATGTCTAGAGAGAGAGAGAAGATTCAAGATTTCAAGAGGTAACCTTACAAACCTTAGATCTAAACTAGTATTGTGTTGTTGTTGAGGTTTGTGTTTGGTTTTAGTGATTTTTGTCAAGTTTGTAATTTTGGAAAGTCCTAACACTAAGGGGAGGTGCTGTCCAAATTTAGTCTAATCATGTTTAGAATGTGATTAAGTGGTTAAACAAGTGATTAAAGGTCATAAGAAGGTGTTTTATGAATTGAAATTATAAAATTTCATTTTCTCCAATTATTAAATAATTTTGTCCAGATCTCTGTTGGGCAATGTTTGGACTGTATTTTGGTGTTTTTGATGATTCCATTGTGTTTAGAATGGAAAATTGTGTAGGGTTCATGTTGGGTGCGAAGTGAGAAAAGCCCTAGAAAGCGAAATGACAAAAATAACCTTAAAACCCTCACATAAGGGCTGCTAGGGGTAAATATATCATTAGAACTGGATTTTCATAAAATAAATGGTTCCATTGAATTCAGTGGACAAAAATATGTGGGGTTACAGTTGGTTACTTTTTCAGTAGAGGCCGAAAGGGCATAATTACGAAAACGCCACTGAAATCCCTAAATAGGGGCTGTCAAGGGTATTTTTGTAATTTTATAGTGAATTTGGTGATTTTGAGCTTGGAAATGGATTCCTTGGGCCAAAATGCTTTAGAATAGTCTTAGTCAAAATTTTAGAAAAACATGCCATCGGACCAGGTACGGCGGGGACGGGCCGGGGTCCCGGGGACATTATGGCAAAATTTCACTATAGACTAATATAACCATCAGAAATACTATGGAAGTGTCTAAACTGTACATTTGACGTTCTAAGACCGAGTAGAGAGTTCGAGGGATTGGCACGCAAATCGAGGCATATTATTCAAAGATCAAGGAAGAGCGATTAATGTAGGGAACTTACCTCTTCTGTATGTATTTGATATTTGTGGTGGTGTATTGATCATGTTATTGCTTTTCTTGATTTTGCGAAACATTTATGAATAATTGAAGCTCTGTTTCTGTTTATATTGTGGTCATACGTATGTTGTTTGAAACATTGAGCACGCAAATATGTCATTGTGTGAGAATGAGTTATGTAATGCAAGCATGTCATGTATTATGCATTTATCTTGCATGCATATTGGTACTGTTTTCCTACTGAGATTCCTCAGAATCTCACCCTCCCCTACCAACAATTTAGATAGGTGAAGACAGAACGTAAGATGATAACAAATAAGAAAACTGTACAAGGGGATTGTAGTGGTGGAACGAAGACGAGAAGATGTCTCTGTTTCATTGGGATGGATTTAGACACCCACGTAGCGCTGTGAGGCTACGTTAAATGTAATTATCAAGTACGAACCCCTATGGGGAATTTCCGTAATCGTGCACATATTATCAATATATCCATACTATTCATGTGTTGCCCATTAAACTGTGTATCATTTTCTGCAAATACTCTGAAATAGCTGAAAATAAGATGAGGGTGTGACACAAATTTCACCAAAATATCACAAAATAGACTAATTATGACCACAATCTTGTCCTTGCCTCAAGACACGTGCCTTTCACTTTCCGGCGTCTACGTCTTTTCCCTTTGCCCTATTGGTACCCGTTGAGGTATTTGTTTAAAAATAGGGTGAGATTCTGAAGAATCCCCTTAGAGACGTAATATTGTTCATAGAGAATGCGAAAAGTAAATATGTCAAGCGCCAAGGTATGCACAAATTAATTAACAATATAAACACATCATTATCATGTATACATGAGTAGGGCCCATCCCCATAATCTACACCGGTTGGACTTCTGCCAACTCCCAGTGTAAGTGCATCTTTGGCACTAACTGCCCCTCTCTAAGTAAATCATGTTGATTAATAAAGTGCATTTACAAAACAATGGCATCCACACAATCACATAACTTATGGCATAGTGTATGAAGGATAATGTCCCTACCTCAATGCTTTATAATCCTCTGTTTAACAGTGTCTTGTAACACGTGTCATTCCGGCTTTCAAATCGGTCCTGAAATGTTAAATGTACCAGAAATATATCATAACCTATCCAAGTATCATTTTAGACTTTCAATAGTGTTTCTTGTTGTTATATTAATCTAAGGTGAAAATTGACCAAAATGTCCTCGGGACCCCGGCCCGGCCCTTAGAGCTGGGAATGTGGGCCTTGCTGGTTGGCCCGCACCAACCCATAGGCCATACGATGCGGGCCTGTGCGGCCCGCACTTCCGCGGGTTGCAAGCCAGCCCATGGGCCCGCATTTTTTTTTGAAAAAAAAATTCTTCTTTTTTAAAGAAAATCGAAAATATGAGACACATATATATGAGTCATTAAATTTACTTTGCTAGCATCAATCATTTCTTTTATAAAAATTTAAAAACATAATTCACAATTCAAGAGATAAAGTTATCAAATTTGCCAAAGTTTATAAACAAAATACAAACTCATCCTCAAGCAACCAAGATATAATAATTTTGTTTAATGAATAAGGGAAGAGGTTAAGATTTTTTCTCTTTAGATTGGGAGGTACCAAGATAAGAGTAGAAAACTTATAAGTTTTGTAAAATTATTATATATATATAAATTTTTGCGGGCCACCCCGAGGGCTATGCGGTACAGGCTTGTGCGGCCCGCATTTTTATGGGTTGGGAAACCCGTTAAAACCTGCGGGCTCTCGAGTTGGGCCAGTATTACCTGATCTACCGGCCTTGCCGTACCTGATCTGATGGCACGTTTTCCTAAAATTTTGATCATAGCTATTCTGACTTATTTTTGCCCAAGAAATTCATTTTCGAGCTCGAAATCACCAAATTCAGTGTTAAATTATGAAAATACCCTTGACAACCCCTATTAAGGGATTTCAACGGCGTTTTCGTAATTATACTTTTTCGGCCTCTACCGAAAAAATGACTAACTGTAACCCCACATATTTTTTCCCCACTGAGTCCAATGGAACCATTTATTTCATAAAAATCCAACTCTTAGTACCAGTTCTGGTCCTGGACGAAAATATGAAGAAAAAAAATGAAGCCTTTTGTTTTAGCTTCCAAAATTTGTACTTTTCCACTTCTAATCCTTGGTTAACTCATTTAAACACTCCATAATCATGATTTAAAGGATTTTGGGCAGCATAAACCCTTTAGGGTTATAGCTTTTCTAATTTGACAACTCAACCCAAAAATCATAAAAAACCAAACAACAATTATCAACAACTCAAGAAGGCAAATTCATGAAGTTACCCTCTTTAGCTTATTGGTTTCCTCTTACTCTAGGCTCCTCCTCCTCTTTCCCCTTGAGCTAAGAATGTGCCTTCTGACACATAGATTCCATTGAAGAAGAAGGTTTTAGAGATATTTTCATGGAAGATCACAAGGAAAATGCTTTAAAGACAACACTTACCTTAGTCTTCTTGCTCCTTCTTCTCTCTAGGTCCCAAGAACTTCACAAACTCACTCTCTCTCTTTTGTCCTTGTGGTTGGATGAAATGTGTGTATGAAGGGAAAGGGAAGATGTTTTATTTGACTAATTCATCTTTCTTCCTAGCCATTGATTTAATCAAGAGCTTTCAATGTGACACTTTTCACACTCCCTTCTTCCTCATAATTTCTCCACCTAATTTCCATTATATTGAATCAATAATCTCCCTTTTGCTTGCCCCTAAAAACCGGCCCTACCCCCTTTTATCTTACATGACAAGCAATCTCCTTACATGTAATCAAGTTTGTCCTCTTCCAATCACTCAAGTATTTCACTCCTTCACTCAAGCTTCTCCTTCCATTCTTACACTCAACATTTAATCTACCACTCACTCAACCATAGTCATCATTTCCTTCTTCTTGTGGCATGTGATCATATATTTAATATTTTCCCCCCTTTTTGTTTCATGCATGGACGAAAATAAAAGAGAAGAGGAGGAGGAAAATTTGCATTTCATTAATGCCATAATTCACATAATTGAATTATGTATAATCTCCCTTAATTTCCCAATTCTTGATTTATTCTACCAAGAATAATCCCATTATGCATTTTCCTTTATTTTCCTTGATTAATTGAAATTAACTCAAATTAATTGGAAAATAATTAATCTTGGGCTAAATTGGCAAAATTATGATTTTTTTTACCCCATTTGTAATTTAATTCAATTTTTGAATTAATTTGCCCATTTCCTTATGAATATGAATATTTCAAAATTCATAAGATCCAAATTTATGAATATCCACCATTTTATTGAATTACTCAAAATAATTACAATATATTTTTGGTGAATAAAATTTGGGGTGTTACACAATTGTCAAGGTTTTATTAAAATGTAAGGATTAACATTTTAAATAGAAAGAAATTTGAGGGAATAAAGTTAAGGTTTAAAACTATAAGAACCAAAACTAAAATGAAGACAAACTATAAGTACTAAATATTATATTCACACTTTATAATTTATGGAACTTGATGGATGTTGATGTAAATTGGATTGTGGATTGTAGCAAACATCCTAAATTTTATATTTATATATATATATATATATATATATATATATATATATATATATATATATATATATAAAGTGGCAAGGGAAACAAAGATGGTAAAAGAAACCTTACAATCAAAATGAGCTGTGATAATCAAAAGCCCAAATAGTTAAGAAGTGTTGGTGGAAAACTAACAAATGAAGAAGTGGGGAAAATAATATAAATGGAACATGTGGGGGTGTGCCCTACGCTACGTATATGTTGAGGCTCTCTGCCTCCAAAATGATTGACTAATTAATTAATTAAATCTTATTAAATAATGGGGTCATTACACACACACACACTCGCCGATTTTATGATTTCATTTACGCATGAATGTGAAGAAAGGACATTATGTTCGTGTCCCAATCATTTCCACAACTACAAGTTTCCCTCACTCTTCAATTATATCATTTATGGCTTTATATCTTTTCTTTATGGTCAAGGTTGTAATGTTGACCCACAAGTCTAAGCATGATGGGTAGGTTGGGAAACTTGAAGGACACTACATGGCTATGGGTGAACCAAGTAAAATTGGAGAAAAAATATAATATAATAATTAATAATGGTTATTTTTTCTTGGCAAATAAAATAATGGTTATTATGTAATTTTGAAAACAACAACAACATAGGGCACAAAAGTAGCCGTATAATTTGGTTTTTGTGTGAAATGTTTGTAGGTGTAACCTTAGCTTTTGTTGTTTACTCGTAGGAAAATAATTACCGTCGTTTTTTGTACCCTTTTACCCCAGCATTAATAAATAGTGCCTTCGTACTCTGTTTTTTATGGCCTATGCCTGCAAACCTAGTGATAATGACCCTGGCAATCTTTCTTTCCTTTTGTTTCTTTGTTGCAATATATACTTATTTATCTAGGACAACACAATTTTGTTATCAGTTCAAAAAATATTTACTCAACATAAAATAGTAACGTATCTTAAATACGGGAAAGTTGTGGATATCATTAAGTGTGTGTTTGGTAAACTTTAAAATCATGGTTTCAAATTATGGTTTGTGCAACCCGAGACAAAACTCCTTTCACACACTTACCTCGTAAGTTGTAAAAGCTATTAAAAAAAACTAATTCAAACACACACTAAGTATATGTTTGGGAACATTTAATTTTTGAATATAAGTGTTTATTATGTAAGTTGGGATAAAATTTCTCTCAGATACTTACATAATATACTGTGAATAACAATTTATAAGCACTTATTATTTAAAAATAAACTATTCCAAACAAACACTAAAATTGAGACCAATAGTATTGAAACCCGACTAAATCAATAACCCAATGAACTGGTTACTTGCGGGTTTAGAGTTCCATTAGCCACCTAAATTGGGAATTAAGTCACCTGATATTAATCTGAGGTAACTCGCCCAACTCAATGGGTCGGATTTTATATGTTATATTTAATTCATATTATAAGTCAATTCTAACTATATCTTCAAAATTAAAGAGACATGGGTGACTTGTTAATTTTGTTTGAAAAATAAAACATCTTCCCAATTGTACCATGTTTAAAAGCATAAAAAAAACTACTTCAAGTCTTCTTCTAATAAATTTGTAATATGGGTAATATTTAGAAAAAGGTTCATTAATAGTTATAATGGACTACTAATTTTGAATTATTGATTTGATCAGTTCAGTTATCATCTTGTTGTGTGTATAATTTGATGAGGATGTAGTCTACTTGGAAGTTTCATAATCATTTTTCTTGAAAAAAAAAATCTTTTACGTTTTACCATATAACTTTTTTTTTACATATTTACATTATAAAATCACTTAAAACAAACTAATACAAAATCTCACTTAGTTTATGTTTGGTATGGAAAAATTGGAGGGGGTGAGAAGTTTTAATGAGTTTGATTTAAAAAATCAGAGAATTAGGGTTAAAAGTTTTTAGTTAATTTTTTTCTTCTCAGATCTCTCTATTAAAATTTCATAATCACACTTATCCGTTTCTTTTAAACAAAACTCATAAAAATTTTCTTGGGAAAATCCCTTAAAAGGTACTTGAAAATTATGAAAAGATAGACAGGTACTATGAATTTCTGAAATCGTGCAGAGATGCTAGGATTGAATTGGAATTTACAAATTTAGAGGAAAACGACCAATTTGCCCTTACTTATTTTTTTATTAAAAAAATATTTACCCCCGCCGACCGGTCAAACGTCACTTCGGCGGCTGTCCACACCCTGAAGGCGCCACCGGACGGGGGCTCCGGTGGGAATAATATTCCTTGGCTTTGTGAATAATCAAAGTGGTGTGAGCCCCCACCACTTTCATGCACAAAAAGTGCATGACCACTGGGCTAGCAATACCTTTTAATATATATACTGCAAAAAATATATATATAATAACATTTGATCTTTAACTAAGCCAATCAACAAGTTCAGGTAAGGAATTGACAAATTGATAAAAGAAATTAACAAGTTCATATAATGATTTCACAACTTTCATTTTTTAAGCAAAAAATCCACCTACTCTCTCAAATCATTCACTAGTTTAGATAAGGAATTCCCGAGTTCATATGAGGAATTAACAAATGGAGATAATGATTTCGCAACTTTTGTTTCAATCAAAAATTCACTTTCGCTCTTAGGTCATTCTCAAGTTTAGATGAAGAATTCCCAACTTCAGATAAGAAATTGATAGCTTGAGGTAACAAATTCACAACTTTTGTTTAAGTAAAAGATTCACTTACACTCTTAGACCATTCATAGGTCTAGATTAAGAATTACCAAATTTAGATAAATAAATGACAAGTTGCGGTAAGGAATTTACAAGCTCAGATTAGGAATTTGCAACACTTTACAATCTCATCAAAGGTTACTATATATATATTTTTTGCAGTATATATATTAAAAGGCTTTGTTAGCCCAGTGGTCATGTACTTTCATCGAATTGCTTCTAGATTTAAAAAAAATGGATGAGATTTGTCCTTACTGCTGTCCGTATCTAAAAAATCTTTTTTTTTTGAACATGGAGAAGTAAAGAAGCCATTGCAATTGCCGGAAATACTAGGCCTACTAAAGGCACAAAAATAGAGGGTAATCTGCTGAGAGTTGTCATAGAATGGGTACCTCCCATTTTTGCATGATAGGGTTATGAAAATTCACGAGAAGCAACTTACTGTATTGTATGTGCCAATTGCCATTTAGTTAATAAATCCGTGGATATCGAGGTTCCATAAGCGGTACTTTCTGATATTGTATGTAGTGCCGCCGAGGTGTGGGCTAGCCGTCGTGGGCTCGACGGCCAGCAGCCAAGTGACGTTCAGCCGGCTGGCAGGGTAATTATTTTTTTAATAAAAAAATAAGTAAAAGCAAATTGGTTATTTTTCTCTAAATTTATAAATTTCAGTTTAGTCCTAACATCTCTGCAAGATTTCAAAAATTCAGAGCACCTGTCTGTCTTTTCATAATTATCAAATACCTTTTATGGGATTTTCCCAATTTTCTTTCCCATCCATTTTCTTCTTGACAAACTGTCATAGACATGAAACAAGTGGAGGAACCAATGGTACAAGTGTTGGCCATTAATAAGTTGCATATTTGAAACAAAAGTTGTGATTTTAGACAGACATTTAAGGAGTGAGGGTGCTTAGGGCCGAACAGTTAGGGGCTCCAACCCCATCAACGTTGACTCTTACCCTTCACCAGTTTTTGCCTCCTCCTTGATTTCAGAGCCCTCCCCTTCATCAAACCCTAAAAACCCCCTACTTTTAATTTTGCCCCTAATCATAAAATAATTAAAAAAACTTCCCCTATAATTTATTCATATTACACAAATTCTTGGATGCTTCTGTTCTCTGAATCCTGTTACAATATCCTCATTTTCTGGGCATCCGTGTGGATTTGACCAAATGATAATAGTAGGATTAGTAAAACTAAATAATCACACCTTCCAACTATCCTTAATTGCACATCGAGTCCCTCATCTTTGATTGATTTTCGAGTGGGTCTTCCTTAATAATAATTTTTTGCAACCACATAAATTTAAAAATCCACCCCTCTTAATTTCTTCCACTCGCCTTTGTCCCCCTTTTCTTATTCCTAAAGGGCATTGTCCCACCCTCACTTTATTGGGACTCATGTGATGTTCATGTTTTATTATTTCCCACTTCCTATCTTGCCTCCTACTCTTTTCCCATTTTAAAGCACAGCTCATTAAAAAAATCTTATCTTTATTATTAACATTATTTTCTTATGCAAAATATAATGGTGTTAGTTTTTTTATCTAAAATTTATTGTATTAAAATAAAAAATCTATTACTTAGAAAGAATTGATATGTTTTTATATATAAAATAAGATTTATGTGTATTCAAGTTTGATAATATCAATTTTCTGAATTTTGTTATTAGGTATCCACTCAAGAGGGTTATCTATTATGAGAGAAGAAGTCTAGCCCAAAAAAAATTTAGTAAGACATTACATTACTAAATCAACTTTGTGTCATTGTTTATACCTGCTGTTATTGATTCTTATTATAAGACATTTTTCAGAAAAAATTAATAGTCCTTAATACTACAATAAGTTACCAAATTGGATATTAATTGAAATTTTTAAAGATTGTCACAATTTAAAATCTCATTTTACGTAAAAAAAAATTAAAAATATCATTAATTACAACTCACATGACTTTTTAGATACCATTCATTATATTAAATACTAGTAAATTTAAAAATTTCTTTTAATTTAAGATAAAGTTAATAACTTAACTAGAGGAGGGAAGACATAGATAAGATATTTTTAAAATTAAAAAAAGTAAATAAGAGAAAAATGAGTTAGGCCGATATACCGACAAATGAATAACAGGAAAAAAGGACGGTTCTTTTTTCCTTTTCCTTTTTTTTTTTTAAAAGAAAAAGATGGGCTCGAACTTCGTTTTTGTCCTTCTCTGTCAATACCGTCCCCTTCACATTGTGGTCGGCAACTTAAAGGACCGTAGACGCGTGACTCTCTGAGTAGTCCCTCACCTCCTCCTCCTCCTCTCTTGAGTCCCAAACTCTCACTCTTATTAGCTCTCCTTCCTCTTCTTCCTCTCTCTCAATCCTCCCCTGCTCATAATTCTCTCTGAGTTTTTAATTTATATCCTTAGCCGTCAATCTCTTGAGTATATATGTTAATGCCTTCGATTCTCTTCTGGGTGTTCTCGGATTTCAGTTATTGTTGATTTTCCCTATCGTACCTGCTTTGAATTGCTATACAAAACCTCTTTGAGGAAAGTATTTTGTCTTTTTTCGTCTGCTTTTTAAAGATGTTTCTGGTTATGGATGAGAGGGTTTCATCAGAAAAGTGCTTAGATTCTCAATTATGGCACGCCTGTGCTGGTGCGATGGTTCAAATGCCACCCATCAATTCCAAGGTGTTCTACTTCCCTCAGGGCCACGCAGAGCACGCTCACCAGGGGAAGGTAGATTTCGGTGGGTCGACCCGAATTCCTTCTTTGATTCCTTGCAGGGTTTCTGGTATGAAATACATGGCAGACCCTGACACAGATGAGGTCTTTGTGAAAATGCGTCTGACACCACTGAGAGATAACGAGATGGGTTTTGAAGATGATAGTTTTCTGGGGAACCATGGAGTTGAAAATCAAGAGAAGCCAGCTTCTTTTGCAAAGACATTGACTCAATCTGATGCCAATAACGGTGGAGGCTTCTCTGTTCCTCGTTACTGTGCAGAGACCATCTTTCCTAGGTTGGATTATTCTGCTGAACCTCCAGTTCAGACAATTATTGCGAAAGATGTGCATGGACAGAACTGGAAGTTTAGGCATATCTATAGAGGGACTCCTCGCCGGCACCTTTTAACAACTGGATGGAGCAATTTTGTGAACCAGAAGAGGCTTGTTGCTGGGGATTCAATTGTGTTCTTGAGGGCTGAAAATGGAGATCTTTGTGTTGGAATAAGGAGGGCAAAGAAGGAGATTGGTGGTGGAATTGAGTACCCAACTGTTTGGAATCAGGCAGTCCCGCCACTATTTGGTGGTGGGAATTCGGGTTTCATGCGTGAGGATGAAAACTCTTTGTTGAGGAGAAATTCTCATGAGGAGATGAAGGGAAGAGTGACAGCCGAATCTGTTATTGAAGCTGTAAATTCTGCTATTAATGGCAGGCCCTTCGAGGTCGTGTACTATCCCCGAGCTAGCACGCCGGAGTTCTGCGTTAAGGCCTCGTCGGTGAGGGCTGCGATGCAAATTCAGTGGTGTTCTGGGATGAGATTCAAAATGCCTTTTGAAACTGAGGATTCCTCCAGAATCAGCTGGTTCATGGGGACCATATCTTCTGTTCAGGTTGCTGATCCCATTCGCTGGCCTGATTCTCCATGGCGCCTTCTACAGGTACACCATTCATTACTAAATGGATTCTCTTAAGAATATTTAGATCCCATTTCCAAGAGGCTAAATTGGTTCTGATGTTGGCTTCCTTTCTGAATTGTTTGCTAATTAAATTGTAAAGAACCTATAATGAATGCTGGAAAAAAGATGAAAGAGTTAAAAATTTATCAGCTTAAGCCGATTTTTCTTGTTATCTAATACAAACAGTTGAGTAATACTTGAAAATGTGCTGGATTGTTTTTGGATTTATATAGAATTGACGAGTTTTGATTCTAGATCAATAACACTTGTTAATTGTATTAACTGTTACACTACTTAGATTGCAAATTAAGCACTGAATTATGTTTAATACGATTTTGATTTTGTGATGTCATTTTTCAGGTAGCATGGGATGAACCTGATTTGCTTCAGAATGTTAAGAGTGTGAACCCTTGGTTGGTTGAACTAGTTTCAAATATGCCAACCTTCCATCTCTCTCCATTCTCGCCGCCGAGAAAGAAATCACGGTTTCTACAGCATCCGGAATTTCCTCCCCTCAATCAGCTTCCTATGCCACCATTCTCCGGAAACCTCCTCAATCACACTACTAACTCCCCTTGTAACATTCTTGACAGTTATAGTCCTGCAGGCATACAGGGAGCCAGGCATGCTCAATTTGGTCTCTCTCCGTGTGATTTCCCCTTCAACAAGCTGCAATCCGACATGCTTCTCGGCAAACTTCCAAGGCTCGAACACGCTGTCCAGCCTCCTCCTAGACCTCCTCCTCGTAGCTCCTACAATAGCAGCAGCCTGAAGAACAATGCCGAAATATCATGCTTGTTGACCATGGGAAATCCCAGCCCGAGCTTGAAGGAACCGGTCGATGCCAAAACACCCCATTTCTTGTTGTTTGGCCAGCGCATTCACACTGAACGGCAGAGTTCAAACAGTAGCTCTGCTAGCACGACCGGGAATAGTTCATCCGAAGGGACTTCCCAGAAGGCATCCAACATTGTTTCTGACGGCTCGGGTTCTTCTGCTTTGCACCGAAACAGTCCAACAGATAATTCTTCTGAAGGAGGGTCTCCCTGGTACAAAGATCAGCACAATTCTGATATCGGAACCGAAAACGTTAATCTCTTGTGTTTGGCTTTATAATTCATTAAAAATTGTTCCAGTTGTTGTTGCTGCGGTGCCAGTGAGTTCTTGAAGGCAGCAAAGGAGGCAAACAAATTCTTGCAGATTCCAAGCTGCCACTCATAGCCATAAGTTTTCCCTTTGTTGTATAGTGCTGGATCAAATCTACTCAGGCCATAAGTTGCAAGTTAACGAAAATATTTCTCATTTGGTTCCATAACCACCAACTATTATTACTGCAAATGCTGAATAACCAACCTCTTTGATGTGCTGTAGTGGTAATATTTTCGTTAACTTGCAATCAACAGAGGTTCTATTTTGTTTTTTGTTTTGTTTTGTTTTTGTTTTTTTTTTTTATTTTGGTTTCAGAAGATGAGGGGAAAATCCCACTTCTCCCAATCAGGGAATGTTGTACCTTGTAACTCACTAGTATTGTTCAAGAATGCTATATTTCCATTTCATTCTGTGATGACTCTCTTGACCCTTTAAGTAAATTTTTGTTCCTTCTTTGTTGTCTGCTTTTCTTTTCTTTTTTCTTTTTGGGAATTACAATAAGGTCCAAGGAAGAGAATTAATTACCCATAAGTCATAATAACAACTGAAGATTATATAATGACAAGTTTTATAGTAAGAAATAACAATATCTCATTTATCATTGGGACTTCTTGATAATTAAATTCTTTACTTGGGACCTCATTATAATTCTCCTTATTTTATATGACTATTTGACTTGATCAAATTCGAGGCCAATTGAGGATAATTCTTTCAAAGACATTTTTTTATATTCATAGAAAGTCAAACTTGAGATATCGTACTTAAGCGATCAAAGTCCCTCTCACTAGGGTCAATGCCTCTTGATGCTTGGGAGAATTACACGTAGGTCCTAAAAAAGAAATTAAATAAAGAAATGGTCCCTGGAGATTACAAAAAGAAAAAATGGTCCAGTTAACAACTCCAGGAACCTATATTGACAACTCCATGGGACTGTTTTTTTATTTTGCAATCTCTAATGACCATTTTTTTATTTCTCTTCTTCCTTAGAACCTGAGTGTAATTCTCCCTTCTGCCGTCTACTTTACTATACACAGAGTAGATAAACCCTAAAAAAAAAGAAAGTAAATAAATTCAAGGTAAGAAAAAATGTCGGTTTTGCTCAAGGAAGGAGTCAACAACTAATCAGAAAGTGCTGTCCCAAGTAAAACAAAGGTGCTGCTCAATTTCTGGTCTTTTCTTCTCTAACCTTCATCGATAGAGCTTATATGAGAATGGATCATCTCACACGTATCATTATAAAAAAAAACTTTGAACACAGATTGAGTTAGGTTTAGGGTTAGGGTTAGTAAATATAAAATCAAGTTGATAATCACAAGAGAGGCTATAAGTAGGCAACACCTGGTTGGAGACTCCGTTGTCCTTTATTCTATCTTGTAACCCTACTTTTGGACACTATGAGGGGATTGAAGCGTGTAGCTTTGTTTTGAGAGCATCTAGTCTAACAAAGATACTACATAGCTTGACCACTGAAACCTTTGTCTCCAAATACTCATAACATGTCAGATTTGTGAAAAATTATGAGAAGAGAAAGTTTAACACGTATTTGAAATATTATTGCTTTTTCACTCCTCCTTCAAGTATTATACTATTTAAACCAAATTTTAACTATTTAAATTCATTCATTTTTTAATTTTAATAGCTTGATCACTCCATGCGGTTCATATTATAGGGGACTTTAATTAGTTCGCAGGATACAAGAAGTGACAGTTAACGTGTTTAATAAGTCATAAATTGAAATTTTTCCACTTTTATTCTTATTGAAAATTGTGTTTGAAAATTTAACAAGTGGACAAAATTGAACATGAGCATTAATTACAGGGACAACACTGGAAACTGATCATTAATTATCTTAGAAGTGACTTATATTTTAGATCAAGATATTCTTCTATCAGCGCCCTATATTATGAACTGGAGGAAGTATACTTTTATAGAATACTACTTCCCCCAGTTCTTTATATAAGAGTGAGATAATTAATTTATAAATATCAAGAAAATTAGTTAAGATAGTTATTTATAACAATGTGTGTTAGTTTCTCTAAAATACTCTTTCCAATTATGTGTATTGTAACTACCTATTGAATGAAAGTTTTTACTATATATTTGTAATTATTAGGATCTTTAGGAAAAAAAATTATAAATTTAAGAGAAAAAATGAATTGAGATATTATATTTAAAATCAAAATAAACCCTATATCTAACCCAAAATATTTAGGACTTGAGAGGCAGGCAGCATTAAATTTGAATGTGTTGATGTAATTTGAATAATATAATTTCACAGCGGAGATTTTGAGAAAAGCTGCAGAGGAGAGAGAGAATCAGGATTTGAGTGTTTGGTGCAGCATTTCAAATGTGTTGTTTGTTATGCCATCATTTTAACTTCATTATTAGATGTTGTTTAGACATGGTATTTAATCATGGAAATTTAATTTTGAACCAATTTAGTAGTAACTTTTTATGAATTGTAATGTTGTCAATATTCAGGCTCAAAATACATACTTGAGAATGTTGGATATTTAAAGGGAGAATTATATATGTATTTTGGTGAATATCTTTAAGAGATCTAAAATTTATTTCAATCATTAAATAATTTTTAAGAAATAAATGAGGAAATCATTTCTAATTTTGCTTTCTTCACTCACTAAACTAACTACCTACTACTCCAATATATTAAGACCCACCTTATTAAATGATATATTGATTATATTGATATGGAACTTGGAGGGGAAAAAATTAGAAAAGATATGAGTGTGACCATTGTTAATTAAATATTAAATAATATATTGATTATATGAATATAAAACTTGGTGAAAAATAAAAATTAAGAAAATATACGATCATGTCGCATGTGAATGATAGGCGATTTTAGTTATTTTTTAATTATGAATACAATAAATAATGTAGGTGGTTTGATATGGGCAATTTAGTAATTTTAAATTTATATTATGATGTTTGGTCCTTCTAAATAATTATAATTTTTATGGTTTTTTATAATAAATATTATTTCTTCTAGGTCCTTTATTTTGATTTTCCTTTACATTTATAATTTTTTTCTCCATATTAATTTGTTTGACTTATAAACTGATACTCCTCCAATCCTTGATATAAGACATATTTAGAGAGTTGATTTTGGTCCTGAATATTAGACAAAGTTTTCATATTTGTCATTCTTTTTCAAATTTACCCTTATTAATGCTCCCTCAATAATAATTAAGGAGACCAGACAACGTGAGAATTAAGAAATGTGACTATGGTGTTTTAGAAAATACATGTTATATTAACTAGCTAACCAACTTCCTTAATCTAATCAAATTATATTAATATTTCTTATATTAAAAACTGAAAAAGTATATAATTTAATCAATCATGCACAACATATGATATGAGTCTTATAACTGATATATAATTTAATTATGTTGGGATCTGCAAAATGGTTAAACCACTGCCTTTTACATTGAATGAGTTTATAGCTTTTTAATTAAATAATCCCCACATTTTTATTTGCTTAATCAAATTCATAAAGATATTCTTTTGGTATGTAAAATAATATATGTATAATTTAAAATGATTGAACCGATGGAGCGGAAAAGATTTGATTTTTTTAAAGTAAAATTGAGAGTTCAAACTTTTTCAAATATAAGAAAATCACAACAGAAGAGTTATCTCAAATTAGATTTGACAATGTTCAAATATAACTTAACAGTACCAAATACCAACTAAATATATTAAAAATAAAACAAAAAACGATCAATTGCATGCATATACATGCACTTAGTATATGTGATAATTTTTCTAAAATAGTTGGCAAAAAAAAAAATTCTGATATAAACAGTGGCCTGTCTGGGCAACAACCTGATAAGTTTAATAATGACTTGGACATTCTAAATTGTGGTTATTATATGATACAACTCTGCAAATTGTGACGTTAACATTTGCACACAATTTGCAAATATATATATTAATGTAATGTTAGTACTTAGTAGCATCTGGGCAGGTTCCTTGAAAATAAATAAATAATTTAATTAAAAGGGCAAAAGGATAAATTTGTAATCCACATTCCAGTCCCCAAGAATGGCGCAGTTGCAGGAAGACAGTAAATGCTTGCATTGGGATCCCAGTTTAATTAATTAATTAATCAAATAATTTAGGAAATGTTTTTCTATTTTGGGGGAGTAATTAGCTTCAGATTCTGACTTACTCAAGCATCAAAGATATTAATGGACTTGTTTTTAATTGATATAATTAATTAATAAAAAAAAGCAAGTGCAAGTGTGTGTCAGTGTATGGATGCAATTGAGAGGAAGATACGCAAAAGTCAAGGAAGACAGCTAATTTCAACAATCCTATGCCCCAAACATCGCCACAAGGTGTGTGTTTGTGTTGGTCAAAGATTTCATTACTTCTTCATTTGTTTAATCCTAAGAGGTTGTTGTAGTAACCAAAATGCATGCCTTTCTTTTGTTGCTTCATGTGATCTTCCCATGATCCAACCTTCCTGTCTGTCTCTCTCCATCAACGTATCTGTTTCTTTCTGAGCTATTCATATCAAAATTTTAATAATCGAATTCAATCTAATAGTTCATTTTTTTACATGACTTTCATAGGTCAGATTCCAGCATTATCAAGTTAAATTGAAAGTAATTCTCATAAAATCAATTTCTTTGTTTTTTTTTTGGTGTGCATTCACACGAATTTAAACTTAAGACCTTATGTTTAAGCAGATAAAACCTGTTTTACTGCCCAGACCAACATCTGTCGGTCAATCTAACATTTCTAATATTACAGTAAACCATCCACTTGATAAAGAGAGAGCTAGTCCTTTCCGTTTTAAGGGCTTGTTTGGTCTGAGGGGAGGGGAGGTGGAGTGGGCGGAGGGAAAATTTTTTTGAGTTGAATTTAAAAAGAATAGAGAAGTGGGGTTAAAAATTTTTAATTAATTTTTTTTACTCTTTTATCTTATATATTTTCTTTATTAAAATTTTATTACCTCACTTCTTCAGTCTTTTAAAATTCAACTCATAAAAATTTTCCCTCCCCTCTCTTCCCCTCCAAATCCCTCACACCAAACAGACCCTAAAGGTAAAAATTAGTAAAATGGTTTGCGTTTTGGTTTTAGTGTAAAATTTTAATCTACTTTATTCCCTAAATTTTTAATTTTCCCCTAAATTATCTCCATTCACTGTACTTATTAAGAGAGTTTTTCATAAGGGAAGTAGTTTTCCATGCAGATGATTAAAAAGAATACTTTAAAAAACTTCACACGCATTTTTTTTTAATATATGAAATTAGTTATATAGTAGCTTCTATTTAGGAGCAAAGAAGTATCTTGTTCAGATCTAGAAGGACCCAATTGATTTTGCAGATGATGCATAACTGTATGCAGTTTATTAAGAATAAATAAAGGGGTTAAGCAGAAGATTAAGGTTTATTAGAGAAGTCAACCCCGGAGGGACACCAGATTTGCCACATGGGGATTGTCGAATGTCATTAGGGTTCAACTGGTTAGGTATTTGGGTCTGCAACTTTCGATTTTTTTAATGAAAAGGTATCTGATGGATTGGGGGAGAAGAGAAGAGAGAGTTTTTGAACGTTGAACTGAAGTTTTGTGTCGTGTGATTAGGTTTTTTAAGTCAAAGACTTGTGCCTCTAAAACTACTGTAATTCACAAAAACAACACTTTACAAACTCCCACAGATATGCCTTTTATTACACTTCGGATCTTATGAGCTGTTTGTGTATTGGACATTGAGATTCGTTTACTTCCCAGCTTTTGCTTAGTGTTTGCTTGGAGTTGCTCATCATAAGTATGTCTACGTATAAAACTATTTTCACATACTTATTTTGTCCACTGTAAATTATAATTGAAAAATTATTTTTAAAGGCTTCAATAGCTATTTTAAACAAGTACTTATACTCTTTCCAGTCTAAAATATAAATCCGTCTCTATGAAAGAGAGTGAAAAATACAAGAAGCTACGTCGAAGCATTAAATAATTACAAGGATAAAATTGGATAAAAAATATTAATTTCTCTATGAGTAATTCTAACTTCTGAGCTATATTCTATGACTCCATTTTTTTCGATAGTTTATTGCAGGCAAAAGCATTGTTCAAAAAACATGAAGGGTCTTTATATGTAAATTTCGTGTATAAAAAAAAAAGTCAACTCTGTCTGTAAATTGAACACAGGGTTAAACTTGTTTATTCATCACTCTAAAATATTTTGTTGTCTAAATGGGTCATGTTCTTTAAATTATTATATCTGCTAATGCATGGGGCATAGCTAGTTTTTCTTTTCCTTTAATAAATTAGGTGCCTATTAAGTGCTCGTTTGAGATAGCTTATTTTTGGATAATAAGTGTTTACAAATCGTGATTCACGGTATACGAGGTAAGTATGTGAGAGAAATTTTGTCTCGATTTACGTAATAAGTGCTTATTTACCAGAAATAAGCTATTCCAAACACTCACTAAATTGTAGTATTCCCTTCAGTCCTTAATATAAGACATCTATTCACCTAATTGATTAGATTAAGGAAGTTAATTAATATGATATGTATTTGTTAAAACACTATAGTCATCTTCTTTAATTCCCTTATTCCCTCTCCTCCTTATTTATTGTTGATGGAGCATCAATAAGGGTAAATTAAGAAAAAAATTGATAAATATGTCTTATATTTAGAACCAAAATTAACTTCCTAAATTTATCTTATATTAACGATCGAAGGGAGTAATAATTATACAATTAACTAAAATGTAAATATTCAATGGGCCATAAGTTGGCCACCTCATGGGCTGGAGGATTCTTTATAGTTACACACTAGAGGCAGGTTCCAGCAGAGCATTCGTCAAATGGACAGAACAAAAATATAGTGCAAATATTTTCTCCTTGATAAACACTAACACATAAATATTCTTTATAACTTAATATATGGACAAGTCTTGATACAAGATTACATCGTCCAAAGTTAAAGGTTAGTAATGTTCCACTAAGTTTATGTAAAATCCCTTTCGTGATCTTTGTTGGCTTGTTTCCAGCTGTGTCTTGTAAATTTGTTTGTTGTTAAAAAGTTGTCTATTTTATGTTGTTGTTCTTGTATTATTGGATAGTTTGTTTAGTTTGTATACAAAGTTAAAACTTGATTTTTTTTATTTGGCAAATAAATTTGAATCTTGAATGTTCATAATCAGGCATCATGTACACTTGAAGTTTTGCATTGCAAAACGTAGAAGCAATTTTGAAGTTGCATCAGCACTTTGCAAGGCAAAACATGTGGCAAAAGTGCTTTTGAATTAGCCATTCCAAACATGTTAGATAAGGTATAGTTGGTCATTTTTTCTGCCAACAAAGAATGATCTAGTTGGTAAGGAGTTAGTCCATAGTCTATAAAATCATGAGTTCAAATATTGTTACTGATACAAGAACTTTGTTAGTAGGCCATCTATAAATATCTCTATAAACGCTAAATCAGGAGATATACCCCAACCCTAATGAGTTCTGCAGACACACCTCACAACTATCAATATATGGCTATAACATTCTGTTTTCCCTTCTAAAACAACTGCTACAAAAATCCTGTCATAATTCAACAACAAACCATCCGATTGGTATTCAAAAACTAGACGTTTATGTAATCATCTCCATAGATGAATTGATATTCAAAAACAAAATTGAAGGTAGCTGAAACAATAGAGTTTTTGAAAGATATGATGAAAGCCAAACCTCAGTTATTGAAGTAGATGATCATGTCTACTTTCATACAGAAGGATGACAACAACTATACAAATGTTTACAACCAGTTCAATCTAAGATTCTTCTGAGATATCTTGTATATAATTCCTTTGCTTTTTTTTTAACAGGTATCATTCTATTAAAAGCAATTTTGTTTGAAGCATGGTCAGGCACCTCTCCTTTGTTTTACACCTAATACCACGACACAAAAAAATAACCAGCGCCCTAGTACAATTTGAAGTGTCATGAAGTGTGAGCATCAGACACATCAAACATGTTACAGCTCTGTTTTTTCAGGGTCCTAGTGCTTCGCAGGTTTTTCCATGCACAACTAAAATGTGCGTGTATATATATACAACATTAATTCTGGTAACAGACAGAACTTTCCTAAAATTTCTTTCTAACAAAACCAGTTTGACAGCATAATAAATATAACCTGCAAACCAAACTAGTATATCTAAGAAGAAGTTGAATTACTGAGAAGCTTCATCATGAAAGTGAACTTAACATCTGGTGAGGTCTTTGGCTGAGGCCAGTTTGCTCCTTCAGGAATTTTAATGCATTTGAAGCCTTGGCCTTGGTATAGCCTTGTGGCTACAGTATTGTTCAAATCACAGTGCAACGCAATTGCACGACATCCCCAAGTTCTGGCCTGAGATTCTGCTTTTTCTACGAGTTTCTTAGCGATACCCTTGCGTCTGAATTTTTCCCTAACCGCCACATTGGATATGTATGCAATTCCAGTCCTACAACATAAATAATTTTTTTTCCTTCAGTTGTGAGAAGAGATTGACAGGTAAAATACTCCTACGGTTCTATTTATAAGTCATTTCCAACATGTTTGACTGGAACTAAGAAAACTCTCAAACCTCATTAACTTTAACTTAAAATTTAATAATTTTCCAACTTTACCCCTATTTAATATACACTATGCCCCATAAGAACAAAGTCTACCCATAATAAATGAATGATAAAAGTGTACAATCATATGAAAAATTTAATGACGTGACCTATAAAGCGTATGCTCATAACATCTCAAAGTCCATAGAGTGTGCTGCATTTTGGCAGTCTTACAGTCATCTCTTGACATTGTTTTACAGTTAATATTTATTTTTGAAGAATTGAGCATGTGAATGCAAACCTTACAATCAGTTTTCATCCTACATTTCAACAAAATAAAATGTAAACCAGCCTGCCAGGATACTATCAGTGGAAAATAAGTAAAATATGGAAGAACCTTTTTGAGGGGCAATGGATGTTTTATAAGCCTCCATTTAACTAAGATATAGAAAGCAGGGTCAATATAATGAGTCAGGGAAAAAAGGATTTTGTGCATATCTTGTTTAAATTCAATCCCCTTTTCACAAGTACTGATCAATTTTAAGAGATCTGAAAAGTGATACTCATAGTCTTTTTTGACTGGCATATTTTGTAAAGTAGTACTATATAAAGAAGACCAAATGAAGGGGCAATAATTAAATATGAAGTTTAAGCGTGATGCTCGTAATCAAATTTGATGCAAGATAATAACGGCATAAGCTAAAACTTAAGCCGATCAAAATGAATTCCGTTTAGTCAGTCAAGAAGCATGAGTTAGTTCATCAATTTCCATTCCCAAATTAGGATTTCGCAGGTAAAGTCAGTTGCCAACAGAAATAATTCACAAATAAAAACTTGACACCATTTTATTGGCCTGATCTTAAGCATAAACAGTCCTAAAGACTAATGAACCCGGCAATCCAAAATCCAAATGGCAATTCTTGCACTCACCTCCTCTGTCTCAGTGGTCCTCTTCGTGGTAGAAAGTCTGCAACCGTATCTATTGTCAGTATGCCGGCCACATACCCCTTGTTGAGGCTGACTCTCCCATCAAGGCCACCAATCTTGAAATCTTCATTCCCAATGCAGAAAGTTTCATTAAGTGAGCTGCCAATAACAGCAACCAAACAGGTCCTTTTGCAACCAACTGGTACAGTGAATCCTGCTAACATTGCCACCAGTCTGTCCATTCTCAGAACAAAGTCCAACGGGAATGAATACTCAGGGAAGAAGGAGCTGCAGTGCGTCTCTGCTACTTCCCAACTGTCTTCTAACCTGGCCTCTCGAACAATGATCTCCGGAGACACAGTCGGGAATAGATCAGCAACCTGACTAGCCCTGCAAAGTCCTACATCACAACACCAGAAATTTAATTACACTGAAAGTTAATATCTCTATATAATACTATCTCTGGTCCTTAATATAAGAGCTAGTTGGGAGTTATTTTATTCTTAAATATAAGACCTCAATCCACTTTGTTCGTCATATTTATCATTTTTTCCCTAACCTATCCCTATTGACTACACATGTTTAGTGAGTTTGCATCAATGTAAACGATATAAGAGGGTATTTGAAGGAAACCAACACACATTTCTGACAAATAACTAACTTAACTAATTTCCTTAACCTACCCAAATTAGTTGAGTAGATATTATATTAAGGACGAGAGGTAGCAACTGGCAAAGTCCCCACTCCCCATGTAGACAGTTCACCTCATCCTTTAACTTGAAGTCTTTAGTATAGAACCTATGGTAATCCATATTTCTGGTATATGTAGACTTGCACAAGATGCTCCCCATTATATACAATGTTATTATGCAAAAGATGAAATTCAGAAGAAATAAACGAGTTAAGTTCTTGAACATATTTCATATTACTGATATCTTTTATAGTTCATTGATCTAATCATGCTTTCCCTTCAATTCATTTACCACTTGTCCACGTCTATTTATATCCTCTTGATTCATTTTTGCCATACCCCTCCTAATCATGCCAATATCACAAGTTGACCAAAAGCCTTTGAAATTTCTCAGACCTATGCCCCATTCCAGAATTACAGGGTTGAACCAAAACAACAGATTCAAATAAACTAACTATCAACAGCATTTCTCATGGAAAGAGAAGCAAAGAACAAGGGACAATGCGAGAAGAAGCACCTGATTGACAGAGGGAAAGGAGAGAGAATCCATGAGCAGAGGAAAGAGAAACTCTTGATGGTCTTCCGAAATTAGGGAAATTGAAGGGGGAGGGAGAAGAGGATTTGGGATTGTTGAGAGGAGTTGGGGATGATGCAGAGATTCCCAAGGAAATAATAGTCCGCATTTCTCGAAGGGGTGTATCTGATTCTGGTGCACCTCCCTCACTCGAAAGAATCCCACGATTCTCTTCTCTGGATTCGCCGCTCAGCAGGAGGGGTGAATCAGAGCGATAGAGAGAAAGGAGGAGGGCGATGAATCGGAGTCGCTAAGGTTCCAAATTGGACCACTGGCTGACTAGCCCATGCCAAGTCACTAACGTTGCCTTGTTTTGTTCTTGTTTTTGTAGTTTACTTCAATCCTAAATTATATGACTCAATGTCATCCGTGTTCTTGATCGTTATGTATGCATGTCAAAATATTGTACGAGTATGTAAAAATACCCATAACTTTTTTTAAAAAGAGTATCTCGCACCATAAATAAATTGTAGGTTAAAAATAGCCATATTGATTAAAAAACACAGCTTAAGTGAGTGTTTGGGTATTTTTTAAATCTAGGTTTGCATAAATCGAGATAAAACTCCTCACACAAACTTACATCATAAATCGTAAAAACTATTCTCAAAAGCTAATTCAAACACACAACCCGCGGTCGTTTATTTGATGAAATGTTGACTCTGTATCTTAAGAAATTGATCAAATACGCTGATATGGATGATGAATTGGTGAAGTGTGTGCGGATGATGCAGACTAGAGAAGAGAACATAAACATTTGTGTTTGGATTGAAAGGGAGGTGGCAAATTATAATTTTAGACGGGAAAAATTTAAAATTTATTTTCTTATTTTTTAAAATTTTAAGTTTCTATCTAAAATTTATCTTCTCATTCTTTTTAAATTTTGAGTTCTCATTTAAAATTTAAATATCTTTAATCTAAAAAATTAATTTAACCCCCTCCCTTCCCCTCCGCTCCCTGCAAACCAAAAATTGCACTTGATAAATATGAGAGAGCAAGAGAGAAGGGGGGTTTGGCCGGAAAAAAAAACAGAGAGGTGAAGGGGGGAGTTTTTGATCAGAGGCTTGTGTAGATCTAAAAGAAAAATGACATTGTCAAGAGTTTCTTTAGTCGAAGAAAAGGCACAAAGTTTGGAGGGTTTTCAGCAACACTGTTGTGTTCAAACTTTTGGATGTTGGGGGAACATCGATCATGATAACAAAGCATCTCTTCAGGTCTTATCTCTCTTATCACCTTCTCCTCCTCACGTCTTGTGTCTCTCATCTCCTTCCTCTCTTCAAGTCTTGTGTCTTTGATCTCCTTCCTCTCTTCAAGTCTCATGTCTCTCATCGGCTTCCTTCTCCCTTTGCCCTTCTTCAATTTTGATGACATTAATTTTTCTTACAGCACCTGGGTTTCGTGTTTAATGGAGGTTGCAAGTTGCAACAAAGGTAGGCGTTGGCTTTAACTCTCCCCATCCACACCATTAATCATCCTCACCTGCCACGTCCAAGTCTCAACCAGCTGGTTAGGCCACGTTTGTGAAGATTTTAACAGTCGTTTTCTCCGATAAATGGATGTCGCATTTAAGCTACGTTTTTTAATCAACACTATTGACATTTTTACACCTTCACCCAAATTAATTATTAACTCAAGATAAAAGTTATCTCATAAGTTTAAGGGTATGTTTGGTTCAACGGACGGGAGGAGAGGAGATCAAAGGAATTTTAGGACCTGTTTGGTTTAAAGGGAAGGGATGGAATGGGAGGGGCTCATTATCCATTCCCTCTAAAACCCCCAATTTGGGGGGAACAAAAATGAGAGGATGGGAGGGATTGGGAGCCCCTCCTTTGGAGCCTCTTTCTTCAATTTTTCAAACTAAATAAGAGGAGGGATTCATTTTTCATCCCCTCCCATTCCCTCCTCTCCAACCAAACAGACCCTTAATGGAGGGGAGGGGAGGAGACAAGAGGGATTTCAATATTACCTTATTTGGATTGATTAGAAGGAATGGGAGGGGAGAGATTTTAATGTTATTTTGTTTGGTTTAGAAGGGGAGGGGAGGTAAATTATTTTCACATGGACAATTTTACCCTTATATTATAATTGATTTTTTCCTAACTCTTTTCCTATCAACAAAGTCCTTAGGAACTGCATTGTGATTAATTCATAATGTGAAATTACTTTGTTGCTCCGATTGAATAAACAAGGAAAGGAATAATATATGCCTTTTTTGATAAGTGCTTATATCTATTTTGATAACTGGATGAACTATTTTGGGTGTGTTTGGTTCAGCTTATTGGGTAAAAATAAGTCCGTTTTTGGGCAATAAGCCCAAATAAAAACGTGTTGCGTTTTTGCAGTGTTTGGTTCAGCTTATTTTAATTGCATCACGGGTGGAATAAGCTACTTATTAAATAAGTTCCTCACTATAACAGCTTTTCTATTAAGTCACTTATTACGTAAATCGAGATAAAACTCTCCTCATATACTTATCTCGTATACCATAAATCATGATTTATAAGCACTTATTGTCCAAAAATAATTGTTCATCCAAACATAAATTACATCACAAAAATTGACTTTTCTATTAAGTCATTTTTAATAAATTAGAATCATAATAAATCATTTTTTCTACCGCTATCCCAAACACACACTTTGACAAGTTCATTTTCTTCCCTGGAGAAAGTTTTGAAATTTTAAGGGTAACTTTGAAGTTCATTTTCCTCTCTTGAAATTACTTTGTTGCTCCCATTGAACAAAAAAGGATAGGAACAACATATGCCTTTTTTGACAAGTGCTTATACCTATTTTGATAACTAGATGAGCTATTTTGACAAATTCATTTTCTTTCTTAGAGAATTTTTGAAATTTCAAGGGTAACTTAAATTTTAAAAAAATTTCATTACTTTTTTTCCAATTATAGATGATATGATTCTTTGAAACTCTTCATAAGTTATGTCTTCCTTTTTGCGTTTTGTTCTTACCAGGGAGGAAAATGAATTTGTCAAAATAAGTATAAGCACTTGTCAAAAACTTGTCAAAATTAACGCATTTAGTTCTGAAATTTCAAAACTTGTCCAAGGAGAAAAATGAATTTGTCAAAATAGCTCATGCAGTTGTTAAAATAGACATAAACATTTGTAAAAAAAAAGCATATGTACTTGTTAAAATAAGGATATTAAGTTCTGAAATTTCAAAACTTCTTTAAGGAAGAAAATAAACTTGTCATAATAGCTCATATAGTTGTCAAAAAAGGCATATGCGCTTGTCAAAATTAGTACATTTAGTTCTGAAATTTCAAAATTCGTTCAAGGAGGAAAATGACCTTATCAAAATAGATCATGCAATTGTCAAAATTGGCATAAGCACTCTTCAAAAATGGTTTATGCACTTGTCAAAGTAGAGACATTAAGTTTTGAAATTTCAAAACTTCTCCTGGGAGAAAAATGAACTTGTCAAAATAACTTATCCAGTTGTCAAAATAGGCATAAGCACTTGTAAAAAAGGCATATACACTTGTCAAAATTGACACATTTAGTTCCAAAATTTCAAAACTTGTCCAGGAAGGAAAATGACCTTATAAAAATAGTTCATGCAGTTGTCAAAATAGGCATAATCACTCTTCAAAAAAGGCAAATGTATTTGTCAAAGTAGGGACATTAAGGTTTGAAATTTCAAAACTTCTCTATGGAGAAAAATGAACTTGTCAAATTAACTCATCTAGTTGTCAAAATAGGCATAAACATTTATCAAAAAAGGCATATGTTGTTCCTTTCCTGTTCTATTCAATGGGGGCAACAAAGTAATTTTACATTCCAAATTAATCACAATGTAGTCTTTAGGGACTTTTTTGATAGGAAAATTTGATTTGAGAATTTTTTGTAATTTTATATGGTTTTTGAGACCTCACAGTGATTTTCTCTAAGTTCAATTATCAACTCAAAAATATGACTATCTCACATGCTATTATTATTATTATTATCATCAGCTTTTCAATTTCATATCACTCAAGCACTTGTCATAAGTTCAATTCAACCAAATTTTACATATTATGATGTGAAAGTTGAGACATTTAATATATCTTAAATTGATTATTAAATTTTCAAATTTACCATTATTTAATAATGAGCATTGAAACGAATTTATGCTATTGGTGCATTTTCTCACATATTTCGATAGAAGTAAATTGAAAAACAGTCATTAATAACTCTTTATACTTATATTTATTTAGGACCAAAAACTTTTTAACAATTGGACTTATCATAAGAACCAAAGTGGTATATCATAATTGATTGGTTTTAGTATGGATATTTAAACTTGTATTCTCTTTCTTAAGACTCCTTATCATTTTAACTAACAATGTATTAATGATTCATCATTGATTTTGAGATGTAAAGAATTAGTTTTAACAAGTTTAGACTAAAACAAAAGCTAGTTGTATTTTATTATATTTTAAAGTTTGTTTATAATTCTGTAATCAACTAATTGTTCAAGAGATAAAATCTAGTCTTTGAAGTTAATAATTCATATTAAATTAGATTTTTAGTTTTTTAATTAAGAAAAATACGTGCATCCGTGGTTTAATTATTAAACTTTAAAATAGATGAATTAGTTATAGTAATCATCCCAATATCTTGAATTCCATCCATCTATCTTCTGCTCTCCCTTCCTAGGTCATTGACATTCTATATAATAAAAAATTAATTACATGACTGTTTTTGTACAAATTTGAAGTAAAAAAAAAAAGGTATGAAATGTTAAGTTTGCAAAGTATTCATTTTTACCCTTATCACAAGAATATAGAGACGTCCGACATCAGAACATCAACCAGAAAAAATCTGGTGGAGAACTAAAACATTCTAAACCTTCAGCACACCCCAACGCGCTTTATTTGCTAAAAGATCAGCGACCATGTTCGCTTCTCTATGTTTTGTTCAGAGTAATAAACTTTTTCCACCTAATTAACAAACTCTTTTATCTCATGACTTTTGTTGAAGGTGCTTGTAATTAATTTTAATTATCTTTCCTAACTTCTGCAAAGTTGGTATGTGAGAATTAAGGATGGTACGGACTAGAAGAGTAGTTTAGGGAATTAGCTATCGAATACAATATCTTGATTGAATCAACTTCAGAGTAAGGGAGAGAAAAGAATAAATACGGCAATTTTCTTGCTGAATGGTTATAAACCTTCTCACCATTACCAAGTAGGAGTAATTTTCTAGCAGACGATGATTTATTTAGGAGAGACTCCAAAAATCTTCAAAGTTAAGCACTAACAAGATCTATTGATACCCAGAAAAACAATGGCCTAACTTACCAGTTGAGTTGGCCAAAACGTGAGCTTTAAATCCATCAGTTGTTTCAACATGATAATTTAATTGCCTTTTCTTTACACAATCCAGAAAAGAAAAAAAAAAAAAGTATAAATTAAATTCCAATGACTACAAAAATGAAGAATTTATTACAGTTTATGTCACAGGCGACCAAATTAAGTTATATCTTCAATCTGGAGCAGCTAAAAGTTAACAGGAAGGTCTCTCAAGAAGGCAAAGGTATGAGGAGAAGTAGACTTGCCAAACAAAGAACACCAACGAGGAAGCTTCATCAGTATTCTCTTGGTTATGGCTGTTGTTTTAAACACATCTGTCCTTAGTTTCAGAAGAGGCCTCTGCTCTTCCTTAGACGTCTGAGTTGAACCTGTTCTTCTCCATTGGAGAGTCAGATCAAACAAGGTTGGGGCATTCTTTCCTCCTGAGAACTGGATTATGTGCCAACCATCCTTGCCTTCCTTTTCGCCCATCAGGATTAATTCTTCCGAGTTCTTTGTATCTGGGTATGAAAATGGGAGACACAGAGATTGACATTAATATAAAGACACCCAACCAGGAACATGAAACACTTAAAGGACTTGAGGATCTTGACTTTTAGAGAGTTGAGCTTTTCAAACCTTAGATTTTCCTAGTAGTGTTAAAAGACTGAATGGGATGCATAATGACAGAAATTCTCTTTCATTCTGGCAAAAGTATATCTTTAGTATCCTAATCTTATACAAGGTTTTAATTTGGTCCCTTAATTTTATGAAGTATCTTTTCAGTCCTTCAAACCTTAACACTATTGGTCTCAAATGATGAGTCTTTGTGCCAATAATTGTTATTTTTTTAAATTAAACTTTATATATCAACATTTGAGAATGTTTTGTCAACGTTTAAAATTTCAATGTCAATATCTTAGGTTCATTGGGGTTAAAGGACTGAAAAGACACTTTATAAGATTCAGGGACCAAAATGAAACCTTGTACAAAGTAAAGGACAAAAGGTGCGCTTTCACCCTTTAATTTTTTTTTTAAAAAAAAGAATAAAGTGCAGTGTTTGAGAGAATGTAGAGATAGTTGCAGTAGAGATTCAAAACCCATTTCTTCTACCACCTAAAATGGATACTAATTTTATCTACGATGGAAAATCTCTAGACAAAGATAAAAATTCAAGTGTGGAAGAGCTCAACTTCTCATAAAAAAACATGAATATGAGGGTGATGTAAACAAATTACAAGAGCAGGCTTGTAAAACAAAAGGCCAATGTACCTTCAAATTTGAAATCTTCTATTTCCTCTGTATTGATGGCAAGAACCCAACGGACAGAACCCTTGGTATCGATTAAAACTCGGGTAATCCTTTCCTCGCCTTGAGCATCGGTATTGACATGGAGCTTAGGAATTTCTGACTCGCTCCAGCCACTTTCAGCGTCCTTGTAAGTAAAGCAACCATATTTGACAGAGAAAGTCACAAAGTCAACTTCTTTGTCTCTCCCACACAAAAAGCCTTCTTGAATCTGTTCTACCTCCTTTACCAACTTTCCAGGAGTAGTAGAAAATAATGACACATATGATGATATATTCTGTTGTTTCCCTTCAGCAAAGTTTCCAGTTGCATCTACAACATGTACAACCTGAAATATATATCCCCAAAACAAATGTGCAATGTGAAAAACATAACATACGAGAGAATATTTGGTGTTTTACTTACATTTGACTATTAACAGTAGTTGAAAGACAAAAAAAAATGGTTAATACGTTTACCACATTTAGAAGCAAAAAACATAGAAAAATACAAGTGAGAATGGGCATTTACATTTACAGCTCTGGCAGTGTCTTCGGTAAATGGTGGAACAACACCTGATAATACAACTGCTAAAGATACGCCGAACAGCATCAGAGTTCCTAGGGTGATTGCCCTTTTTGCACCTGAACACCAATAGATAGTGAGATATGTACTAATAACAAGCATCACTAAAACAAAGATTTTCTTTTAAGTATCTACTGTTACATGAATGCATTAAGAAAGAGAAAGAAAAAATACATATACCAGAGAAACAGAGAGAAGGATGCGTGTGTGTGTGTGAGAGAGAGAGAGAGAGAGAGTAGTGCTAATCAGTTGTTAACAGTCAACACTGGATTAAAGGTAACTTCACTGCATGGTTGTCTTACAAACTCTGTCCATTCACTAATTTGGATCACTTGAAAATTCTAGGAGGCCATATAAAGGTACTAAAAGCAAATATATCTTCTTGGGCACTAAGTTTTACATTTCATATTTTGAACAGATATGTTAGTATGTTACATGTCAAGAGTCCAAATCAGAGTAATCTCATCTTAAGTTAATCTCAATTTAATTATTTCACATGTTGTAAACATCAACTCCTTCCCCCTTTTCACTGCCCCCTCCCCACTTTATTGACACTTCAAAACATCTGTAAGCTCAATCAGTATTCTTCAGGAGCAATTCTTCAAAAGTATAAAATTCAGGTCAACCAATAAATTATCTATCGCATTATCATCGAAAATAAGACATGAACATTAATTGCAAAATACTTATGCAGTAAATGAAACCTGAAATATGAACATAGGCCAGGAGATACACTAGGGTCAAGCACAAAAGAGCAGCAATGAATCCGGCAACCACAAAATTCCCCAGCCATTCAGGAGTACCACCAGGATTCCTGCATCATAACAAAACTGCCATTTAGATTCTGAAAGTACTGAAAGCTTAGAAGTTATATAGCAGACGGTGACCATATAATTGATGATTATTAATGAAATGGGAACATTGGAGAAGGGTCCATAGTATGTTGATGGTCGTGCAGCCACAAGATTAATCCAAAATCCAAATGTAATACACATGAAATTTCCATTAAAAAATGTGGCTCCTTTTCTCTCTTAATTTTCTCTGATGTTCTAATCTTTACCAGAAATTTTCTGTGAAAGCAAGACCATTAAAAACTAATGCAAAAACAAAATGAAGAGCCAGCAACATTTCTAAGCAATAGACGCATCTCTGGCGCAGATAAATGTCCACATTGATGGGGAAAAGGATTAAGGTTTACCTATCAAGACGGACCAAGCTGCCTATGACTATACCAGCCAGCCGGATAAATGTACCGACAGAAATTAAAACTGGAACAGCTAACCCAAGAAGCAAGGTTGCCAGTTTGAGTGGCTTTGGCAACCTCGCTGGGGTTAGAGTTGCTTCCAAAAAGCCATCTGAAATTTCAACCAAAATTTGAGTAAAAGGAACAAAAACTTCCGGTTCAACTCAAACAAGGACAATAAATGAAGCAGAGATGCTTACATGTGAATGCTGGTGAGACTAACCAAACAAGCGCCAAGTAAGAAGACGCAATTTTATAATAACTCCCCAAAATGAGAAGAATAAGCCACTGAAAAGACCCAGCTTTGTAGAGCCACCTTTCAGCCTCTAACTTGACAATTTCAACTTGAACAGCCGGGGACAGTTGCTTTCTCCTTGAGTGCACGCTCAAAAGATATTTTTGAAGTAGAAGATAACCCAAATGTTGACCTAGCAATGCTCCAAGAAACGCCGGTGCAGCAAATAATCCAACCACCAACCACGGGGTTGAAACATATGGCACTGGTGACCAAGATATCAGGGGTAGAAAAAAGGCTGCCAGGAAACTGAAACCTAAGGCAAACACCCACATCAGAAGAACACTTAAACCCGACAAGGCCAATGAAGCAGCAGCTGGAAAACCACCCATAAACAATGATGTAGTCCAAATCAGCAGTGATTGCAATATTACAGAAGTATGAAGCATATTTGCAAATTTTTGACGGTAAACGACCATATATGTTCCCTGAAAGAGTCAGACAATTACCATAACGATGTCAAGAAGAGCAGCAAGCTAGGACAGCTACCTCAGAAGAAACGATTTATAAATAATAAAGCCAATAGTGGAGATGCAATTGGAATAATGAAGAAGATAGACAAAGCTTTTGCGGTAATTAAGTACCAGAATGTCAAAATATATGGCATTGTTCTGACTTGTTTCTTCCTTTGCTTCTGTTGTATTGCTTTGGGGAAATTGAGGAGATGCAGCAACATCAAGCAGGAAAGCAAGCATATTTTCCCCTAAATGTTGAAGAGATCCTTCCTTTAGGAGCGCTAGTTTGTCATTCTGCAAAAGGAAAACATATCATATTTTAACCATTAGATATGAATTTATTTGAATAAGGCCCATAATAATATCTCCTAGACATCTCTACAACCCCACTTGCTTTGGCTTTAATATCATAAACCAAAGTCAATATATTTTAAGCAATTATTTAATTGTTAAGTTAAAAATGGGCCAGCTTTAAGAAGTAATTAATGCCAACTATTTTTTAATAAATTATTTTTTAAGGAAAGTTTCAACAGCAGGAAACTATATGTCTTTACGCATAAACAACTCAATAAATTAACATCAATATCCAACAGTTGCTTTACTCGTTTTTTTCAGCCTGCACACTGATTTTCCATGAAAATGTCTGGTAATAAAATACAAAGCAGGTACTCGTCCCAGAATTTTGTTAAAAAGTAAGGATAGAAAGAAACCTTCGTATGATAAACTGCAGTGTTATCCACATATGCAAAATCAAGGCCCGAAAGGCCAGCAACTTCTTTGTACACTTGGAAATCTGTTGCAGATTTTATGGCTCCAGAAGTAAAAAGATCCTGCAGTATTAATGTTGAAGATAATTACAGAATATTGAAGAAGTAAATCAATCAATGAAAAAAAAGTAACAAAACAAATTATTAGGAATTAAGAAATAAACATAAAAACCTGTGCTGTAGTCTGCCCAGATGGGTATTTTGCTACTGAAGCAAATCTCTCAACAGCCCATGGATGAGGACCAGCCTACAAAATGCAAAGTCATTAGTGATAAATAATAAACTTGGAATTATTATTGGACATGGAAGAAACAAACAAGTGCCAGAAATAATGAGATGTCAATTCAAATAATCAAAAAAACTTAAATTTTCATATTTTATGAAAAGACTGAGAAAATTTTATTTATGTAAAATACTTTATTTTGGACTAGTTAGGTGATTTATAATACAAGTAATTCATAATTCTTAATCACCAATAAATACATTGTCAATGCAACCAAAATAACTTGTCCCTTGCTTTTCAAATCCAATGCTACTGTAGACACAATTCAAATCCAATGAGGAAGTTGATGGATCCAGACAAAGCTACTAAAATAAAATGATATTTCCTTTTCTCTTGATATTTCATCAGTTGGAATCAACCATACATAGTCATACAGTATGAGAGCGAAAAATGAAAGCTACAAGTAAATTGAGACTAAAGAGTAATAAACAGACCTGAAATATACCAGATTTCCCTCCAATGCCCATGGCTTCCAAATCAATAGCCATACGAGCAGTTTCACTCCAAGGATGCTGCATTCACAAATTTATTATTACTGCAAAGATGGTGATTACTTCTTAAAAAGACGTGCTTCAAAATTTAAATACCAAAAAAGAATCACCAATACACTCTTAATAATGGAAGAGCAACTCCTAGATCAAAACAGAACAGGAAAATGAAGAACTTGAAGTCAAGTTGAGGATAACAAATATCTACTCCCCATTTTGGGAGGAGTATCGGTTATTATAGCTGTTAGGCCTACCATCCTCGGGTATTTGTCTTTATGGCCCGATTCCATGGGACTAAGTCAACTTAGTTTCTCATTTTATTCCTTGATTTTGTATGTTCAATAAATCTATATAGTTTATACTTTTTTTAAAAAAAAATGCCACCATCACTTTCATGTTATAGTAGTAGAAGACTGTTAAAAGTCCAAACCGGAAGGGAAGCAGATACACAAATAAATAAAGTAAAGGTTGCATTAACAAATAATTCCAAACCTGGGTTATAAAGCTGTGAGCACCATTCAGACCCTCCTCCTCCCCAGTATTAAATAAAAATATTATAGATCTCTTAAATCCATGAGCCCACTGAGAAATCCCACGAGCAAGTTCCACCATAACAGCTATACAGGAACTGCAATCTCCAGCGCCTTCTCTGTTACAACCAATGCAAACCATCAGCAGAAAGTATGTATGTGTTTCAACATTGCAAATCATCAAGTGTGGTAAATCCAAATAACATTCAAAGTTTTCTCTCACATGCTTTTAATTCAGAAAGAAAAAACATCAAGAAACATAAGGAATGATAGATGAGAAAATTTTTTAATCTAATCTCTTCCAAGCAAGGGGGAAAATGTTGAAACCAACAACTCTAATTAAGCAACTTTTCCCATTAGAAATATTTTTATAAACTCCGTGTGCATCTTTTAAAAAAAAATATTTTCCCTAAATTTATTTGTAGATCCAATTTTCCCAAGTACCTTGTTTTGAAAGGTAACTTTAGCTAAGAGAATGGGTGGCTGCAAGGAACAAATTCCTGACAAGCTTTAAAACCTTGTCAAAGACCATTTCAGCTCTAACTTGAATCAATTAAATGAAGTTGGCCAAAAAAAAAAACATCAATTAAATGAAGGACTGCAATCTCTAACATGTTTCAATAATAGGGCAACTTTAAAATTATAATGGTTGCATATAACATATACAAGATCAGATAGACAAAGAAAACATACGTTGAGAAAACAGTATCGATATGAGAAGAAACTAGAATAGATTGCTCTCTTGCTTCAGATACATATTTTGGCGAGATCCTCATTACAACATGTTTCAGATCTGAATAAACAAGTGTTCTCCCCATAAATAAACCACTGACCAAACGATTTGCACCAGAATTTGCATGGAAAAAATCCACTTCAACATCCACCTCCCAGTGAGCAGTTTTCTGAATGGTTTGACATGCTGCCAAAACATACTAAAGTTGGAAGAATGTTAATAAAAATGTATAGTAAACAGAGCATGGGCAAATAAATTACTCCAATTAGTTTAATAATTTGATGTTGGAGCCTCATTTCCACAACGTGAAATGAAGAGAGCAGCCAAATTTATCATATGCAAAAGGAGAAATGAAAATCAGGGACAGATAAGACAAGAGCAAGCTGCAAGCATAAGTCTATGCATTCAGAGGGAGCCAGTTTCAAGAGAGAAATAATATATTAAAATTAAATAAAAGTTTGTTCTTAAATGTTGAGATCTCATATGTTCGACCCAAATAACGATAAAATGGTAACTAATTTGCACTTTTGTCTCATATTAGGTTCTAGCCCACATTGTTTTACAAATGTAACTTGGGTCATCTTACAAGTCAATATACTTTAAACTAATCATAAAATAGATTTTTAACAGCTGACGGATAATACAAACTAGCAGGCAAGTCCTAACTCTATCATGTAAGGCTTTGGTGCTTAAATTTAAGTTTCAGGCCCAACTAGACTTGAAATATTGAGAAACTAACATTAATAACTTCATAATCATAAAAAATCAGCTGAAAGGCATGATATCTGATTACTTTTCATTTCTCAATCCCCCTTACGAGAAGCCCTTGGCCTGTAAAATAAAAGAAGGTGACAAAAGACAGATACTCAACACCCCTTAAGCAATGTTTCAAGTTCAAGTTTTGGAGGGGGGAGAAAAGCAAAGCCACTCATTAGGGGTCCAATTTGATTCAAATCCAGATTAATCAATAGAACCGAATACTGAATGGTTTGTTGCCAACAAAAAAAATTCTGTTATCGAGTTTGAAAAGATTTTCAACCAAGATGTTCCTAAAATAAGAAAGATAACTAATCAATGAAACCTGTGAGTTATTTTCTTATTACAAGTCTAAATTTCAGGTAAGATCTTAAAATATTTAATAACAAGAATCTGTGCGTGGCAAAATAGTAAGATGAAATGAAAAATGCGGCATCAATAACAAAACTGTGCCTTCAACTTGTCCAAGCTCGACTAAATAGTGAGATGAACTGAGAAAGAAGGTATCAATATTTGGCAAAATTATCTGGGTTGAGGATCCAACCTGCAGGGCAGAATCCAGAGTCTCAGAAGCAACAGGATGTGGGCCCAACTCAGTCAAGGCCTTGACATGCTTGAAGGCTTCAATCTCTGAGAAACCCCTCTTGCCTGCCTGTTCTGCAGTGAGAGGCTCAGGCATATTTCCAAATTGGTGTGTATATATTGCTGAACAGCAATACGCGGTCATCACAAACAATGTTAGCCACACATAAGAAGATCTCCTTGGTTTTGCAAGATGAAGATTGATTTGGGAATCTTCACCATCAGTAGACTTGCTACTTCCTTCATTGCTACTCGATGCTTGAAAATCTGTTGATGGAGTTTTGCGCCTCCTTTGCATTTTGTGCAAATTCAACTGAGTACAAAATATTAACTCATTGACCACAGGAGAATATTTTCTAATGGAGATAAAAAAAAATTAAGCCAAAATTCAGCAGGAGTAGTAAGCTTTTGTTAATCAAGCATCTAAAATCAACTGAGCAAGCAACTTAAAAAGAGAAAAAGAAATTGAAGCCTACAATTATGAATTATCAATGTCATTGATCTAAAGCCACAAACAAAGAAAACTAGGATGCAGAAGATCAACTCAACAATTAAGGGAATGACAATTTTCAAAATTGGTTCACAATGTAATGAAAAAAAATGCAAAAGGAGAAATAAGCTTTGAAGCACCCAGTATGCTAAAATAATGAACCACGGACGAGAAAACACACATGAACTAAAACATGAAATATCTCTTCGCAAACCGAGAATTTTTTATTACCGAACAAAATTGAATGTCAAAAGATGCGTGATACAGCTGAAGAGCGAAAGATTACATAACTTGAAAGGAATACAGACAGAGCAAAAAGTTTCTGAATCTCACCAGTAAATTGATCGATATGGACTAGATAGAACTGCGATTTGCTATGTTCGGATTTGTTTGCCGTCGTGAATTACTAAGCTTTCAAATGGCAAAACTGTTAATCCCACATATCGGAAAGTTTTGACTTCTACCAGTCTCCAGCTCCAAAGCCCAAGTTCTGTTTAATGCTTATGTTCATGGTTTAAATATTATCCTTTTTTTATTTATTTAGAAAATTCATGACGAAGGATTAAATTATTAGTAAAACTGTGCGTTTGGAATGGCTTATTTTTGTCCAAAACGTGCTTATAATTCGTGATTCACGGTATACGAGGCAAATATGTGAGAAGAGTTTTTTCTCGGCTTGCGTAATAAATGCGTTTTTCCTGTACAAAACGCTGAAACAAACGAAGGTAAAGATAGATGCAATCGTGCGATTATTATCAGAAAAAAGATATTATTATTTACCTAGAAACAAATTCGAGGGAAGGACTAAGGGGCACTTTTTTTTTTTAAACAATCTGAGACGAATAATGTATTGTATATATTAATTTTATATAGTAAAAATACTAAATAATCTGATATTAATTTTTTAAAAATAAGAACGTGAAAATCATTTTTTTATCTAAATCATTAGCATTCATTTGATGACGTACAAATATAGTAAGCATATGGAACTTTTCATATTAGAGTTAGATTAGATTATTTATATGTGTTTTTTAATTTTTTATTAAAAAAGAATCGTACAAAATAAAAGAATGAACTTATTTAAGTTAAATTCAAACAATTATTGAAATACTCTGATAGCGACCTACGCTATCGTTTCATTTACTTCAGGAGAGGGAAACGGGTAAGAGAAGAGTAAACTTAATTTCTTTGATTTTTTAATAAATGGAATATTCCATCAGTCAAGTTTGTTGCATTATTTCGGGGCTAGATTTCAAGGTCGCTAGTATCTCATATTTCAAAATTTTGTTATTTTCCTTTTGTAAGTTGCCATTATAAATGGGCTACGCAGATTATCAATAAGGCATCAAATTCCAGAAAATACCTTGGATAGGAGATTCTCTTAGGGCTGCTTTAGAGGGGTTGTGAGATTCTTACTTCCTCTTTAATTCAGATTTCTTTCCTATATTATTCTTTCATTCACTAGTTCCCAACTGAACCGATATCTATCATTGGCATCAGAGCCAGGACGATTCAGAATGGTGACAACACGTTCTTCCACAACTCAGCCACCTGAAGACATTCCAATTGCGATGGCAGCAGATCCCTTGGCAGCTATTGCTGCTCGTCTCACCACTCTTGATACACTCCATGAGAAAGTGGCGGCACTATAACTCAGATCGATGCAACGAGAGAAGTCTAAACACCGCTCTCACTGGGACTCCGACAGTGATGACAAACTCTAAGCTCGAGTTTCCCAAATTCAGTGGAGGGGATCCGAGAGGTTGGATTCTAAAAGCGGAGAAGTACTTTAGATATTATGAAACACCAGATGAATTGAAGGTAGAGGTTACTTCCATATACCTTGAAGGCGACGCGTTGGATCTTTTCTCGTGGGTGAACAATGGCCGAACCGTGTTGTACTGGGACGAGCTTGTGCGAACGCTGCAGGAGCACTATGGGCCACCAGAGTACCAGAATCCAGACGAATTTCTCTATGGCATCCGGCAGACAGGTACCGTTTCCGATTACATATCGGAATTCACCAAACGATCATCCCGTGTTGCGAATTGGCCAGAGCATTGTTTGCTTGGGGTCTTCCTAAACGGCCTACGTGAGGAATTGAGGGCGGACGCTCGAATTCACAAGCCCCGAACCGTCTAGCGAGCGACCAGCCTCGCACTTGAATATGAGGCAAAAGTGAATATTGCAACCGGATCCAAGACGACCCGACTCGCAAGATCGACCCGCGACAATAAAAGCATCGGGTCCTCATGGGACTCCAACAAAGCATCATCGTCATCGACATCGGGAACTCGGACTTTCCTACCTGCAACCTCAACCGAATACCAACAGAGACAGGATAAGGGTTTGTGCTTTAGGTACGCCAAACCATACAAACCCGGCCACAGATGCACTGCATCCCTTTCCTTGCTCGACGTCGCCGAAGAAGACGAAGAAGTCGCTGCACCATTGGTCGACGAATCAGAGGAAAATGCAGAAATCTCTCTGCATGCAATTTTGGGCAAGTCTTCGGCATCTACCATGAAACTCAAGGGGGTAATCCGAAATAGGAGTGTTCTGATTCTGGTGGATAGTGGGTCCACCCACAACTTCGTCTCGGACAAGCTCGTGGCTAACTTGCAATTACCAGTGCAAAATATTCCTGCTTTTGGAGTCCAAATTGGTGATGGGAGAAGGGTAACGTGCCACCAAATCTGCCCAGAATTAGAGGTGCAAGTTTCTAATTTACTCATTAAGCAAGAATTTTTTCCTTTTACACTGGGAGGGATTGATTTGGTACTAGGCATTAAATGGTTAGCCTCTCTTAACACTGTTCAAGCCAACTGGAATCAAATGTTTATAATATTTTGGGTAGGCAGGAAAAAAATATAAGTTGCAAGGGATCGCCCAGAAAACCTAACCTCAAATTTGCTTACAAAGCTTAGAGTTCCACCCAACTATCACCGCTAAACAAGCTTCCCTTGATGTTCCCATATCTATCAAGATTTCTCCACTGTCTTTGATGAACCCACTTTATTACCCCCTCCACGAGGCCACTTCCATATGATAAATTTGTTGCCCAATGTGCCACCCCCAAACTTGAGACCATACCGTTATCCCCATAATCAAAAGGATGAAATTGAAACACAAGTTAAGACATTATTAACCCAAGGATTTATTCGCCCCAGCTTAAGCCCATTTGCTAGCCCAGTTCTCTTGGTTAGTAAGAAGGATGGGTCTTGGCGGCTTTGTGTCAATTACCGTTGCCTCAACCAACTCACCATACCTGATAAATATCCCATCCCTAATATTGATGAACTCTTAGATGAATTGCACGGGGCCAAGTATTTCTCCAAGATAGACTTGAGGTCAGGGTATCATAAGATTCGAGTTCTTCCAGCAGATATTCCCAAAACAGCATTCCGAACTCACTCGGGACATTATGAATTTGTAGTCATGCCGTTTGGCCTAACTAACGCCCCAGCTATATTCCAGGCGCTCATGAATAATCTCTTTAGACCACACCTGCGCAAATTTGTACTTGTGTTCTTCGATGACATCCTAGTTTATAGTTCAACGGCACACGAACACTTCAACCATCTCCGGACTATCTTTTCCATTTTACAGCAATATGCTCTATATGCTAATGCAAAAAAATGTTTCCTGGGGCAGACAAGAATAGACTATCTGGGTCATATTGTTACCAGCAGCGGGGTGGAGGTGGTTCCTAAGAAGATTAGGGTCGTTGCTCACTAGCCCACGCCGTCAACAGTAAAAGACTTATGCGGATTCCTGGGACTCACAGGGTATTATCTGCGGTTTGTTAAGAAGTATGGAATCATTGCTCGTCCTACAACTGATTTAACTAAGAAGGATGCCTTCCACTGGTCAGAGGCAGCATAGAAAGCCTTTGATGACCTTAAAATTGCTCTTACCACTACGTCCATCCTACAACTACCTGGTTTTCAGCAGTCATTCACAGTCGAGTGTGATGCCTCAATGGACGAAATAGGGGCAGTTCTAATGCAAAACGATCATCCTATTGCCTATTTCAGCAAGGGCTTCTCTTTCTCTAACAGGTATCAATCTGCATATGATCGCGAACTCTTGGCGTTGGTACTTTCTCTTCAAAAATGCGTCATTACTTGTGGGGCCATCACTTCTATGTACATACTGATCATCACAGCTTGAAACACTTGCTGGATCAGAAACTTGTCACCACCTCCCAGCAGCGTCTTTTAGTGAAGCTCCTTCCCTTGACTTCACCATCATCTACAAGCCAGGGAAGGAAAATGCAGCCGCAGACTCTCTCTCCCGAAGACCGCAACAAGCTGATTTCTTTCACATGGTTATTCCTATGGCCGATGAATTACAAAGGTTACCTCAAGCCTTGTTAGACGATCCAGAAACCAGGGCCAAGATTAAAGAGCTGCGAACTAATCATGACCAGCATTCCCATTTCCATTATATGAGTGGGCAGTTGTTCTATAAAACATGGTTAGTCATACCCAATAACTCTGAGCTACGTGAAAAGCTACTAACCGAGGCGCATGCTACTCCAACTGGGGGTCACGGGGGATACCTAAAGACCTTAAAGAGGTTGAGCAATCAGTTATACTGGCCGGGAATGACGAGTGATGTCAAACACTTTATACAACGTTGCATGACATGCCAACAGAATAAGTACTAAACCTTGGCCCTAGCAGGTCTCTTGCAACCCCTCCCAATCCCGGAACACATATGGGAAGATATTTCGCTAGATTTCATCACTGGACTACCTAAATCCAAAGGTCTTGATGTTATTCTAGTAGTGGTCGACCGTCTCAGTAAGTACAGTTACTTTATTGCCCTCTCCCATCCTTACACTGCGAAAACGATGGCATCGATATTATGCCAAGAGATCGTTCGGCTTCATAGAATGCCCAGATCCATCGTCTCCAATAGAGATTCTCTCTTTCTCAGCAACTTTTGGTAGGAGTTGTTCCGTTTAAGCCAAACTCACTTGAACATGAGCACAGCTTACCACCCCCAGTCTGATGGTCAAACAGAAGTGGTCAACCGCTGTTTGGAAGCATACCTCCATTGTTTCATTCATGATCAACCTAAACAATGGAGTAAGTTCTTATGTTGGGCTGAATTCTCTTTCAATACCGGCTATCATGTCTCTGCTCAGGATACTCCCTTTAAGTTAGTATATGGACGTGACCCTCTTCCTCTAATTCCCTATGTAAAAGGGGAAACTCTGGTTGCAGAATTCGAAGACCAGTTAGAATCCCGAGATGCCATGATCAAGGTTTTGCAAGACAATTTACTTAAAGCCCAACACCGAATGAAACTGCAGGCTGACAAGCACCGTCGAGACCTTGAATTTTCACCAGGAGATGCAGTTTGGCTAAGGATTTAGCCTTATCGTCAGCATACGGTCGCCAATAAGCGATTTGAAAAGCTCTCCCCCAGATTTTTTGGGCCTTTTAAAGTCCTCAAACGTATAGGCAAAGTCGCTTACCAGTTGGACCTCCCTTCAAATGCCAGGATTCATTCTATTTTCCATGTCTCTCTACTTCAACCAGCAATTGGGCAGCAGCCAGCCAATCTACCTCCTCCAATCCCACTTTCCTCTAATATAGAGCTCATCCTCACCCCACTTAAGGTCCTTAAACGTCGTTGGAATCAAGACAAACTGGAGTTGCTTATCCTGTGGGACCATCGACCAACAGAGGAAGCCACTTGGGAAGAGTATGATCTTGTGGAAGAACAATTTCCCCATTTTCGACTTGAGGACAAGTTGTTTTTCCTGGGGGAGAAATGATAGCGACCTACGCTATCGTTTCATTTACTCCAGGATAGGGAAACGGGCAAGAGAAGAGTAAACTTAATTTCTTTGATTTTTTAATAAATGGAATATTCCATCAGTCAAGTCTGTTGCATTATTTCAGGGCTAGATTTCAGGATTGTTAGTCAGTTGCTAGATTTCAGGGTCACTAGTATCTCGTATTTCAAAATTCTGTTATTTTCCTTTTGTAAGTTGCCATTATAAATGGGCTACGCAGATTATCAATAAGGCATCGAATTCCAAAAAATACCTTGGATAGGAGATTCTCCTAGGGCTGCTTTAGAGGGGTTGTGAGATTCTTACTTCCTCTTTAATTCAAATTTATTTCCTATATTATTCTTTCATTCACTAGTTCCCAACTAAACCGGTATCTATCATACTCCCTCAGTATAAAATATAAGACATGATTGATTTTTTTGGAAATATTAAGAAAGCTGATTAAATTATTTTAAAATATTTGTATTTATCATTTTTTTCTCCAAACTATTTTACCTAACTTATAAACTGATATATAATTTAGTGTGTGTTTGGGATAGCGGTAGGAAAAATGACTTATTGTAATTCTGACTTATTAAAAATGACTTAAAAAAAATTCAATTTTTGATTCGTGATTTATGTTTGGATGAGCGATTGAATAAGTGATTTTTCATAAGTCAAAACATGTTTGGATGAGCAGTTGAATAAGTGATTTTTCATAAGTCAAAACGTGTTTGGATTAGCGATTGTATAAGTGCATTTTTAAAAATAAAAACTTGAAGGGTATTTGTATATTTTTCAAATTTTAGATAGATCATATATGTGATATTCAATATGTGTGTATATAATATATATATATATATATATATATATTTTGCCATCGTATATAATATATATTATATTTAAATATTGGAAGAGAGATGGAAATCGTTGATGATAAGAAAATTCGTATGCTAAAGAAAATTCGTGGGCCCCACGTATCTCTTTATATAAAAAGAGATAAAGTTGACACTATTTTATTGGGCCCCACGTGAGATTTAGATTTCGCCAAAAAACGCAGCTTATTTTCAAAAAAAAGCCTTAACTTCGGGCTTATCAATAAGTCAGCGAAATCGGGCTTTTTTTTTTTTGCGAAAACGCTGTACCAAACACTCACAAAACGGGTTACAGTTTTATTTGGGCTTTTTGTGCTGAAAACGGGCTTATTGGGCTAAAAAACGCTGTACCAAACACTCCCTTAATGCTACACAACATATGATATGATTAAATAACTTATTTAGCTTTCTTAATCTCTTAAAAAAAAGTCAACTTTATCTTATATTTAGAACTAGAGGGAGCAAAAAACTAATGATAGTTAGGTAATTTCCCACATTTAACAATATTTCAAAATTTCAAGTAAGTCCTTTTAAAATTATTGAAAATCAACATATTTATTTGTCTTTTCTCAATTTTGACATTATATTTCTATCTTTTTTCATTGAGTAATCCCTTTCATTAAAAAATATATATCTTTTTTTTTCCTGCCATTAAAAAATATATATCAAGTGAGCATAACAAAATCCTTGTCAATTACTTCCTCCAATTCTAAATATAAGATTCAGTCAACTTTTTTTTTTTAAATTAAAGAAGGTAAATAAGTTATTTAATCATATCATATGTTATGTATCATTAGGTTATATATTAGTTTATAGGTTAAGTAAAATAGTTTGAAAAAAATGATAAACTTAAATACTTTAAATTAATTTAATTAACTTTCTTAATATTTTATAAAAAAGTTAACTAGATATTATATTTAGAATGTGGTAATATATTGTAATGTGTTCCAGTTTTTAAACTTTGCGCCCCTAATTCAATCCTAATAGACAATGGTAGTTTCATAAGTATCTTTTTTATGGCTTTGTTAAATAAGTTGTTTTCTATAAAAAGAATTATAGCCTGTGTTTGGTATCACTTATTTTTTGACAATAAGTCCTTATTATGCAAGCCGAAATAAAACTCCTCTCACATACTTATCTCGTATACTTTAAATCACGATTTATAAACACTTATTGCCCAAAAATAAATTATTCCAAACGAGCACATAATCATATCCAATCGCTTATTGGCAACATATTGTTAGTGTTTTCTTACTCCACAACATAATATATTTTACAATATCAATATCATATTCTCATACCAGGGGGAGAAATGATAGCGACCTACGCTATCGTTTCATTTACTCCAGGAGAGGGAAACGGGCAAGAGAAGAGTAAACTTAATTTCTTTGATTTTTTTAATAAATGGAATATTCCATCAGTCAAGTCTGTTGCATTATTTCAGGGCTAGATTTCAGGATTGTTGGTCAGTTGCTAGATTTCAGGGTCTCTAGTATCTCGTATTTCAAAATTATGTTATTTTCCTTTTGTAAGTTGCCATTATAAATGGGCTACGCAGATAATCAATAAGGCATCGAATTCCAAAAAATACCTTGGATAGGAGATTTTCCTAGGGCTGCTTTAGAGGGGTTGTGAGATTCTTACTTCCTCTTTAATTCATATTTATTTCCTATATTATTCTTTCATTCACTAGTTCCCAACTGAACCAGTATCTATCATACTCCCTCATGTATAAAATATAAGACATGATTGATTTTTTTGGAAATATTAAGAATGTTGATTAAATTATTTTAAAATATTTATATTTATCATTTTTTCTCCAAACTATTTTACCTAACTTATAAACTGATATATAATTTAATGCTACACAATATATGATATGATTAAATAACTTATTTAGCTTTCTTAATCTCTTAAAAAAAAGTCAACTTTATCTTATATTTAGAACTAGAGGGAGCAAAAAACTAATGATAGTTAGGTAATTTCCCACATTTAACAATATTTCAAAATTTCAAGTAAGTCCTTTTAAAATTATTGAAAATCAACATATTTATTTGTCTTTTCTCAATTTTGACATTGTATTTCTATCTTTTTTCATTGAGTAATCCCTTTCATTAAAAAATATATATCTTTTTTTTTTCCTGCCATTAAAAAATATATATCAAGTGAGCATAACAAAATCCTTGTCAATTACTTCCTCCAATTCTAAATATAAGATTCAGTCAACTTTTTTTTTTTTAAATTAAAGAAGGTAAATAAGTTATTTAATCATATCATATGTTATGTATCATTAGGTTATATATTAGTTTATAGGTTAAGTAAAATAGTTTGAAAAAAATGATAAACTTAAATACTTTAAATTAATTTAATTAACTTTCTTAATATTTTATAAAAAAGTTAACTAGATATTATATTTAGAATGTGGTAATATATTGTAATGTGTTCCAGTTTTTAAACTTTGCGCCCCTAATTCAATCCTAATAGACAATGGTAGTTTCATAAGTATCTTTTTTATGGCTTTGTTAAATAAGTTGTTTTCTATAAAAAGAATTATAGCCTGTGTTTGGTATCACTTATTTTTTGACAATAAGTCCTTATTATGCAAGCCGAAATAAAACTCCTCTCACATACTTACCTCGTATACTTTAAATCACGATTTATAAACACTTATTGCCCAAAAATAAATTATTCCAAACGAGCACATAATCATATCCAATCGCTGATTGGCAACATATTGTTAGTGTTTTCTTACCCCACAACATAATATATTTTACAATATCAATATCATATTCTCATACCGTTGCTACTAGGAAATTCCTTTCTTTCATATTGGTGTTTTCTTACGCCTCAACATAATCATTTTACAAATATCAATATCTTGTTCGCATTGCAACTAAATAATTTATGTAATTTAAAGTGTTAATAAATTTATTAACGTAACAGTTTATTGAGTGGGAAAAATTTTAGCCTGTAGTGAAATTTGAATCAATAACCTTATGGACATAACAATAATTCGGGCACGTTGAGCTTATTCAGGGCAACCCAAAATAAATTTGGGAGGGAAATGTTTTCATTTACCTTCTTCATTTCTTATTTAATACTAATAAGATGATTACCCTGTGTGATGCATAAGAGTTGTGCTTACCATTGATAAAAAGAACCTAAAAGGAATATTATTTTTGAAATATTTCTAATTTCAAATATTAAATTAAACACACATGTAATGCAAGGAATTTATTGTAGAAAAAGAAAATTTTAACCAAAACAATCAATGACAATGACTTTATTGATTATATGAATAATACACATGGACCAATCAAACTAAGTACTATTAAAGATATATATTGATGATTGATGATAGCCATTTGTTTTTTAGTTTTTCCGTAGGTTTTAGGGATTAAAATTAAAAATAAATAAATAATATAATATGGATATTAGCGTTAGCCCAAACTCAATCGGGCGTGACCCAAATCTTTTCAAATTAACCAATTGTCACAAAAATTGGCTGATTCTAAATATTTTTTGGGTTTACTTGGATGGACTCATCCTGCTCATTTATGACTTTTGGCCTTCAGGGATTCCAATGTGCCTTCCTCTAATATCTTTTGTAACATACAAAATGAATAATATATTTATATATTATAATGATATAAGGGTGCATTTTTATACTTTCTTGCGACTTTTCAAAAAAAAAAAATGCTAGAATGTTAGGGTCGAAAAATTAGAAGGGCCTATTAATGGGCTTTGAGGGATATGATTCTAACTTATATTCCTCCCCCCCTAATGCTGTAGCTCTTTTGAGATTGGGACCTTTTTTCATGACTTATGCTCATTGCATACCTTGATCTGTTATTATTTGAATAGCATTTTTTGCTACGGTTTGAGTGGTAAAATGTGTCCCCTTTCTTAGTGTGCGTTTGGAATGGCTTATTTTTGTTCAAAACGTGCTTATAATTCGTGATTCACGGTATACGAGGTAAGTATGTGAGAGGAGTTTTTTCTCGGCTTACGTAATAAGTGCGTTTTTCCTGTACAAAACGCTTTCCCAAACATGCACTTATACCCTTTAATCCACAAGTGCCGGTGTAGGACCAAGAAATCATTTGACCTCGTACATGTGTAACAGTCACAATTGTATTGCTAAAACTAGCTTGAATATACCAACAAACTATTAGTTGAGATGATAAGTAGTCTCACTTTGTAAAATGGATGACACAAGTTTAAATCCTAAAAAGTACATTTGTTGGGATAAGTGAAAACCCTTAACGCTCTAAGTTTTGAAAAGAAATACCCTTTGATCAAATTTAAAAAAAAAAAAAGAAGAAGAAGCTTGAACATGATTAACCCCTTTTAGTATTCTATGTGCATTCTTAGTGCTCATTTGGAATAGTTTATTTTTAGTGCTAATAAATCGTGATTCACGGTATACGAGATAAATATATGAGAGGAGTTTTATCTCGATTTGCATAATAAAGACTTATTGTCCAAAAATAAACCCAACCGAACACACACTTATATGAATCAATAAGTTCATTTACAACTGAACCAATTTTTAATACAGGTTTTACCTTATAAGAGTTTTATTCACCACTTCAACCAATACTTTGATAGAAGTGCTTTATCTATTTTTTTTTCTCCCAACTTTGTTTGCCCATAGTTAAACAATATTAATATATTTGCTTTCCGCCATTAAAGACAGGAGGGGGGCCCCCAAAGATTATAATTAACTGTTAAATAAACAAATTGATCAGCAGGCAAGACGCAAACCGAATTTCTGCCTTTCCCCATTTTGCCATTTTTGAAGCAGCTCTCCTTCTTCGCCAGCCTTCCACCAATGTTAGCCTATAGCTTCACTAGTACTAGCCGTTCCTCTTTCTCTCTACTCAGCAAACGCCAAAACGAATCATTCTCTTCAGCTTCCTCTCTCCTTTCCCTCTTCTTCTTCTTCTAGCACTCGTCCACAATTCTGATTCTCTTTTTCTTTCCCCCCTCCTTTCTATGTTAGTTTGTGTTTTGCCAGAAGCTTCATCATGGCCATGGTTCACTCTTCAGTTCACCCAATTGAAGCCCCGCCGCTGACTGATAATGCTTTGCCTAGGGCAAGGATGCAAGACGTACAGGGCATGCCGGGCACATTGGGAGGCCTTGCCTTGCGCGTCCTTCAGTTTGTTTTCGCTGCCCTTGCCCTGGTTGTCATGGCCACCACCAGCGATTTCCCTTCCGTCACCGCTTTCCGGTACTCCGATGTTTTCTTAATCTTTACCTTTTTAACTATTCTGAGCCTTACTTTCTGCGATATGCGTTTTAATTGGTTCCTAGTCATGATTTTATTCAATTTTAAATTTGATGTATATGGTTTAAGAGTTAGTGACTGTGTGTTTGTTATCTTTTCGACTCTGTCATTAAACTGGTTGCTGTGCTTGTCAATTATGCTTCCAGTTATGAGTCAGACACTTAGAATATGCATAATTCATGGCTGCCAAAAGTATTGAAGAAAAAATTATATGTAGTAAAAATCACCTTTGTGTGGTGTGTGATCAGTGGTTTGGGTGAATTGGCATGATTTGAATCATGCTTGGGTAGAGTACCAAGGCAAGATATGCCATGGTAGTAGAATTTAATACCGTATTAACAAGAGTTTAAGGGAAGGGACAAAATAAACATTTTTAGAATTATAATAATATACTGGCTCAATTATAATTTACAAAATATTAATGCCAAATGTATACCAATTTCTGAAACACTAAGTTCAGTGTTATTTACTAATTTTAAGTTTGCTAAAAATGATGATAAAAAGTTGGATTTGAGGAGGATGTCTTGTTTTGTTTTCATGGTGACAGTAGCTGTTGTCTTGCTTTGTATAACTTTCAGGAGTAATAGTTAGGGGCAAAGGCCCTTGTCTAATCTATGAATTTTTTAGGGGCTAATGACTTAACTCTTTGCTGTGGCCTTTTGGAACCCTGTTCCTTAAAGGACCAGCTAGCATTTGGATGTTGGAAAGGAACTTTATGGTTGCTCAAAACTTCTTTTAATTTCCAATTTATGTGAACAAAACAGAATTTAATGGAAGAAAAAGGGTTCAGTTTAGGAGCCAGGGGATAAGTTATCCTAATAGTATTAGTTGTACTTTTATCAAAGGTGGTTCATTTTGGCCAAAAAAAGGAGGTGATCCTTGGGATTTACAATAGTCTTTATCTTATAGCCTTCATTTTTTTCATCTTAGCGTAACAGCTTTTGTGATATTTGCTGTACCAGCTACCTGGTTGCTGCTGTCAGCCTGCAAAGCATGTGGAGCCTCTCTCTAGCAATTACTGATATATATGCCATTTCAGTGCAGCGGAGCTTCCGGAATTCCAGAATTGTCAGCTTATTCTCTATTGGGGATGGAGTAAGAAAACATGCTGCTAAACTTAGTTAGCTTGTGCAGTTAAAGTTCTTGTAGAATTCGTATCTTTTGTTTCTCACTATTCTTGCCAGCAGTACTCTGGAGTCTGGAGCATTGCTTCCATCTCAGGTTAATTTGTTATCCAAGCAAGATGTCACTTCCATAGTGCACAACAAAGAGAAAGTATATTAATACTCATACTTTCTGTGCTTGTTAGTTTGGTTGAACAAAACCTGGGAGACTCTGGCAGAGAAAGAATGAATTGAACAAGACGACTTCTCTGAGTTAGTAGAATAGACTTGTCATGTTTTGCTTCTAAGACGTTTACCTGAGTTCCATTTAACCTTTTTCACGCTCAAAGCTAAGCTAGCTGTAACCTCTTTTAGTCACTTCCAAATAACCAACTGCACCTAATGCTGTTTAACCCAACAGGATAGCATAATCCCTTTTTCCTACTTTTGTCCATCTCCCATCTTGTCAGCTGTTTTACTGTTTTTTCTTGTATTGTACTCAAACTAGCGTTAGTTGAGGGTTCTTTAGGTATAATTGCTGAGGTTTTATCAATTGTATGTAAATATTTTGGTAAGTAATTATTTATGAAAAATGTTGGGCCTTAGGTTGCTAAAAGGATGGCAATTAACTGGACTTTTGGGTTGAGAACATCCTCACTGGTGCTTCTTCTTCTTCTTTTTTTGCCTGATGAATCATACAAAGGAGGAACTTATGGCAGGTTTCTCTGCCAAATTTAGTTGAGAAATCAATTATTGATAGTCAGTCACTGTTCCCTCCTGTTAACAATTCCCAGGCTATCATGTCAGTCTAACATCGAGTTCTTTCTTTTCTTGTATTGATGCCATTGAAGTGCTTCCCCTTTTGAATGTTTACTAAACACGTGTCCCTGTGATCATTTGGTGTAGCATCCACACCTAAATTATTTGCAGCAACACACCCACCCTTTTAAATCATTGCCATCAAATTAAGAGAGTCAATGCTTGTAAATTTCGTTGAGAATTCATGACCCTGTTGTGAGTTGGATATAAAAAACATTAGAGAAGTGGGGATAAAACTTTTTAATTAACTGTTCTTTCTCTTTTATCTTCCATCTTCTCTATACTAAAATTTTGTAACTCCACTTCTCCAATTTTCTTAAATCCAACTCATAAAAATTTTTCCTCCCCTCCAAATCCCTCATACCAAACAGACCCTTAGCGTATCCATGGACAAACCTGCACCTTCACCATTGACGCACACCCCTGTTTGCTAAATCTTTGCCAAGATCTTTGCTAACATATTACTCATCCTTGTCATCAAATTTTGGAGTTTTATAACATAAGTTTGAGTTTGATCTAGCTCTTCAACCAATTCTCTGAAACAATGATGAGCTCTCATCTCTTTTTTCGTTCCCTTTAAAGATTAATTCCTAGATGCCAAGTTGATACACAAATGCACAGAAAGGATTGCGCATGATAACTCCTGAGTTATCATAACACATTGCTCATTATTCAGTTCTCAGATAATTACAGCTTCCCCTATTAACCCTTTTATGAAATACCGGGTAAGCTGGTCATGGCCTCAATTTGGTTGGTAACAACCAAATAACTAAACCTAATACTGCTAGTCCAACTAACAACCTAAACTAATCAGTATTTACGTACCCAAAATACACTATCATCTGAAAATAATAAAAAATGGTAATAACTTGTTCTTGATATCAGGGTGCTTGTCTGCGTAGATTTTGGCTCCTCAAGATTACTTGTATACAAATATACCTTGTGAAAATGCAAGCAAGCATAATTACCTTAAAGTTTATCTCTAATGTGTGTAAAGCGGAAGCTAGTTAATTTGGAAACCCTTATTTTCTGTTAGATTGTTGAAGGGCCATGAAATAAATGTGGAAGCACTCATATATGTTGTTTCTCATAATCAACCGAAATTCATTTACAATTTCAAAGTGACTGTAAGCTGAACGATTTTGGGGGAAATGAAAATTTACTGTGAAATCTGCATCACCTTGTTTGGGAAACAAAGGTGAATATGATGCAATAAAAATGAAGAGAACATGTAGCCTTAACAATTCTAAATGGAGAGAAATTGAGAGAATTGGTATCTGGTGATGATTTTATTGAATTATAAATGCCCTGCCCTTATGTTGAACCTGAGAAATTTTCCTTTTTGATTTTTGTTTTTGCAGGTTACTTCAACACTCACTTTTGCTGCCTCTTGTGCTTCTGCTGGTATCACAGTCCTTATTGGTAATGATCTGAATGATTGTGCACAGAATCACTGCAGCAAGTTTGAGATAGCAACAGCCATGGCATTTATGAGTTGGTTTGCTGCTTCTCCATCTTTTCTTTTGAATTTCTGGACATTGGCTGCCAAGTAATAGGTCTTTTGTTCATGTATTTATGGTATGAACTGTGTGTGATGATTGCGTATATGTATAATTCACATCCCTTGAACTATATAGCCTCCATTCGATTTAATAGATTTGAGCTTGAAAACCTTAGATGTGGAAATTCTTCTAAGTGCAGCACCTGTGTGCATGGCTCCATTGATAAGTTCTTTTACAAGATATAATTATTCTCACATATTTATCTCGTACATCACAAAATCACTTAAAATAAGCTAATTCAAACAACATTTGAGAAGAGATGCCTGCATCATCGGATTTGGCAAAGTTAATTTGCGGATGATGCAAATAAGACATTCCCAGAGTTGCTTTGAAAGGGTGCTCCAAGCTGGCTTATCATCATCTCGTCCTCAAACGAGGAAACTATGTGCATTTGAATTTTTTTCCCATCTTGTATTTTCTTAACAGGACTATGTCATGTGGTTTGTTTTGACAGAGGTGTAGATTGCCCGGGGGTTCTATCAAAGTATCAATTATGGTGTCCATTGGAAGAGTGAAAAGAACTCTAATGCCCCGTTTAGATGGAAGAGTTGTTTTATAGAAGTAGAAGTATAAATGAAAGTGGAAATGGAAATAGAAGTGGGTTTTAAAGTATGTTTGGTATATCAATGGACGTGTGGTATAATTTTTAATCAATATATGTATTTTTCTTTCAAAAAGACGAAAATACCCTCATCATTGAAAAAAGTAAAAGCCTTCTTTCCTGAAAACATCCATCATCACTGACGGAAAACAGTCATTGGCCATCAAAAAAATCAGTCATCAGCTACCAAAGAAACATCATTAGCCACCACAATTGGCCTACCCATAATAGAATAGCTATCAAACTATTTAAAAAAAAAGGCCATCGAATTATCCACAATAAATCCAAATCTTTTTCTTTCTTTTTTTCATATCCTAGGCCTTCCGTACTTCTCCTTTCAAAGATCCCATCCATGACGGAAACAGTGAGGATGATAGGTGTAGGAGATGGCGACGTTGAAGGAGTATGCAAGTTCAGCCAGAGGCCGTGAAGATGTAGAAGGAGAGCTCGTCAACAAAGAACAACAGACGACAGAAGCCGTGAAGATTAGAGGATGCTTGTTCGACTAGAGCTCGTGAAGATCTGGAAGGAAAGCTCAAGGTGAAAGACGGAGAACAACGGCAACGAACTTCGGAGATCGATGGCGACGGACTCTGGAGATCAACGCTCTTACTGGTGCTCACTGCTCACTGCTCACAACAACCTCTCAAAGGGCAAAAGGGTTAGATCTCCACTTCCATGGAAAGTGGAAGTGGGTTCCCATGGGGAGGCCAAAGAAGTGGGTTCCAACAATTTTGATGGAAGTGGGACTTCCTTGGAACTCACTTCTAGCATACCAAACACCCAAATTTTAAGTTTCAATTCTACTTCCACTTCTCACCCCCTCACTTCCATGCTATCAAACAGGGCAAAAGGGGACGTGTTTAAGAGAGATCCTTAAAACCTTTCATGGAGTTTCCTCAATGAAATTGAGATGGAATCCCCACAGGGTGTTGGAGGAGTATACGCAGAAAAAGGGGACAAATTTTTTATATTATTATCTAATATTCAGTTTGGGGTTTATATTTGTCCCTCCCAATACAGGTGCCTCCTTTAGGAGGTGAACTCAAAACCCTGAGAGATTTAATGAGATCTTACATTGTTAGGTTAATTTTGTGTTGGTAAAAAGAAATGAATTAATTTAAAAAAACGTTGGAATTAATTAGTTTTCGCAAGTCCAGCTCTTATTGGGCTCATGGCCAGCCTGAAAGCCCATTTTCTCTTTTTTGTTAAAAAGGTTCAAATTATTAAAATATATGTTATATGTTCAGATTCTGAAAGGAAAAATTAAAATGTTTTAAGGTGCATAAAAAGTATTACAAATTCATGGCTTAAAGACTAAAGTACAAACACATATATTGGGTTAAAAAAAAGCACAAACACATTGAATCCAAAAATATTGCGAAAAAAAAAACAGTTAACCCAAAAAGAGAAAAGATGGCTGAGTGCTCTGCGTTTTGGGTGATCCGATCAGCAAGAGAACGAAAACAGTTACACTAAGAGTGTGTTTGGGTGCAATTAAAAAAATTGCTTTTGAGGCCAAACCATAGTTTGAAAAAAATTTATCCAAACACTCACAATTTTTGTAGAATCTATTTTGCATGTGAAACCATGGTTTGGGAGGCCCAAACCTTGGTTTGGGAAGAATCCATTTTTTTGAGCTTTTTCAACTTTGTGGGTCCCACCCTCTCATTCTCATTGGTTCTTTTTCTGTTTGTGGGCCCCACGTCACACTCTCTCTCTCATCTTTTTTATTTTTTTGAATTTCAACGTTTTTTCTCTTTTTTTTGAATTTTAAAATTTTAATACTCCCTCTTATCCTATTTAAGACTTATTTATCTAATTTAATTATATTAAAAAAAATTAGTTAAATTAATTAACATTACATATAGACAAAATTATTTCATTTTTGGTATTAATTATGAAATTTAATGTTAAATAATGGGTTAAGATGTATCATTTTTAATACCGTTAGATGTTTTCTTCTCTTATAATTTAACTCCGTTAGGTTAAATTTAACGGTTTTGTTAAATTTACATCCTTGTTAATTGTTCATTGTTATTTTCCATCTTCCAAAATTTATTTGTACCAGACGTTCTTCAGGAAAAACTTGGCTGTTAAATTTGACATTAATCCTTAAATAATACATAAAATATAATCTTATTCTTTATATGTAATTATCACAAAAGTTAATGTCCTTTTTAGTAATTTGACCATGAAAAAAGCTATTCTGATCAAAACATCCAAACACTCTCATTTTATCAAAATCACTTTTTTCTCATAATCTATTCTTCTTATAATCTATTCTCTAAAAGCTATTCTTCACTTTTCCCCCAGAAGCTATTAAAAAAAGCTTTGCCAAAATAAAGAGCAAGAAGAGTTATCCAGCAACAAGGTTAGGACTTAGAGGCTATTAGCTTATTTTTAATTTAGGTTAATAATATCGTTGGGTTTTTTATTAAATTTTCATTTTGGCCAAAATAGTTTCAGACTGTGCTTTGTAGTCCCTATAGTTTTATAAAAATTTAAAAAATAGCATTAAAAAATAGAGACTAAATCAAAATTAGTTAAAAGTATAGAGACTAGAATAAAATTTGTAATTTAATTTTATTCCCTATATCAGGGTTAATGCCATTGTTAGTTTTTATATATTGATCAAATTTTTGTTTTAATCCATATAGTATTAAATTGTTGGTTTGGGTTCTTATAATTTTATGAAGATTTTGTCTAAATTTAATAAATGATTTCCATACTTATAATAGATTTTGTTTTTGGTCTTTATACTTAAACCCAAAACAAGTCCTCATAAAATTGTAGAGATAAAAAACAATAGTTTAAAATTATAAAAATCAAAATTCAATTAAACTGTGTGAATCAATAATGATGTTTTTTTTTTTTGCCAACGAATCAATAATGATGTTAATCCTTATATTTTTAATAAGTTTTGGATGGGGTCCCTATAAGTTTTGATTTTGTTCTTGTATTTTTAACAATTCTAAACTTTGATCCTTATACTTAATTTTGTTAACGTGTGGTAAGTGGTAACACGGGGTTAAACCCAGGCGAAGTTATTACGAAACTGTAATAAAAACACAGATAGGACTTGAAAATAAAATTCAATCAACTCTTAGATCAACAATGTATTAACCCTCTTAATTGCGTGCTTTTACATGAATGCGACTGACTATGACTGGCTAATCGTGATAACAGAACCAAAAACGATACTTCTCGAACATTCCCGGCTCAATATTGAAGCCTCCGATACGCTTGTCAGTCATTTCAATCTTCGAGCATCGAGCCTGCTGTTTTAATTTTTTGCTGCTCTGCTTATACTGTCAGGCTCCATTTTTTCGTTAGGAGAAGAAAGAAAGAGTTAGATAATCAGCTTCCCTTTTGGCGTTCTTTTTCCCTCTTTAAATTTTAGTTTTAGGGTTCGAATTCGACGCTCGGAAGCCATGTCAAATCTTCCCCGCACCTCGAGTGCTCCATCCAAGAACGGTCTTCCACCTCAGGAACTTCTCGACGATCTCTGCAGGTCTGTCATTGTAATTTCCTTTTTTTAAAAAAAAATATATTTTCCTTTTCGTTTTGTGGAAGATGAGGGCAAAATGTTATTGAACATTGGGAGCTTTTCTTGGGGTTTCTCCAATTTCTTTTTTTATTTACTTCAATTTTTTTCTTATTCTACTGTTTGATCGTCATGTATGCCCTTGATTGATAGCCTTGTGCGCAAAATACTGAGTATTTAAGTCTAGTATACATGTGCAGAGGATGGCCTGGATTTTTGAATTTAAGGCCCCCTACAAGCTAACCAAAGCCCTCAACCCTAGCCTACTCCCAGTGGCTTTCCTATCCACGTTCTGTTATTTGATGTGCTTTCTTTTCCTTTAGATTGGTGAACTGGTGGTCACCTTCGATCTCCGTTGTTGAACACCCATAAATTACTATTGTTACCTTAGTCAATTTTCTCAGTGCTTGCCGTGGAACGTTCATTATGCGCATAGCAGTTATAATTCTTTATCATTTGTATTCTGTTGCGTTATCTTCCTTTCCCTGATTTGTGGGTGAAAGTTTTCCTTATATATCAGTTGTTTTTCAACTATTCTTTAAGCGTCTGTTCTGTGCTTTATTTGTTGCAGTCGATTTGTGTTAAATGTGCCGAAGGAAGACCTTCAATCATTTGAAAGGATCTTGTTTCTTGTGGAGTACGCGCATTGGTTTTATGAAGATAATTCTGTTGAAAATAATCCATCCCTGAAGTCATTCAGCCTCAAGGAGTTTACTTCTTTATGTATCCTGCGTAATTTCTCTTTGGGTTTTTGGTCCTTTCCGTCACTCTTATTCGTATTTGACAACTCCACATTAAATTTGTATATGTCTCTCTCTTTTTTGTTATCGTAGGTATCTGAGCATTTATTTCTATATTTAAGCTAAAATGTAAAACCCTGCTCCAACTTTGACTTTTTGGCATAGCCATGTGCATGGTGGCCAACTCATCAACCCGGCCTGACCCACTCCAGGGTTGGCCCTGCGGTGGCAGAGTCCTCTTATTTTTCTTAAAAAAGAAATATAGATGTTTCGAAAATTTTTCATTTTTTAGGGGCAACCTGTGGATGAGGCATTTGTTTTGTTTTTTTTAACATTGATCAACTGAAGCCAAACCATCTCCAGGCCAGGCCAAAGCCCTCCTTAATCTGGCCTGTTCACACCCAGTTTGGCAGATGTTCCTTTGGTTTCAATCTTGGCATCTAACTTGATTGAACTTGCAATATGCAGCATATAATGGCTTCCATTTGCGAAGAAGAGTAAAAATAATAATTGGATTCATTTTTCTAGGAATTGGTTAGAACTTAATCTAACAACTTCCATTTTGAGCAATCTTTTTTTTTTCCCGAAAAGAAAGGTCATGATTTATACTATACTGATTATCGTTAATGCTAAAAATTAATCATAGATGAAAGAGGTGTTTCATGTGTCACAGAGTTCAAGTGGGTTAATTGCCAAAAGGCCAAAAGGCCAAAATTTGAAACTGCAATGGTACATTTGTGAAGGGTTGAAGCTGCTGGAGATAGAAAGAAAAATTTTCTATATAATATTTGTTATATTGACAGGATGCTAAGGCATAGTTGTCTGAGCATTTGATAAAAATTACCAGTCATCAAGACAGTTTGGTCTTATATTTTTCCTTTCCATTCAAATATCTAATGATCCTACCCGGTTTTCCTTAACAGATATTAGTGTTTAGTAATTGTGATGTTTTGAAGCCTTATGTGGCTCATATAGATGATATATTCAAGGACTTTACTTCTTACAAGGTTCGAGTTCCAGTTACTGGTGCGATAATTCTGGATGAAACCTATGAAAGGGTAAGCCAGTTTAGGACTACGCCCTTGGATTGTTTTGCGACCCTGCAACAAGATTGTGCTACTTTGTTCTTGTGCATTTTCTAGTATTCATGATTGGTAACTATGGTTTCTGCGTTGAGAGTTTTGCTTTTTAGAGTTCCAAATCAATTTTTTTTTGTAGCACTATTACCTGTTATGATGATCAAAATTTGTGATATGCAATTATGGCTGTTTCAAAATTATTAGAGACTTAACTAGCATAGTTTCCTTGTGCTATTGTCTGTAGTCAATCATAAAGGATGAGAAAATCAATTAGTCTTTCTGAAATTAAAGGGTGTCAAAAGTGATTTTGGGCAATCCTTCACTGGGAAGATGAAATCACTTTTCCTTCCTTCTCCTGTCAATGGAATCAACCCTTTGCTTGTTTATCCATGATTTTTCATCATGTGCAAGTGTGTTGCAGTGATTTCAGACATACTAAGTCCATTTGCTGTACCTTTTCTGAAAGATACAGCGTGCTTTGTTTTTGTTTCCTAAACTTCAAGATTTCATGCCCAGAAGCACTGTATTTCAAAATATAATTGTGTAAATTGCTATACTACACATGTAGCAAGCCCAAGTCAATGTTATGGTGGGAACTGTAACTGGCTATCAGTAATTATGTCATTTCATTATGGGAGTACTTAAGTCAGAAGGTCCGTTTCTAGCTGAGAGCAAGAACATTAGCTGGCTTGATGACTATTGACAACAATGGAGAAGAAAAAAGAACTGGTTCCTGTAACTTTTAAGTCATTGGAAATAATAACAAATGATGACTGGATCAGTAGTTTTCCCATAACTTACACATGCAACGCCAAATGACTTTTCTGTTCTAGATATTCATCTTGGGACAAAATTTTTTAGATAATGTTGTCCAACTGGGATTGTGAATCTTGGTCAAAGTTCTGAATCAAAGTTATAAAATCGTTAACTGTAGGTGAAAACTATTCAATAGTTGGCAAACAGGTTGTTATTTAGATGAATATACAGTGTTCCAGTTATGTGTTGAATTTCTTCATTTGTTTTGCTCTCTGAAGGCACATTCATTAAATATTCCCTTTGAAAGGATGACCGTTTGATCATGTTGCAATCTTATTTCAGAGAAGAGTAGAAGACACATCGGGGAGGTCTAATAGTTTCATTATATTATGGTTTTTCACCTGCTCTTGTTTAGAGTTCTTTTATGTGTGGATTTGTAGGAACTGATAATATTCTTTTGTTATATTCATTTATTGGCTGGTTGAGTTAAATTTCTTACATGTCTACTATCCACAGTGCGTGCTAGTGAAAGGATGGAAAGGTTCAAGTTGGAGTTTTCCTCGTGGCAAAAAGAGCAAAGATGAAGAAGACCATGCATGTGCCATTAGAGAAGTAAGCCCCCCCCCCCTATGCATGCATGTATTGGCCTCTTTCCATGTGCTCAGTAGATTCGAACCACTGTCTCTATGGGTATTGGAATAATACTAACCCAGTATAACAGATTTAGGTGGTGCTATCTCATATGCTGCCATATTATCTCATAAAAGTATATAAAACGCTGTTATCCAAATTTGGCATCCAAGAAACCATGATCTGTTAGATGATAGCCAAGATCATAAAATGACTCCTAGTATAATTGAGGGAAAGTACAAGCTGTATGTATTGGTTACTCTGTGTCCTACCTGGTGTCTTGCGTTTGTTCTACCTACTTGTTTGTCATGAATGCAGGTCATGGAAGAAACTGGTTTTGATGTTTCAAAACTTCTTAATAAGGACGAGTTCATTGAAGTTATTTTTGGTGAACAAAGAGTGCGGCTTTACATCATCGTCGGCGTGAAGGATGATACACCTTTTGCTCCACTTACAAAAAAAGAGATCAGTGTATGATTCTTTTCGTAAATGGATTTGTTTTAGAAGTTTCCATGTGCTTTACATTGAACTATTATTAATTTACGACACAGGAATCCTAAATTTATGTGTTCTACAAATCTCTGATGTACATTTATATTTCTTGGAATATGGTCCGATTGGTTTGGTTAACATGCTTCTTGAATTGGGAGCGCATATGTACATACGTCCGTATAAATTTTTATGAAATTAAATTTATGATTTAGTAATGCCCCAAAAAAACTATGCCCCAAGTTCTAACTTTGAGCCTGGTGAGGAGATTTTGTTTTAGGCCTCAAAATAATCAAGGAACAATATAAGTAAAGTGGTCCCTTTTTAATGTGATCCGAAAAAAAGATATGTATGTACGTTGCGTTTCTTTTGTAATTATTATTTGCATTAACTGCATATTGTGTGATAATGATTGCAACTATTTGTGAATAGAGAGGACCATGGCATTTCAGTTTTTGCCAAGTCAGTGGATGTACACTGTCTGTTAGCTTTTAAATGTTAATGCTTGGATCTATATTATTTGGTTCTTGCCCTTATTTTTAATTTGGATATGTCCTGTGGCCAAGAAAGGTAATAACATGTTTGCTTTTCTCGGTTCTTAGGTCTAGAGTCATGAATTTATCTTCATGTGATTTATCCTGAAAGGGATATGAAATTGTAGGTAACCAAATGCTGAGGGGATTATCTGTTATCTGAATGCAGGAAATTGCATGGCATCGGCTTGATGAACTTCAGCCAGCAAGTGGCGAAGTGATTTCTCGTGGGATCACTGGCCTCAAGCTTTACATGGTAGCTCCTTTCCTCAGGTGAGTGCAAATAAATATAATTTTGATGATTTTGGTAATCACCCCTTCTTTTGTAAACGTAAAAGATTCCGTGCTTGCATGTACAGATCGTTGAACACTTGGATTTCAGAACATCCGCCTCCAATACCGCCAAGGCCTGATCTGCCTCTTAAAGGTGAGACTATCTTCTCGCAAATGATTGGTCGGTTTATATCCGGGACCTTGTTGGTGACAACATACCTCTGCCAGTTAGCGTGAAAGTTCTTAATACTTTCTCTTGTCCTTAATGTAAGACATGCTTATCTAATTTGATTAAATTAAGGAAGTTAATTAACATGACATGTTTTTTTTTAGAACACTCTAATCATCTTCCTAAATTTCCTCCATTTCTCTCTCTTTCTTGATTATTATTGAGGAGCATCAATAAGGATAAATTAGGAAAAGATTGACAATATAGGAAATAGGTATTACATTTAGGACCAAGATCAACTCTCCAATTATATCTTATATTATAGACCAGAAGGAGTATCTCAAAGGTCTGTCTAGTTATTGAAACTCCTCAATATCACTGGACTGAACTACTAGTTTCCATCAACTAGATCAAAGTTTCAGTGATGTTCTGAATGAAGTGGTGTAATGATTTTTCCTGTTTGTAGAATTTTCAATGGTGAGTTTTAACACAATAATCCTACTAAAAACTGCTGTTGCTGTTGTTAAGGGATTTGTATTTGGAAAGCGAAGAACAGTTCTAGTGGAAGTAGCTCAATGACAATGGAGAACCAAGCAGCAGTAGTAATGCCTGAGCCTGATTCTCATGTTTTTGCTGCCAACTATAGGAGCTTCAAATTTGATATGGATCCGGTCCGCCGAGCAATGCAAGAAGGCCTTTCTTCCTGAAGGTCCGGACCATAAACCTACCTGTAAAGTTCACTCACATAACTGATTTGATTTTTTCACCATTTCACTTCTAATGTCAGGTTGATATTAATCACTCATCAATCTTCATCCGGGATTAGGTAGCTGTACATGATGTATCTCAACTTGTTTGGTGAGAGTCATGTACATTATGTACAGGTAGCCTTGTTGTAATGTAAGTAGAGCTTGTGCTGTTCCTTTTACCATATTATCTGTAGAACTAGCATAGGTGTACAAGTTTTTAAACCCTCTCCCTTGTGAGACTCAGAAATAATGGACTTGCTCTTTTCTTTGTGTGATTTTTTCACGATTTTTGTAATAGGTTGCTACTTTACTATTGTCTACTGTACATCATCTGTGAGGGGTTCGTTGATTAACTAGCTTATAATCACATTATGTAATAATATTTCGTTGGATAGTTCTGTTCTGCCCATTTTACCCAGAGTTATTTGCTTTATAGTTTATATAAATGTTAATTCTTAAATTGTCCAGACTCAGTTTGTGTCTTTGAAATGAATAAACTTAATCCATGTCAATGTTTTTATCAACTAATCCGAGGTTGTAACAATCTTTTTTTTTTGGCCTAGTGTCATGGGACTAAGAGGTCATAAGTTCAAATTCTGGAAATAATCTTTTCACATGCAACTGACCCTTCTCATGCCCACAGGGAGATTTGTGCACCGGGTCACTTTAATATCATGGAGAGATCAGATTCTATTGTGGATATGATAAATTCCTTTAACCTTACAAAAAAACATGAGAATGTTTAGATGGCCAGCCCGGTGTGGACAATATTACTTTCTTTGGTCTTAATTATAAGATAAAATTAAATTTTTTGAAAAAATTAAAGAAGTTAATTAAATTATTTTAGATTATTTATATTTTATTTTTTTTCTTTAAATTAATTAATTTGACTAATAAACTAATATATAATATAATGATATATAATATGATTAAATAATTTATTTAATTTTCTTAATCTTTTAAAAAAAATCAATTTTGTCGTGCATTTAGAATCAAAGATTATACATAATTAAAAGTTACATGACGTGTAATATATGGGTAGCATCTGCCCCTAGGAAATGGTAGTTGGAGGTTTACGCCATAAGCAGTAAATTTGTGTGATGCAAAACTCAACATTTCACGCCAATGTCACGTTGTCACTGTAACCACAGTTTTAGGGGTGTTCAAATCCAGGGATCGGAATCCATCACTCCCGATTCCGATCCCGGTTTTTGGTCAGGATGCAAATTGCATCCCGGTCCCGGTAATCCTGGGCGGGACCGGGATTAAACTGGGAATTCCCGATTTTTTTTTTTAAAAATAAATTTAAAAAATATTATTATTTTAGTTAAATTTTTTATAATATAGTGTTTAAAGTAATTATTTAACATCTAATAAGGTCATAATAATCACACAAATTGATCTAGAATTGAAGAATAATATTTTATTATTATTATTATTATCACCTTCATCATTTTTGTTATTATTTTTATACATTATATAGTAGGATCAGTATCACGATATATATAGTTTAACTCCAACTAAATATGTGATACACATTTTATTAAATTGTAACTTAAATTATGGGATAAAAAATACAAAAATAAAACAATAAATTAGTTTTTAAGAAAAAAATTAAAAAAAAATAAAAAAACCGGGACCGGGATCACAAGATGTGTGGCCGGTCCCGGTCCCGGTCGGGATGAGAAATTCCCAGGATCAAAAATGTCCGGGATCGAGACCGAATAATCAGGACCGGGATACTTTGAACACCCCTCTGGTCTTATAGCATTCGCTTCTAACTTCTATATATAACATGCAACCTGTCTTTTAGACACCTTTTTTTTTTGCCTTTTTGTGGTGGGGACAGCGAAACCATTTAGAATGGCTAACTCAACAATTTTCTAAAAATCTTATCTTATTTACTTTGGATATTTAATTAAAGCAATGGAAAGTGTATAATCTATATTGAACTTTGATAGAAACAGGTGTAAACTAAGTAACTAACTTTGCAAGCTAAAGAATTAAAAATATTCTTCAGATGGAGCTGACTCATTTGCACCACTCCTTATTATTATTTTTCTCAAATTAATGTATTCCATAACAAGAACAAAATAATAATTATAACTAAAATGAATTAATTACTAGAAACTTAGCAAAGATGTAGAAACTTTTTCGATTCTAGGACAGAAGCATGGATTGGATGAATACTTTTTTTTTTTAAGCATTTCTTCTAAAAGAGGTCTGATTTACATTCAAGATTTCATGTTCAAGTGATCATAACCTTTTCAATTAAGAACAACTGCTTGTTGGTGTGTGTACCGGGGTTTTGAAACCCGGACCAGACAGGCCGATAGGTCCAAAAACCGGCAAACTGATTTGGTCCGAGCATCAACCTGGTTCACTATTTTTTTAATTTTAGAAATTGATTTTTTTTATTTGTTTTAGAATTTCATATTAATAACCCTAAATCCTTCAATTTCTCACTGGCTTAGTCCTAGGTAAGCTCTAGCTTGACTCAAGTCTGATCCACTGATCATTAATCCAATACTCCAACTAATTCTTTGGTCGGCCCGGGTTTAATAACCTTGGTATATACTCTTAATTTATTACACCTTTTGTCTTTAATCACAATGAAGCAAAGCCACGTGTGAAAGCCTTTAGGGCCTGTTTGGTTTAAAGGGAGGGGATGGAAGGGAGGGGCTCATTTTCCATCCCCTTCAAAAGCTCATAATTTGGAGGAAATAAAAATGAGGGGATGAGAGGGATTTGGAACCCTTCTTTGAGGTCCCCTTCTCTAATTTTTCGTATCAAACAAGGGAAGGGACTCATTTTTCACCCTCTCTCATCCCCTCCAACCAAACAGACCCTTAAAGTTGAGTTTGATTTCTCTATTGACTCTGTTGTTATAGTGTAATTTTAGACATTTCAGATTCAATATTAACGATATAAATTAATTTATATTTTTTAAATCATCAAATTGAATAATCCACCAATAATAAGCTACCAACTCTGTATATAGAGTTGCAATGCTATCTGACCATCAAAGCAATAAGGATTATATATGTTTAATTTGTGTGGGATAGTGATATACATTTTGTTTAATTAAAGAAAGTTTAATTTTTAGCAATTAAATTTTCCTAATTAATTTTTGTAAGTGAAAGGCCAAATCATGGAATGTGACTTTTATTTGGACGGTTTGCCATTAATATTTTTTATATTAGAGGGTAAGCTATATATGTCATCCTATAATTCAATACCAATTCAAAAGTACAACTGCTACTCTATAAAACCTTTTTATAACTTAACAATTATTGAGTGATTACATTAATTAATTGTCACCTTATTTAAAAAGCATTATATCAGACTACTCCACAGTCTTTCTTTAAAGTCCATGTAAGTTTAATAATAGCGCCGCTCATAATGAGTTAATCATGATAAACAAATTTAAAGTGATAGTGATCAATATCTATGTATATATATATATGAGACTAATCATAAAGCATAAACTATTTTCCATTTGATTAATTATATGCTAGATAGCAACATTATTTCCTATATTAAATTAATGGTATTACATCAGTTTAACTTCTTAAATTTGTCTGGAATATTGTGTTATTCTATAAATTAAAAGGATGTTACCCCTTATAAAAAAGTTATTTTAAATAAGTATTAATCATTAAAGTTACATCGATTTATGTAACAACATATATTTACAACTTTTTAATTAAAAATGCATATAACAAAAGCACAACTTTAAAGTATCATTTCATTACCTCGAAATACCCCCGTCATCCCTCCATTTAGATATTAACATCAAAATTCGTTGTTTTTTACTTTGAGTATATAAAGATAAAGTTAAATTAGATCATTCTGTAAAAATTTTTAAATCATATTCCAGGGTTTTCATTATATTCTTAAAAAGATTTGCCGGCAACCCAACTTACATGTGAATATTGGAATAGGTGGAATAAATCAAGTCTAAAAGAAAATAATACTGATAAACAAACATCGTGCACAACTTTTTGTTTTCATTATCTCTTCTTCTACTCTCAACAAAATAAAAAAATCATTGCCACTAAAAAATCATTACTGATAAACCAATTTGGATCTATGTGAGGAAGGTCTACAACAAAAGTGATTTATTTATTAATAGGGTTTATAGAAAAGTATAGAAGCAAAGGAAAATATTTGCATATGGTTTTCATTGATTTAGAAAAAACATATGACCGTGTGCTAAGAGATATACTCTGGAAAGCCTTGGAAAAGAAGGGGATGCGGTTTGCATATATCAAAGCCATTTAAGACATGTATGAGGGGGTTACAACCAATGTTAGAATATCTGGAGGTGTAACACAGGACTTTCCTCTAAGGATTGGCCTATATCAGGAATCATCGTTGAGCCCTTATTTGTTTAACCCAGTGGTAGATGTTCTAACTGAGCTTATAAGAGAGGAGATCCTTAAATGCATGCTTTTTGCGGATGATATAATTCTTTTGGCTGAATCCAGGGAGGAAATTAATTCTAAACTTGAGATATGGAGACGGACTTTGGAAGTGAAGGGTTTTCGTCTGAGTAGGAGCAAAACTGAATATATGCATTGTAAGAATGATAAGAGACAAGGTCGAAATGATGTGAAAGTTAAATTGGGGGCAAGTTATTTCGCAAATGACAAAATTTCGGTATTTGGGATCAATTATACAGTAAGCTGGTGAAATTGATAGAAATGTAAATCACAGAATTCAAGCTAGATGGTATAAATGGAGAAAAGCTACTGGAGTTATTTGTGATCGGAAAATACCTAATAAAGTAAAAGGGAAGTTCTATCGCACTGCTATAAGACCAGCAATGTCATATGATAGTGAGTGTTGGGTTTTAAAGGGACTACATGAGCATAAAATAGGGGTGGCCAAGATGAGGATGTTGAGATAGATGCGTGGTCATATAAGAAAAGATAAGATTCGTAATGATCATATACGTGAAAGAGTTGGAGTGACCTCTATTGAAGGAAAAATGGTAGAAAGTCGTTTGAGGTGGTTTGGACATGTTCAACGAAGGCCATTGAATGCACCAGTGAGGAGGGTTGATCAAGCAGTTTGGAGTCCTGTAAAACAAGGTCGTGGAAGGCTGAAGCGAACGTTTAATGAGGTCATAGAGAGAGACCTTTTGATTAATAGTATGTCTAAAGATATGATTTTCGACAGAGCACAATGACGTCGTACGATCTATGTAGCCGACCCCACTTAATAGGATAAAAACTTTGTTGTTGTTGTACCAAGTAGTCCCTCACACGCATGCCATATCATCAAACAAGTTTACTCAAAAGCATGATGATGGCTTTCCCAAAACATGGTTCATTAGTCCTCACAAACCTTCACTCGAAAGAATTCAGCTGCTAATCCTTAATTAATGAATTTAATTTAATTAATCTGAGTGGAAGTATATAGCCACTCCTTATATATAATTATAATCTTTTGCTACCTCCACACTCATATATATATGTAATCAGAGAAAGGCTGTATTCATCTTGGCACAAAATAAGCCACTGAACACGCCCAACCAATGAGAAATAACTTAAGTGGAAATCAAGACTCATATATTTATTTATTATGACTAATTAAGTCATTTAATTGTATATATACTTAAAACATTAAGTTTGTCTTCGTATACTAGCAAAAAATTTGATTGTGATCGATCGTATGATTCTTTATACTAACTTGTATATATTTCTGATATTGATGATATCATAATTTGTTCTCTCTGATTGTTGTATCTAGTGATTTATGTTCTCTTTGATATTTTTTTAATAAAATTACAATTAATCAAATTATATAGGTTAAGAAGTCTGTTAAAATAAATTAAATGTAATAAATATATAATAAATATACTTTTTATAGATATAACGTATGGATAAAGTTGTCGGCCAATTGTAATACATTAAAGATAAAAATAAAAATGCATTTAAATTTTAGACATCCATATAAATGTGTAATTTATAAAAAGGATAAGGCTTATTCAAAAACTTTTAACTTATAAAAAATGTTGGAGGAAGTATTAAATAACGTAACTTCATGCGAGTCTTATATAGCTTAAATGATTGTCCTAGAAAATGACTTATAGTGAGCATATGAAAAAGTTAAGGTAATGAAAATCGGACCCAACGTTAAATCGGTTGAAATATTGGGTTAAGGGTCAATGGTTAAGACCGGAGTCAATCCGGGGGTTAGACTTGGGTTAATTAAAAAAATATATATAATTTAAATATTCATTCATACCATTCAAAAAACTATATGAGAGTTATTTTTTAACTAATAGTCCAATATAACCTCCTGAACCTAATACCTACAAAAATATCATTAAGTATATAAGAATTTTTCCCCAACTAATGCCAAAAATATTCCATAATCCTTTTAAAGCTCCTTATAGATAAAAAAATGTTAGAAAAATATTTAATCATATGCTTATTATTTCTCTTACGTAAGATTCTGAATTTCTGATATTGTTACAATTACAAAAATAAACATATAAAGAAAACAGTTTGGAAAAAAAAAATGGGTGGTTGAAAAAAATATACTAAGAGAAAAATTTTAATGTTACCTTCGGTATTAAATATAAGACCCAGTTAATTTTTTTAAGAGAAATTAAGGAATTAAGCTAATTAAATAAATTATTTTTAAAAATTTATATTTATTATTTTTTCTAACTACTTTATCTTACTTATAAACTTATATATATATATATATATATATATATTTATATTTATATTTATAATGGTACACAATATATGCTATGATTAAGTGATTTATTTAGCTTTTTTAATCTTTCCAAAAAAGTCAACTAGGTTTTATATTTAGGATAATAAGTATATTGTTTTAATTCTATACAATGAATCATGCATCGGACCTTACTATTAATTAATATTATAGATAGAATTTAAGGACCAAGACGTCAGGAATAGGAGACAATCACCTTCCAAGACTAAATAGGAGTAGTTTGTAGTGATTTTGAACAGCGCAAATTTAATTCAGTTGTTTCATATAATAAAGATAATTTTAAATTTGCAATTTTTTTTTTCAAAAGTTATCAACAATATCAAATATCATAAATATATCAAAAAATTTATTATTTGAAAATTACAAATTAATTACTTTAGGTTTGAAGTATATATACATGAACTATTAAATTGGGTTATTGAATAGCTGTAAATGTAATAAGGTATTCTCATATCAATAGTTAAGGAAAAAAAACTATTCTCTTTTAAAACGCAGAGATTACATATATAAATGAATTTTGCCTGTCAATTTTCATAACAAGATCTTTTTCTAATGCCCAATAAAAGATGAGCTCCTTCTAATTTTTATAACTCATGAGAAAAGTGTATGAGAAGAGTTTTGTTTCGATTTACGTAATACATGATTTGAAACTATAATTTAGGATGTTGCCAAACACACCCCAAGGTACATTTAAAAAATTTGGCACTTTATTAATTTAAAGGATTAGTTTGATGGGGGAGAGAAATGAGTAGGGGGGTGGCTAGGTCAGAGTAGGCGGCCAGGAGCCACGTAAGGGAGTTGTCTGACACAAACGCAAATTTGACCAAACGCTGGCTGTGTTTGAAAACACGTTTTGAGGTTAAATAAGTCCTTATTACGTAAACGGAGATAAAACTCTTCTCACATACTTATCTCATATACCGTAAATTATTATTTATAAGCATTTATTACCCAAAAATAAGCTATTCCAAACAAACACACTATCTGATTCCTCTTACTATATATATATATATATATAATAGTATTGTGAATTATTTTCTGATGATCCCAGATTCGTCGGCACCTCCAAATTCTTCAGCCCAACCTCATTTCCATATCAATCTACCAATCATTTTCACCCTCCAAAAAAAAACATTCAAACCCAACGTCATTATTATTCATTCTTCTGTATTGTATATATATGCACGTAGTTTTCACCAAACTCAATTCTCTTTTCTCTTCGTCTTAGTATATGTTTAGATTAATTTTTAGAAATAGCTTTTACGATTTATAAAATAAATATGTGAAAATAATTTTATCTCGATTTAAATAAACCTAGATTTGGATAATTCCCAAATACCCTCTTACTCTTGTATACACCCTCCTTTACAACCCACCTCTGGTAATAACAAGAAAAAAAAAAATCACTTCGAAGTCTTGTGAAAAAGAAATGCAATAATAAAAAAGTATCACAACCAGTAGGGTAACACGAATTTAATTAGGGTTAGATGCAAATTTGTTTTGATAGTTTTCATCAATGAGTAACTTAATGTTGCTTCAGAAGTTTTTTTAAATTTAATGTCATGCTGGAAGTTTTAAAAAATCACTTCGAAGTCTTGTGAAAAAGAAATGCAATAATAAAAAAGTATCACTTTTTTTTTGCCAAGAATAAAAAAGTATCACAACCAGTAGGGTAACACGAATTTAATTAGGGTTAGATGCAAATTTGTTTTGATAGTTTTCATCAATGAGTAACTTAATGTTGCTTCAGAAGTTTTTTTAAATTTAATGTCATTCTGGAAGTTTTAAAATATAGTAATGTTGGTCCATGTAGTTAAAAAAATGATCATTAATTTTTAACATTACTTCATTTTAACATTTCCAAGATAACAATGAATTAAAAGAAAATAAAATTTGGAATGATATTGCTTTTCAGTAAAAAATTTTAGGGCAAATTTACATCTGAACCCCATAAATTTATTATTATTTTTTGCACTAAAACTTATCATTACATGTTACTTACTGTAAGACATGAATAATCATATTATTTTCCTTCATAATAATCATTATTACAAAAAATATTTTAACATCTTTTTTAGGTTTTTTAACATCTAAAAATAAATAAAAATATTTATATAAGCGACATAATAAAAAATAACAATAACTTCGATAATTATGTACAAATTTTGCTATGCGTTTTAATTATATACAATGAATCATGCATAGTACCCTACTATTAATTAATATTATAGATAGAATTTAAGGGACAAGACGTTAGGAATAGGAGACAATCACCTTCCAAAACTAAATAGTAATAGTTTGTAGTGGTTTTGAACAGTGCAAATTTAATTCAGTTTATTTAATATAATAAAGATAATTTTAATTTTACAATTTTTTTTTTCAAAATTTATCAACAATATCAAATGTCATAAATACTATATCAAAAAATTTATTATTTGAAAATTACAAATTAATTACTTTAGGTTTGAAGTATATATACATGAACTATTAAATTGCGTTATTGAATAGGTGTAAAGTTGCGTTTGAGATCACTTAATTTTAGAGAATAAGTCCTTATTATGCAAACTAAGATAAAACTCCTCTCACATACTTACCTCGTATACCATGAATCACGATTTATAAGCACTTATTGCCCAAAAATAAACTATTCCAAACTAACACTAAATCTAATAAGGTATTATCATATCAATAGTTAAGTAAGGGGGGGAAAAAGACTATTCTCTTTTAAAGCGCAGAGATTACATATATAAATGAATTTTGCCTGTCAATTTTCATAACAAGATCTTTTTCTAATACCCAATAAAAGATGAGCTCCTCATAACATACATTTAAAAAACCCAATCATATGGGATCTGTTTGGCACTTTATTAATTTGAAGGATAAGTTTGATGGGGAGAGAAATGAGTAGGGGGAGGTGGCTAGGTCAGACTCAGGTTAGGCGGCAAGGAGCCACGTACCCAAACGCTGTCTTATTCAACTTAATATATATATATATATATATATATATATATATATATATATATATATATATATATATATATATATATATATATATATAATAGTATTGTGAATTATTTTCGGATGATGCCAGATTCGTCGGCACCTCCACATTCTTCAGCCCAACCTCATTTTCATATCAATCTACCAATCATTTTCACCGTCCAAAAAAAAAAAAACATTCAAACCCAACGTCATTATTATTTATTCTTCTGTATTGCGTATATACACACGCACACACACACGTAGTTTTCACCAAACTCAATTCTCTTTTCTCTTCGTCTTACTCTTGTATACACCCTCCTTTACAACCTGCCTCTAGTAATAACAAGAAAAAAAATCACTACGAAGTCTTGTGAAAAAAAATGCAATAATAAAAAAGTATCACAACCAGAGGGTAATCACAAATTTAGGGTTAAGATGCAAATTTGCTTTGATAGTTTTCACCAATGAGTAACTTAATGTTGCTTTAGAAATTTTTTTAAGTTTAACATTACTTCATTTTAACACTTCCTAAACAACAGTGAATCAAAACAAAATAAAATTTCGGAGTAATATTGCTCCTCAATAAAAAAAAATTCAGGATAAATTTGTATTTAAATCCCATAAATTTATTGTTATTTTCTGCACTAAAACTTATCATTATATGTTGTTTACTTATTGCAAGACATGAATAATCATATTATTTTCCTTAATAATAATCACTACTACAAAACAACATTTTTAACATCCCCTTTTTAGACCTTTTAATGTTTGAAAATAAAGGGACATTTATGTAAGCAATGTAATAAAAAGTGACAATAATGTCCGTAAAAAATTGAGATGCCTAAAAAAACTTTCATTATGAGACTTTAGGCGTCCCAAATATTTTTGGAATGTCTAAACTTCTTAGGAAGGAATTTTAGGCATTCCTAAATTAAATTTGGGATTTCAAAAACAATTTAACTTTAACTTCCCTATCTTTTTTTTGTCAGTTTTACACTCTTACGCTTATATTTCTCTTCTTCTTGATTTAAATGGAACCACTACCGCCATAAGAGTAGTCACTACTACCATGCCTTTTAACTCTTTCTTCTTCTTCTTTATATGCTCTTTTTACTCTTGCTTCTTCCTTTTTCTTTCTTTTTTTCACCTCCACATCTGTTCTGCTTTCTTACCATGTTTTATTATTTTATATTCTTTCTCTTTTTTTCTTTTGAGTTTCCTTTTATTTTATCTTTTAACTCGTGTTGTTATGGCTTGCAGATTGAAACTCTGAAATATGCTTCATGGCCCAAGTTCCCGTTGAGAAGGCAAGGTTTATTTCTCCCTGCTGTCGCTCTTCTCTATTCACTATTACGAGATAATAAACTTTAATAATAGAAGCAAATGAGTTTTTTTGCAACTTATTCCTTTTATTGTTGTCATTTTCTGCCATGAGATTTCAGCTTTAGAGTTATTATTGTGCAAACTTTGGATTTTGAGTTCAGATATTATATCTGTGATTTTATTGACAATAATATATAATTTCTAATCGTAAACACAAGTCCAAAAATATTTGGGACACCTAAATTAAGTGAGGTGTCAAATTAAGTGAATGTTCATTGTTTGGGTAAAAATAGGGGCCATGTTGGTTTGTCACCTGTTCGTAATCTCACTGGATCGAGCTGGAACTTCAGAGACCTACCCTAACATTATTCATTTCTTCATGCATGCTTCAAATAAAAATTTCCCTTTTATTTATTTTGTACCTAACCCGCAGGCAATTCTTTCCCTTTTTAGTAGCTACTCTATTCATGCATGTCGATCTAATGAAACAATTTATATATTCTTTAGGTTTTTAATATAAGACATATTCATCTAATTTGATTAGATTAAAAAAATTAGTTAATATGACATGTATTTTCTAAAACACCCTAATTATCATCTTTAATTCCTTTATTTTCTATCTTTCTTGATTACTGTGGAGGAAGTATTAATAAAAGTAAATTAAGAAAAATATTAAAAAATATAAAAAATATGTATTATATTTATAATTAAGACCAACTCCTTAAATATATTTTATATCAAAGATCAAAGTGAGAGTATTAACCTTTCCACGTAGCAAAACCTCTGCAAATCTATGTGTGTGTGTGTCTGTTTCTTTTATCTCTCTACAGAGGAAAGAAGGTATATATTTTAGTTTCTAATTAATTTAGATTTAGAGAAGTCAGGCTATGGAATACAGCGTTTGTAATTGTGTCATACTGTTTGTGGTTTATATGAAGAAATGGGAGAAATATTATTGGGTATACTTTTTATTGCCAGCAACTTATATCCACCAATGTTCAATGAATAGTATTTTCTTTAATAATTCGTTTCAGATAATATTTTCAATTGATAACAACTCACTACGTAGCATGACCAAATATTAAGGAAAACTTAGTTCATATAATATATTTTATTTTGATCCTTAATTAGTTCTTTTCGTGGAACAAATCGTTAGAGAGACAAAGTCAGAAGATAATTCTGACAATATAAAAATATATATATGAGTTGTGAGTTGTGACCAATCATTACTTTTGAATATAGATCGTATAAATAGTTTTTTTTTAAAAAAAACATAACCATCCATAGTACCACATCTCTTAAAAATAAGATATAGTTTAAAAATAAATTTTGATAATAACTATAAGACCTTTTATTCATTTTATCTTTTATATTTATCATTTTCTCCAAGTCAATCTGTTTTATTTTTAAACTGATATATAATTTAATAATATAAATAAGTGTTTTAGAGAAATCATATAGCATATACTACAATTAAATAATTTATTTAGTTCCTTAATCTCTCCAAATTAATCAAGGGTAAAGGTGCATTCAGCGTCCCAATTTTTGGAGGTGCAATCAGCACCTTAAACTATTTTTGGAGGTACAATCAGCACCCTAAAGTATTTAAATGTGCAATCAACACCCAAAACTATTTTTGGAGGTGCAATCAGTACCCTTAATATATTAAAAATGAAGCAATTACACTCCTTCATTAATAAAATACTAACTTCGTTTGCTGACACACTCTTTCTTTTCCTTTCATTAATCTTAAACTTCAAACTCTAAGTTAATATTTTGTTAGTGAATAGGTGAAATTGCTCTATTTTTAATACATTAGGGCAAAATTACACTTTAAATACTAAAGGAAGGGATAAATATGTTGAAGATCAATGAAAGAGGAAAGGAAAAAGTGTGTCAGTAAACAGAATTAGTATTCTGTTAGTGAATGAGTGTAATTACTTTATTTTTAATACATTAGGGTGCTGATTGTACCTCCAAAAATATATTAAGGTGCTTATTACACCCTTAAATACTTTAAGGTACTGATTGCACTTCTAAAAATAGATCGGGGTGCTGGATGCATCTGAACCTATTAATTAATTATATCTTATATTAAGAATTAGATGTAGAATCTTATCATCAACGGACCAGTTTGTTTCTTGAAAATATGGTGTCTTTTAGCTAACAGTAGTGAATAGGAAGTAAATATAGTGATGTGTCTTTAAATCAAATGTTCCGTCGACTCACGAATAAGCATGAATAAAGCACACCAAAAGATGACCAAAGAAAAGGCACAGACAAATCATGAAATTATATTAATCACAATTTGGAAAGAGCCAGAGAGTGATCAGACTGGTTCCAAAATATAAATAGTATATAAGTATTAATCATGGGTTGATGATTAATTATAATAAGGACAGAGAAAAGGGAGGAGGATTTCAAAACCTTCAAAATAAGGAAGCTTTATATATATATATATATATACAGAGAGAGAGGGAGGGAGGGAGGGAGGGATTGGTGGCAGATCATTGTCTTGGGATAATGAGGTTGTGCATTGAATAATACACATATTTTGCTACTATTTTTGTTTCTGCGATACAGTTATTAAGCAAAAGCATATATATGTCAAGCACAGAATCATTATGTCTCATGTTTTACGTAATCATATGTCCAAGGCGTTCATTCTCTATCATTCCAGAAACTTCACGATCCTTCCCTTCCCCAACATTTGTACTCACTCACTCACATACGTTGCACATCAAGTTGTGTCATTTTTTTTTCTCACAACTTGTGCCCTGAAAAACAAAGAACATAAATTTAATTAATTACCCACTCCCCCAGTTGAATTGAATATTAAAGTTCAAACCTTTAGCCACCTAGCTTGATGGGTCCTGTGGAAATTATTACTAACCCGTGACCAGTACCAATTTTTTAAGGCGAGATTCCGCATCTTGTCATTTAAAGGGGTGGATATGAGCTGCTATTGGAACCTAAGTGCTCGTTTGGAATAGTTTATTTTTGGGCAATAAGTGCTTATAAATCGTGATTCACAGTATACGAGGTAAGTATGTGAGAGGAGTTTTATCTCGGCTTGTGTAATAAGGACTTATTGTCCAATAATAAGTGATTCCAAACACACCTTAAGACTCTTGGCATAAGTTAATTGAAGAGATGATGGAGTTACCTGGAGATTCATGAACTTTCTCAGAAATTTACTGGGGGGTGGTTTCAGAAGACAATTAGGTAAGAAGCTGCTGGTCAAAAAAGTAGGTAAGAAGCTGGACGACTTTCTATCATGTGATTATGGCTCTGTCCCTGTACAGTTGTCAACACCGCCCCTAGCCCCACATCGCCCATAATCATCCCCGTCTATCTAACGGCTAACTATTCCTAACTTATTTTGTTACAGCCTTTAAATTTTTGGGAAAATTACAATAAGGTCCTAAGAAAGAAAGAAAAAAAGAAATGATCCTTGTAGATTGCAAAATGAAAAAATGGTCCCATTAACAATTCCAGGAGCCTGTATTGATAACTCATAAACAACTTCATGAGCCTGTATTAACAACTTAATGGGACCATTTTTTCATTTTGCAATCTATTGGGACCATTTTTTCATTTCTCTTCTTCCATGGGACCTTAGTATAATTCTCCCTTAAGTTTTTAATGTCAGCTCTAAGGGTAGTTTGGTTCAGTGTAAATTAGAGGAGGAAAATGGAAAATAGGATTTTTTTGTCTTGCAGCGGCCGTTTATGTCACACCCTTATTTTAATTTTATCTTTATTAAAGTATTTGCGGAAAACGATATATGATTCGGTGAACAACACATGAATAGTATAAATATACTGATAATATGGGGAAAACGGTCTTTTATCCCATTTTCCTCTCTTTTTCTTCAAACTAAATAAATTTTTTTCTATCAATCCATTTTTTTTCCAATGCCAACCAAATGCATCAGAGGTAAAATATTTTTCATTCCTTTCCAACCTTTTCTTTGATCCAAACGGGCCCTAATTATGGAGTCTGATCTTAGTTCCAAATGTAAGACTTATTTTTTAAATATTTTTTTAATTTACTTTTATTGATACTCTCTCAACAACAATCAAATAAAAAGGAGATGAAATGAATTAAAAAAGATTATTAAGGTGTTCTAGAAACAACATGTCATATTAAATACCTTAATCTAATCAAATTAAATAAATATATCTTATATTAATGATTTATAAAATACTGCCATAAATACTTAGTACCTTGTAACTAACATTGGTATGAGCCATGTAATACTTAGTACCTTGTAAAACGATTAAGACTCGTGAGCCTAGGTAGTTGATTTGTGGGGTCAAAAAAGAAAGTATTTGCATTCCTTATCTTGCAAAATTTATATGCATAAATGAAATAATTATTGGTGCATGCATGTGTATTTTGAAACAAGTGTTTGTGTGATGATAGTGTTGATGGCAGTAGCTATCATTGCAGAGGTAATCATAAGAATATTGCATTATACCGTCCACCCACAACAAAAAGAAGGGAGCTTTTTTCTTGTGTTAAACAATAAAAGGAGCTTGTGATGATAATCTTATGGCCGTTATTTTCTTCTCTGTTTTTTTTAAAATTTTTCTTTGCAGAAGTCGACTTTTTGTCCATAATTTGGAAACGGACAAACATTGCTTAGTCGGCACTACTCGTCCATCTAATTCAACCTTCCAATAATTAATAGAATATTTTAAAATTAAAAAATATTTTTTTATGAATAAGAAATAGAATTAAGGATAATTTTCGCTAAAGGAATTAGTGAAGAAGTCATGGATCAAGGGGACATTGCTCCCATCTTAACATTTTTTGGACCATATCCACAGTTCCTTCGTGAATACTTCTAGCACAACTTAACTCTAAGAAATAACACAAACATGTTTAATATATTATAGGGTTAAGGTGAAAAAATACACATGTGATTTTCTTCAAAGTGCACCCAACACCAAATGTTTTTTTTAGGTGCAAAAGTGGCTATGTGGTTTTAAAATAGGTGCAAAACTACCCTTTGACCGTTAGTTTGACTGTTTGACCGTTAGTTTGACTTTTTTATCTTGAAAGTGATGACGTGTACGATGACATGGACGCTAGAGTGACATTCTGGAAAAAAAATTGCTGACTGGGCAATGAAAATCAAATTTTCCTAATAAATCATATAATATAATAAAAAATAGTAATATAATATATGTATTATAATTATTTTAATTTAATAATATTGAGAATCTAGGGTTGGGAAAAATTGAGCAATCAGTATGTTTTTTAAGGTAGCAGCTCTGCTGAGTGAATTAAGCATTTTGCATTCAGATTTGAATCTACTTCAGCGAAAGTGATACTGAAATAGTGAAATGTGGGCAATATTAATTACAAAGCTTCACCAGTCAGTAAGTTTTTTTTTCCAGAATGTCACTCTAGTGTCCATGTCATCGTATACGTCATCACTTTCTGGATAAAAAAGTCAAACTAACGGTCAAATGATAGTTTTGCACCTATTTTCAAATCACATAGTCACCTTTGCACATAAAAAAAGCATTTGGTGTTAGGTGCACTTTGAGGAAAATCACATGTGTATTTTTGCACCTTAACCCTATATTATATTCGGTCTACAATATTAGTAGCTTTTAAAAAAATGAATTGATATCCAAGCTAAGTCAACTTGAAAGCAATTAATGTTTATTTGTTAATTTTGTCCGTGTAATCAATGTTTAACTATTACTCCTTGTATTTTTATCTATCATTTAAAACATCATTTTAATATGGGTAAAATTAAAAATCTGTATCAATTTAAGACAAATTTAATGACTTAACCACTATTTATTGGTTCCCAAGAATTAGTTGAAGACTTGTATTCCCTCTAGTTTTTATTATAAGACACCAATTAAAAATTATTATAAATAAAAAAAACATTCGAAGTCATTAAATTTATTTCAAAATTTAAGTATTTTCCAATATTACCCCTACTAATTGCATTAAACTCTAACATTATACTCCATCTTGTCCTTATTATAAGACACCAATTACCAATAATTTTTTGTATTTATTATAGGACACCGACTGCCTTTAACTAACTCATTTATTACTATTTTCCCGTTATATCATCATTTTTAACATACTTATTTAAATCCACATCATTAAAATAGGGTAAAGTTGGAAACATATATCAATTTTGAATCAATTTAATGACTTAACTTCTATTCCTTGATGAACGAGAAAATAGTAGCGGGTGCCTTGTAACAAGGAACAGGGGAAGTATTAATTATTACTCACACCCATTATCCTTATTAATTAGGGACATACATGAAAAAATATTTAATACTCTTTAAAACAACCAAATGCCTTATAAAAATAATAAAAAACACTTATTAGTTGATGTCTTATAATAAATATAAGAGGAAGTACATTATTGTGGATAGGAGGGAGTAATAAGTGAGTTTTGTATGGTCATAAAAGATACCCAGTTATGTATTTATTTTTTATTGATAAAACTTTTGCATTATAATATTTATTAAAATATTTATTTTACGTTGTAATTGTTTGTATTAATGAGATAAAATATGAACGGCAACCCCAAAACATTTAACTAATAAAAAACATATTATGATAATATATAATAAATGTTGTTTGCTTTTAAAGAGGCCAGATCATGAATTTGAATATGTAGCGTTATGTGGTTTTGCCATTAGCTTGTGTGTGTCCAAAAAAATATGTAGCGTTACGGTCTTATGGACCAATGGGATAAGCGTGACTGTGCAGCGGCGGATCCCGCCTGGCAATGGGACCCACAAGCCGGACCGCCAAGCCCTCTCAAGCCACAACTTTTGATGCCTTCCCCAAAACACGTATTGTGGTCGAGGACTCTCCACGTTTCGACCAACTAATGGGTCCGCTACTCACGAAAGTTAGGAGCTATCCACATCCACCAATCACGCGAAGACACGTATGTACGGCGCCCAACGTCCAGTATAGAAAGAAATGGAACTGAAATTTGATTAACCGCGTGCCACACGTTTGTATTAAGGGGATGAACCGACATAGACTTTTTTTACCAATAAAGCATAATTAAGTCTCTTTCCCGTTGCTCCAAAAAAATAAACGTCTCTCTCCCGGTTAGTTTGGGACCAATAAATTATTAATATTACGGAGTATTATGATGTAGTTATTTATGTGATTAAATGATCAGGCCATCTATAACCTGTTAAATCATCTTTTTAAGTTGAAGGTGTTTAAATTTTAAATGAAAACTTAAAATTTAAAAAAATAAAAGAATAAATTTTGAATTTCTTTTATCTGATATTATAATTTTATACTCCTCCCTTAAACGAAACACACCCTTAATGTCATTTTTGATGTGGTCATACCATATTCAACCAAATTCACAATTACGTATAAGACAAGACAATTGCAAAATCTAACGGCAGCATGGCACAAGCTGTTTTTGGTGGGGCAAGTACAAGAATCCATATATACGTATCCCGAAGCATACCACACACACACACACATTATTTCCGATGTATCAAATAATAATAATTATAATAGTAATAATATACACTCGCACATCAGTTTCTCGAGTTTCAAGAACAATGTTTATCCATGTGCATGCATGTCTGTGTTTGTTAGCCATCTTATATTGATAATATTTTATTTATTATATTTGATACTCTAAAATTCATTTATCATGATTGAAATAGTAAAATATGTTGGTTGTAGTCAGCTAGTTCGATTAATCAAGTCTAAGTTTAGGGTTTTTCTCAAAATTATTTAGTAATTTATTAAATTAATTAATAACCTTGATTATATGTTATGAAATAATAAGTTACGGGTCACAAAGTGAGTACATATCATATTATATAAAACCTAATCACAGTGACGATTATTTCTCAGTTGCCATTATTGTACTTACATCCCAATCAGAAGTCTCCTTAAAAAATTAAAATTTATATCTTCCAACTTTCAATTCTTTTAATTTATTTTAGGTTGTGATATTCTTGTGGAATATTGATTCAAAGAGTATTCTTCCACCTAAAAAAGGAGTACTCTGCCCAGGACGTGTTTCGGATGGTTTGAAAAGGGGAGCTAAGGTGCCTCTTCTGCCATTTATCTCAAGGGCCTAAGTTCGATCTCTGGGAAGTTCTTCTACACCAGAGGAACGACTCAGAATTCTGCCTCCAAAGGTGGTGGGACACCGGGGGTGTAAACAAAAAAAAAGGAGCACTCTTATACTGTTGTTGTTGTTATGATATTGTGGGATTTCTAATGCTTGCATGGAGCTATATATAGTTTTGAGTATGTCCTACATAGTTTCTATGTGTATGTACGTTCACATATTTTGAGGAATATTTCAATGTATTAGCTTCATTTAATGTGTCTTTATAGTACTTTTGAATGATTATAGTCAATTGCAGTTGGACGCAGTCACATGTTAATTCTTGCTTAAGTGATTGCTATATCAAGTAATTTTGTAAGCGTGATGAGTTTCTAATTCAAGCATAAGTAAACTAAATTAATTAAAAAAATACTTAGATACTTTAACAATGAAACTAATGCTTTGAAGTACAGACATAGTGAATGCTGCAGACTTGATTCTTAATTAATGCAACAATATTCTAATTTAATTTCTATTTAATCAATCACCATCAAGCATATCACACGAAAGATTCGTGGACCTAAATGAGCAATTCAAGGAAGTTTTTCGTATCTTTTAATACATGCTTGATATGTAAGGTTTTGAAAATTAGATCGGTCACTGAATCAGTTAGGGGTATTGGGTTAGGGATCAGTAAGTTAGATTGAAGTTAAATTGAGAAACCCGAAGCTAAATCGGTAATAAAGTAAATATTTCAAGATTATTTATACAGAATTCTAAATAAAATAAAAAAACTAATTTTTTTTAAAATTTTTTAAATAATTGAATTAGTCTTAACTACCAAATCAGACCGATTAAACCACCAATTGATCAGTTCCAAACCTAAACCGGCCGGATCGATCCGGTACGGTCTTCAAAACAATGTTAACATGTTCTAGTTGGTAAATTGTGTGTGTGTGTGTGCGGAAAAATTATACGATATGGCGTGTGTGTTGGAATATGAAGCGTGGAAATTGTGTTGAATTAGTTGAGAGGTCGAAGTCAAAGTGACGGTAAAATCATGTCACAAAATTAAATGAGGTGTCCGTTTTCTCTTTGCTTTACCTTCAAACACGTGAAGCAAAAGCGACAATTTTCGTTGTTACCTTAACTCATTTTACTACATATATCAACATGTTAGTATTTCAAAATATTTAGTCAACATTTTGGATATATTATTAAAAAAAAATTACTTGCATTATTTTGCGCGGCACCATGAATTTTCAGCAAAGCATTCTTATTCTTTGTGGGGAAAAAAAATCAAATTATGAATTTACGATTGCGTATAATGTGAAATAACATCGTATAAAAACCTTGGGCCGCTGGTTTCTTATTCTTGAAAAAAAAAAAACAAAGAAATTAAGGAAACAAATTTACTGTATGATATTCTTTTAAAAAGAGTGAATGATATTACTTTAAATCATAAAAGTCGTCTCGAAATTCTAATTCGGTTTAAGGAGCAAGTAAGAAATATTCCAATTGCATTAATTGAAATTCGGATTCTTGCAAGTTCAATCCATTCTCAAAAGTCGTAACAGTTTGGAGAAGCATGGCGTTCAGCCCATCTAACTAAAACTTTTTTTATTCATTACTGTGCATATATTTTTACCAACTATCTAACGGTAATGTTTGAGTTAATATTGACACGAGAAGAAATAATTATATAGAATAAAATTACGTCATAAGGCCCACATTTTCATTAAATTAAGGTCAAAATCCTGAAAATTTCAAGTACTGTCATGACATTATTAAATCATTAACCGTACGTTTCTAAATATAAGAGTTGATTAAAAGTTGGGAAAATTAAAAAAAAACTACATTAGAAATATAAAAATGACAAATCAGTATATTGAAAATGAGAAAAGACGAATCAAGTGGATGTCAGAAAAAGTGAGGAATCTGTCCTTTTGAAATTTCGGCCAAATTACGAAAATGCCCTTCAGCACTTCATCCCAACTTCAGAATAACAACATAATCATCGTAATTAACAACTTCGGATTCGGTATTAACAACTTCAATTCTTCTTTGACAATTAACAAATTTCAGGGCCAATAACAACATATATCTCTTAATTAACAATTCCGGATTCGATATTAACAACTCCAATTTCTTCTTTTACACTTTATAAGTTTTAGAGCCAATAATAACACCTATCTCGCCATTAACAACTCTGGATTCAATATTAACAACTCCAATTTCTTCTTTCATATTTAACAAATTTCAGGGTCAATAACAACATTCATATTTTAATTAACAATTCAGAATTTAAAATTAACAACTCTAATTTCTTCTTTCATAATTAACAAATTTCATGCCAATAACAACACCTACCTCGCCATTAATAACTTCGGATTCGCCATTAACAACTCCTATGTTGTTATTGCGACAGAGGGCTGAAGGGCATTTTCGTAATTTAGCCGAAATTTTAAAAGGACAGATTCCTCACTTTTTCTGACACCCGCCTGATTCGTCTTTTCTCATTTTCAATGTACTGATTTATCCTTTTTATATTTCCAATGTAATTTTTTTTTGAATTTTCCCTTAAAAGTTTATTTTATAATTAAATTAAATGTAAGGTCTTAATCTACATCATCCTTATGAATTTATAAGTTTTTTTTTCTCGTAAACTATCATTATTGATTTTGTATATATCAAGAAAGTTTTCATTAAAATATAGTTTCAACGCAATCAATCAGCACACAGCTTTTTTTAAAAAAATACCTAACTGGACTAGGTTTTATAATTTCTACAAATTGATTATCTATCTCTTATATTTAAAGTCAAATAAATATTTCGTAAAAAAATTATTAATGGTATAATTTATACATCAATTTTTCTACAATGCGAAAAAATATCTTCATTTGGATTAATTTTGTTGAAACATGTTATTATAAATTTCCCACTCCCTTCATTTTAAATATTTCAGGGTATTGGAGGGTGTTGCATGAACCTGAACCCTTACAAATATTTGTCATGTTAAAATTTCAATATAATGTTTATGACTTTTTTATACTATATATTTATGTATCATTAATGACAGTGTTTATTGGCAAAAAAAAAAAAAGACAGTATTTAGGTAGAGTATTAGAAATATTTTAGTTAAAATACCGTGACATTTTGCTACAATATACTCCTTCCGGTTGGTAATATAATATAAATTTAAAGAGTTGATATTGATTCTAAATATAAAACATACATATTTTTTATAATGTTAATTTTTTTCTAGTTTATCCCTATTGATACTCCTTCAATAATAATCAAGGGGGAGAAGATGAGGGAATTAAGAAAGATGATTAGGATATTTTAGAAGATATATGACATATTAACTAACACAACTAACTTATTTAATCTAATTAAATTAAATAAATATATCTTATATTTAAGATCACATGGAGAAAGGGAGGGAAAATAACTGTTCTTAAATCATGGGGTTGAAAATGTAGCTTTGCCCAAAACACAAAAGATTATTAGAAGACAGGAGAGAGTGGAAGGGAGGTGGTAGTAAATTCCAGGTGTGAAGGTGGAGGTCGGTGATTATGAAAGCGAAACCAAAAAACCCCATTGGTCGATCACTTCTCATTTTCAACTAAATTTCCAAAAAAGAAAACAAAATTCTAAAATAAATAATTTTTCTCTTCTTCACAGTAAACACCAAGACAGACACAGAGAGAGACACAACCCTCAGTCCCACCATATATACCCCTCCTTCCTCTCCAGTTCCTGCAACTCAACTCTCCACATTCATTCTCAAAGTCTCTACCTTTCGCTCTCAATTCCCTCTCTTTCCTTGTGAGGATCCTTTGTGGGGTTTGATCTTTTCAAGCTGTAATGGCTAAGGACATTGAGGTTGCAGAGCGTGGGTCTTACTCCGCCAAGGACTATCATGACCCACCTCCGGCACCGCTCATTGACGCGGAGGAGCTCGGCAAATGGTCCTTTTACAGGGCTTTGATTGCAGAGTTCATTGCCACCTTGCTTTTCCTTTACATTACCGTCCTCACTGTTATCGGCTACAAGAGCCAGTCCGATACCAAAGCCGGCGGCGATGCCTGTGGCGGTGTCGGCATCCTTGGCATTGCTTGGGCCTTCGGTGGCATGATCTTCATTCTTGTCTACTGCACCGCCGGAATCTCAGGTGGGTCTCTAAATTATGCCTTGTTCTCAACTTACTTTTTCTTTTTAAGCTTACTGTTTTTGGTTTCTCTTCAAACTGAGCTTTGTTTTCTTACTTTCACCTGTGCCTTCAAGTTTCTGAGTCCCACAAAACAGAGATTCCTCTGTTTATTCCATGTTTTTTACTGGTTCAGGAGCAACTATCAGTTTCCCTTTTAAACTGAAGGTAGAAAAAAATTTTCCGCTGTTCTGAAAACTCTGGTTGTTTACCTCACCTTTCTCTCTGTTCTTAAAACGTTTCTGGGTTTCTCCTGAAAATGTTTAGCGATGATCCTCAAAAGTCTTTTATAAGATCGCAGCTCCTCGTCTGATACCATTCGTAACGTATAAGCCTCACCCGCTTTGGGCCTCTACCCCTCAAAACGCATGGAGAGGGAGAGGGATCCTCTTCCCAGCCGACGTAGGACGTAGCATTTTTTTTTTTTGGTTTAATTTGATCTCCAAAAGTAAGGTCTTTTTTGGCCCTAGCACTATGATCGTAACTTGTAAGTTTCAAGTTCTGAAATCTGTGATTGTTGCCTTATAAGCGTCTGTATACCGTGAGGGGTGATGGGAATCCAAAACGGCAAATATTAAGGGTTAGGTGCTGAAACACCCACTAAGCCCTAGTACCAAGATTGTAACCCGTAAGTTTCAAGTTCTGAAATTTCTGTTTCAATGAATGCAGGAGGTCACATTAACCCAGCAGTGACATTTGGGCTGTTCTTGGCTCGCAAGGTGTCACTGATCAGAGCCATCTTGTACATGGTGGCTCAGTGCTTGGGTGCTATCTGTGGAGTTGGGTTAGTGAAGGCCTTCCAAAAGGCTTACTACAGCAGGTACGGTGGTGGTGCTAACACTCTGAGCGACGGCTACAGCACCGGCACCGGCTTAGGCGCTGAGATCATCGGAACCTTTGTTTTGGTTTACACTGTGTTCTCTGCTACTGATCCCAAGAGGAGCGCTAGAGACTCCCATGTGCCTGTAAGTATTACCATCTGAGTATTTTTAATTAATTGTTTTGTTTTACTGAGATGGGTTCCTTTTTTTTTGTGCTTGTGTGAATTTTTTAATTGTTATGAATTCTACTGTTACTGTATGAACTTTGTTTGTACTTTACAACAAAAGATAGGGGCTGCCTGAAAAGTTGTGCTGAAACATTGGTAAAGGGAAGAAAGAATATATGCCTAGTGTTAAGGTGATAAATGTTTACCCCATAAAAGTTTGTAACTTTTTGGAAATTTACAAGAGATCTCTCTCCAAAGTCTTTGTCTTTATATATTCGTTCTAACTAATCTTGTGGATTACAAATTAGATCAAATTTAGAAAATATATTTTCCAAGATATGAACACAGCTGGTTGGTGGAATCTAGTGGAAACAGAGACAGAACAGATAAAACTTTACTTGTTGAAATTGTAAAATATGATCACTTTACTTTTGTTGCTTTTTTGGCTATCTAGATCTTTTTTTTTTTTGTGGTCTTTGTTGATCTGTTGGTGGATGAGTATTTTTGATTGACCATGCGTTTGGTTAAAACATGGGTCCATAGGTTTGTTTGAGTTTGTGGTTGTGTTTGGATCATATCATGGCTGGCACATGAATAAAGAAGATTATCTAATGTCTTTTTTTCATGGGTATATATATGAGAATAATGGCTTCTACTTTAGTCATCGTCTTTCATGCTTTTCTTATTTTATTTTATTTTTTCCCTTTTATACCTTGAAAGCAAAGTTGAATTGTTTGAGTCCCCAAAGTAGAGTAGTCATAATTCTGTCTTTCATATGTATAGCTTCTGTCATTGTCTCTAACCTTCCACCATCACCTTTCATTTTGTCAATATCAGCTTGGTGTTCTGTATTCACCTTCAATTACTTTCTCAGATTCTCTTTAATAATAATAATAAAGAAGGTGGAATCATGAGCCTCACATGCATGCTTGCCCCACACTTTTGCTTGTGAACCCCTCCCACTTGTTCATTGTTGTTCACTTATCAGTCTTTTAACTACTGACCTTCACACTACTTGCTGTTTAATTAACATTTACCAAGTTGGTTACTTTAATAAATCTTTGTTCTGCGCTTGAACTTTGATTCATCGGTGGAACTCAGTCCTGATACTGTAGTTTAGTCCTCAAGTTTTGTCTCGTAATTTAATTGTTCAAAATGTAGTACTTATACAGTGACTGAGTTTTAGTGAGTTAAAGATCAAGGAGTGAGTTTTAACTAAGTCAAAACTATAAGGGTTAAAAGATTAATTTTCTCAATTAACATTTATCATGGTGGTTTCTTATATTAACCTTTGTTCTGTGGTTGAAGGTTTTGGCTCCACTTCCCATTGGGTTTGCTGTGTTCATGGTTCACTTGGCCACCATCCCGGTCACCGGCACTGGCATCAACCCGGCCAGGAGTCTCGGAGCTGCCGTTATCTTCAACGAACAGAAAGCCTGGGATGACCAAGTGAGTATTTGTGAATTCCCATAATTTGTTTTTTCCCTTAAAAACTGCTATTTCAGTTGAGTAAAACAGAAAAAGATTGTAACTTTATCTAAATTTTTGTTCATTGTGTTGGTTTAGTGGATCTTCTGGGTGGGACCATTCATTGGGGCAGCCATAGCAGCATTCTACCACCAGTTCATCTTAAGGGCAGGTGCAGCTAAGGCACTTGGATCATTCAGGAGCAACCATTCATTGGGGCAGCCATAGCAGCATTCTACCACCAGTTCATCTTAAGGGCAGGTGCAGCTAAGGCACTTGGATCATTCAGGAGCAACCCTTCTGTTTAAAATCTTCTTGTTAATTAATTGTTATTATTAAGTAATGTTTTAATGGGTTCAAATGGAACAAGATGCTTCAAAGAGATAGAGACTGTGTTCATGTGACAGATGAGGGAGCCTTTTGTAATACCCTCTTGTCTTTTTGAGCACTTTCCTTTTGAATCTTCTTCTTCAGTGTGCCTTTCTTTTTTCCCTCTTTTTTTTTAGCCTTTTCTTTTTCAGTCATTCTCTGGTCTTGTCTGTACTCAAACACATGATTTATGGGGGGAAAATAAAAAATATTTTAATTATGTGTTTATCATCATGTCTTCTTATTTGGATATTTCCCTTATTTCTCTTTTAAGTTATTGCTTAATGCTCAATCTTATCCTTAACATTCTATTGTTAGGCGTAATCTTATCTCTGTATCACTTGATTTGGCCTAAATTCAATTGAATAGTTGCGCTCAAGCTTTCCTCGTTTGGTCTACAAAAAGCCATATTTTCTCAATACACTCTGGAATTAAGTTTAAAATTACTCTCATGGTAATTGATTTAAAGATATTAAGAAAATTAGGAAATTTAGTTATTTATAATAAATGTTGTGTTGGGTTTTTTTAAATACTCTAATTAATATTCTTTTCGATGAAAACTCTGCCCAACCAATTGATGAAAACTCTTTTTAATATATACCATCAATGCCGATGATTTTTTTTAAAAAAATGTTATGAATTTAGAACATAAAGTAGATTTGGGTATATTTAGGAAGCAAGCTTCTCAATTACTAATTTCTATGTTTAGAATCAGAATGAGTGTCTGAATCTGAACTCGATTATCAAGAAAATAAAAAAATTATAAACTTACCTGACTTTTTTGTCATGGATTGCCAAGTGCCAAACCTCTTTCCCACCACAAAAATAGCTTTTAGACTGCATTTTTTAATGGTGGAGCTAAACCATGAGGAACAATAGTTCCACAACAAGGCATTCAAGAGAGAATGATTCTGTGGCGCATGTGGGTTCTTTTAGTTCACTAATTACCATAATTTAATCTCACTTTGGCCTAATTTGTACTTGTTTGTATGCATCATAATAATATTTTATTCAGTTAAAAATTATAGGTTCTTTCCAATCCCATCCCGTCCTTTACGGGTGTCTTCACTTCACCAAAGTTACCTAATCACTTTTTATTAAAAAAAATGGCAGATTTTGTGGGCATGGTTTTCTTGGGAAATGGTAGATTCTGTTTCACTTTCAAAGCGTGCCGTTTTCACCAAGTCAGGTTGTATAGACTAGTTCGTTATTTAATTAATTTATATATAAAAAATTAATTTCTATATTAAATGGACTGACTAATAGGCATATAGTATAGCGTTGGTAAAGGGTTGATGCCATGTTTACAAGGCAAGTTAAATTTCATTGTCTCTCAATCTCAAGTAAAAATCAATGGCAATCTCACCTTACAATACAAGGCCATTTATTTTAGTCACTTTCATGAATGAGACTTACTTCCTAACTCCATTATTTTTCCTCCATTTATGATGGTTTCATATAGCCATGGAGGTTGCCCACATTTTCAAGAGTCAATGGATAGAATGTATCAGAGAATTAGCAAAAAAAAAAAAAATTGAAATCATACTTTGCCAATTTAATTTTGAAAAAATTGATAAAAAAATCCTCCTTTTATAAATTTATTAACCAAAGATGCTTGGAATTTGCTTAAGGATTTTAGTGTAGCTCTTTTTCAGCTGTGTCCAAGTATAACTTATCTTCAACTATATGTAAAACAGAAAGTCAACGAGCCCAAGTTCAAATGGCATCAACCCACCCCTCTTGTTGAGAAGGTTGGAGGATTGATCCCCATTTGACTTAGGGAGTTGCGTGTATGTTGTGTTTGGGTGTGTGAGTAGTCCCCCCTATGGGGAGGGCTAAGGTTAGGATAGGTGTAAAAATAATATGTAAAACAATAAGGTATTTATATATAATTAAATATATATTTCATATAATTAAACAAGAATTGCACTCGCTCAGGAACATGTCCTTGATGCTTTTGGGCAATAAATTTAAGAATTGAGATGTTTTAAACAAATTTTCTTTTGATTTTTGTTTGAACATATATAATCCACCCTTGGTAGATTAAGATCTAGTCCTAATAGTATTGGGGTCAAAGTATAAATAATAGAAACCTTGGGTAGATGTTTGTGATATTTCCCAATCATTTCAATTAGAATGATTAGGCCCACAAAATATATCCCCTAATAAAGAAAAGATACATCAATTGAGGAAGAGGCACCAAGAACCCTATATATATATATATATGTATGTATGTATGTATGTGCGCGCATAAAGGTTTAAGGGTTACATATGTCTATTCACTTTCTCTAAAGACTATTATCTTATTCTTCTTCTTCTTCTTTTTAGTGTATTAGCTCAGTAATATAATTGGAAGTCCACAGTTTTGTGTGGGTACTTCAACGAGTTAATCAAATTTTAAGTACGCCCAAAATTCTTACAAATTTTTATTACAATCTAAGTCTAGCCATATTCCTGAATTTAGGATTTGTCTAGTTTCATATTGTTTTATAGGTGTCAGTGTAAATCTTGAATTAGTTGGAGTCTTAAATGTTGTTTCGAATGGTATATAATTTGATTTCAATGGTTGTTTATGGTATAAATAATCATTTTTTGCTTCTTCTTCTCCATTAATTACTGTACTTGATGAAGAATTATTTATTTGATATTCTTGACTATTTACATTTGGATGGAATAATGAAAACTCAAAGGATAGTAAATCAAATCAAACAATTATGTTAAGATTTACCTAAATTAATTGTTCCCACAAATAATAATGTAAAATGGACTGTTTATCCTGATGCTAACAAAGTTAGGGACTACCAAGAAATAATTTAATAATCACCAAGAAGTAAAAGAAGACATTAAAGATAATAAAGATTTTCAGTATAGAGTATCCTCTATTGGAGCTCAGAATGAACGTAATATTTGAAGAAATGAATGGAACAATAACAACTGAAGAACCCCAATGAACTTACTTTTTGGACCAACAACTCACGCAAAATTAAAAATTTTGGACTTTGAAGTTTTAGTCGGCTAATGAATTAATAATCAATTTTTTGGGCTGGGAATTCGGAGAAATCATTGCAGATCGGTTCCATTTTGGAGTTTACAAATGGGCTTATCTGAGCCCGTGAGCTCCTTAATTTTAATTTCAAAAAATATGGGCCTTTTTTGAATCCAACTATAGAAAACTGAATAAAATCTTATTTGTTCCTTTGTTTTTCACAATTTTATTCTATTACAACTGAATGCTTATCATTTTAATCTCTCATAAAATTTTCTTCTCAATTTAATCATAAAAAAAAAAATATTTTTTCAGAATTTCCCCAAAATTGTGTTTGTGTTCTCAACTCAGCCCCTTAAAATTGTTTGTTAATGACATTTTTAACTAGTCTCTTCTAACAAAGTATGTGTGGGAATCCTGGGCTCAGTGATTCTTTGTTGTCCTACAATCTCAATCTTAAATACATCGAAAAATCCATGCTTTAATTGATTTAAAAGACCTTATAATTGATCCTTAATATAGAAAGATATATCAAAATACATGATTAGACAGACTTAAATGAAAGTTGAAATTGTTACTCCTTTTGATATTTTTCTTCTTCCTATGTGATGGGTGTTAATCATTTTGTCCTTTATAAAAAAAATTGATAAATAAATTAAAAAGAAACATATATATACCAAAAACTTGATGATGATGGGATGTCATTTCATTATTTTCTTTTTGATGCTATTTTATATATACAATCTTTTTATAATAACCTTAAATTAACTATGCTCTCATATGAAGTTAGGATTCAAATATTCAATACCAAACTAAACTTTTTTTTTTTTTGCGTGTGCATCCGGTATCCTAGGGCAGACCATCTTTCGGGCACATCGACTGCCCCAGACTAATTCGGATCGCCCATGATAGGCACCTCAAAGGATGAGAGAGCTAGTCAGGAGATTGAACATTTTTTCATGCCCAAGCGGGAATCGAACCCCCGACCTTGGTTAAAGGAGGATGAGTCCTTACTACTCAACCCCATGCCCCTGGTTATACCAAACTAAACTTTAATCCCTATGTGATGACCACCACAATTCACGGTGGATGAGTGAGAATGTGAATTGATGAAGCTATTGATAAGCAAAATTTAGTTCATTTCATTATCCTTGATATGAGATGACTCATGGCTTATAAGCATATATATTTAAATTTTATTATTAATATAAGTACCTTATTGGTAAACTTGTTCCTCTTAGTGAGTCCTTCAAACCCAAGTTTTTTCCTTCAAAAAATGGAAGTTTTTGTTTGTTTTAGTCAATAAATAGCAAAGAGAAGATTATTAGTACTTTTATGTACCAAAACGCTTATATACCAAACTAATGATGATGGAATCTCATTTCACTATTCCCTTTTTGTTGTTATTTTATAGAATCTTTTCATAAGAACCTTAAATTAAATACGCTCACCTATGAAGTTTAGATCCTGTACGGCTGTACCGAACTACTTGTCAAACTTGAATCCTTAGGTGACGATTGCCACGATTGATGATAGGTAAGTCAATAACTAAAACTAGTAAAATTATATGTAACCAAACGTTAATTTAATTAATAATGATACAATTCTTACTTTGTCAGAACATACATTTGAATTTCATTACTAATTACTAATGTAAGGATCTTATGAATGAATAATTCATAAATATTTCTGTAGACACGTTATTAAGCACCACGTATATTCTTATCTTGGTGGTTCGCAAGACTCATGCTATCTAGGGACTTATTTGATTCTATTGTTTATTTTTATATTCTTAGAACAATTACATAGGTAAATTTTTGGGAGAATCATATATAAATCTAGCTGAAATAACGAAATCTAAATTTAGAATTTCATTTTTAACAAATTCTTGATTAGGTCGAGATGCCTAATTAGAGATTTTTGAATGTTGTTAAATGACTACATTATCCCATTAAAGTCATCTCTTCTCTCTTAACTCACCTCTGTCGGCTAATTCAATTCTCTCTTGTTTTTAATTATGATTATTAGTGTATTAATTAAAAACCAACGAAATTTACTCTATGATTTAATATGTGATTAAGAAATGGAATAGGCATATCAATACTCATTAATTTCCCTTTAGAAAAAAGGACAACATATTTCTTTATCTTGTATATAGGATCAACATTAAAGAAATAGAATAAAGGACAACATATTTCTTTATCTTGTATATAGGATCAACATTAAAGAAATAGAACAAGTGAAATTCCTCAACCACCACATGAAAAGGTTTTTGATGAAATAAAAGAATAAATCGCCCCATTATATTCTTATATTTATATAATATATTGGTTGGATAAAGATATTTGTTGCAATTATACAAGATATATACAAATTTAAATAATTTTCTATCAATAAATAGTACAATTTTTTTTAAAAAAATTATATTGTTCATATAGATATATTCTTATATTCATTTGATATTTTTGCTAGATAAAAATATTTGTTGCGATCATATAGGACATATACAAATTTGATTTGAATATTTTATTTTGATAAACAGCATAGTTTTGTTTAAACAAAAGTTATATTGTGTGTGTATATATATATAAGTATTTGTTTGTTTTATAAAAAAAATAAATCATAAAACAAACTAACTAACTAAAAATAAAGAGAAAATCTTAAATAAATCCCATTGAAATTATAAAAAATGGGTCACATCTACACTCAATTTCTTTTTTAATTATAGGAGGGTGTTCTCATTTTTTAATAACATTCAAATATTTCTAATTAGGCCTCTTGGCCTTATCAATAATTTGTTAAAAGTGTAGGCCTGAATTTAAATTTTGATATTTCAATTGAATTTATACACGATTCTCCCTAAATTTCGTTAGAACAAGTTTTAGGGAAAAAAATAAAAAATCTGTTCAAATCATTATTTGAAAAATCCTATATAAATTGGTGAAGTGAAAGGTAAAGTTTGCTTTATTAGTATGATTGTCATTAATAAAAATATAATTAATCTTCTCAGACTCTTCTTTTTTTGAAAAAAAAACATAAGAAAGAAGTTTTCATTTCTTTTTAAGAACAAAGCTTAACTTTTTTTGTTTTTCACAATACATTTTTTTTAAAAAAAAAAAGAATTTTTAAAAACAAGAATTCAAATAAGCGCTATTTTTTTAATAAAAAAATCGGTGAAAAATCTCTGTTTAAAAATTTTATTGATTTGAAGGACATAATATATTTTAATACATAGAAATACTCTGCAATATTTCTCACAAAAATATCCCTATTCAAATTCATGTCGTTAATTATGTCTAATAAAATTTTCAAACAATGATTTCTCACGAATTTAGGTGTTTTTTTATTTGTGAGGCAATAAATACCCAACGAGTGAAGTTTCTTCTCGTTAGTGGAATCTGCTTTGATCATGATTGTTGCCAATTTAACAAGCAATGAGGTTGATACTTGCACTCTTCAAGGACGAAACCATCTTTTCTTTATGCTTCCCTTTGGACATACACTCATTATTGTCCAGAAAATTCACATGTCTTGGTGTCACCATCTTATTCACACACATTTCAACTTCCCTGGAAACTTCCCTCTTGTTTGCTACCAGCCAAACACAAATCCCCATTGCATGTTCTTAACACTTTTCCTTTTAGCCTTTTATGGATCACTCACTATTATTAGGTCTTTGTAACAACAGTGACAAACCAAGAACATCAATTATTATTGCTTGTGGGTAAAGCCACAGTTGATTATTTGTTGTATTTTAATTTTAGTGCGGGGATAACCATAGAAATAAACAAGTTACTTGAGCGCTTGGATCAACTGATATGAATTGTTTTAGCTTTACCATGGAAATAAACAAGTTACCTACACAAAGCACTTGGATCAATTGGTATGAGTTGTTTCTTCTTCACCAACGGTCACAGGTTCAATCCTTTGTACCAGTGTTAGTGTAGGTGGTAAAAAGGTCGCCACCTCCAATTGGATCATATCATGGCCTGATCCAAATTAATTCAGTTTGTAATTATGCTCTTTTTATACTTAATATAAGACATATTTATATATTTAGGATCAAACCTAACTCTTTAAATATGCCTTATATTAAAGACCGGATAAGTAATTTATTTATTTGCAAAGATGCTCTACCGGGTGCTCACGCAAAAAATAAAGTTGTGATCCTCTGTATGCATGTCATTTTGGTCCCTACTTTTGCCCAACTAGTTGTGATTTGTTTAAAGAAGTTTGCTACAATATATAGAGAGAGGAAGAGGTTGAGACATTGGATGAGATTATTTTGAGAGAGAGAGAGAGAGAGAGAGAGAGAGAGATGGCACCAATCACCACATACTTGTTCATCTTCTTGTACTTGATCTGTGAAACTTTCTTGGACGCCCACCATGTGTTCGACGATATTCATCGCCGGAGCTTGTTCTCTACGACGGGTTATGGTTTGATCCACCCAGATATTCCACCATATATCTGATTCGAAAATAATCATCCATTGATTTTCCCTTCACTTTGTGTGTGTGTATATATCAGCTTCATATCGCCTAAGCCTTCTTCTTCTTCTTCTTCTTCTTAAGCCACGTTGGGTTCCGATGACTACTTCAGATCAGATCAAGTTACTGCATAACTCAGTTGATCTCAAGTGATGACAAGTTCCTAATTAGTTATGACAAGTTTTTTTTTTTAAATTAAGGGTACTAATCCCTTTCAACGCTCAACTCAGGCTTAGTTGTGTTTTCTTTTTGGTTCATCTTCTTGTTCACTTCATTTTGTATTACCTTTAAATAATTTAGTTGTAAGTTATTTTGTTTAATGCTTTTGGTCTCTCCGTGGAGAATGTTTCCGCCTCATGTATTTCTTTTGTTGATTTAAATATTTGGGTTTAGTGCAAAGAAGAAGAAGCAAGACCATCCCCCGTCACAATTCGTATACTTACTGTATTACTCCCTTTTATTTTTTTTATAAAAACCCAAAATTTAAATTGCTTTAGTTCTTGTTATAAGAGCTTGACAAAAGTTGTCTTAATATTTAATGGGTTTTTTTCATTTATACTCCTCATTAATTATATATATTACATTAATTAAAGAATTGATGATACTTATATTTATGTTATTTCTCTCTCCCTTACACTTTATAAATAAGGGTGTACATAAAAAAAAAGGTTTATTTCAAGACATACTTATTATATTTAACTAATTTTAACCGTTTTTTTAAATTAAGTAATTGGATTATGAAACTCTTATAAATAAGATAGAAAGGGATATTTACAAAGGGTTTGAATTCACAAGCTCACGAGTAACAAAACTCCGGAGGATAAAAAAGACTTTGGAGTTATAATGTAAAATCTGGGGGGAGGGGGTGGTGTTTGGACTTTGGAATTTGGTGGTGAGATTGGTTCAATGATGCAGTGGATACAAATTGGGCTGAACTCAACTGATGGGCTTCTGAATTGCAATTATTATAAATTAAAATAAAATATAAAATATAAATATGGAGAGCGAGCTTTATTTTTCCCCCCTTCAAATTGGGACTTTCTAGGCCTTTGTCCATTTATACTAAATTAATTCCTAGCATATATTCCTTGTTCATATTATAAAATTTAATTAATACACAACCTTAATCTAAGCAAAGAAAGCTTCTTATTTTTTATTATGGATATCTCACTAATCAAATTTGAGTATTGTTAAACCCAATAAGAGGTAGCTCTCCTAAATGCTAGGATCTGGAGTTACTAGTGAGATTGAACCTACAATCTCCTACTTACCTAGAAACTTTTGTATAATTGGATTACATACAAAGCCACTTTCTGATCCTTTATTTTTTTTTTATATATAAAAGAAGTTTAGGTGAGTTAGATTCTGGGTCTCACCAGGGTTAAAACATGCTTCCGAGCTCAAATAGCACTTACAAAGATATTTATAGATCACCCACCAACAAGATCCTCACATTGTGGGATTTAAACCCACAATATGGTTATGAGCTAATTTCTTTACCAATTGGATTAACCTTTATCAGTTCAATCTTATTGTTTATTTATTTGTCATGTATGTTTGTCAACTTCCCAATCAATTCTCTTCAATAATATTTTTGAAAAATATGACAAGACGTTAACGTTGAGTAGGAAAAAATATCTAGTATAAATTGAGAGGGTACAAGACTACAAGATGAGGTTGAGAGGCAATATTATTATTGTAGAGAGAAAATGGCACCAATCACCACATGGTTCATCATCATCATCTCCTTCATCTGTGACTACGGATACGGCGCCCACCAAGTGTTCGACGATATTACTCTTCCAAGTCATCTTCCTTATTCTCCTCTCGACCATGTCTTCCTCCACCCCGACGTCCCAATCCTTCTCTGATTCTCATCTATCTTCATGTGCCACTGAACTATCAACTTAGTTGTTTCCTCTTTCAGTTGCTTCTCTTTTCAACTTCTTGTTTACTTCTTTTGTAATTACGCTTATTATATTCCACTTAATTAATCTTCACCTGTATGCATATATATATATATATATATTCAGCTGTTTTGTGTTTGGAACTTTACTCCCAGAATGCTGCAACAGTTATTCTGTTCTGACATTATTACTGAATTAGTTTAGCTAGGTTGTAAAGAAGTTATTGTGATGCTAAGGAAGAAGAGGCATTGATATCCTATCTCCGTAACTTGAGACATTTCTTTGGAATATACACTTATTTGATAAATGAAAAACCTATATATATATATATATATATATCATTTTCTTCCTCTTCCATGTTGTTTTTATTCTTATTACTCCTCTTGTCCTTAACGTACGACTTAATCGGTGAGTTGATTTTGATCCTAGATGTAAATGTAAGATCTATTTTTCATGTTCATCAATCTTTTTTTAATTTATCGTTATTATTGCTCTCTCAAGAATAATCAAGTATGAGAAAGATAAAGGGAATTAAAAAAGATGATTAGGGTGTTTTAAAAAAAATATATCATATTGACTAACTTAACTGACTTCTTTAATATAATCAAATTAAGTAAATATGCCTTATATTAAGGATCAAAAAAGTATCTGAAATTCAGATCATGCTATAGATCTTGTTGTGGCTGTGAGATATGAAAATAGTTGCTTTTGATCTGAGAAACTATATATTTGTTTGAAAGGATTTGGATGGATAACACTGACATGACACTAGCCTTGTGTGCTTTGAGTGAAGTTAAACTCTTCATGCCTTGTTACAAGAGTTTTTAGTTTGTCTTTTGGGCATGGGAACAAGATTTCTCATAAATACAATACAAATTCTTTTTGAAGGGAAAATAATTATGAGGTTGCAAAGAAAAAATCATAATTTCCGATAACAAGTGAATAACATGGCCTGTCATCATTTTTTTGCTCACACAATCAAATTTATTACTGCATGTTGCACAATTGTTGAGAAAATTTTTTATGATTACATACCTTCTTTAGGATTTTATGGTTATCTTCCTTAATGAAAAGCAATGAGTAAAAAACCGGACCGGACCGGCCGGTCGGACCGGTGAACCGGTCTCCTGGCCGGTCCGGTCCGCTGCTGGAGAGGGGGAGGGGTCGAACCGGGTTGGATCGGCGAAATCGGCGGGCTGAGCGGGTCGGCCGGGCGGGAAATTTTTTTTTTTAAAAAACGGCCAAAACGTCGCCGTTTTGGGTCATTCTGGAGCGGGCGACCCGACCCGAAAAACCGAACCGACGTTTTTGCCCTAATCGAATTGGGTGCATTCTGCTTCTTCGAATCTTCGTCTCCACCACTGCCAGGCGCGAACCGAGAATGAGAAAGTGAGAATCTGAACGAACTTGATCTGAACGACCTTCGACCTTCGTCTCTACTGCCAGGCCCGAACCGAACCAAGAATGAGTGCGTGAGCGGCGGATGGCGACCTTCGACCTTCGGTATTTTTTTTTTTAAATTTTGACTTTTGATTCATTTCTTGTTGGCCTTACGTCTACTGTCACTGTTCTCAGTGTTCTGAATCCGATGAGCTGCGATTTTAGGTTCATTGGATTTCTATCTGTGCTTTGAAGTTGTATAAAAAAATTGTTGTTGTAATGTCTCTGTACGTGTGATGTATAAAATAATTGTTGTTGTAATGTCTCTGTACGTGTGATAAACTGATAATAAATTGCTATTGTATAAAAAAACACTCAAGAGATATTCTGGAACTTTGTATCTCGCATAATGGCTTATGCTTGGACATTAGTGAATATGCAATCAAGTGTAATTGACTAATTGCAGTAGAGGTGATGTTGCTGTTTTATTTTGGGACATTAGTGAATATGCAATCAAGTGTAATCGCATAATGGCTTATTCTGGGACTTTAAGTCATACTTACGTGGAAGTGATGTTGCTGTTTTATTTTGTTATCAACTCTTGAACACGCCTTGTTTGTTATTTTCTGCTAGCTGTTATTTTGTTCTTGAACACGCCTTGTTATTTTGTTTGCTATTTGTGTTCATGCTTGTCTATTTTGTTTTCTTGTCTATTTGCCTTGTTTGCTTTTATTACACCTCCCTTTACTGCTTATTTGCTTCAAGGACTTCATTCTAAAGCATGTACGTTTGGAATCACAGTTTCCATATGTGCCAAATTTAATGCCAATATAGTGATATAGAACTCGTAACTACCTTAACCTTTTTTTTAATTAACTTGTTATTGAAACTTTAAGTTTGTTTCTTTGTTGTTGCAAGGATGGATATATCTAGTTCAGGAAATGAAAATGTCACTCCTAGTGCTAATACTGAACCTGATACTCCTAATACCGAACCTCACACTTCCAATTCCAACACTAATCCTACTTCTACTCCCAATACCACAATTCGTGGTAAAACTGATCCAGCATGGGCACATGTTGCCTTAAAAAAAGAGGGGACACAAAATGTATACACATGCCTCTTTTGTGGTAATAGCTATAGAGGATGAGTCATAAATAGAATGAAGCAACATCTTGCTGGTGTGTCTGGTCAAATTGCTTCTTGCAAAAAGGTTACTTCTGATGTGCGTTATAGGATTGCAGAGTCTTTGAAAGAAAGTTCAAAGAAAAAGTCCGTTGAAGATATAAGAGAGGAGGAAGTTCAAGAAGAAGAGGTTGATAGTGTATCTAAGAAGAGAAAACATCCTGGGACGATGGATAAATATTTCGCTCCTAGGACAACTCCTGGAGCTCAGCCAACCATCAAGAGTGCCTTAGCATCAAAAGAAGCACAACACAATGTGAAAATGCTTATTGCTGAATGAGCTATAGTCAACTGTATTCCATTTAAAGCATTAGAGTGCCCTTTATTTCAAAGAGCTGTAGATGGAATGTGCTCTATAGGGCCTGGGTTTAAAGCCCCTAGTGCTTATGATTTTAAAACCAATTTGTTAAGAGATTGGAAGAAGGAATGCCAGTTACTCATTGATAGTCATAGAGCTAAATGGAAGCAAAAAGGCTGCACACTTATGGCGGATGGATGGACTGATGTGAGACAACGGACTTTGATAAACTTCTTAGTTTATTCTACCCACGAAATGGTGTTTGTTAAGTCTGTTGATGCATCAGACTTAGTCAAAGATGCTAAAACTCTGTTCTCGCTGTTCTCTGAAGTGATTGAGTGGGTTGGTTCGAAGAATATTGTCCATGTGGTGACTGACAATGCTGCCAACTATGTGGCATGTGGAAGATTGATCAAGGAGAAATATAAAAATATTTATTGGACTCCTTGTGCTGCTCATTGTTTAAATCTTGTATTGAAAGACATTGCAAGCATGCCTCATGTGTCGGACATTGCAGCAAAGGCATCAAAGATAACGGTATTTGCTTACAATCACATGATATTCTTGTCTTGGTTGAGGAAGAGGACGGGTTGGAAAGAAATTGTACGTCCTGGTGCTACAAGGTTTGCCACTACCTTCATTACATTGCATAGCATTTACATGCACAAACATGACTTGCAAGCCCTTGTTGTCAATAAGCATTTTGTGGACCATAGGCTATCTAAGACTACTCCGGGAAAATTTTTTAGTGCAATCATATTAGATAGCCGGTTTTGGAATGAGTGCTACCAAATTATGAAGATTGTTACTCCTCTGATAAAATTGTTGAGAATTGTTGACTCCGATGAGAAGCCCTCACTTCCATATGTTTATAAAGGCATGCAAAGGGAAAAAAGTGGAATTAAGGAGATGTTCAAGAGGAATAAGGATCATTACAAGCCCTACACAAGTATCATTCAAGCGAGATGGGATAAACATCTGAAGACCAATCTCCATGCAGCTGCTTATCTATTGAACCCGGCATTCGTATATGGTCTAGCCTTTGTTCACAAAGGAGGGTTAATGCAAGCTTTGATTGACGTGGTGGAGGCTAACTCAGATGAAAATGTTGATTGTTATAAGGTAATGAAGCAAGTGACGTTATATCTTGATGGCAACGAATCTTTCAGCAGAGAGACATGCAAAAAAGGGGCTGAAAAACTAGATCCTTGTAAGTAATTAAGTATTTATCTTTATTGTTTAATATTCAATTAACAACATATTCATTGATTGTAACTAATATTATGTATATGTTTTATTTTGTAGATGAATGGTGGATGTACTACAGCTATTCAGTTCCAGAATTGCAACGTGTTGCAACACATATTCTTAGGCAAACATCTGCTTCTTCTGGTTGTGAGCCAAACTGGAGCTTATTTGAGCGCATCCATACAAAAAGGAGAAATAGATTGCAACATCAAAGGCTGAATGATTTGGTTTACACTAACTATAACTTGCGATTAAAGCATAGGTACTTTTAGATATTATGAAAAATGCTTTTAATTAATATGGATTAAGTTTTAAATTTTAACTAAAATCATTTATCATTGGAAAATTGAAGGAGTGTATTGAATAAAAAGAAGCCAAGTTATGATCCCATTGACTATGAGTCCATTGATAAGGTGGATTTTTGGGTGACGGAAGAAGATCCCATTCCAGACTTTAATGATGAAGATGCAGAAAATCTTGAAAGTGTTCTTAATAATGAAGGCGTTGCACTTTCATCAACTCTGGATAGGATTACTGAAGGTTTATATAATTATATATCCTATTAATATCCTAATATCCTGTTACTAATTTATTATCCATCCATATAATTATTTGTTATACGTAATCATTGATATTCATTATTGTTGTGCATTTGGATAGGTGACGAAGATAGGGATATTCCCAAACCCCGGCTTTGAATGATGATATCACTACTACTTATCATTTCCCAAATCCAGTACCTATTGACTCATCTCCAATAGATCAGCTTGATGAGTTGTAGAGTTTGTTGAGTGATGATTTATTCATTTGGTTATGGTTGATGGATGATGTTATTAGCTATTTTTGTGACTATTTTGATGCTATTGGCTTGTTTGATGAATGATGATTGATATTGTTATGTTTTGATTATATTTTGATGTTAGTTATGGGTTTGCTTTGAAGAACTAACTAGGTATTTTAACTATTTTGATGTTGGTGATGACTTATGACTTATGAATGTTGATTATTTTGTTATTGTCAATTAAATTATAATATTTTAATATGACCGGTTCAACCACCGGTTCGACCACCGGTTCGACCCCGGTTGACCCATTAACCCTTGAACCTGTGCCGTGACCGGTTCATTGACCGGTCCGGTTTTTCGTTCCTTGATGAAAAGTGACATTTTTTGTTGGATAAGGTTGTCAAGACAAAATCATTAAAATTGAGAGATAAGACCTAGATATAAAACAGTTTATACTTTCTCTCAATGATTGACCCGTTATTAGCAACGGAGGATTTAGTCTAACGTAATGAGTTAGTTTTTTACAACATGGTGAACTGATATTTAAATACTCACTAAGACTAACTCTAATAAGAAAATATCAGTTGATGCCTGTGTGTGTGTGTGTGTGTGTGTATAAATAGAGAGAGAGAGAGATTATCAATGCTTTCTCGATATATCACTTATTATGGGCACCCACCTTCAATATGGGCCTACTATTTTGTTTCCAATACTCAATGCACGATAGATACTCGTTCCTGTCCTTATTTTCCTTTTAGCCTTTTATGGATCCTCACTATTATTAGGCCTTCGTGACAACAATGACGAACCAAAAGAACATCAATTATTATTGCTTGTGGGTAAAGCCACAGTTGACTATTTGTCGTGTTTTAATTTTAGTGTGTGGATAGCCATGGAAACAAACAAGTTACCAGTATTGAGCACTTGGATGAATTCATATGAGTTGTTTCACCTTTATCAAAGGTCACAAGTTCGATCCTTTATACTAGCGTAGGTGGTGATAAGGTCTCCACCCCTCATTGAGTCATATCATAGCTTGATCCAAATTAATCCGGTTTGTAATTATACTCCTTCTGGTCTTTAATATAAGACATATTTATTTATTTAGGATTGAGATTAATTCCCTAAATATGTCTTATATTAATGACTAAATAAGTAATTTCTTTATTTGCGAAGATATTGTACCGGGTGCTCACGCAAAAAAAAAAAAAAAGTTATGATCCACTATATGCATGTCATTTTGATCCCTACTTTTGCCCAACTATTTGCGATTTGTTTAAACAAGTTTGCAACAATATATAGAGAGAGGAAGAGGTTGAGACATTGGATGAGATTATCTTTAGAGACAGAGAGAGATGGCACCAATCACCACATACTTGTTCATCTTCTTGTACTTGATCTCCGACACTTTCTTGGACGCCCACCATGTGTTCGACGATATTCATCGCCGGAGCTGGTTCTCTACGACGGGTTATGGTTTGATCCACCCAGATATTTCACCATATATCTGATTCTAAAACAATCATCCACTGATTTTCCCTTTACTTTGTGTGTGCGTGCGTGTGTGTGTGTGTCAGCTTCATATCTCTCTTATTCACTTCACCAATTCACAGCTCACAGCTTCACTTAATTACCTCACCTGTTCATTACGCATTGCAGGCCTAAGCCTTCTTCTTCTTCATAAGCCACGTTGGGTTCTGATGACTAGTTCAGATCAGATCAAGTCACTGCATAACTCAGACTTGATCTCAAGTGATGACAAGTTCCTAATTAGTTGTGACAAGTTTTTTTTTTTTTTTTTATTTGATTAAGGGTACTAATCCGTTTCAACGCTCAACTCAGGCTTAGTTGTGTGTTTTTTTTTTTCTGTTCATCTTCTTGTTCACTTCCTTTTGTATTACCTTTAAATAATTTAGTTGTAAGTTATTTTGTTTAATGCTTTTGGTCTCTCCATGGAGAATGTTTCCGCCTCATGTATTTCTTTTGTTAATTTAAATATCTGGGCTTAGAGCAAACAAGAAGAAGCAAGACAATTTTTTTCCCGTTGTAATACCTCGAATTTTGGGATCGCAGGCTTGGGAATAAGTCTGAATTAAATGGATTGTTAAGCCTCAATTTAGCAGGAGCCCAAATTTATCCCCTAATGATTCTTATATCTTTGGGGTATTAAGAAAGTAAAATGATGAATTTTGGAGAATATAATTATGTTTTCGGTGAAATCGCTTGTGAGCTAGTGAGCTTGTCATATGATTTTGAAAAAAAATGATGATAAAAAATTATGAAATTTTACAAGATGAAAGTAGACATCCTAAAATTTAATTTGATAGGTCATATGACTCAATTAGAGCTATATACAAAAAGATATGAATTTTTAAAGTCAGCACAAAAAAGCTGTGAAGTTTCTGGAACAACTTACAAAGATTGAAATTCTAGGAATTTTGTATTTCCAGATAGCAAAAAACTATATTTTTTCTTGAAACTAGACTCAATAAGGATTTCATAGCCTTTAGAATTACTCCAATTCGATTTTTCTAGAATTAGTTATGATTTTTCAAAATGAGGCAGGAAATCTGCCAGAATTTTGTAAAAATCCGAAAATTTGGAAAATTGTTAAAATATAATAATATAAGCTCATCCTCTTCCTTCAGCCAGCAAACCATGTGAACAGATCTAAAATTAGAGAGAGAAAGCTTGAGAGAGTTTAGAGAGAGAAGGAGAAGAGAACTCACAAGGTAAGCCGATTTCTCCGACGATCTAACTCCTAAGGCGTATAACTCTACTCCTAAGCTTTTCTTTCATGTTCTTTAAGGTTGTAAAGCTCATATTTTGGTGTGGAGGAGTTAGGGTTTTCAGCCATATTTGGGAAAAGCCAGAAGGAGCTTGAGGTAACTTCAAAACTTTCGTATATTTCTTATTCTAGCTACTGTGGGCAATTTAATCAGTGAAATTTCATCGGATTGCCATTGGTTTTAAAGTTTGGAAATTGAGTTGCCTAGGGGTTATGATGCCGAAATTGGGTCTAAAAAGTAGTTGTAACCTAATTAAATAGTTGATAAAGTGATTAGGAGTAGAAAGGAACACGTCTGAGAAGTCAAAACTCAAAAACCCTGATTTTCCTCGGAGAATCATAAGTTTCAGCCAACTCTAGTTAAGGGTCTTAGAGTTAGATTTTCAATGATTTGATGATTCCATTGTGTTCAAGGTGGAAACTTAGGTGGGGTTACAATTGGTCACTTTTTCGGAAAAGGCTGAAAAAACATAATTATGAAAACACCCCTGAAACCTTTAAAGTGGGGCTGTCAAGGGTAATTTTGTAATTTGACAATGAATTTGATAATTCCAAGTCTGAAAATGGATTCCTTGAGCGAAAATATGTCAGGATAACCTATATCAAAATTTCAAAAAAAGTACAGCAAGGACGGATACGGCGGGGCCGGATCGAGCAGGGCTTAAGGGCATTTTAGTAAATTTTTCATAATAGGCTCATATAACTTCCAAAAACACTATGGAAGTGTTTGAACGGTACCTTTGGCATTGTAGGATCGGATATGGAGCTTGAGCTGTTGGTACGCTTTACAAGGCACACGTCTCGAGGCAAAAAAGGGTTAAGGTAGGGAACTTACCTCTCCTGCATGTATAGAAGTAGTAATTCGGGCCGGGCTGGCGGGTTGGGCCCGCCATCCTGTTTAAAAAAATGGGTTTGGACCTAGAAAAATCAAGCCCAACTGTAATCAGGCTAAACGGGTTAACCCGTTTAGCTCGATTACCCAAAAAAAAAATTTCAATACTTCTTCCATTCCATTTCCATTTCGTCGGCTTGGTCAAAGCTCAGAATGCTTCTTCAGTCTCCTCTTCTCTGAACGGCTGAACCCTAACGCTCCCCCTCTTGCTCTTCCTCTCCGGCTCCGCTGGTTTGACCTCTCCAAGTCTCCCTCTCCCTCTGCGCCTCCTTGCCTTTGCCGCTCTGTGCTCTCGCATTCTCCGTCTTGCTCTCAGGCTCCGCCGCTCGGTGTTCTCCGAGTCTCCTTCTTCCTCCGTGCCTCCACCGCCGCTCTATGCTCTCTGCCTCTCCCAGACTCCCTCCTCCTCTTTGACTTCGCGCCACCACCGCTCAGTTGCTCTCCCATATCTCCTTCTTCCCTTCACGTCTCATTGTCTACTCTGCTCGAAGGCTCAGAGCTTCAGTCACGAGTGGTGGTTAGGCATGCTCGTCTCTTCCAAGTCTCCCATCTGAATTGAAACCAAACCGGATTTTCTTCCTCTCGTGCTTGTGCTTGTCGCCTTTCTCAGTCTCAACACAGTAAGAGGTAATTTTTTTTGTTCTTGTTTGAATTGAAGTAAACAAAAAATTGAAGCAAACCATTGAATTCTGATTCAAACTCTGTAGTTTCTGTCTTTGGTTTTATTTGGTTACATCTAATGCTCAAATGCTCAATTATTTTTGTACTGTAGTTTCTGTCTGATTCAAACTTTGTTTGAATTGAAGTAAATTCAAATTAGTTCTATTGATTTTGCTCAATTAGATGAAAATTCAAAGTCTGTAGTTCTGTCTTTGCTCAGTTGCTGGATTTATTTTTCCAATTGATTTTTGTACTGTGATTATGCATTTGTTGGTTAAGCTTAAATGCTCATTTGTTGAATTGCTGTGATTGTGCATTTGCTGTATGAAAATTTGAACTCTGTAGTTTTGTCTTTGCTGGATAACTGGATTTGTTTTTCCAATTCCATTTTGTACTATGATTGTGCATGTGTGGTTGTTGTTGGATTTTGTTTTCAATAATGCTTTTGTCCTTAAACAAAGATGATAATGCTTTTGTCGTTAAAAAAGATGGCTACCATGGATGTTGACATTATGGCCATACAATCCGAACAACCTACTGAACCTGAAGCTTCCACTGTACAAACACAACATAAAGATGATCCTGCTACAAATAAAAGGGTGAGATGTACGACATATGATGTTTGGAGATACTTTACAAAAATTGGCATAGTTGATGGCAAGGAAAAAGCCAAATGTAATGGGTGTGGAAAGCCATATGCTGTGGGAAGCAAGGATTGTAGGACTTCACACCTTCGACATCATACTGAAAGTTGTAAAGCACTCCCAAAATATAAGGATGTTGGTGCCATGATGATAGACCAATCAAGTATTGTTAGAGCTAGAAAGATTGACCACAACAAAGTACGAGAACTCATTGCCTATGCCATCATTAAACATAATCTTCCATATGCTTTTGTTGAGTATAAGGGAATTGGGAGTTGCTCACATATTTGAATCCTGATTATAAGAGTATTACAAGAAAAACTGCTGTGGTGGATGTATGGAATTTCTATCTTCATCAAAAGGACAACCTAAAGGCCAAACTAGCAATGAGTCCAAGTAGAATATGTTTGACTTCTGATTGTTGGACAGTAATAACTACAGAAGGTTATCTTTGTTTGACTGCTCACTTTATTGGTGAGAAATGGAATTTGCATAGCAAAATACTTTCCTTTTCCAAGATGGAGCCTCCTCACACGGGATTTGAATTGGCAAAAAGGGCGCATGAGATATTGATAAACTGGGGGATTGACAAGAAGGTTTTCTCTATCACGCTGGACAATGCTTCAGTAAATTTTCATATGCAAAGAAAACTTAAAGAGAATTTGAATTTGAGTGGTAGCTTGATATGCAATGGAGAATTCTTTCATGTGAGATGTTCTGCCCACATCTTGAATCTTATAGTTCAGGATGGCTTGCGAGTAGCGGAAGGAGCTTTGAATAAGATTAGGAGCAGCATTACGTATGTACGGAAATCAGAGGCAAGGATGATAGAATTCAAGAAAATGGTTGAACAAGTTGTGGGAATTGACACTTCTGTGGGTTTAAGGTATGATGTCCCAACTAGATGGAATTCGACACATGCAATGCTTGAAAGTGCAATTAAATATCGTCGTGCTTTTGCTAGCTTGGCCTTGAATGACACAAATTATAATCATTGTCCAACAAATGAAGAGTGGTCAAGAGCAGAGGCTATGTGCACATTCTTGAAGCCTTTTGCAGTGATAACAAACTTGATATTTGGATCATCATATCCCACCTCTAATATGTATTTCACGCAAATATCAAAGATTGAGTTGCTGCTAAAAGGACATTTGAAGAGTGAGGATTCTGTGATTCGGGATATGGCTCAGAGTATGCTTGACAAATTTGACAAATATTGGACTGAATATAGTGTTATTCTTGCATTAGCCATTATCCTTGATCCTCAGATGAAGCTTGAAGTCATAAAGTTTACTTTTACAAAAATAGATCCCATAAATTCTCATGAGAAGATTGAAAACGTTAGGATTAAGTTGTACTATGTTTTCAACGAGTATAAAAATGTGGGATCATCTTCATCCGACACCCCAATTGGTGGAGCTACTTCAAGCTTGAATGCCAATACGGTGTTGATCACAGAACCGATTCCTAGCCGTAACTCGAATGAAGTGGATGACTACAAAGTTTTTTATGTAAGTTTGAAATTCTTAAATAGTTTTTGTTTAGATTTAATTTGAATTTTCATTGTCACTTTCCTCAGTTCATTTAATTTGACCTTTTTATTAATTTTTCAATAGTATAGAATTTTTTTTCATTCAAGTGTCAAGATGAATCAACAATTGAAAAGTCTGAATTGGACTACTATTTGGAAGAAGCAATACTTGATAATAGATTGGCTACAAGATTTAATGTTTTGGATTATTGGAAAGCCAACTCAGCTCGATTTCCCTATCTTTCAAAGATGGCATGTGATATTCTTAGTATTCCAATTACTACCGTTGCCAGTGAATCAGCTTTTAGCATAGGATCTCAGGTTTTCACAAAGTATCGATCTTGTCTTCTTCCAGATAATGTTGAAACTCTCATTTGCACACAAAATTGGCTTCTTGTTTTCCATGGGATAGTAATATTTATAATCATATTTGTTCATTTATCTTTTTTAATATATCTATTTAATAAATCTTTTATGTTTATGTCATTACTTGTGGCAGAGGATTCTGAGATAAAGAAAAGGGAAACTGCTCCTGTCCCCATTTTTGCAGCTTTAGACAATGCTTCGAATATAGTGATTGCCGATTGAAGAATGACGAAGGAAGATTATAAGTTTTTTTGTTGTTTTGAAGAATTAGATTCAAGAAGATTATAACTTTCTTGCTAATTGTTATTGTATTATATAACTTATATCCCTCATTCCTTTCGAATATACTTATGCCATGTCTTCATTGTCTTGCCTGATGAGTGATACATGATTTGCAATTTTGTATGCCATGTATAGATAGTAAACTTGTGAAATTCATTTATGTGTGAAGGACAAAATTAAATTAGTAAACTTGATGTGTGATGCATGATTTCATTTATTTCATTCATCAGATATGAGATGATTTCAACTAAATGACTTAACGAGCTATTTATGTTATTAGGAAAAAGTAATGGTAGATTGGTAGTAATTAGTAAGGTTATGTGTGTGCAAGATGAAATTGTGTGGCAAGCAACAAAAACTAATGGAAGCAAATGATTTGTGTGGCAAGCAACAAATTAAAGGTCCATTGGTCCAGTTTGTATAGCCCAAATTCATAAAAATAAAAAACGATAAGAAGTATAGCCCAAAAGCTAATAGAAGCAAGCTGGGCAAAACAAAAAAAAACAGTGAATACAGCCCCCAAAAAAAAAGGCCCAGAAGTCACATGGCCCAACCCAGTCCCATTAATATGTCGGGCTGGCAGGCTAGCCCACCAACCTAACTAATCGGGCTCGGGCTACCATTGTTGTAATCGGGCTACATTCAGCCTAACCTGATTGCTGAGAACCCGCGTCGGGCTAGCCCTTCGGGCTCGGGCTGGCCCGAATTACCTGTTCTATGCAGGTATATGATATTTGTGTTAGTGTGTTAATGCATGTTATTGCTTTGTTGATTATGTGAAACATGTATGAATGATTTGAAGCTATGTTTCAATTTATGCTATGGCCATAAGTATATTGTTCGAAGTATTGAGCTGACAGATTTGTCATTGTGTGAGCATGAGTTATGTGATGCAAGCATATTATGCATTAAACATTTATTGTACATGCATATTGGTATTATTTTCCTATCGAGATTCTCTTGAATTTCACCCTCCCCTACCAACAATTTAGATAGGAGAAGACAGAAGATATATTGAGAACAATACAAAGAACCATATGAGGGGGTTGCAATGGTGGAACGAAGACGAGAAGATGTCTCTATTTCACTAGGATGGATTTAGATACCCTAGTAGCCTTATGCGGCTACATTATTTGAATTTATCATGTACGAACCCCTTGGGGGAAATTATGTAATCATGTACATATTATCAGTATATTAATATTATTCATGTGTTGCCCACCAAACCGTATATATTTTTCCGTGAATACTCTGAAAAAAGGTTAAAACAAGGTAAGGGTGTGACACCCGTCACAACTCATATACTTTTTGTACTACTCCCTCTTGTCTTTTTTACAAGATCCCAAAATTTAAATTGTTTTAATCTTTTTTATAAGAGCTTGATAAAATTTATCTCAACATTTAATGAGTTTTTTCTATTTGTACTCCTTATTAATTATATACATTGCATCAATTAAAGAATTAATGATACTTATGTTCATGTTATTTCTCTCTCTTCCTTGCTCTTCATAAATTAGGGCATACCTGAAAAAAAAAGTTTATTTCAAGACATATTTATTATGTTTGACTAATTTTAATCATTTTTTTAAAAGATAATTTATTTATCAAGTTCTTTTAAATAAGGTACGAAAGAATATTTGCAAAGGGTTCGAATTCATAAGCTTACATGGAAGAAAGCTTTAGGGGATAAAAAAGACTTTGGAGTTATAATGTAAAATTTGGGGGGGGGGGGGGGGGGGGGTTTGGACTTTGGAATTTGGAATTTGGAATTTGGAATTTGGTGATGAGATTGGTTCAATGATGCAATGGATATAAAATTGGGCTGAACTCAACTGATGGGCTTCTCAATTGCAATTATTATAAGTTAAAATAAAAAATATATAATTTTATAAGTCTATGACACATGTTAAACACCCTATAAATATGGAAAGCGAGCTTTATTGCTTTTTTGTTTTCAAATTGGGTCTTTCTAAGCCTTTGTCCATTTATAATAAATTTATTCCTAACATATATTCCTTGTTCATATTTTAATAAGTAGACAACCTTAATCTAAGAAAAGAAAGCTTCTTATTTTTTATTATGGATATCTCACTAAATCAAATTTGAGCATTATCAAACCTAATAAGAGGTAGATCTCCAAAATAGTAGGATATGGGGTTATTAGTGAGATCGAACCTCCAACCTTTTACTTACATAGGAGCTTTCTTACCACTAAATTATAGGGCCATATTTAAATTCTTTATTTTTTTTATAGATAAAAAAGGTTTAGGTGAGTTAGGTCCTGAAGCTCACTAGGGTCAGGGCATGCCTCCAAGCTCAAAGAGGACTAATAGAGATACTTATAGACCACCTATCAACAAGATCATCATATTAGTGAGCTTTGAACCCACAATATGGTTATGAGCTAATTCCTTTACCAACTAGACTAATCTTTATTGTTGGTTCATTCTTATTGTTTATTTATTTCTCATATTTGTTAACTTCCCAATCAATTCTCTTCATTAATATTTTTGAAAAATATGACAAGACGTTAACGTTGAGTAGGAAAAAATATCTAGTATATAAATTGAGAGAGAACAAGACTAGAAGATGAGGTTGAGAGGCAATATTATTATTGTGGACCGAAAATGGCACCAATCACCACATGGTTGTTCATCATCATCTCCTTCATCTGTGACTACGGATATGGCGCCCACCAAGTGTTCGACGATATTACTCTTCCAAGTCATCTTCCTTATTTTCCTCTCGACCATGTCTTCCTCCACCCTGACCATGTCTTCCTCCACCCTGACGTCCCAAACCTTCTCTGATTCTCATCCATCTTCACATGCCACTAGACTATCGACTTAGGGTCTGTTTGAGAAAGCGTTGCAGAAGTATATTCACGTAAGTCAAGAAAAAATTATTCTCATAAAGTTATCTTGTATATCGTAAATCATGTTGGAAAAGTAGCTTCTACCGCTACTCAAAACAGGCAAATTGTTTCCTCTTCCATTTGCTTCTCTTTTCAACTTCTTGTTTAGTTCTTTTGTAATTACGCTTATTATATTTCACTTAATTAATCTTCACCTTTATGCGCGCGCGCACACACATATATATATATTCAGCTGTTTTGTGTTTGGAATTTTACTCCCAAAATGCTGCAACAGTTATTCTGTTCTGATATTATTACTGAATTAGTTTAGCTAGGTTGTAAAGAAGTTATTGTGATGCTAAGGAAGAAGAGGCATTGATATCCTATCTCTGTAACTTGAGACACTTCTTTGGAATATACACTTATCTGATAAATGAAAAACCTACACAGCATTTCCTTCCTCTTCTATGTTGTTTTTATTCTTATTACTCCTCCTATCCTTAGCATAGAACTTAATCAGGGAGTTGATTTTAATCCTATATGTAAGATCTATTTTTTATATTTATCAATTTTTTTCTAATTTATTCATATTGTTGCTTTTTCAATAATAATCAAGTAAAAGAGAAATGAAAGGAATTAAAAAAAAATATGATTAGAGTATTTTAGAAAAAACATATCATATTAATTAACTTAACTAATTTCTTTAATATAATCAAATTATGTAAATAAATCTTACATCAAGATAAGAAAAGTATCTGAAATTTAGATCATGCTATAGATCTTGTTGTTACCATGAGATATGAAAATAGTTGCTTTTGATCTGGGAAACAATACATTTGTTTGAAAAGATTTGGATGGACAACACTGACATGACACTAGTCTTGTGTGCTTTGAGTGAAGTTAAACCCTTCATGGCTTGTTACAAGAGTTTTTAGTTTGTCTTTTGGGCATGGGAACAAGATTTCTTATAAATACAATACAAATTCTTTTTGAAGGGAAAATGACTATGAGATAGTAAAGAAAGAATCATAATGTCCTACAACAAGTGAATAACATAACTTGTCATCATTTTTTTGCTCTTGCAATGAAATTTATTATTGCACGACGCACAATTATTGTGAAAATTTTTTATGATTACACAAGATTTCATGGTTATCTTCCTTGATGAGAAGTGACATTTTTTGTTGGATAGGGTTGGGGTGTGGACTAAATCATTAAAATTTTTTGTTGGATAAAGTTGTGAGGACAAAATCATTAAAATTGAGAGGTAAGGCCTATATATAAAATAGTTGATACTTTCTCTCAAAAATTAACCCGTTATCACTGATGGGAGATTTAGTCTAATATAATGAGTTAATTTTTTATAATATGATGAACCGATATTCAAATACTTACTAAGACCACCTCTAAATTAAGAAAATATCAGCCGATGTCTATAGAGAGGGGGGGGGAGGGACCCATTATCAATGCCTTCTCAATACATCACTCATTGTGGGCATCCACCTTCAATATGGGCCTACCATTCTGTTTTCAATAATAAATGCACAATAGAGACTCCTTCCAGACTTTATTATAATAGGAAACAACTAATAAAATCGCACAATTTAAAATGTTTATTAAAAATAATAAATATGTAATTTATGATCATTTTTTTTAATTATATCTTTATTTAAAAAGAGTGTACATGAGAGATAATGAGTGAAAAATTGTTATAGGGAGATAATGAATGACATATTTATTAAGAGTAAGAATGAAAAGATTAGGTTAAAATTACAGTTAAAATTTTAGATAAAAAGAATCTGTTCCTTATATTAAGGATTAAGGATCATTCTTATAAGGGAAAACGTTCCTTATAAAGAGGATCAGAGCGAGTAGTTTTTATTACACACTATGTCTTTTTAGGTAAAGATAAGGGGGAAAACCATTTATGACAACTGTTAAGGATGAGGATGAGATTGGTCATGGTCGAGGGATTTTCAGAAGCAGGAATGAGAGAAAAGGGTAAATGGTTTCTACTGTAAATGGAGACCATAATCAAGGCACACATTCTTTTTTTATTTAAGTGTCTCTCAAGAAAAAGTGATAAACATCACTGATATGAAAGCTCACCAGTCAATATTGGCTCATATGATTTCACCCCTACGTGAACGTTCAAAATTTTAAGTGTTCAATTCTATTTTATGTAATTTTTTATTAATCAAATAAAAAAGAAAAAGAGAGAGGGGAAAAGATAAATACTCCTCCAGTTTACAATATGAGTCACTCAACTACTTTATCAAAACTAAGAAATAATAGTTAACTTATTAAATTTGTCTTAAATTCAAAGAAATTTTTAACTTTACCCATAATACATAAGGTTTTAAAGGAGAAAGAAAAATACAATGAGCCATATTTAAACATTAACTATATGGATAAAATTGACAAAGTAACATTAATTACTTTTGAAGTGATTTATATTATGGATCAAGTCATTCTTCTATTCTTCTAGAAGTCTAAAGGGAGAGCCCAATTCCAAAAGACTAGCCTAGTAAGAGAACCCCTTGCACTTATAAACTCTACTCCACTTATGAGATTTCACGATGTGAGACTCATAATAATACCGCCTATATTATAGACCAAGTCATTCTTCTATAAACGACTTATATTATGAACCAGAGGGATTAGACTCAACTAAGGGTTGGTTGTGTGTCAGATGTGAGAGTGTGTGACAACCATAAGTCTAAAGGGAAAGTTCCATCCAAGAAAACCAACTTATTATGAGAGAGAGAGAGAGAGCTCAGTCCAAGAAAACTAACCTATTATGAGAGAGAGAGAAAGAGAGAGAGAGCCCATTGAATTAAAGTCTAATCCACTTATGAGATTTTACAATGTGACTCATAACTTAACCTCCTATCTAATGTAATGATTACAAATTTAAAGGGAAAGCTCAATCCTAAAGGATTAATCTATTAGAAGGAAGAATCTCTTGAATTTATAAACTCCGCTTTACTTATGAGATTTCTTGATATGGGACTCATATCAGAGTATGAGAAAAAGGAGAGTTTTTACTTGCTGTTTTTGAAATAAAATATTTTCTTTGATTTTTCCGCGTGTACATCTTTTGATAAAAATATTAGAGTAACAATAAGAAAAAAGTAAATGGGAGGTTACTTGTGAATGTAACTATCAGACTCATAAAAGAAAAAGCGACATTTGCATGGCTCAACGACTTCCCAAAACGCATTTAAGCATTTCAACCAACCTTCACCATCCAACCTCCGTGCCTCCACCAACTTCATTCATCACTTGCTCCAATCCCTATTCTCTCTTTTCTCTTCATCTTCTCATTTTTTTCCCACTTATTATTACTACTCTCACTTTCAAATCATTAAATAACTTTATCTACAATTTACGAAAAAAAAAAAAAGCAATAAATAATATTTACACCCTTCCTTTTTTATAAGCATAATTATCATTCTATTAGAGACAATCATGTTCGAGACTCTATTCAACACTAAATATTAATACCTCTATATTTATATCACTTATAAAATAACTTAATCTTAAGTTTATCCTTATTGTTATGTATAAAAATGAGAAATTTAGAGAGTCGAAAAGAAAAGAACAAGATAAGAAGTTAAGAGAGAAAATGTTTTCTCATTTATTTGTGTGTACCAATCCTTTTTAAAAATCATTTTCACCTTTTCTCTCATTTTTATCTTTTTTGCAATAAAAATTAAATAAGAGTTAAATTAGAAAGCGGAAAGTAATAACCCTTTAAGTGAATTTAAATTTAGGATAAAAAACTCCAACCAAAATATATTTATAATAACCAGAAGACTAATACTATAACAAGGGGACGAAGAGAGTATGCAAGAATATGGGCTAAAGTCTCATGTTAATAGTTAAAACTCTACTATGCTTTTTTAGGCTAATAGTATGGATGTTTTTTAAGAAGTGAGAGGTTGCTGTATTGATCCCATCTATAATTTAGATCGTTAGTATTTGCCTTTATAATTAGAAAAAAAAGGTTAAGACTCTAATTAAAATATATATTCTATTCTATTTTTAATATAAAACGTATTTACATAATTAATTAAATTAAGAAAATTAGTTAAACTGAAAATTAGTTAAACTGACATATATTTTTTAAAACACCTCGATCGTCTTCCTTAATCCTCACATTCCTCTTTTTAAATTATAATTGATGGAATATTAATAAGAATAAATTAAAAATATATCTTCCCTTCAAATTTTTTTTTGGCCAATTATATCTTCCCTTCAAATTATAGTAAGAAGGAGGGGAAGTAATTTCAAATTGCAACAAGGCAGAGAGAGGGAGGAGGAAAGAAGATAAATAGAAGTGGGAGCTGAGGAAGTTGGGGAAAATCCAACGGTTTCGGTGCGGGCCGGCGCATTTTAGCGAGAATGGTGCACCCAGTGGCGGAAGCCAACGAGAAGAGCCCATTCGGCTCCCTCACCGCCGACGAATTCTACGCTCGTCACTCGGTGAGTCACGGCTCCGAGTTCATCACTAACTCTCGGGCCTCAAACTCTTCACCTCAGTGTGGACCCCGCTCCCTCCCACCCCCGTCCTCGGGATCGTCGCCCTCGTCCACGGTTTCACCGGCGAGACCAGCTGGGTTCCTCCAGCTCACCGCCGTTCACTTCACCAAGGCTGGATTTGCCACTTGCGCCATCGATCACCACAGGCCACGGCTTCTCCGACGGCCTCACTCGCTCACATCCCGACATTAACCCAGTCGTCGACGACTGCATTCTTTCTTCGATTCCTTCCGTTCCCGCTACGACTCTTCTCTTCCTTCATTCCTCTACTCCGAATCTCTCGGCGGCGCTATCGCACTCCTTATCACTCTCCGCCGCCCCGATTCGCCTACCGGCGCATCCAGGCCATGGGATGGGATTATCCTCAATGGCGCCATGTGCGGGATTAGTGCGAAGTTCAAGCCGCCGTGGCCACTCGAGCACTCTTCTCTCACTCGTGGCGGCGGTTGTTCCGACGTGGCAAGTGGTTCCCACCCGTGGCTCGATCCCAGAGGTGTCGTTCAAGGTGGAGTGGAAGAGGAAGCTGGCGCTGGCAAGCCCTAATCGGAAAGTGTCCAGGCCACGCGCGGCGACGGCGCTTGAGTTGCTGAGGATCTGCAGAGAGTTGCAGGGAAGGTACGAAGAGGTGGAGCTACCGTTCCTGATTGTGCACGGCGGCGATGATGTCATCTGCGATCCTGCTTGTGTGAAGGAGTTGCACGCACGCGCCGCCAGTAAGGATAAGACGCTGAAGATTTACGAGGGTATGTGGCATCAGTTGATAGGCGAAACCGATGAAATGTGGAATTGGTATTTGGAGATATGGTGGAGTGGCTTCGCAGCCCGCGCGTCCGGTGGGAAAGCTAAACAACGCTCCGTCGTGGAGGGTAGCGACTAACTTCGCGCGCGTGCTCAGTAATTGAGACCGTTGGGGATCTTAATAAAAACTAAAAGACCCAATAGCAAGGTGCCAAGTCATGTTTAGACCATTTC